>CM053417.1:48305826-48393618 GCA_028644305.1 Xerus rutilus | reverse complement strand
CCTGTAATCCCAGCACTTAGGGAGGCTGAGACAGGAGAATCGCGAGTTCAAAGCCAACCTCAGCAATGGCGAGGCGCTAAGCAACTCAGTGAGACCCTGTCTCTACATAAAACACAAAATAGGGCTGGAGATGTGGCTCAGTGGTCGAGTACCCCTGAGTTCAATCTCCAGTACCAAAAAAAAAAAAAAAAAAAAAAAAGAAAGCCATATCAATATGTATCTTACATGTTCTTCTTTGTTGAAGAAATACTGATAATTTCCATATTTCTTCCAATTGTTCATGCAGTTTTTAGGGCAGGCTAACAGACATCATATCTGATCAAGGGACAAAAATTCCCCTAGACGCAGTCATTTCAAATAAAGAAAAAAGAGAAATAACTGCATTTAAAGAACATTTCTGTAATTAGTGAAAACTTCATTGTGTAGGTACAGGTTTTTGGGTAATCTTTGTTTAGTTGCCTTTTTTAATGAAAGCTGTTCCATAGACATTTCATTTTTTAAAATTTTTAAAGTTTTTTTTTAGTTATATGCAGACACGATGTTTTTATTTTTATTTATTTAGTTTTCTATGTGGTGCTGAAGTTCAAACCCAGTGCCTCACCTGTGCCAGGCGAGTGCTCTACCGCTGTGCCACAACCCCAGCCTAGACATTTCATTTTGAATGAAAGTTTTATGTTTCTTATTCTACCTTCTTTAGTTTGGATTGCAAAGGATTCTAGGAGATGAAAGAAGTCTTTTACTACTGGCAAGAGCAATTGACCCCAAACAACCCAACATGATGACTGAAATAGTAAAAATACTTTCTGCTATTTGCATTGTTGGAGAAGAGAATATGTAAGTATTACTGTACTATATTTATTGCATGGAAAATGACTCTTGAGATACATCTTACTTTTAAAGCCTTTTGTTTTCTTTCATTGGATAACTTGTATGAAAATAGTATTAGATTTTAGATAATTTTTGATTTACATTTTTATCTTGTATATTCATAAGTTTTGTTGAGGCGGGCGCAGTGGCACACACCTGTAATCCCAGCACTTTGGGAGGCTGAGACAGGAGAATTGCGAGTTCAAAGCCAGCCTCAGCAATGGCGAGGCACCAAGCAACTCAGTGAGACCCTGTCTCTACATAAAATACAAAATAGGGCTGGGGATGTGGCTCAGTGGTCCAGTGTCCCGGAGTTCAATCTCTGGTGCCAAAACAACAAAACAAAACAACAAAACAAAACTAAGTTTTGTTGAGTTTATGGAAGCTAGATTTAAATAGAATCCTACAGGGAAATTTTTTAAAGATGAAATTAAAGTGAATAAACAGAATTTTGTCTTGCTGAAGGTAAAGCTGAAGGTAAAGTGGGCAAGAGTCAAAAGTTAGTTATTTTGGCAAATACACATACACACACACACACACCATGCTGCCATCACACAATTTTATGTCTGTGGTCAAATTGACTAGATGCTTTTATTTTACTATAATTTTTGATAGCCTTTCACTTTGAATGTCTGTGGTAACCGAAAAGATGAAGTTCCTGTTGGTAGAGTGAAATTAATTAACTTGTTAAAAACAAAAGAACAAGAAAAGGTATTTTATTCCAACATGCGCTAAATTCAGTAAGTATTGCTGAATATGTTTTGGATCATATCTTCCATTGGAAATGATACTGGATTCAAAACAAAATTTCACATTTGATTTCATTAGTGTGTTCAATTTGTAAGAAACCATTGTGTGAAAATTGAAATATGTGCTATGGACATGAACTAAAATATTTTTCTCAATCATTTGTGTGATAGTAATAATTTCAATTTGAATCAGAGCAGGGCCATGCAAATATTTAAGGAAGTTCTAATATGTTGACTTTCTCATAATTGTTAGAATAAAATGAGGTGTTGCTTAGAAATGAAAAGGCAAACATTAAACCTAAAATATTATCTATAATGTTACTGTCTTCTTAGTGAGAACAAATGAGATAACATATGCAAATGCTGAATGTTCTCTCTGATTAGTGGATGCTGATACATAAGGGGGGTGGGAATGGGGAACATAGGAGAAATGGAGGAACTCTGGATGGGGCAGGGGGGAAGTAGGGGGAGGGAAAGGGGAATGGGTGTACTAAAGATGGTTGATTGAGATGGTCATCACTAAAAATAAAATAAAATAAAATAAAAAGATTGCAGTAGCAGCCACAGGAGGTTGTAAGAAGCAAGGAATGGATTTGGGAGTGAAGACCTGCTAACATCTTAATCTCAGCACAGTGAAACTGATTTTGGACACCGGGCTTCTTGATTTGTGAGAGAATAAATGTCTTATTTCATGCCAAAAAAAAAAAATTATAGTTTCCCTAGGCTTTATAGAAAAATCAGCTTTTACATGAATAAGCATTATTTTTTCTAGTCAAGTAGATTTTCATAATTTAATATATAAAATTCAGCCTATCCTGTTATAATTGTTATGATTTAATTATAGTTTCAGATATTTGATAAAAATAAAGTACTACATAGAGATTAATTTGATTTTAACATCATATGGGATAGTTACCAACATTTTTATTTAGGTAATCAAATTTCTTATGCTAGATAGGGATGCTTCTTTGATTATCTTGAATTTCACTTTTGATCTTTTTTATTCTTTTATCAAAGAATGTTGATTAAAGTTATTTAAAATATTCACTCTTTTCAGCACTTTATTATTAAATCACAGTCTGTTTACACTAGAATCATCTGTTAAGCATAATGTTATGTCTATAATTAAGTGATATGAATATCTATATTAAAACATTCTAGTTCAAAACCTGAAAATTTAAATTTCAGTGTTTTTCAATCAAGAATTCTTTTGAAGGTATCACCCAGAAACATTATTTTCTTCAAGACTTTTTAAAGTAAATTTTAATTTTCATGCCCTAAAATTATTTAAATTTATCAGTATTTGACTTGTAGAAATATGTGGACAGAATTCTTATATCATAATATCATAAATCTGAATTCTTATATCATAATAGTCTTTCAGTTGGAAGGAATAAATGGTGTCTGTAGCTGATAATATAATCTGTAATTGAAAATAGATGAGTAGATTTTAATTATTCTCCCTACACACACACACAGAAGTCTGTGAGGTAGTGCAGATGTTAATTACCTTGATTGAACCATTCCACAATATATGCATGTTTCAAAACATTGTGTTGTACACTATAAAGATATACAATTCTTATTTGTCAATGAAAAAATTAATTAATTTAAAAAAAACTTGTAATGATATACATAAACATTAAACACCAAAAGTAAAACTGTTAAGGCTGAAAGGAATAACCCATGTTCATAATATATGTGTAAGAAGTATTTCTCATTTCTATTTCTTTTTTTTTTCCTTTATAGTCTAGATAAACTTTTAGGGGCTATAACTACTGCAGCAGAGAGAAATAACAGGGAACGATTTTCACCAATTGTGGAAGGATTGGAAAATCACGAAGCTTTGCAATTACAGGTAAGTTAGTTTTGTCTCAAATTGCTTCTAGGGTTATATTTAGAGTACTCATTTTGTATGATAGTAACTCCATTTTACCTGGCACTTAAATAGAATTGGGTGTAAAAATAAAATCCTTCCTGTTAAAAGTTTTGTTTGTGAGAGTAACAATTTGCTTAAAACTAGGAACAGAATATTTCTGAATTATTATAAATATGGCCCTGTTATTATAATTGTTATCTTAATTTAGTAATTAATACAATAAATCAGGAAAATTGAAGCCTTATCAGTCATCAGGGCCAAAGGGCAAGCAGTTCAGTCAATGCCATTGTCCTCTCAAGTGTTAAAGAGCATGTGAGAGAAATTTAAAACAATTAAACACATCTCTCTTTGTGCCTTTCAGACAACATTCAAAGGTCTTACTCAACTAGAATAGAGGGGATGGAATCACAATTCCTGTGATTGATTTATCAGTTCATCTGATAATCCTGTGTAGACCTAGCCAAAGTCTTTTCTTCAGAAAATGATAAAACTTGCTGTCTTTTCTTAGGTGGTTTCAGGAAATTACCCATGCTAACTTTATTCTTGAGGCATAAGAACTCATTTATTCCTGTAATCCCAGCACTTAGGGAGGCTGAGACAGGAGAATCGTGAGTTCAAAGCCAGCCTCAGCAATGGGGAGGCACTAAGCAAGTCAGTGAGACCCTGTCTCTACATAAAACACAAAATAGGCCTGGGGATGTGGTCGAGTGCCCCTGAGTTCAATCTCCAGTACCAAAAAAAAAAAAAAAAGAAATCATTTATTGCCCATATTTATGACATGAGTTCCTGGACTAAACATTGTAATTTGCATATATCATTTAATTCTCCCAACAATCCAGCTTATATCATCTCCATTTTGCTATCAGAATCAAGAGTAAATAACTTGTCTAAGATGACACAGCTTGTAAGAGTCAGAAATTAATGCCAGATTTTTTGGTCTCTGATGCCAATGCTCTTTCTTTTAGGTAGGTATGACATTAAATGCAGCATAGAAAATTGCTCAATGAAATATTTTTATGCTGTTGTACTGCCATTCAACAAAGACAACATGCTTCCATATTTAATTTTATCAAATCATTTAGTATTTAAATATTAAAATTTCTTATGTAAAACCAACACAATTGATTTTCTCCCTTTTCAGAGTTATATTCTGAAATATATATATATATATTTTTTTTTTCTGTAGAGTTTGAAATTGCATCAGATAAATGAATTGGCTTGTCTAAAGAGAATATGTGGTATTAAGAAACTTTAGTACTTCTTTAAATATATAAGTATTTTTCTTAATCATGAGTTCTCCTAGTCCAACTGTGATGAACATTTTAGATAAACTTTTATTGTGTGATTTTTGTCAAAGGTATTGCATATTTAAAAGTTGGAATGTTTTCCGACATTTTTTTTTACTGATACATTTCTTCTCACCATAAAACTTAATGGCAATAAGATTGCATAATTCTACTGAAAGATTGAAAGTATGTTTTTAAGATGACTTTTTGAAAGTTTTGTCCTTATTCCTGTTGTTGGGCTTACCTAACTCAATTTCATTGACTTTCACATGTATAAGTTTATACTTCTCTTACAAATTGTCTTCAGGAGGAATGAAGTATTTTTAGATATATTCAAAGTTTTCATTACATTTTAT
Source organism: Xerus rutilus (assembly GCA_028644305.1). NCBI lineage: Eukaryota > Metazoa > Chordata > Mammalia > Rodentia > Sciuridae > Xerus > Xerus rutilus. The sequence goes on along the minus strand of CM053417.1, from coordinate 48,388,481 downwards.
ACTCAGTTTGCCATACTTGGACAATGTACAAATACATATTTTAGAAATTCACCTTAAATGAATTTTAACAATAATTCTGTGAATTATATATTATTATCTCCAGTTTACTGATTAGAGAATTGATTTGCCTGAAGGCTAAAGCCTGTTGAAAAATCACATAGCTGTTAAATGGTAGAACTGTGATTTGAACTTAGATCTTTGTGATGCCAACATTTGTGTATTGCATTGCTTGTATTTTAATGTGACACCACTAGCATAGATTAGTTTACCCCAAACAATGAGATGAGATTGATATTTGCTATCCTTCAGGAAGCTGGACACAATGGAATGGTAAAGTAGCAAATGTATAACAAGTAACATATGGAAAAAATAGTAGACATCTTGCTAAGTATTCAAGAAATTGTTGAATACTGATTATAGATGCAAACATATTCAAACTACAATTTGAAATTTCTTATTCTAATGAGCTACAAAAACTAGTAATTTGGTATATACAGAGCCTAGTACTCTCACAAGAACTGTGAGTGGATTTGTTTACTTGGAGTATTTCATGTGAATGAAAAAAATATCCTCAAAAAGTTCAAACATATATTCAGAATACATTAAAGCAAAAGTTAAAGTCTGTTGTTTAAGAAATATAATTAGTCCTGTATTTTAACAAAATTACTTCCTAAGACTGTAATAACATTTTGAGAAGTCTCGAGATACTACCAAAATAGAAAAGTAATTCTGTTAAAATACAGTACTAATTATATTTTTAAATAAAAACTATATATACCCGCTTTTATTTTAAAACAGGTCATTGGCGTCTTACAGTTTTCATTTTTCTTCTTAGTTCACCTTTAAAGTAAAATTTTGCACCTCTAATGGGATTTTCAAGAAATAGGTAGAAGATAAACCATCTATCTTGACAAGCTCTCACTTCATTGTCTTCCCTTTAGCTTAGTATCATTTGCCAGTCTCACATCCTATGCTGCTGCTTTTTATCTGAGTTATGCTTCTAACTAGCCTCTCATCTCCCTTTATCATTTTGTAGTCCATGTCTCTAAAAGAATAATTTCTACTTGTTTTCTCTGTTTTAAATTATCTTTCACAACTCAGATTTCTCACAGTTCTCAAAAAGGCCTATTGTCATCTTCTAATTTCAAAATCTGATGACTTCTTTCCAGTGGAAGAGCGCCACTGATATGTAGGCACTCTTCATCATCCTCCTCTTTGATACTTTTTCTTCCTTTGCCTTCCCAGGCACTGTTTTCTCTCTGCTTTCTGAGTACCTCTAACTGTTCTTTCTCTATTTTTTTTCAGTCCTAGGGATTGAACTCAGGGGCATTCAATCACTGAGCCACACCCCCAGCCCTATTTTGTGTTTTATTTAGAGACAGGGTTTCACTGAGATGCTTAGCGCCTCACTGTTGCTGAGGCTGGCTTTGAACTGGCAATCCTCCTGTCTCAGCTGTGTGCCACTGTGCCTGGCCTTTTTCTATTTTTTAATATGTTCTTCTCTTCTGAATTCCCCATTTTCTGTCATTGGTCCTCTTCTATTATCATTTTACATCTATCTATCCATATATATATATATATATATATATACATTTATATAAATACATGTATATGTGTTCATAGACATATACATATTTATTTTCTTCATGAATATTTTCAGTTGCTTCTCTAGCTTTAACATGGAACTTATGTCCTAGGAAATCTCCATATTTATATATCCAGATCAAGCCTTTCTTAACATTCATAGCTGTATTTCAAAGTGCTGAACTAGTTATCTTACATACATTGCAAAAATAAAAAATAACATTTATAATTAAAAATAGCCATGTGTCAGACAGTGTTCTAAATGCATGTTATCACATTTAAATCTCACAGGAATTCTAAGAGAAAATAGTTGCAGTATCCCCATTTTATGGATGAGCATACCAAGGCTCATAGTAGTTGATATTTCTAAGGGCATAGTGTGACACAATAGGAGGCAAAGCCTAGATTAGATGTTAGGGAGTCTGGCTCCAGAACACATGCTTTAAATACTATACTGTACCTCATCTTCCATTAAAACTTAGCTCATTATTTTTTCCCCTTAACCTGAGTCTTCCCAAAGAATTCTAGTTTTCTCCTTGTGTTTTCCATTTTAGATTACGCAGGTATCATTTCCTACTCAAATCTTTCATTTTCCTGAAGACATTGTTCTTTTTTGTCCCCTTTATCCAGTCAATCATTAAGTCTTCTTATCACATAGTATAGACTATGACTCTATGTCATTCTCTCTATCCTACTGCCTTTATCTTCTCACACCAATATTATTTCAACAGTTTCTTAACTAATACCGCATATTGATATATTCTTCCCCTACAGAAAAAATACTCTATGATGATTTTGGTTATTCTCAAAAAATAAAACTGATTCTACTCTAAGCATGTATTAGAAAAACCTGTTTATTATTGATAAAGGTGAAAACCTTAATGGTGACATATGACCTTTTTCAACATGGCCCCATCTTAACAGTCTGGCCTTCTAGCCTGTTATTTTTCCCACTGTAGCTTGTGTTTTGATAAAACTAAATATGGTACTTCTCAAATAGGATATAGACTTTGTAAATACCCTCATTTTATCATGCAGAACACTATGTCTGAAATATCTACTCTTGCTCACTCATATCCCTTTACCCTTGGTAAAATTTAGTGAGAGCCCAAAGAAAGGTGAATTTAGATATATTCTGCATGAGTCTGAGAAGTTTTCAGTGCTGAGATGATAATTCAGCTCAGCCATGAAGGGTAAGAATAGTCCAGAAATTGCTTTTCTTATAAAAAGCAGTATAATGTTTGGAAGAGAGGCAAGAAAGGCTTCTAGTAAGTTATAATAGAGGCTACAGTAGTATCTCAGTTACTTCATGAAAGAAGACAAAACAAAGTATTTTCCACATTTAGTTGAAACTTACATTCACATAGCCAGACAGGAGAAGCCAAGAGACACTGAGCATGAATAATTTTTTATGGAAAGAAAAAGTAGTGTAGTTAACATGCAATGGCATAGTATCAAAACAACCCCTGTCTTCATAGACTGCAATTAGTATGAAAGGTGCCTTATCCTTTCAGCATTTTAGGAGCTATGTAGAGAAGTGCGTTAGTGTGATTTAATACATTTTAAAACAATTTTCTAACATGTCAAAAATAATAAATATTTTTTCCATGTTGTAATTGGTATATGGTACACAAAAACAGAGCAGTGAATATACCTGCTTCTAATGTGTGATAGCTTTACTTATTCCAGACCTTACCTACTTAATAACTTTATCCTTTTTGAATATGAGGACCAAAAATGAAATAAAAACAAAACAAAACAATCTGAGCAATCTGTAAAATGCCACCAAATCCATCACGTAAGCTTCATGGAAAGAAAGACCTTTGGGCCTTTAATCAGAGTCTGTTTATTCTCTTTCCTTGTGGTATCTTAATGAACTCAATTATCCATTTTCCATCCATCTCAGACTAGACGCAGAGGTGGGATAAAGTTTGTCCAGACTGGTATACTGGAATCTGGGAGAATCAAGAAGTGATGGGTGGGGTTGGGGATGCAGCTTAGTGATAGAGCACTTGCCTAGCATGCATGAGGCCCTAGGTTCCGTCCCTAGCACCACCAAAAAATTTTTTTTTAAAATTATGGTTGAGAGCTTAGTAGCAAGGGAAGAGTACTTAGAAAAAGAAACGTAAAAAACATTCTGAAACTAGAATGCAAACAATAACATTTCATTTCACTCATGCCAGGGCGAGTTGGCCTGCATACTTCAATAATTCCCAAGGGTATGTGTGTTTCAGCAAAGTTCACTAACTCCCATATTTAATCATCCTGCTGAGTTAATAAGAATATATTTAAATGGTATCTACTATGATTTTTAAGAATGTGGGAATTATGTAACTCATTTCAGAAAGTGTCCTATATGACAGCCTATACTGATGCTTAAATAAATTTTCAGATACATGGACTGATTTTATGTAGCTTGATTCTTTCCACATGGCTCTTGATTGTTGAGATTTTACTCTTAACATACTTTTAAACTAGCTATTACTGTATCTTCCAGAATGCTAAGATTGGCTTATTTTTCTTTTACCTGTATGTTTTGTTAAATTTCTTGTTTGGTTAGCCCTTAAATTTGCTCATTGCTAGAGCTTTGTCCTCAGTCATTTGGTCCTTTGCTTTTCTCATTCTGGTGATCCTTGAGCAGTGTCATCCAGCTTCTGGACTTCAGCTAGCACTCATATGTAATATCTGCTTCTGAGCTTCCAAATTCCTCCCTTATGTTTGGCAGTCTCAATTCAAGTTTTATATTGTCCTTAACTGTACTTATCTTCCTGTTCTTCATCCTTTTCTAAACCTCTCTCCAACCTTGACTTATCTTTATCTTATCTTCCCAAATGTGGTTAGGCTTAACATTATTGACCAGTTGGCAGACACCAGAAATATAGTAGTCATATTTGAATCCACCCCTGTTCCACTGTCATTCCATTATTCACCAAATATCAGTTCTACTTCCTTAATGTACTGCCCTTCCTTGGCATAGTGTCCCTCTTTCTCTATCCCCACTGGCATTTTTTAAGTTCCTGGGCATTCTCACATCTCATTATTTGATCATTTCCTCAGACCCTTTAACATATTTTCTCCTTTATAAACCCCTTTAAGTAATCTTCCATAAATTTATCTTTCAGAAATGCAACTCTTGTCGGAATAAAAACCTACAAAGACTTTCTAACAGGCTCTAGGATTAAAATCTACACAAAATACTCAATAATCTGGCCATTGCTTTCTCTCTGACCTCACATTCCACAGTTGTTCTACATATACTATTTCCATGAGTCATACTGTGCTTCATTTCCTGAACACTTTATGTGTTTCATACCTCTTACTGCCCTAACTTTGTAAGTGAATTCCTTTGCCTGAAATCCTTTTCTATTTCTTCACTTAATTAACTGGATCTGTACATTTGTATCTTTCTTGGTAGGTACTTATGTTGACTTAAACCATCTTTTTCCCTAACTCCTCCTGGGGTAGGATAAAGAAAGACCTTGTTAATGTCAACAGAGTACTTAATAAGGTCAAGTATATGACAGTGTCAATAAAAATTTAAAAGCACAATTTGTCACAGCTAATGGCAATATGGATAATCTGTCTGAGAATGCCCTAGAGTTGGCAATTATTGTACTCCGTAGCTTTATGAATTGTGATCCAAAAGGTAGATGGTTTGTATTGTTTCTAAGCCTGTAAGTTAAAATAAATAAGAGGTTTTAGTTTTTTTCCCAGTAATTTTGAAAATACTCATGTTTAAATATTTTCCTCCTCTTATGATAAATAGTACGCACATATTGTGTATGCTAGTGAGTGAACACCTATAAATAAAATGTACATATTATAGGAATTTTGTCATTATGTAATGAGGTAATTGAATAAAAGTTCCAATATAGAAATGGACTCCATTTGCTCTTTAAATATCTGAATCATGATCCTATTCTAGCATATATATTCTAGCAATGTACAAAATTCACTGCCTTCCTAGAAATTTCAAATTTTGATTCTGATGGAATCTGTATTAAAAACTGAAATATATATGAACATTTTGACACCTAATGGCATTATAAAGAAAATAAGCAACAGAGGAAATCTGGATGATGGACTTTGTGATATTCAATTCAAGGGCATTTATTTTCTTTCTGATATAAGGATAAATGTTATTGAGCAAGACTAGATTAGCATGTTTTAGTATGGTAGAAAAAATACAAGATTAAATGTCGTCTAGTTCTAATCCCAACATTGGGGCTTATTATCTATATGAACTTGTACCAATAACTAATCTTTCTAGGGTTTGTTTCTTTACCTTGAAATGAATATACTGGCCTACAGTATTTTATGTTCTAGCTTTATTAGCCCATGATTCTTTACCTTCTATCTCTGGAGTTAGATTTTTTTTTAAAAGCAGATTGATTTTACATTGTAAGAGGACAACAATTCACTCACACTTTTAAGGATTTATATGCTTGGAAGTTGAGTGTTACCAATTTGAAAAGTTTGATTATTTGAGAATAAGTTTTGTATTTCTTTGGAGTTTAGATTTTTGAAATTAGGCAAAAAGACTTTTTTTTTTCTTTAAAGTCTTCAGTGCAGGCCTATTTGGTCAAGCTATCTACAGTGTTCTATACCTATGCCATCCACTATAGTAGCTACTAGCCACGGGTAACTTTTAAGCACTTGAACTATGGCTGCTGAAAATGAAAAACTGATTTTTTAATTTAATTATAATTAAATTTCAGCTGTGATTAGGTACTCTGATATTAAACATTACAGTTCTATAGTGTGTGTGTCTATACATGCACATGTGTGCATGTATTAGCATACATATACATACACAATAGGGAGTAGTGCGGCAGAAAGGAAAGAGTAAGAGACCATTATATTGGATGAAGGAATCCTGTTCATGTTACTGCTCAGAATGTATACGAAGTGAGATTAACCCCCAATTGAGGAATCATTTTCTACTTTTGTGGTTTCTCTTTGCATCCTGTTATATACATGGATAACTGCTTTATGTACTAGGCAACATGTTGTTAAAATAGTTCTGTTTTTCCAAGTTAGATATTCCTAGTATATCAAGCACAATGTACCCATTAAATTTTATTATCTATCCTTAAAATATTTTGTTGAATCAATCTATGAATGGAGTTTATGAGACACCTGGATTATGTGCTGTAATTTTCTATATTTGTAGTAAAGTAATATTATTTAAGAACATGTGTTTCCTCATTGCTGTCTGACTCCATGTAAATTGTTCATCTGCTTTGATCCTCAGATTTCTCATCTGTGAAATAAAGATAATACTAGTATTTATCTCATATGGTTTTTATGAGGATGAGATTAGATAGTGACTTATGCGAAGCACCTAGTATATTGTCTGACATTTAATGATAATAAAACTAATGATGATGATGAATATTTGGGGGTTTGTATTCAGTTATGAATTCAGAATCCACCCAATGGATGTATGTCATGTTCATAATTAATATATTCTTCCCTCTAATCCAATTAGGTTTTTATTTAATTTTGTTTTTGTAAATAGTGTTATTATTTCAATTTTGAATTGATATTCTGTTCTTTGGAAAGGTCAGAAATTGTGGCATTAAGGAATGGAGATAATTATATGACTTTTATTCCTCAAATTCATGCACTATAAATATTTCTATAAGGAAGTTCTCTAGCAGTGAAAGTTGGAAAATGATGTAGTAATATGATGATTCATTGTATATTTTTTGTAATTAATTAGATCTCTTAAAATTTGATAAATGATAAATGGTACATTGTTAAACTATTCTCTTTAAAGTACTGACTTCAAATTGTCTCTTAATTATTTTATACTATAGTCAATAAGTCATCATCTTTGTTTTAATGTTCAACTATATATTCATACATTGTAGGTAAAACATTTAGTAGCATTGCAATATTATTAAATATAATTATTTAGATGTTGGTATATTCATTAATTTTGACTTTTATTATTTTTACTGTTTCCTGGTTTAAATCTATTTGTGTAAAGGTACAGTTACAAGACTCATTAACTTGTTTCTTATGGAAATGTTCTTTTTACTTGTTGGGTATTAATACAAGCCATTAAGCTTGAATTTCTTCTGGCAAAAACAATCCTAGCAGATGGCAACTTTTCTCTCTATTAATTTTGGATTGGGCATGTACTTTGGCTTGTTTGGTCATGTCATAGTTGTAACATAACAAGACTCATTCAAGCAAATACAATAATATAGCACTATACACAGGATGCAAACTTATATCCCAGCCTATGAAAACTATATAAAACTTACACAATTTCTTATTGTAAATTGGAAGGTTTTGTATTTCATTAATGTATAAACTTCATAATAACTTAGCTGGTGTATCTTTGTAAGGTAATGCCAAGTCTATGACATATTTAGTTGTCTGAGTGTGTTCTCCTGATACCTGAACATCCTAGAAGCTGGACTACATTGTTCAGTTATCATTTAGATATCAAGTAATGTTCTAATATCTTTAGTTGTCTCTTTTAAAACATGCAGCTTTTGATTTTTGAACCTGAATGTGAGATTGATGGCCTGATCTCCCTAAGAGCAGCTTTAGATACAAAATTAAAAGCAATGGACTTTTTAAAATCTTTTCTAGGTTAATAAAATAACTATAGTAACAATAGGTCTGGAGAAGTCAAATACATTTGAAATATATTTGTTAATGTGTATTTTCCATTCTAATTATTGATCTGTTTTTTATACATCTTTAACGTTTTCCCTAAATTTGGTATTTTGCACAAATTCCCTAGCAGTCAGCTCTTTAAGCATTCTACTACTTATTACGTATATTAAAAATAGTCAGTTTAAATATGTAGCTCTTCAATTAAACTATTGGCCAGTTGCCTTAGATTTGAACTGCATTTTCTAAAAATGCTATTCAAGAATAATATATGCAACATCTGGAAATTAGCATTTTGCCAATTTCCTTTTAGCTTATAATTTCCAGATAATAAGTCCCCTTTTATAAAAGGGAACCTCAAAATCAGAAGGTAAGAAAAGCAAAATTCATTTTCCAGTATAAATATAATTAATGAAACCTTTCATTTGGAAGCAAACATATATACACTTTATTATGCAGTACATGTTAGTATAGGTATCACAGTGCCTTCTAGTTGTTCTCAATTCACTCACATAATTTTTTTACACCAACCAAGTGAATTCATTTTAATTACATATTTAATGCTCTATATACTTTGTGTTAATTCATCCCAGTAAGAGGATACAAAGAGTGTAAATCAATGTAATAATTTTTCCAAGTTATCACAGTTTCCTGTTTGATTTCAGTGTGCTTTTATAACTTTGATTTATTTTAGAAAAGTATATAACCATATAGAATTGAGGCCAAGTGCACTGTGAGGATAGCTGGATATGAGAGATACATTTCACGAAATTTTCAAGGGGCCCTGTGTGCATACATTTTGAACTTCGGCTTTCTCGGAGGGAGTTTAATATTCCTTTATATTGTTCAGTAAAGCATAACATAAGTGATCATACATCACATTTTTGTTAGAATTATTTTGGACGTCAGAAAATTTATTGTTAATATTCATAATCTAAAGTAATAACCATCATTATACTTGTAGAAATATTTGCATTTCTTATTTCATAATATATATGTATTTTTGCCTTTAGTGAATGCGTTATCCAAGTGCATTCAGTAAATATTTACTTAATTTATTTTAACAGGTTTTGCTTTTTTTTAAAACAAAATTTCCTTTCTTATTTCAGGTGGCCTGCATGCAGTTTATAAATGCCCTTGTCACTTCTCCATATGAGCTTGATTTTCGAATCCATTTGAGGAATGAATTCCTCCGTTCAGGACTAAAAACAATGTTACCAGTAAGTTGAGTGTGTACATTATGCTGATGAACTTTTAAAAATTTTCTCTTTGGACAAAAATATGTTTTGAAATAACATACATATGTGTCTTGCTATTTTCTTTTGTGAAGCATTAGACATTATGCGTGCTGTTTTTTATTGTGGTAATGTCATTCTCAGTGTAGAAATGACTCAGAATTCAACCTATGTTATACCCTGAAGTGATGACAGTTTTTTCCCTTGTCTTCTTCAAGCCAAAAGGGAACTTTTCTTTGAATTTTGAGAACGTAGAAGACTAGTTTGTGTGTGCATGTGCACATGTTTCTCTCTGTGTGTGTAGCTTCAATTTTCAATTAAAATTTTTTTACTTTCCTCTTTGATAACTTAGATTGCTTTCATTTGTATTCAACATAGTTATGCATAGAGTTTTGATTAGCTTATCCTAGATGCATTGCTTAAGAATAGTACTCTTGTAACAATGCTTTAGGAACTTTTCTAAAGAAAAAGTTTTATTACTTAATTGAATGTGAATATTTGTTCTAATTAGGATGGTGTTAAAATAAGTTTGGAATAATTTTATATTCATGATTGGAGACAAATGAACACATTTATTCCATTAATGCAAGTCCAATTACTGTGGTTCTATATTTTTTGTTAAGCACGTTAAATGACGAGTGACTTTCTGTAAGACTAAGGCATTGTTAAAGGAGAAAAGTAAAATTTCACTGTTCTTTTCACTTAAGCTTTTGAGAACACACCTAATAATCAACAAGTAAAAGTCAAGGAGGAATAAAGGGCTGAGCAAAGAAAAAGAACAATAATTGAGCAAGTGTACAGGACCTAGGTTATTAGAGATGCCAAAATTGACAAGTTTCCTGGTGAGGAGTCAGAATGTGGTATACATCTGTAATCTGTTTTTGGATACCCTTAACTGAAACCCATCATAACATATTGTAAGATTGGATCTATTTAAACCCATTTCAATAAAATATATGATTGGGTCTTCCTGGTTTATCATGTTTCTATATCAGTGCCATATTGAGTGGCTCCTTAATTTTTGACTTTAAAATCCAAGCAATTAGATACAGTGAATCAAAGCAACTTTTTCTGTGATCCACGTAGAGAGTCAAGTTCAATGTGTATTTCATATAAGTGCATTCACCAATTATAGAGTATGTGACAAATACAAAATACAATGTATTTTATTTTTGCTTTATCATTAATCTCTCTTTCTGCAAAACCTGTGGCCTTAGATATCTAGGGATGGTCAAATAGTCCTTTTATTTTTGTTGTTTGCTTCTAAGTTGTCTTAGTGGTTTCCATGCCTGCCTTTACTTGACTAGTTCACTGTTTATGGGAAATCTCTTTGGACCACTTGCTGGTTCCAGGGGATCCTTAGCATCCTTTCCTCATTTACTAATATGCCAAGTTTTCTGCTGTAGTTGTTATTACACTTTTATCTTTCAGTTCCCACTCTCTATAATTAAATGCTCATTTTCTTACTTCTACTAATGATTTGCTAGTGATGAATACTGTTATATTTGTTTTTATTTATTTTAGTCCTCATCTTTTCAGAAGAGATATGGTAGTTATCCTAATCTTTTGCACTTTTGTCTGAATGTATTAATCTTTACCTGTCTTAGTGATCTCATGGTGTGTTATTCACATAATTACACTGATAGCTAAGATTTTACATCAGTGTTTCTAAGTTTGATTTTCCATTGGCCATTTAGCCCTGTATAAAGCCTCCTGTGGCACCATGTACTTCTTAAAATCTGTATTATTTGTGGATGCTTCCAATTACACTTTTCTTTATGACATCTCTTCAATATGCCCCACTTATCAGATCTCAGTAATTCCTTAGCAAAGGAAAAGTAGGAAGCATCATGTTTCTTTTCCAAAAATTTTGGAATAGAACCTACACGAATTTTCAAAGATTTTCTTTAAGACAGTGAAGTTAAATGTGATCAAATATAGCTCTGATTGTCAACCAAGAGGTTGGACATACCTTTGAAAGAGAAGGTGTTCTTGTCAAGAATGGGTTAGAGATGTTTGGTTTGAATAAATAAATCCTCCGCGGCTATTTCTGATATATAAGAGGAGAAACAAAATCTAGACAGATAGACCTTGGGAATATTAGATTTCACTACTGTTTTTGATGTAGTTTAATTATCATGATTTGGAAAAGAACAGAATGTATATCAGATGTGCTTCAAATGTCAACTGCTCTCTAACTCATTATCTATTTAAATTTAAATTGCTAGATTTTATAGTAACATGTAGCATCCTTTACATAGATATTGAAGCTTGAAATATATTAATAGATGAACATTTAAAATCTTTAATTTTTTCTATCTTATTTTATATACAGTTCTAACAAGAACTCCTTGATTTTCGAGAATATAGCATATTTATAGCAACACATTAGAATAGGCTAATGCTAATAATATTAACTATTGGTACATGGATCAAAAATTATACCTATGTAGAACCACCGACTATTAGGGAAAATAGTTCTTATTTCATAATAATAGTTCATAATAGTTCTTAAGATCACCATGGTATTTTAGCACAGTGAAATTTTGTTCTTAATAATTATCAGGATCTATAAGACAAAATCATTGTTTTAATAATAATTATAAAAATTTATTTTCAAAATTTCCCCTATCCTTGTGGTTAAATTTTGGTGTTTGAAGGGAATCTACACCTTATTTATATGGAAAGTTAGCTTTTGATACATTTGCTTTAATAATTTTGGAATGACTTGTTATATACTCTAGAGTGATTTTTAAAGTAGTATTTTCTTTGTACTTATGTTACATTGATTCCTTGTGAAGTTTTCTCCATCTGTTCTTTTTCTAAGTTAGGTAACTAAATATTAGGCAAAGCAGATATATGAAAGAACAATGTGTAAGAAATTGTGTTTATAGATAATAGGCATGCTTTATCTCTTTTAAAAGATTGACCAACTCTCATTCTTTTGAAGACTTAATTTTGATGACTTGGTTATTAATCAGTAATACACTGGTAATGGGCTTTGATTTCCTTTGGAAGTACACTACATTATAGAAACAATTATATGTTTCAGGGATTCTGCAAAAGAAATAAAAGCTTCATAACTATTCATTATGTATGTTTAAAAAATAACTGAAACAAGCTGAGTGTGGTGGTGCACACCTGTAATCACAGCAACTTGGAAGGCTGAGTCAGGAGGATCACAGGTTCCAGGCTAGCCTTGGCAATTTAGCGAGACCCCATCTCAAAATAAAAATTAAAAAGGGCTGGAGTTGTAGCTCAGTGGTATAGTGCTTGCCTAGTACATGTGATGCACTGGGTTCAGTCCTCAGCACTGCATAAAAAATATATATATACCATTGTGTATATGTACCACAGTTTCTTTATCCATTCATCTATTGAAGGACATCTGGGTTGCTTCCACAATTTTGCAATTATGAATTGTGCTGCTATAAACATAGAATGTAATCTGCTTATAATTTTGTGCAAAGTTAGAAAAATTATGATTGTAACAATTTTTTTCTATTTGCCTCAACAAATGTTTTCAGTGAATAGTGTGTACAGCTTCTGATAGTTTGTTTTTTTCTGTTATGTTTGCCAACATGTATTAAAATGCAACTTTTGGGAAAAAAATAAAATAATTAAAAAATATATATATATAAAGGTATTGTGTCCATCTACAACAAAAAAATATTTTTAAAAAAGGGCTGGGTGTGTGCTCTGTGGTAGAGTGCCCTAGTACGGCAAAAACAAAACAGAATTCCTAAAAAACCCTGAAGACAACAAAAGTATGAACCATATTTTTAATATTTTCCATATTAGTGATAATGTAATTTCATAATTTTATGATATCCCACATTGTATAATATAAAACCTTGGTGATACATTACCATTTACCTTTATATATCTATCATATTATTTGCACTTTATAAACATTTTTATTCATTAAATATTTTATCAAGAATTTTTGGGTATATCTTTCAAGATTTGATATTTGAAAGGACATTTTATAATTAAAAATAGATATATACATATGTATGCATATGTATTTATATTAATAGGCCTGGACCATTATTGATAAAGGACATTTATGTATATTGCATTTATATATGTCTATTAATATAGACATAATATTTTCATATTATGCAGTATAAATTACATAATTAGATAGTTATTTCCACTGAAAATGTTTTAGTCATGCAGACTGATTCCCATGTTTTGTAAAGTTTTGCTGCTGAGTAAATGACTGTTTTACTTAAATTTTTCTATTTTTCACACATTTACCTGTCTTCAAGTTTTGTGATGAATTTCTAAGATACTATATTGTGACATGAGAATAAAGAAAATTTCACATTGTAAAATGTGTGAAACAATGTTTCTGTACTGATCAGCATATTGGGCATGTCCGACTTCTGTAATTTTCTGAATAGAGTTCAGAAATTACCTCATGATATTACCCACTAATGTTAGGTAATTTTGCATTGCAATAAATCCCCTATTCCCCTTCAAATTGGAAAACCAGACTCAAAACAGGGTATTATTCAGAAGGGAACTAAGTGTAGATACATTTATTCATTATGTATTTTATATGAGATTATCTAGAAACATTAAACAATGTCTTCATATGCTCTATAGATAAATGTGAATGTTGATAATAGATAAATGCGAATACATGTTGAATGTTGGAAAAAAAACGAGAAATTCCTTATATTGGTTTTTTGCTTCAGTAAAAACCATTACATTCTCATTTATAATTGTTCTATGGAACAAAATAGAAACAAGAAATGCATCCCATTTTGTTTTGTTTACCTAATTTGAAGTACGCCATGCTTGCATTTCCTTTTAGAGTTGAAGCTCAGCTCTGAATATCCTATTCCCACTTTTGGTATCACCCTTGAGCATCCACAGTTGTGATTATCGATATGGGTTTTGAAAACTGCAACTTAATGGACAGATATTAAAAGATATTCCAGGTGATATATATTAAGCCCAACAATCTCTAGTGTAGCATGCTTCCAAAGTTTTTTAAAAAAATATTCTTCTTTTGAAAACTATCAGAGGTTTATAACGCATGTGCTTAGGATGTATTACAAAAATCTTCAAAGCCCAAGTTGGTATTTTGTGATTAGGCTAAGCAAAAGTGAAAGTGGGAGGAGGAGACTAAGAAATACAGCTTGATAAAAAGTCCTAACACCATTTTGCTTTAAAATCACAAAATATCATTTAATATAAATTTGTTTAGACAACTTTTTCACACTATACTTGGGACTGTTGTGCTTGAATATATCCTTGCATTTGTCCTTTATTAATACAATTGATCTATATTTGCTTTTATTTTGCCAGAGGCATATGTGAATGTTCTAACTGCATGAGGTCTTTTGTGATATTTGATTAGTATGTTTAGTCAAAACTAGAGCATTTATTTGAGTTGTTAGCAATTAGTGTTTTTTTGTTGTTGTTGTAGAAGTAATCGTTAATTTTTTAAATGTGAATAATCAAGATCTGGGGCATTGAAGGAAAATGCAGTGAATGCAGTGAAGTTCTTTTATTTTTAAATAGAAAAAACTTTGTTACATTTACTTTCTTTCAGGAAACCAACTGCCTAGGTCAATATTTGAAATTGCTTCTCTGTGTATAAATGAATAATTGTGTTCTGCCCCTTATTTTCAAAATTTGTCATTAAGCTATTATACATCTGCTAAGTTTTATGTTTATATACTAGGATCTAAAAGAAAAAGAGAATGAAGAGCTTGATATTCAGTTGAAAGTATTTGATGAGAACAAAGAGGATGACCTAACTGAATTATCCCACCGTCTCAATGATATTCGAGCAGAAATGGAATATCCTTTGGCACATCACAAAAATAATTTTGTACATATCATGAAAAGGGATCTGTGAGAAATTTGGGGGACCATTATTAGAGTTTTTGTCTGACAGCTCAGTTTTTATCCATGTGTTTACAATGGAACCTTGCTATGATGTTGTCCTTGAGATTTATGCCGAGAAACCGTTAGACTCTCCTGATGGTTTTCACAGACTACATTGAAATAAACATAGTAGCTTATTGTATTATAGGGATGTTCTGCTCAGTAGTCTTGAATAGACAAGTATTGCTTACATATACGAATGAGGGAATGTTCACTGAGTTCCTATATGACTATAGATGATACGCATTTTCAATTTATTAAATGGTACTCCACTAAGAGATACTGATAAATTAAAATAAATGTCTTATTCCTTGTTTTATATCTGTGTTCTTTAGTAATAACAAAAATGTTTGGATACAATAGTAGCTGACTGTATCAAGGCTATGTCATAGAAGGATATGGGTCAAATAGAGCTAGCTTATAATCTTCCCTTGGCATTGACATGTGAGATGATTTTTGATATAAGAGATGGTTGTCATAGCACCACTGGCTATTTGCTTCACATCCACTGAATTTCTTACTTATGGATTCTAGGAAGCTGGGAAACACTTCAGAACCAAAGTGACCTTTGAGCTGTACTTTTTCTCAGTGATATGTTCCCTTCCCCGCAAAAAAAACTAGAGTCATATTCCCCTCATTGACACTCCCCCAATACTTTGTTTGTTCTGTCTTATTTATGTACACTTCTCTGCCCCTATGAGATTGAGGGCAGAAATGTTATGTTTCATTTTTTTCTCCAATGCACCTATCAAAGTCACACATAGATATTGGATAAATGTGTGTGCAATGAATAAAAAATTTATTATAAGGAATAATTTTGAGTAATTTCTTATCAAAGATTAGTGGTACAAGTCTGAAGTGGCTTCTCTAATATTAAATTCTTTTTATATTAATTAATAAATATGCTTTTTAAAGATTTATATAGCTTTTTATATGTTTTTTACTTTTTATAGATTTCTCTTATAACCAAATGTCACCATAAAGCTATTGTTGGATTCATTCTGTAGCCATTTAAGGCACCTTATGATACTTTAACACAAACCTCTTATGTGGGGTCTAAGAAGTAATCCATCATATACTTAATTCTACTTCAAAGAAAATGTTGACATTTCAGGTTATTTTTAGGATGTTGGATTACATCTTGTGTTTTACCTTTATTTTCAATCGATTTTCCAGTTCTTCACTTTTGTTATAAAAGTGAATTTATTTTTGAAATGTTTTATCATTGACTAAAAGCACTTGCACTTCTTCTATCCCTAAGAAAAATATACTTTAACCTCCTTTGTCTTTACTCTCCAACTTCTTTCAAACAATGAACTACAAATGAACACAAACAATAATTTCAGATTTAGTATTTCATCTAGATAAAATAAAACTGTTTTGTGATCTTTTAGTAGTTCACAGCATGCTCATTTTCCTTCTAATATGGCATTGAAAATACAGTAGTAGTGGTTTGTATGAATAATGTAGGCCTGCTTTGAAAACCACAGGGACATCAAGACAAAACCATTTTTATTGATAGCATTGCTGTTCCAATAGTACCAGCTATAATCTGGACTTCAGAATATAATGAATGAGGGCAGGAGTTGTGGCTTAGTGGTAGAGTGCTTGCCTAGTATGTGTGAGGCACTGGGTTCAATTCTCAGTACCACATAAAAATAAATAAAAACAAAGGTTCATCCACAACTAAAAAATATATATTAAAAAAATGTAATGAATGAATGATCATTCATGCTTTTGACAGCCAAATGGTCTTGGAAATGCTCTTTGGGTCTGATTTCTGTAGTTAAAAGATTCTTTATGTAAATGTTTTAATACTGGATCATGGTTTTCGAAGGTTTAGAAACAGTAATGGAAGTAAAATTGTAAATGTATTTTTTAAAAATAAGCTGCTTTTGTTATGAGTGAAAATTTCATCAAGAATCTTTGATTTTTTTCCTTTACTTACTTTTTCACTGATATGAACGAAGTGTACCATCTTCTATATAATATGTTGAAAGACACTGCAGCTGAAAATTACTTATTATCCATTCTGCAACATTTTTTGCTCATCAGAAATGATTATTATATCAGGTAAGAGGCAGTTCTGGGAGTAGTATATTTATAATTTGAAATGGATATAAAAGGAAAAGTAACAATGTAATGAGATCTAGGAAATGTATGCATATATACTTAATTACTATGGGAATTTGACTAGGTAATACTTTTTTAAAAGAAATTTAGTTTTAAATTAGCCAGAAGAGATATGTACTTATAAAAATGGTGTACCTCAGGAATAGTACTGTTAGTAGCAATGAATCCAATAGAAACTATTGACTCTGATGAATTTTCTTTGCTAGATAATGGTAACACAGAGATAACAGCAAAGATTCTAGGACATTTAAAAAATATTGTACATTTTAATAAGGTTTTATTGGTATTTCTCTTTTATAACATTTACCTAGTAATAAATATAATTTAACACTTTTGAAAATATTAATGCAAATATTTCACTTTTATATCCAATGATATAATTTTTCCAAATGAGTGTGATAATAACCCATGAAGTTAAAAGTTTTAGAATTTAGTAACAGAGAATGTATCTGAAAATCAAAGTTATAAAAAAGTTTCTGAATGGCTGAAATTATCTATTGTCTGCTGACCTCAATCTTACATTTAACTGTTAATTTCTTCATACTTTAATTTGCATAAAATTTTGACTACATTTTCTGATTTCTCAAAAACTGCTTGTTTAAAGAATAACGAATGCTACCATGAAGTAAGGTTTGGTTTCAACAAAAATGATGGTTTTAAAGCAATATGGACAATTATTATAGTTCAATACAGAACAACAATTTGATAGATATCACAATTTTTGAGACATAGAAAAATGTTAAAATATTAAATTATATGCTGTTTTTAAGCAAGAGAGATAGTACTGCATTAAAAATGCTTTATTGTTTTCTATATTGAATTATAAATTTAAAGGGATATTGTGCTCTGAGGTAACCAATTAACCAATTATCTGGGGTAACTATCCATTTTTTAGTAAATATAAATAAATGACAAGTTGCTCACACATGGCATCCTTTTCATCCTGAGAATATGAGTTAGAAATGTGACAAATACTTTTATTCCACTTGGGATTATTAACCTGTTCTTCAAGAGAACAGTTATGTTTTCCTTATTTACTCAGTTGTCAACTAGATTGGGATCATGATCCAGTTTTATTTATCATAGATCAAATGATGACTTGAAAAAGCCCCAGATATACAATATATAGTAGTTTTTATTCATAATCTCATGACCAGCCCCATAAGTAAGTACAGAGAACAACAAATAGAATCTGTTTGGCTTCATTTTCAAATTTTTAGTGAGTTGACAAGCATATATTTAGGGTTGTTTATGTCATCATTTGTCCATAGTAGCACTTATTACTTATTTTTCTCTATTGAATTTATTAGCCTCTCGCAAATTCTAAATCTTCTCAAAATTTTAATGCAACAAGTGCCTTTTTATTTTATAGTTATGAGTGTCATCATTTTTAAGGCTAGAATTACCTTGATAGATGACAGAATCACCATATGTTTTAAAACCTTTGACACTTTAAACAAATTGGGATCATAGCCATGCATATTAAGGGTATATGCTTTTATAAAATGGATCTTTTAAAATATGTTGTATAAAAAGATCTTTGAAGTAGTCTAACATAAGTGGCTCAGTACAATTTTGAGATGTTACAGACACGTTGAGGAAAAATGCTGTAGCAATTTCAGGATTTTGCTTGCCACCTAATACCAAAAAACATCCCTTATTGAAATTGAGAACTTCTGTGTGCCTATAGTCATTTCTGTGTCTACGGATATAGGATAAAAGTGGCTATTTTTTTTCATTAACTTTAGAAACAATAGCTCAAGTAAATAGATAAGGTTGATAAGTATCTTTGAACACAAGCGTGAATACCTGCAAACTAGAACATTGAGTCACTAAATATTTGCAATCGATTACAGCACAATGGGTTTGGCACTATAAAATCCAGAGCATCTTTCTTTAAGCCTAGGCATATTTTTCCAAAGGGAGTGTACTGGTTAGAGGGATTTCTTTTTAGTAGCACTCAGAAAAGACAGTTTTTTTAACATACTGATTATTTTCTTAAGAAAATTGATTTGTACTGGTAGAAAAAATATTCACAAATACTTGCATTTTCTTTCAGGCCACAGTATTATAAAATAATCGAGGAGTGTGTTTCTCAGATAGTGTTGCACTGCAGTGGTATGGACCCAGACTTCAAGTATAGGCAAAGATTAGACATTGATTTTACTCATCTGATAGGTATGGAATACAATCTTCACTGTCCTATGTGCTTTATACCTTCTGTATAATGGTACTTTTTAAAGATAGGTCCCTCATTGAACTTATTCTATTACTATCTGGTATATCATTGTGTCTGTAGGTATCTACTTGCTGTAATTATTTATTATGGTAATTGTGAGAGTTCTGCCTGTGTAATTAGACCTGTTAAACTATTCGATAAGCATCAATAGTACTGAACTCAGTTTAAACTCATTGTCTCATTATATTTTAATATAATATAAAAAATCATTATATTATTATAAATGAATGTCTTGCTTTTTAGAATCATGAATCTGAAATATTTTAATTCAATTTATGCTGGTGTCTTCGAAATCTTGTGTATAACAGGATCTCCTTAGAATTGCTAACGGTTAAGACAAAAAATACCTATTCATTTGAGCAACTTAAGACCGTTTTAGGCTGTCAAATAGATCAGTTTGTGTTTTCATAGACAGTAGAGTTACCCTAAAATCTGAGGTCATTATATACATCTCTTTGGATTGCTGAGGAAATGACCTTATATCATTCTAGACTGGTAGTTATCCATTCTTTATAGAATAGTCTCAGAAGGATGATGTGAAACTTCCCTCATGAAATATGTTATGATACATGGCCTTTCAGTTAAGCAGTTTTATTTATACCTTATGGACATCACTATTGCAAAGGTTCAAGCACAAAGTTAGCCTGTCCTTAAGGAAAGAAAACAACATTTGTTGAATGTCAATTATCTATTATTTTTCATTCCATAACATAGGGCAGACTTGCTGGAATGTTCAAATATGTATAACTTGCTATTACCATATATTCTTTTGTGTTTTGAAAGGCAGTCCACACTTATTGTAGGCAATCTCGAGACTTTCATGTGATAAACCACTAATCACATCACAATTAGTCCCTTTTCAGTTTGCACCTTCCCTTTTGTCTGTTCACCTGTGTGCTTGTCTTTCTGCCTATCTATATATATGCTGATTTTTCATGGAACATTATATGATGAGAATTTTTCCATGTTAACTTTCAAAATGTATCTTTTATTTATTTATTTATTTTTTTTGTGGTACTGGGGATTGAACTCAGGGGCACTCGACCACTGAGCCACATCCCCAGCCCTATTTTGTGTTTTATGTAGAGACAGGGTCTCACTGAGTTGCTTAGCACCTCGCCATTGCTGAGGCTGGCTTTGAACTCGCTATTCTCCTGTCTCAGCCTCCCTAAGTGCCGGGATTACAGGCTTGAGCCACCGCGCCCGGCTTCAAAATGTATCTTTTAATGTCTGTATAGTATTCTATTGTATCAACTATCATGATCATTTTAATGAGTTCTTACTTATTGTATATATAGATTATTTTCAGGTTTTTACCTGAATTATAAATGAATCTTCATGAATATTCTTGTGTAGAAATGTTTGGTTTTTTCTCTTTATTTCCTTAGGATTGATTGCTATAAGCAAGTGTATGAATTTTCAAAGGCCAAATGATTTTCAGAGAGCTTGTACCAATTGCCCTTGGCCCAGCAATGAATGTGAATTTTGGCCTCAGTATTTATTTTTCACTGAGTTTGATAAACTTAGTAGTTTATTTTACATTTTTTTGAGCAAGTCATAGGGACTATTTCCAAATGTATGTGTTGAGTTATAATCCATTAGGGTCCTTAGTTGGCACACATAATCTACTGCTGATTTTGGCTAGCTCTTTTAATGTTCAGCAGACATTTGTTTTGTATGCTATGTGCCAGGTGCTTATGATTGTATTATGTTAATGAAAAGCATTGAGGATGACAAATGAAAGGATCAAGTGAGAGAGGATAGTCAACATCATCAACTCATTATGACCTCATCTACTTATCATCCCTGTGATTGTGAAGAAATCTTTTAACTTCTTTAGGTTCCAGCTACCTCAATTCTAAAACAGGGGAATCTAATATTTAGGTAGCTCTTGGTTAAAGTCCTTTTTGAAAAGCTGATGAATCCCATGACACTTTAATTAGAACACACATACATAAATCCACACAAAAATTATCAAGTGCTCAAGAACTCCTGGGAATTTTATAAATTTCTTTAGTGAGATCACTTGGACTGAGGTTGCTGGAATTTCTTCTAATTTCACTATTATGTAAGTCTAGTATATTTCACAAATCAGATGATATTGGATCCTTGTCTGAAACTCTCCTGTGAAAGTCAACTTAAGTGATGCTGTGACCAAAATACCTGACAAATATTAGTTAGAGGATAAGATTATTTTGGCTTGTGGCTTTAGAGCATTATCCATGGTGGCCCAACTCATTGCTCTATACCCCAATTTGAGGCAGTACATTGTGAGGAAAGGGCCCAGAAGAGGAAAGAAAGCTGCTCCTCTTTTGCCAGGTCAGGAAGTGGGGTTGTGGGATAGCAAGGAGTGTGGGGAAGGAGCCCTTGGGAAGATGCATGCTTGCAGAGCATGACTCAATTGACCCATCTCCTCCAACTATACCCCACCTGCCTCTGATGACTAAAGAGTCAGTCCATCAAAACTAGGATGGACGGATTAGGATACAGCTCTCATAATCTAATTATATTACCTCTGAACATTCTTCTATTAAGGTAGAATTATTAACATAGCTTGGGTTTTGGGAATCTCATATCCAAACCATAACATCTCCAATTCTTCCTATTCAAATTTAAAGTCACAATCATTTTCATGTATGGCTAACACAGCATGGGTATGTCTCTCCCTTTTGACCTCAGAACCTAGTGCTTTTCTCCTCAGTTGCTTTGCTCCACACACATTAAAAAAGAACAAAAAAAAAAAAGAAAAACTATACTGAGTTGAATGTGACATAATGAAATATACTTATATTCTTAATTATTCAATCTGACAAATATTGATACTTAAGTATACTTAACACCATCAGAAAATCAAGATAATAAACATCACTGTTACCCATTAATGTTTCTGCACTCTTTTAATCCCTTGTTTTGTCTTCTACCTGTCCTTATCCTAAGATAGCCACTGATCTCTCCCTTACTAGGTTTATTTGTACTTTCTCTCTTACTAGTTTAATTTTCTAAATTTTTTTAAAAAAATTAATTTGTTCATTTTCTAAATTTTTATATAAATAAAAACACATAGCATGTACTCTTTTTGCCTGCATTCTTTGATTCAATATAGTTATTTTAAGATTTATCCATAATGTTATATTGCATGTATCAATAGTTCATTCTTTTTTATCGCTGAGTACTATTCCAGAATATGGATATATCAAAATTTGTACATATACTTGGTGGTGATCATTTAATTTCCAATTTTGAGCTATTATAAATTAATCTGTTAATGAACATTCATATGCAAGTCTGGATACAGACATATATTTTCATTTGGGGGCAGGATTGAACACTTACAGACAGAATTGCTAGGTACTGAATAGACTTTTTATGTAATAATGAAAGATACACTATTTCCCCAAAGAAATTTGTTCATTAATTATATCATGAAGTATCTGATTGGAGCTGAGAAGTTTTAAGTTTGTTTCCCTATGTTCGTACTACATTTTGTACCGCAAGAGAAGTTATTTTAAATCTCTTACTGGAAAGCATGAATTAATAAATGTGTCTCTGTCTCCCCTTTCAGAGTTTTTTGAAGGATCATCTTGAGTCTTTATGATCTTAAACTTGGGGGTCTTTGCTACCTGTCTCCCAAAGTCAGCTACAAAATATCTTTTGAACAATTCTATAATTATATAAGTTGAAACATACTTAAATACCTTTAAACCAATGATAAGTTAGTCAGATATATTTATGGGTACTTGGTTTTGTGCTTTAGCAACACTATCATTCAACTCAGGTAGTTTGTCCAAGAAAAATGTGATTGTTTTATGTATGGTATAGGTCAGTTTCTCTTTAATAGCAACTGACATAAAAATGATAGTGTGCGTAGAATTATAGACTGGCAGCCATCTTTTGGCTAGAGATCTCATGCTATAATTTGTAATTGCTTCTGATAAATCTTACTAGATTCTTGTGTGAACAAGGCAAAAGTTGAAGAAAGTGAACAAAAAGCAGTGGAATTTTCAAAGAAGGTAAGGCTTATAACATATTAGCCATAATTGTCAATATAATAATCACAACATATTTTCTACTTTGTTACTTTATATGAAATCTGATAACTGCTGTTTCAGTTTTATAGAACTTATATCTCTGGATTCAAACATAACAACAGTGTATTGATTTATGTCCTGGTAGGTTAAGGTTGTTAATATTCCCTTCTCATCACCTTGAATCCATTTTGGAAGAAATACCCTATCTATGTTATACTAAACTGATAAATAGAATTCAGTTGCTGAAAGGATATATTTAGAAACAATCAACCAAAATAAAGTCCCTCATTGCTTTAATGCATCTTACTTAAAATAGGCATCATTTTGAAGAACTATGAGATATTTTACTGGTTTTTAAAGACATTGTGTTTAAGTCAGTACTGTTAATAGCAATAAAAGATTTTAGTGATCTCTCCCTCTGTCTTTTCCTCCCCCTTTCTCTCTTCTTAGATTCAGCTTCTTTAATTTTGTAATTGCCACTTGTTAAAGTATGCTGCTACTTCATGTAGTCTTGGTGGAATCTCATGGTTCCCTTTCTTTCTGTGCTAATGACTTATGTAAATGTCTTTGAATAATGCCAGCATTATGAATATCTTAATTTTATTTAGGCCTAAGATTGCCTTTACACTGTTTCACGTAAGCATAGCTACCATTTAATTAATTTTTACAATGTTTCTTCTTTCCTTCCTTCCTTTTTTCCTTCCTTCCCTCCCTCTTTTTTTTTCTGGATCCGATTAAGTGTTGGAATAGTGTTTCTCTTTTGTTGGGTGCAGGGAGGACCAAAGCACAAGTCTAAAAGCTCTCTAGTTTTCTGTCTTCTGACAGCAAGATAAAGTGCTTACATATTGCTGTCTCTTCAAAGTTACGACTTACCTTGGAGATTAGATAATCACTTTTGCTATCACTCTAGAAATTATAGAGTTACTTCAGGCCATATGAAGAAATGTCTTAGCTCTTTCAGTTACTAGAATAGATTTTAAGAGCTTGAGCATAAAATGTTTGTGCGAAGCTGTCATTTTTATTGGTGAATGAAAATGCATGCTTTTTGATTAATAGACCTTTATATTTCTGATGTTTTAAGTAGCACATTTTAAATTTCCTTTGAAAATCTTAGAATCTCCTTAGTTTTTGGCTGGCACTGTGATTAGACACCATGAGAAGAGCAAATTGTGCCTAGTAGAGTTTTGTATAAGCACATAATATGGGGAACAGAGTCCTAGATTTATGGAAATTTTAGTGTTTGATGCTTTAGGCTCATTACCAACACTTAGAATGGGAACGTGTGGCGATAACCCATTGGTTATCTCCATGCATTCTCTTGCTCTGGTCCATCTTGAGAGACAATATAAAATAGTGTTTTAAAAAAGTGTTAGAATGAGAGGCAGTAGTTGTAAGATCTGATCTCAGCTTTTCAACTAATTAGCTGTGATTTTAAACCACTTACTATCTTTGGATGTTAGTCTCTTCATCATTAAAAAGGAGAGCATAAGATTAGTTGATTTGTAAGAAGACCTCTTTCAGCTTACATATTTCAGGCTTCTTTGATTCCTGTTTTATGTATTTACTGATTAACGATTTTAAATTAAAAGTAGAAACATTGTGTGCCTCTTTTCGGATGTATTTATAAACAATTCAGAGGAAAACATACTGTATGTTTGTGTAGATGTGTGTTTGAGAAGCACATAGGAGATGAGAATATAGCTTCAGAGAAATATTAACATGTATAGTAGTGAAGTCAAACAAGCTCACATTCAAGAATGTCCATCTTCTTGTTGAACTGGAGAACAAGGTCATTGAAGGATCCTTCACCCTATATACCTAGAGTGCTTTTGAAATGTAATGATAGTAGAGATTTCTATCAGCTTCTGTGGGACATTTTTTCAAGCACTCATCCAGAAGTGGATAGAAATATTATTAAGTAATATTTCCAGTTTGTCCAGCATTGTTTTTTTAATCTTTATTTTGGTTATTTATTTTTATGTGGTGCTGAGAATTGAACCTAGTGCCTCACATGTGCTAGGCAAGCGCTCTACCACTGAGCTACAACCCCAGCTCTGTTCAGTATTCTTTCTTCAGACTTAGATTACAATGACATTCTAGAATTGCCAAAGGTCAAATTTGCTATGTGGATGAATATTTATTACAGTGAACATACTTTTGTATTGTTCCACAAACTATAAAGACAGCTTTGTATAGTAAAATATATCACTTATAGAAACAGAAGTAACATTGTTGGAACAATGTGTAGACTACTACAGTGACTTGAGGTGACATTGGCAATAAAAGGCAAATAAAATGTTCTGTAGCCAGATGTAGACAATATTCACTATGATTTGTAGGCTGCTTTGTGCCTGCTTAGAGTTCTGACTGAGGTAAGGACTGGGGCAGGATGCAGCAAATGAATATTCACCATGCAGACAGTTTCTTTGGCTTAGTCTATATATTTTAACTACTCATTTTTCCTTTTGTAATGTGTCATACACATATTTTGGTTAACCACCTGACTGAGAATCTTATTATACCATATATCATTCTTCTGTCAGAGTTTGTGTAGTACCACTTTTTGAGTACTAGACAATTAAGGTTTGAAAGAAACATTCCAATGTGTATTAATGTACATTCATTTGTGAATTCTAAAAATGCAATGTCTTTTCAAGATCAAATATAGTTGAAGAGTTGAAACTCATTGCTGGCATACTTGTAGATTTCATTTTCAAATTCACTAAACTTAATTCTATGGGATAAAATAGTAATTATAAAATCAAAATTTTAATAACAAAGCAAGAAAATTGTGCACTTTACACAGGAAGAGAGACTTCTCACTTCAACTTTTACTTTTGTAATTGTTTTTCAAAAGTGAAAATGAATTTGCTTACCCTTCATGGGGAATATATTTCTTCTTTATTCTCTAAAATTAGAGCCCCATCCCAACATGGATATTTAATTATCATGAAAATAATCAAGAGCTCTGATTTTCTGAGTGATCTGGAAATTCATATAGGAAAGAACACTCCAGTTATTTATTATATAACATTTAAAACTTTCTCAAATTATATTATTAACTGTACATATATGGTGGTGATCTTTGTAGTTTGATGAAGAATTCACAGCTCGACAGGAAGCTCAAGCTGAGCTTCAGAAAAGAGAAGAAAAAATCAAAGAACTTGAAACAGAAATCCAGCAACTTCGAACCCAGGTAATGAAACAAGATATAGACTTTGTGTCATGTTACAGTGAGTTTGATGGTAGAAAATTATCTTGTAAGAAAGAAGGAAAAAATGTAATTGGAAGCAGACTTTTTTGGCAGTTTGACATTTTATTTGAAATAATCATACCGATTTGATTTTTATGGACAATAAATCATTTTACTATTTGGAAAAAATGAGGTATCAGATGCTCAAAATTTCCTGAATATTTAAACATTGTTATACAAGCAAAACTGTTTTTGAGATGAAATTTTCATGATGATTTGAAAAATTACATGGTATTTTCTTTGAAAAAGAATGTGGAAATGCTCCTTAATTTTATTTATCCCAAAAGCTTCTTGAGATGTCTTTAATTCTAGATTATCATCATTTCAAAACCTATGCACTTTAAATTTCTACCTACATTCCCTAGGATGAAAACTTTCCATATGCGCTTAAAATCTTAATTAGAGTCTCTAAAGTTTAGAATTGATTAAGTACTCTCTTTAACACAGTTTATGTCTTAAATGAATATTAAGGAATCAAGGGGCTGGGATTGTGGCTCAGTGGTAGAGCGCTTGCCTAGCATGCTTGAGGCACTGGGTTCGATCCTCAGCACCACATAAAAATAAATAAAATGAAGATATTATGTCCATCTACAACTAAAATATTTTAAAAAAAGAAATTTAAGAGAATGTCTTTAGTTATAGAATGTTCTGTCAATGTTGGTTGATTGACTAGACTAGATCTGGTTTAATCTTTGTACTAAAAAAATATTTAAGTTACTGGTAACCTGCAAAGTACTTAATGTGGTGGCTTTTTCCTACCCTTAGCCTACATCACATCTCTCTAATATTTGATCATTTATTTTCACTAAATCATCTCTCTTCCCTCTGTATCATCTGGCTTCCCTTTTGAAATGTCTAAGAACTGTTTCTCTTTATTTTTTATTCTCCAAATGGTAATATTGCTCATTGTTCTGTCTTCTGCTCTCTTTCTCTGTATATTCTTATTCAAAATTCCATTCAACATCATATAATCAAATATAACTTTTTATTAGGTATCAAGTCTCTTTTTATGTTTTTTTTAGGATTTGATACTTTTTTTCTTTTTTAATTGGTGCATTATAATTATATAATCATGGAATTCATTGATACAAATTTGTATGAGCACATAATGTAATGATATAATTTGATCAGTTTTGTTCCTAGTACCTCCCCTTTCCCTTTCTTCCTCCCTCCCCCTGGTCTCCTTTGTCTGTTTTACTGATCTTCCTTCATGAGATCCCTCTCCTACCTTTATTTTCCTTCTTCCATTCTAACTTCCACATATGAGAGGAAACATAGAACCATTGACTTTATGAATTTGGCTTATTTTGATATAATGCCCACAAGATCCATCCATTTTTTGCCAATAACAATTTCATTTTTTATGACTTATTAGAACTAGATTATGTATAGATACCACATTTTCTTTATGCATTTCTTCATTGTTGGACACCTAGACTGGTTACATAATTTGGCTGTGGTGAATTGTGCTGCTATAAACATTGGTATGCATATATCACTATAGTATGCCAACTTTAATTCTTTAGTATAAAGACCAATGGGTGGTATAGCTGGGTCCTACAGTGATTCTATTTCTAGTCTTTTGGGGAACTTCCATACTGATTGCTATAGTAGTTGTACTTATTTACAATCCCACCAACAGTGTGAAAGTGTTCCTTCCCCCTGATATCTTCTCTAGCATTTATTATTGTAGTATTCTTATTGGCCTCCATTATAACTGGACGTAGATAAACTGTCATTTTAATTCTGATTTGCATTTTCCTGATTGCTAAAGATGTTGAACATTTTTTCATATATTTGTTGGCCATTTGTATTTCCTCTTTTAGAGATTTGTCCATTTAATTCATTTTCCCACTCATTAATTTTTTTGTTACATTTTTTGGGTTCTTTATATATTCAGGATATTAGTCTTCTGTTGGAAGAGTAGCTAGCAAAGATTTTCTCCCATTCTGTATGTTCTCTCTTCAAACCTTTATTTGTCTCCTTTTTTTGTGCAGAAGATTTTTAATTTGATGCTATCCCATTTATTAATTCATGATATTTAATGAGCTTTATGAGTCCTTTTGAGGAAGCTGTCTGTGCCTATGTGTTGGAGTATTGACCCTATATTTTCTTCTATCAGGAAAACAACTGTTTTTGGATCCAATATATCTGAGCTGGAATTCATACAGCTCTGCTCAAAAGTGATTTGTCTTTGGTGTTGTTTTATAAATTATCTAGCCGCAGTGTTTTCCTATTGGACAGGTTTATTCCCAGCACTGTAAACTCCACTAAGCCAGCACAAAAGACCAAAGAACTAGAGGGAGAGAGTACAGAACTTTATGGGATATTTCCATCTACCAGGCACTTCATTCCAATCAGGTTACTAAGACCAATGTGTTCCTAATTTCCTTTAAATCCACATAGGAAATAGTTGTGTGACAAAGGCCTGGTTTTGCCAATGTGAATGTTAGCACTGGTACTGAAGTTCAGATACAAGGGTTTTGTGTTGGAGTTAAACATCTCCTTTAGCTTCAGAACTCTAGACTGTTATATGTTGCATATTTCACTAGATCCTTCTTACCTCTGCTGTTTCAAGTGGCAAAACAAAGCTTCTGGGGCAATCATGAGATAACTGCCCGCCACAGGAGCCCCTTTCTTCTAGACCAGTGTCAAGTCACTTGAGTTCTTATAGTTCCAGCTCTTGATTAGCAATCTTGATAAGAAGGTCCTGCTGTATATAGAAATTAAACCTAGTATCTGTGATTTCCTCTCTTTCCTCAACCAAGCTTGGACTGTATTTTATTTGATTAAATTTTACTGTTTTTAAAGATAGTGAAGTGGGAGTTTTCTTTAACTTTGCCCTGTCCAACCTGTGACAAAGTAAGCTCGTTACTGTTTAATGTTAGTTTTTTTTTCTTTTCTTTTTTGCACCAAATCCTCAGAACCCCTCAGATCCACTCTCAATATATCTTGACTGGATTATTATTATTGTTCCCTAATTTTTCTCCCTTGCTTATAGTGTATTCCTCCTCAAATTTATCCTTTATGCTAGTGGCAAATTAATCTTCCTAAAACATTGCCATGATTGTTATCACTTTGGCTTTAATAGAATGTTCAATGGTTGCCTGTTGTCATCAGGATTAAATAAAATTTCCTTACCAGGAATTTTAAGGCCTTTTGGCATGGGTTCCCTTGTCCCCTTTTGTACTATAGGCTCTGATTGCTCTCTTAAATATAGTCTCTTTCACAGCTAAGTCAACTTTCCTTCCTTCCTATTTGCAACTTCCTGTCTTCATACTTTTCCTTCTGCTATCATTTCTAAGATTTTAGTTATAGGGATGCTGATTTTTTAAACAGGAAAACATTTCATAGTCCACTAAGTTGAGTACATGTTGAATTATCTCTTGGTGATTCATAATATTCATTAGTATTAAATGATCCACGATACCTTACACTGAAGAAGCCTGTGTACCCCTTTTGTGTAATTTTCCTAGACAGGTTTGACTATAGGGCTCTTAATATCAGAACACATATTAACTTCTCTTGGAAATAGTTTTCATAGAATTTACTTGAGTAATGTTGGCTTATGTTATCCTGTTTCAGAAATTCCATACCTTGCTCATCTGTGCATGTGAAACATACATTCTCTGAAGGAGAAACTCCGTAAGATGTCCTTTGGGAAGGTTCCATACCTCCATCAGGGAATTTCTCTGAACTTCCATATTACTTTCTTAGGCTACTAATATTGTGTTTATTTATATGCCTTCTCTATTTATTCCATATGAGCATAAGCACCTTGAGAACTTAAGCTCACCTAGCACAGGGCCTTATTACTTAGTGAGTACTTATTTGTTGTTAAATTAACTATAAAATTTCAGTCACACCATACTTTCTAGTGTGCCTCAAATGGTGCAAAATATAAAGTTATTAATTTACTGTGTTCAGGTCACAGTACTATATTGTAGCCTAATTTAATTTTTCAGTTCCTGATTGTTCATTAGAGGTAAGAAAAGACTGATACTATTTGAATTTAAAGAGCTTTAATTTTTTTTTAAATTTTGGGAATTGAACCCAGGGGCATTTTACCACTGAACTACATCCCTAGCCCTTTTTATTTTTTACTTTGAGATGGGATTTCACTCAGTTGCTTAGGGCCTTGCAGAGTTGCTGAGGCTTGCTTTGAACTTGCGATCCTCCTACCTGAGCCTCCCTATCCACTGGGATTATAGGCATGTGTCACTGAACCCAGCTAAAAACTTTTAATATGAACATTTGAGATTCTTAATTAAAAATGTAAGATAAATACTTAAGTAAAATCATGGATTTTTGTTTTGTTTTGCTTTGTTTTGTTTTTTATAGTGCTGCAGAGCGTCAAACCCAGGGTCTTGCACACTGCTGGCAGTTGTTCCACCACTGAACTATACCTCCTGCCTAAAATTCTATTTAAGATAATAATATTTTTGTGGTTACACAAGTTTCATAACAAATGTCTTGTTGAGGCAAAAATTTGATGTTTACAAATGTGTCTTATTTGCTGTCTCTTAATTTTTTATTTTTCCACTCATTAAATTGTGCCACACATTTTGCCTTTGAAAATATTTAAAAGTCTATTTATGTACAACATTTGGTAGGATAAATTACTATTATCTTGAACTTTTAATTTTCCTAAAATTTCTTTTAACTCATTTGTGATTGACTGTCACATTTTTTTTATGATTTTGCTACATTAAGAATAAAATTAAACCCAGGCATGGTGGCACACATCTATAATCCCAGCATTTTGGGAGGCTGAAGCAGGAGGATTGCAAATTCAAAGCCAGCCTCAGCAAAAGTGAGGTGCTAAGTAACTCAGTGAGACTGTCTCTAAATAAAATGCAAAATAGGGCGGAGGATGTGGCTCAGTGGTCGAGTGCCCCTGAGTTCAATCCCTGGTACCAATAAAAAAAATTAAAAATGTTTTGGATATTTAAATCCTGTCTGATTTTTCTTGACATCCAGAGAGGATTTGATTCCAGAGGAAGGCACATTGCTAAGTATAGGAACACTTTAGAAATATATATTCATATAAATACATAAACATTCATATGTACGAATGAAATACTTGGTCCTTGTACATTGAATATTATGGAAAACATTTCCATGATCATACTGACCTATGGTTGTTAATTTTTAATATTTTTTATGAATAGGAATGTCATTTAAATTGATTCTTCCAAAAATATGCTTCAAAGTATTTTGTAAAGATATTTCTAAGTTTCATTAGTACAATTAAATAGTCCAAGTAGAAAATTAATATTAATAAAGGTAAGAGGATTTTTTTCACAAATGAAAATAACACTATACCGAGAATTTCATTAGTTTTAAACCTGTTGTTCAGTTAATCTAATGTCATATCTTTATTAAAGAGATATATGTTCATTGGTAGTAGTTTTGTAGGAATATTCATAATGAACAGCTCCACTTTTATATTCATTTTAGAAAGTGAACCATTGTTACCAGTAATAGTTTAAAGAAATTGGCACAGATTAATCATCAAAAATGAAAACAGTATGGAATGCAGTATTCTCTTTCATCTGTTATCCATTGCCATTAGAGAATATATTTGTGGTTACTTTCCCATAGTAGAGAAAAGTTATTCTCCTTTCATAATTCAATCTGTGAATGAATTCTTCTCATGCAAATGACACCCATTCATGAAGATATAGTCTGTTATTAGTGGAAAGAAGACCACATTGCTGTGAGAAGAATCACATTCAAATCCTAATCATGTTTCCAACTGTGCAGCCTTTGCTCAGTCATTTAATTTTTTGCAGTAAGGGTTTCTTCCTCTATAAGCAGTGAGATAAAAATGCCCTGTGTACATTGCAAGGTCATCATAAGGATTAAAAGAAATAATAGATGTAAACTGTTGGTAAGCATATATTAGTATGCAAATTAATGCTCCTTAGTATTAATTATTGGTATTAAAAGACAGCTAAGTTACTGGTGCTAAGAAAGACACTCTTGTGTAAAGCTAATTGGCCCCCAAGGGATTTGAATCTATAACCTTGTATTAATTAGCCCATATTCAATCCAACTAGTCTAACATGCCCAAGCTATACACAGTACTACTTCTTTGAATATATTTATGTTGAAATGTAATTTTTCATTATTTTGGTAGAGTATTTCAAAAAATCT
The DNA here is from genome assembly GCA_028644305.1 of Xerus rutilus. Taxonomy (NCBI): domain Eukaryota; kingdom Metazoa; phylum Chordata; class Mammalia; order Rodentia; family Sciuridae; genus Xerus; species Xerus rutilus. The sequence goes on along the minus strand of CM053417.1, from coordinate 48,355,310 downwards.
TAAATGATGCCAACTTTTCTAGCCTTAATATATTAGCAGAACTGGTTGTTGTCCAGACTTTGTGATGCTTACCAAAATGTACACAAGTCTTTTACATGTATTATTAAAGTATAAAGCCTTAAGAATTCAAAAAGGCATATATAATCTTTTTTTTTTTTTTTTTGCACTGGGAATTGAACATAGGGGCGCTTAACCACTAGGTCACATCCTCGGCCCTTTTTAAAATATGTTATTTAGAGGTAGTGTCTCTACATTGCCGAGCCTCACTAAGTTGCTGAGGATGGCTTTGAACTTGAGATCCTCTTACCTCAGCCTCCCAAGCTGCTGGGGTTATAGGTGTGTGCCACCATGTCCAGCAAACATGTATAATCTTAAACCACAGATGTCTACTGATGTGTATTATTTGCGTTATATTTTATTTTAAGGATTAAACTCATATCATTTATTTTTCAGGGCCATGGGCCCTCAAGTTTATCAGGAACTCCAGGTCCTCCACCACCACCTCCATTGCCAGGTGTTGGCCCATCTTCACCACCACCTCCACCTCCACCACTTGCATCTCTACCTGGAGCTCCTCCACCACCTCCATTAGCTGGATTGGGTGCTATTCCACCACCACCACCACCACCACCTTTATTTGGAGGACCTCCTGCACCACCACCTCTAGGAGGAATTCCTCCTCACCCAGGTGTGCCACTTGATCTACCTTATGGAATGAAGCAGAAAAAAATATATAAACCTGAAGTGTCCATGAAGAGAATCAATTGGTCAAAGGTAATTATTTTATTCAACTTTTTGTCACTGTTACCAAAATATCTGAGAAGAACAATTAGAGGAGGAAAAGTTTGATGCTCGTGGTTTCAGAGTTCTCCGTGCATAGGCAGCTGATTCCTTTGCTGTGGGCCCAAGGTGAGGTGGAACATTATGGCAGAAGGATGTGAAGTAGGATAGCAGTAAGGGCATGGCAGCTGTGAAGCAGAGAGAACTCTGCTCATCAGGGACAAAGTATAAATAGAAAAGGAAGGCCCTAGTGATGCACTTCCTCCCACAACACCCTACCTGCATATAGTTATTATGCAGTTAATCCCTGTGCAGTTAATCCCTGTCAGTGGATTAATCCACTGATTAGGTTACAACTCGCATATCTAATCCTTTCACCTCCAAATGGTTTTGCATCATCTCACACGTGAGCTTTTCAGGGACACGTCATGCCTAAACCATAACAGTAATACTATAACTATAGAGATTTTGTCTTTATCCATGATTGACCATTAATGTGCTGAATTTATTAGTACATGTAAGTGTTGTGTAAAGTTTAAGATGATGACTGCTGACTTATACTGCTTTCCTTTGTGAATTCACCATCTCATGTCCATCTTTCAGTCTGCTACCTAGATAATTGGAAGCCCCTCACATAGTTCACAATTTTGAGGAAGGCAAAAGGAGAATTAGTGTAGAGAATGCTATATGAAATATATCAACAAATGAAAAACAATTGAGATTCTTTTACTTTCGTTAACTGAAGTAACCTAACTTTCTTAAAATCTTTTCTGTTATTGAGCCTTGTTTTGTTAGTTATTTTTGCTCTTAGAAAATGATTCTCTTTTGGTTTCAGACTTTCATATAATATGCAATAGGTGACAATATTCAGTGTTGACATAATTAATTCTTGACATGTATGCAAATATTTTCTTCTAAACGTTATTTTGCTTTGTTATTGTTAACAAATAATATGTTTGTTTTAAAAGTTATCATACAGATTGCCACAGTCCTCATTCTTTGGAAATTAATCTTGTAATGAGAATACATTTACCCAGAAACATGTAAAGCTATATCTGAAATTGTGTATTAAGTTGGTTTGATCCAATTGATGGTTTAATTGCTTTTAAAGATGAAGCATATAGCTGTGCTTTGCTCATAAGAGTATATTAGTTATAAATGGTTTTAGTGTATAGTTATTTGTAATTAGGCACAGTCCACCAACATATGGGATCCAGAATTTGTTGGTTCAGTTTTCTGTGTATGTAAGTGTAATGATAGGTTTGCTAATTTAGCTCACACTGTAATGATACTTAACATATCACCAAAGCATCATGATGTACTGAAAGTGCATAATTCTAATTTTGGATTTGTTGTAGTTAAGATCACAATTCTCTGGAACTATACTGCCTGGATTGAAATCCCAGCTGTGCCATTTACAAGATTGGGCAGCTACTTAAACATTTTGGAGCTCAGTTTCCTTCTCTTTAACGTGGAGATAATAATAGGTCCTGCCTTGAAGGATTATTGTGAGGATTAGATGAGTTAATATATGCAAATCACTTAAAACAGTACCTGACACATAGTAGGAGGTATATGTAAGCTATTATTATGGTTTTTGCCTTTAACTTAATCAAAGAACATGGAAAATTAACTAGTTCTGAGTCTTACATTTCTTGTTTTTAAATAAGCAGGTGCATGCAGAATGTATTTGAATTGAAGAAGGATTTACTAAATTATTTTTAAGGCTCTCTTCAGTAAAATTTTTAAAATGTAATTTTCTATATGGCCTATTGTTGCTGTGTACCATTTCTGCATGCCAACAAAATTTTGAGAGTTTCACAGTGAATATTTATTTTAAGTGTGTTGTTTTGATAGATCCTAAAATTGCTTTAGTGGAAGATGAATAAAAGAATTGTCATTCAACCCTGCTGAAAGTGAATTCTTTGAAAAATTAAATACGAAATAATAACTTAGAAACTTATCTTTGCTATTTTTGCTTCAGATTGAGCCCAAAGAATTATCTGAGAACTGTTTCTGGTTAAAAGTAAAAGAAGACAAGTTTGAGAATCCAGATCTCTTTGCAAAATTGGCACTAAATTTTGCTACCCATATAAAAGGTACATATTTTAAAATATATAAATTTCTGATTCTGATATATTGCAATTTAGTACTATGCCAAAAATTTCTAGCAATGTGTATAAGTATTATTTTTCTATACTAGATAGGCTCAAACAAATAGATGAACATATTAGCTGTATATTACCCAGGAACTAAAGAAAGAAAGAGCTTTTTCCTTTGAATTTAATTTTGCATATATGTTATTGTTCATCTGAATATATAGGTTTTATTTCTATTGGTTAATATGTGTGTTATGCCACATATTACATTACAACAAAATCGGTATTTTTCCTGAGGAAAAGAGGAGATAAATTTGTTGATTCACCATGTAAGTGAAAATAATTTAGCAGAATACTAATGTCTCAGAAGTTTTCACAAAATTAGGATAAGATGGTGCCTTGGGGCTTATGTAGTCTTTTTCTTTTCCATTTATATTACTTATAAATTTGGTTTCATAGGAAATTTCATAGTTTTTGTTATTAGTAGATTTTCTGGATTAAAATAAAAATCTGTTGCCCAATATGTATGTTTACTGAATTGATAATGGAGTAGCTTTTTTATGATTACATTCTTAACCTTGTGTGTATTTTATACATAATTTTAGCATTACTCTGTAATTTATCAATCTCATGATTAATTATTGTGGTTTATGATATCAGGTATTTGTCATTTCTGTTTTATACTTACTGTAGAAATTATAATTAAGCATAGAATTTTTCTGTCTAAATGAGTATTTACAGCTAAGAAATGGAAATATTCTACACTCTTTTTCCATTAGAATTAGCACTTTTGCCATCATTTGTCTGATTTGTCACACATGCCCTACAATGTGAATTTTGGAAAATAGAAAGAGATGAAAATTATTTCTTTTCGGTCCTTTTAGCATATCTTGCACACTGGAAGTGCCTATGCTCTATTGTTTCTTATAGATTGCATTTTATACACACATGCACACACACAGAAATCTGGGGTGATTAGAGTACTCTGAAGAATTTTGATCTTAAATAGTTCTTCCCAATAGTTTCTTTTTTCTTTCTGTATTTATTGCCATATGCTTAACATTTAAAGGGTTCTTCAACAACTTCAGAAATTACTATTTATTACAGTCACTTCTTTAAATTGAAAAACTTCTTATAGCAAATTATTTTACTATTCTTATGATAGTTTTTTAAAAATAAATATTTTGTGGTTAAAAAAAGAAAGAACTTTCCCTTCAATCCCAGATTTTTACCTTTCTTCCACAGAGAAAACTTTTACTAATGATTTCCCACATTGTCTCCTAGAAATAGTCTGTGCCTATAGAAGCACATGATATTTTTATTATTATTATTATTATTATTATTATTATTATTATTATTATTATTATTTTGTTCCATGCTGTTTTCACTAAACGTACTTGTGGCTTAGTTCATATGAACTTACATTTGTTTACTGTGTTCTTATCACATACTGCATAGCATTTTGTGGAATGGACCTATCTTAATTCATTTAAACAGTCCCCTATTGATGGCTATTTAGATTAGTTCCAGTCTTTTACTTTTACAAAAAAATGCTGTGGCAACTGTTTTTTCACATATACTTTTGTGTGCATACATGAGAATCTCTGTAAGATAAATTCTAGAAGTCAAATTTCCTGAAAAAGTTTTCTACATTCAAAATCTTTATATTATGAATTTTCCTTCCATAAAGTTTGTGTCTATTTATGGGGCCACCAATAATGTCTTTGCATACGAATTGAACAGTCCTAATCTGAAACCCAAAATACTCTAAACTCTGAAACATTTTGATTGCCAATACGATGCCACATGTAGAAAATTCAATACCCAACTTCATGTGACAGTTTGCAGTCAAAACACAGGCACACTGTAAGTATTGCATAAAATTATTTCAGGCCACATATATAAGGTACATGTGAAACAAAACTGAATTCCTTGTTTAGACTTGGGTCTTTTCTTCCAGATACCCCATTATGTATATGCCAGTATTTCTCAATTTGAAAACAGAATCTGGAATCCAAAATACCTCTAGTCTCAAGCAATTCAGATAAGGGATCCTATGCGCATCTCCTTCTCTGTAGTTATTGTCCACCACAGAGGTGAAAATAATAGGTCATAGGTGTTATAATTTTTACTTTTTAAGTCAGAAGTGAAGTTGAGCAGATTTTATCCTGTTCATAGGCAATTTTTAACTTTTTTCTTTGAACTTCCCCATCCATTTATTCATACATTTTCTATTAACCAGTTGCTGTTTTGCTTATTGATTTATTTGTATTGAGTCATAGAAGAAACATAGGTTTCATAAAATTTTAGAGTCAGTCTTGATCACACCAGTGATTAAGCGCAAACTATGTACTATTGGATAAATTAAAATTAGAGACAGAGAAGTTAGTGTAGAACTCATTACAATAGAGAGTTTTCAAGTGTAATGTGTTAAGAGTAGAAAAAGCCAAAGGAAATAGTCACACCTTCTTTCTTTCTGTTTGTGATATTTGTAATCTCAGTGACTGAATTTTCTCATCCATAAAATAAGTAGACTAATGTTTACCTAGTAATGTTGTGAGAATTAAATAAGATTATATATTTAAAGCATCCACATAGTGCTTGCTATCGAGCATGCACTTAATAAATATTAATTTTTTTCCCTTTCATTTACCTGATACTGTTTGTGTGTATGTGTATGCGTGCATGTATTTTGTTGTTTTTTTTAGCTATTGACACTTAATACAAGTGTTAATTCAGCAGATTTTCCTGCTCTTCTGTGTAGCACTTGCTAGAGCTAATCAGTTACAAGAGAAACAATTTTTACCACAGCTACCAAAACCTGATGAAACGAAAAAAAACCAAACAAAAATCATATAAATGCTCTCATGTACTCACTGCTGTGAATACTGCATTTCCATTTGTCTTAATTCTTCAAATTTTTTATGTTAATATTATTCCTAGTTTCCTAATTTTTGAATATTTAAGTACAAATCAGGTTTGGGCATCATCCCTTTTACTAAGAGTTATTTCTGAAGGGTCATTTAAGGGATCAATTAAGCATCATACAATATTCTAGATATGCACAGCATAGCCAAAATAAATTTAATGATACAAAACTGCCATTTTTCTTTAACACTCAATATCTATTGATTGGTCTTCCTGTAATAGCTAAAGTCCCTTGTCACTTGCAGTGCCTTGATTCATAATTTGGTCAATAGGTGGCAGGCTTAGTAAGAAATCAACGGAAGGCTGTTGCTCCAGCGAACTTAAATAGCAGTGCCTTGGCTTTCCTAGCTCTAGGGCACCACTTTGTTCCCCATTCTGCTGCTCATTGCAGCTCATTCAGCTGTATTCTGGAATGAGCAACATACCCGTTGTTTCTAAGACCTATTTCCAAAGCTCTTAGACTCAGTGTTCCAAAACCTTTGAGAACATTCCCCTCTTGCAAGGGCATTGGAGAGTTTATGTCTCTCTTCTTGCTAAATGCACTGTAAAACATCAGTAATCTGTTTGCAAAAAAAAAGTTAAAAATTTTAAAGTATCTTAGAATTTCTAAGTAGAAGTTCTGATGATATGTCTAATATTTAAATGTGTAAATATTTAACATGTGAAAGTACCATACATTTTACTATTTGAATTATTTTATTTTCAGTGTTTTAGAGAAAATTACTTTTAATATTCTGTTAAAATAGATTGTTTTAGCAAAGAATGACCCTTTTATTTCATTTTAGTTTGTAGAGTACCTACTACGTGCAAAGCACTATACTAAATAGGAAGGAGAAAATGAAGAAAATCTTCATGTATCAGGGCACTCATAATCTAGTGAGGGAGATGGGAAGATGCCCACTTCATTTAGTCAAATGGTAGAAAAGGTGAGATAATTTCTTTAAAGCTATGGGAATACAAATTGAAATGGTTGATTTTGAGTAGAAACAATGGAGAACCCAGAGGTGGTATTATTTGAGTTAGGCCTTGACATTTAAGTAGAATTTCGACAGGGAAAGAAGTGGAAAAAAAGTCACTTTAGGTAGAGAATATCATTAACAAAGTGTTAAAAACTAAAGATGAATTAAATTTAGCAGAAATTGCTTGAGCAAAGAATGATGAACAAGAGATTCAGAGAGCTCCACCTAGCAGTGTGAGGAGTGAGCTTTTATAGACCCAGCATCGAAACAAAGTAGACAAATTAGCTAATTGGCTATATTTAGGCATTTGCCTTATTCAGGCATGGTCTTATCACTTGACTACCTGTGACTGGGTGAAAATTGGCAGTTTGTGATTGCTTGAAACTAAGCTGTGTATTACAAAAAATAAACTTCCAAGTTAGGTTTTCATTTCCTAAGTAGGAATTCCATGTTCAGAGACAGCTCAGGCCTATGATCTCTTATTAATTTAACAGCAGTGAAAGGAGAAGCACATATTTTGTTGAAAGCACAAACATATGGTTGAGTTGGGACTATGGAGTGAAGAAACTTGGGGGTGAATGTAATGAGAAATTTACACTGAAGAATTTGGGTTTAAGCATTAGAGACACAATGATTTGATCATTAACCTTAGACTAGACCTATGTTGGATGGATAAGTGATGGAATTGACAGATAAGTGATGGACTGCTGATTGTGAATAAATACCAGTAGGATAGATGAAATATGTTATCCTGACTAGTGCGGCTGCTTAATCTTCGTCTAGTTTACGAAACTCATGTTCTCATACTTTTGCTTATGACATTTAGGTTCTGCCTATAAAACTATCATGATGCCCTAAGACAAAATGTATATTGAAATGCTCTTTGGATTAATGAAATATACATGTTCATTTCTATTTAGTGAAGTAATGAAAAGACAAAAGAGACAGCGGAAGGTGGGGGAGAGGAATAGGGAAGAGGGGAGACAGAGCAGACCCTGTTAGTACTTATGAATATGATTGTATGTGTAACTGTTGTAATGTGTATATGTGCATATTTTCTAGTTTATTAATCAATTTGATAATGTTTAGAGACATGTAGCTATCAAGGCTATAGTGATAGTGCCATTTTCCTTTAAAAATCTATAGTAATTATAGATAATAGTAATATTGTATAAGAATTAAAGTAATGATGGTTTATATTAACTAAATTTGAAATAATAATAAAATATGTAGCTTATAACTGCTAATTCTAATTAGAATTTCTAGGGTTCTCTAGAGGTTTCAGGAAGAACAAAGATGGTGTGTATAAGTTGTAAGCAATTTTTTTTGGTTTTAATGTTGCCAGGAGAAAATATAAGAAATAAACATAAGAGGTTAATAAAATTTAGCTTCTTCAATAATATATTTCTACAGTGCAATTTAGCTTTAATAATAACAGGAATTGAGGTGTTATAAATATTTCAAATGCATATAAATGTCATTTTGCAATGCTTGAAATATTAGGCATAGCTTCAAGATTATGGTGGAGCTGCATTTGAAAATGTGTGTATGTGAAAGCACTTTTTCTCTAGGATCATATTTTAAATAGTTTATCTGAATCTTAGAATCAGCTGGCAGCTTCTGAATATACCCACCATTCTATCTTTGTTTGATTGCTCTATATAGTTATAAAAATTTAGTGAAATAATCAAAATACAAAAAAATGTTAAAATCTAATTCGTATTTTCATAATAAAGAAATTCGTAGAATTGACTTGAAAATAATGAGATGTCAGTCTCACAATGCACATTCCTTATAAGATGGTGCTAAACTGTCCAGAGAGAGCTGGTGTCCTAGTAAATGATTTGTCATCTTAATGACATAATATGCATGCTTCCGTAATGCAAGCTTTATACATAAGGCAACAAATAGAAAAGGCTTAATTTTTTTCAGATATCAAAGTAAAAACATACCTACCCGTCTTAGTTTGGGCTGCCATACCAAATTAATATAAACTCAGTACCTTATTATTATGGTTTAGACATGAAGTGTTTCCCAAAAACTCAAGTGTGAGACAATGGAAAAATATTAGAGGTGAGATTATTGGGTTATGAGAGCCTTAACCTAATCAGTGCATTAATGCACTTGGATGGATTAATTGGGTTATAAATATAGGTAGATAGGATATGACTGGAGGAGGTAGGTCAAGTTGGAGTGTGTATTTGAGCTACTTATTTTTTCCCTGGTGAGTGATGCAGTCTCTCTGCTTCCTGATTGTCATGCTCTGTGCTGCTTTCTTCCATCGTGACATTCTACTTAACCTTGGGCCCAGAAATGGAGATGGCCATCTATGGACTGAAATTTCTGCAATCATGAGCCCTCCAAAGAATGTTTCCTCCTCTATATTGCTCTTGTTAGGTCTTTTGGTAACAGTGATGAAATAACTGACTAACCCAATTATAAACAACATAAATTTTTGTCTCACAGTTCTGGAGCAGGAAAGTTCAAGATCAAGTTCAATGGAAATCATGGATGGGGATAACGTTGTGGGACAGATTTCAACAAATGAATTTTATGGGGACATAAACATTTAGTCCATTGCAATACCTGTACATAATTTTATCATTTTTATTATATATTATGCTCTTTGGATTTCTGAGGATATACTCATTATCTTTGTTATTTTACCGAAGGTTTTTTTTACAATATGAATATTTTATGTACTTCATCATAGTATATCATATGCATTCATTTTCAGTTGCCATTTTCCAGCATGCAATAATCACTTCCTTTATACAAAAGAGGAAGCCAGGAATTTTTGAGCCAGAGATAACATGCTATTGTTTACTTATAAGTTACCAATTACAGAGATCAGTTGAGACAGAGCATCTCCTGCTTTCTAAATAAGAAGGTTTCAAAATGACTCTGTCTTTATATATTGGTCATGGTCTGGTGATTGTATTACTACTGTTAACATCATCACTACAGTGACTACTTCTAACAATAATAATGTCAATCATAATAACAGTACATTTATGAAGCATTTAATATGTCCCAAGAGCTGTGATAAGTATGTTAAATTCATATTTAATTTAGTCTTTACACCAGCCCTAGATACTTCTGTTGTTGTTTTAAGGTGAAGAAACTGAGGCTATGAGAGTTTAAGCAATGTTTATTGGTTATATAGCTAGTAAGTGGCAAAAATAGGATTTGAGCTCAGGTTTGTTCTTAATCACTTCCCTATGCTGTAGCAATGACTTTTAATGACTTTTATGCCCTTATTAATTTGTGCATTTTCTTTCATAGTTAACAAGCCCTTTTTTATACAGTTAATGATATATTTCTACATAGATTGTTTCATCTTGTGAAACATGTACTCCTATTACTTTGGTACTAAAGAGAGTTCTTCAGAGCTGAAACCAAACCTAGGAAGTTGTCTACTATCAACTGAGGGGAATAAGGTTATTCTTTCCATGACTAAGATTTTTTTAAAGATTTTTTAAACCATTGTTTTATTTATTTATGTATTGTGAATGTGGTGCTGAGAATCGAACCCATTGCCTTATGCATGCGAGGCAAGCATTCTACCACTGAGCCACACCTTTAGCCCCCATGACTATGATTTTTTAATGGATGCAATATTCTACATGGAATCTGTCACTAGTAAAACATTGCTGTGACGTGGATCTGTCTCTTCTGATAACAAATGAAGGAATGTGGTCATTATGTCATTAGGCGTTTGGTAATGATATGTTAATATACATGGGATGCATGAAGTAATTAAATCAATTTTTCACTTAGACTCTTTCAAAGTTAACCTTATCTCATTATAAACATCTTGTATTTTAATGTTAATCCCTTGAATTTTGAGTTAGTGAGACTACCTTTCCTCATTTTTGTCTTCTAGACATTTTATAGTTCAAGCATCATAACAGGTGTTCTTTTGATTGCATTTGTAAATCACAGTGATTCTCATTCACATTTGGCAGCGTTGTTCTAGCTAAATTAGTTTTATATACATAAATATAAATTATTTACATTGAAATCCTGGAAGTTTTTAACATTGCTTCATAAAACTACAAATGGTTATATATTAGTGGTCATTAAACTAGTCTCAGACTATATCTTGCTTTGTATAAGAAGTAAGAACAAGAAGTTTCTCTGATTTATGAAATAGATTTAATTAAGAGCAGTTCAAATCTAGTTAAATTTTCTCAGGCATTATGTATTAGTAATCCCTTTGGTAAATCAATCCATGACGGTTAGAGTGAATTTAACCTTTTCTTCTTAATAGACTATTTAGAAATACACACAAAATATTTAGAAAAACCCACAAAAGGTAGTTTGCTTCATTAAAGAGTAAAGAAAGAATTAAAGAAATAAGGAAATCATAGTCATTTATAGCCTCAGATGATCTTTAGAATCAAATAACTAGGTCTCACCCTCATATGTATGTGTGCATGCACACACACTCTCACACACTCACATGGAGGAGATCCGGGATCATTTAGGATCCATTTCAGAAGTTGCCTACCATGTGGTTAATGACAACATGATTTCTCAGTAATTACAAGTGCTATAACATCTCTTTTCTTGATGACTTCAAAAGAGTGCCAGTTGGTCTCTGAGCCATCAGTCTTATTTTGTTGAAATCATAGCTCTTAGGTGTTTACAACATTTTACTCATTATCCATTGTCTTCAGGATGACATTGAAACTCCTTCTCATGTATTTCAAGGCCATTTACCTTTTCATTCCCCTAAATTAAACTTGGCCTGAACTCATGCTCTTCAAGTGGAGAATGTTATACGAATCTGCAACTTCTTTTTGAACACCCTTACCAGTTCTTCACTTGGCCTCTTTGCTCTCATTGCCTTTACTTACTGTGTCTGCTATTAAACAATGATCTTCTTGCAGTCAGGAAGAAGCATTACCATTTTGTGTACTCTAGTTTTCCCAGCATATACCACAACTTCTGTCAAGTATAAGTCTGTTCAGTGAACACACAAATGAATTATAGTTAATGATTTAGTTTCATAATTCCAAGACAAATAAAATAAAGGATGAGTGGTAGCCTATGTAGTATGAACTCATTCTGTATTTAGTAGTTTATTCAGTGATACACACACATACATACACTATATTTCTATCTCTCAAATTTTTTTTACTAATCCTGACCAAATAACCAGAAATCTGTTTAATTAAGATAATTGAATCTGGTTGTAATAAGTTGCTGATGTGAATTTGCACATTTATGTCCCTATGATTTAGTAATTCAGTTAATTTGGGTATTTATTTTTGTTTTTTCAAAAAAAATTGGCTGGGCATGGTGGTGCACACCTGTAATCTCAGCAGCTCAGGAGGCTGAGGCAGGAGGATCACAGGTTCAAAGCCAGCCTCATTAATTTAGCAAAGCCCTAAGATATTTAATGAGACCTTATCTCGAAATAAAATATGAAAAAGGGATGGGGATGTTGCTCAGTGGTCAAGCATCCCTGGATTCAATCCCTGGCACCAAATAAATAAATAAATAAATAAATAAATAAATAAATAAATTTGTTGGACAAAAAATCTTGTTTTAATTTGTCAAATATTTTCTTTAAGTATTCAATTGTGCAAGCTATACTTTTTCAAAAGTTGCTTATGGTTGCTACAGCCAATGTTTTAAAATATGTGGTTGGCCTACTTAAGTATATACAAGTTTAGTGTGCTGAAAGAAATGTCTATTTGCTGATTTGATCTTAAGGAAAATTTTTTTCTTATTGTCTTTAAACAACTAAACACAAAATGATACTAAAATAGAATGACTATCAAAAGTGGTTTTGCCAACAAAATCGACAATTTCAACTAGTGTGTTAATATTTTTATACTTAATATATGCCAGCTTATTTGTACAGTGTTTTACATGGAATATTTTATTTTATTTTGTTCTCTATCCTATGTAGTAGGTACTGTCATTATAGATATTTTGTAAAATGAGCAAAATGAAACTGGAAATAAAGCTCAAGCTGACTGACGCCATACCATACTTTACCATGTTACTTTGCCTACTAAAGAAGCAGAGACATGAAAACATGATACATTAGAAGAAGCCTGATTCTACAAGCCCTTACTTTTAAGCATCACTATATTTCTGTGTAGTGTAACTGTGCCCATGAAAGCTCCATTATCAGGAATCTCAGTTTAAGACCCCCTTATCTGTCCCACTGGAGAATAGGTTATTATGTGCGAATTTTTATCCTTTGTAGTACCTTCTTCTCACTTCCTAAATCTATGTAGTTTGTGTAGGGTATTAGTGTGTTTCTATTAGTTGACCCCAGTAAAAATATATTCAATAAAGTGGCAGAACTGAATTTACCAATATTCTCACTATGTGGTTTATAGTGTGTTAAAACATGTCTCTCAATATAAAACTAATGTAGAAAGAGAATGGAAAAATATTTAAGTCACTGGCCACCCTTAAGTTATCCATGCATGTGTGGTCTACTTTTGGCTTATCATGGACAAATATTAATGCTAGTCTCATTTCTTCCTGCCTCCGAACACCATTTCCTTATTCTCCTTGAAATCTGTTGAAATGGGCTTGAGTATCATAATTTTTAATTTAAATTAATTTTATAGGAGCCTAAACAAAATATGTGATGCATTCAGATGACAAATATAATTATTGTGAATTATCAATATTTCCTTCATTAGAATAGCTTACCAGGTGTTGACTGTCTGGCTTCATGTGATAAGAATAGACTGATAATATGCTCCTGGCAATATGTGAGGAACTGTTGTTTTCTAGCATGTAATTGCTTTTAGTAGAAGGCAACAAAAGTTAACTACTCTGTAACATGTGATGCTATTAGGATATTTGTAATTTTCTTTGAAAAGAGAGGCTGGTGTGATTAGGTATCTTTTGTTACATTAACATCAGTAATAAAGATACTATCACTTCTTGGTTTTACTTGCTATTTGCTTTTGCAGTATCAGATCACATCCTTGTTAATTATTGGTATTTTGATTCTATTTCACATGCTTTTGTTTTCTCATTGCCGACATTTTAAGAATTTTAATAATTCATTGTATTTTCAAATGTTAATATATCTGCAAGATGAATGGTTCTGAAAACTCTGTATTGTTGTTTATAGACATTTATTTTATTAATACTAATACAAATTGGCCTTACATAGTTTCTCAGTCTATTTCAGGGCATAAACAAAGAATCACAGGAAATTTCTCAGATTTTACATAGGGCTTTGGGATACAAGTCTAGCCATTTTTTTTTAATATTTCAGACTAAGGTATAATTTAGCTAAGAGGTTCCATAAGAATTTTTTATTCTCTTCTAAGACTTTCAATCAACTGTAATGTTTCTTGATTTTACTTATGCATCTAACCTGATGCATAAGTGTTTTTTTTGGTAGTGTTTTCTGTTGGAGAGTCAATTGGTCTGCTAATACTGGCCGTCATCATTATATAATGATGATGCTGCCCACTGTGATTATTAGGGTATAATGCTGTTTTGTTTTCTAGTAGTAATGAGTTTTCAAACTTTTCATTTTATCTAGCTGTGTCCAGCCCTTCCTGTGACCAGTGAGATTGTGATGAGAAGGGACTAGTGCTCATGGTGGAGAACAAAGCAAAATGACCCAGTGAGCATTAATGAACTTGGTGTTACTACTGTGGTACTCAAATAATTTTAAATAATTGGCCACAGATAGGTATATACGATTACTAAAGTGGTCAGCTGTTTTAAGTAGCCTTTTCTGTAGGAGGTGTGAATTTGGTGGGGTTTGTTTTTTGTATTAGCAGTGATTGAGAACAGCTTCATGTTATACTTATGCTATATTTCATATTTCAGTTGTTAAATATTGAATAAACTTGAATATATTTGGAAATTTGGTATCTTCCCAGGTCAAAGTATAACAATATATAATCAGTCTTGTTTTTAGTTCCTTTCCAGGGAATAACTGAATATATTTTAACTAAAGTTTATTAAGAGATAGTTACTAACACAAAGCCTTGACAGCATTCTCCTAATATTATGCTGTCATTTTCACTTTGTTTCAGTGAGAGTTTCCATATACTCATACCCTCAGAGATATCAAGGTAATTATTTACTGTTATCAGCTCTTTCAGATTCAATAATGTTTCTGAAAATACCATTATCCATTTCCTTGGTGAGAAGATTATAATTGTGCCTCAACATTTATATGTTGCATAATACTTGCTTGAGAATTGTTACCAATAAATTCATTTAATTAGAATGGACCCTGGTTGGAACCTAATAAGTATTTAGTTTTAAGAGTTTGCTCTAATCTTTATGAATTTTAGAAATGATTATAAGTGGGTGGTTTCTTTTAAAAACTTTAAGTGTATTATGTGATATATGTAGCTAAATTCAGTTACCTCTTTTAATTGAGGGGAACAGGTATACAGAAAAGAGTTATATGTGAAAAGGAAAGACAAATGTTTCTAAAGTATTCTTTTTTGTTTTTGATATTTTTGGGTCAGGGATATTTGCATTCTCCTAGACTAGGGGTAAGAAGCAAAGAAGTGGTAAGGAAAATCATCCTGTGGTTGGATCTCTAGGGATTCTTTAGAAATTTTTCTCAAAGATAATCTGCACTTTTGTCAGAAGAGAAAAAAAAAACATGGACTGTATGCCTTTGGGAAACTTGCTGTACAGATCATTCTCAGACCATAACTTTCTTCTGAGTCACATATTTTAAGAAATCCTATATCTATTATTGATTCCTTCATGGTCCTAAAAATTAGTTTGGCTGTGTGCTGTTTGGGGTGTTAAGTAGCTAGCTGTCCTTTGGAGAATTGTCTTAACTTCACATTCTCCATTAGTTGTCTCGTAATAGTGGTGATATTGTTGCGTAGTGTTTTAGTCAGCTTTTTCTCTGCTGTGGCTAAAAGACCTGACATGAACAGTTTTAGAGGAGTAAAAGTTTATTTGGGGGTTCATGGTTTTGGAGGTCTCAGTCCACAGACAACAGGCTCCATTCGTTGGGGCTAAAGATGAGGCAGAAAATCATGGAGGAAGAGTGTGGTGGAGGGAAGCAGTTCACATGATGAACCAGGAAGCAGAGGGATTCCACTTCCAGATACAAAATATGTATCCCAAAGACATGCCCCTAGTGACCTACCTCCTCCAGACACACCCTATCCACCTTCAGCTACTACCCAGATAATCCCATCAGGAAATTGATTCACTGATTGATTTAAGATTCTCATAACTCAATCATTTTTCCTCTAAACCTTCTTGCATTGTCTCACATATGACTTTTTGTGGGATATCTCACATCCAAACATAACAGTCAGGGTCCAAAACTTCTAGATAGATGGATCAGTTATCATAAATACATGTTAAATGAATCAATTCATGATGATCTTCAAGATCTTCTTTGATCTGTAAGCATTCTGTTGATTGTTGAGAGTACTATATATTCATTAGCCACTATCTAGTTGCCAAAACAAAATGTACATAACAAACTAGAAATTCAGATATTTAGTAAGTGAATGGATATCATAGAAAGGAGTTGATTCATAAAATATTTGTTTCAGCTCATTCTTCTGAACATTTTATATAAACTATTCATTTAATTAATCTTCATAAAAGGAAATCTGTAAGATAATGATATTTCTCCAATTATATAGATGACATAACTATGTCACAGGGAGATTAAGTGACTTGCCCAAAGGTCATAAGGGTAGTACATAACAAAGTTCAATTAAAACCTAGTGTTCTTAATTACTGTGTAAGTTGCCAGCCTCTGGTTCATTTATATGATGTCAGTTACATAACTGATAATCTAGATTCCTTTTCTGTATTTATAAAATATGTGTAATAGAAACCATAGTCCTATCCCATCAACCTGGTATGTGTCCCCTCAGTTCTAAAACTTATCTGGATGCTTGGATGGATGTGACAGGGAAGAGAGTTATTTTGGAATGATGATCAACTCTGTGGGAGAATCTCCAGATTATCCGCATTTCTATATCTTGGAATTACTTCTGAGTCTGAACAGTGTTATTCATTCTTGGCATCTCAGTATACTTATTCTAGTATCACATCTTGAAGGAGACATAATTTGCAATGAACGTGAAAAGCTCTTAATAGAAGTTCTATTGTTGTAACCCCTGTAAATTGTGTATTCTTACCAAAAGGACTTTACTGTTGAAACTATTCTATAGGAAGTATTTCAGGATTCCTTTATAGGAAAGCTAAAGATGTTTTCAAAGTTTATTTTACTCATGTTAAAGGTTGAGGATTCTAAACCAGTATTACTATATCTGGCTTTTGATGTGTGTTGTGTATTGATCATTATTCCCTCCCGATGACCTTTACTAAAAGGAGGAGCTACATGGGGTTAGATTCAGTCAATAATGTTCTTTTGCCTTCCAGGAGGCCTCCACTTCACATGACTCTTAGAAATACTGTAATCTAAGAACTTAAATTCCATCATCATGCCTGTAATATAAATATTAATGCTTTCCTAATATTCTTTTGAAGTGTGGGATTTTGAGACCCAAGATCATTCCACAATGTTTCCCAAGAGGTTACTGTTATCAGTGGCAGGCATGACAGCATGTGTTTTTGAATGAAAGGAATCAATATGTCAATTTATTGAAATCCTTTTTGTATACAGTTTCAAAAAGATTGCTTTCAAAAGGTATTAAAAAGTATAAAATATTTAAAATGTTGTGGAATGCTTAATTTCATAAGAATTTTTTGGAGGGAGTGGGTACCAGGGATTGAACTCAGGGGCACTCGCCCACTGAGCCATATCCCCAGCCCTGTTTTTTATTTTATTTAGAGATAGGGTCTCACTGAGTTGCTTAGAACCTCCCTTTTGCTGAGGCTGGTGATGAACTTGCTATCCTCCTGCCTCAGCCTTCTGAGCTGCTGGGATTACAGGTGTGCACCACCACACCCAGCTTATAAGAATTTTTTGTCAAATTAGTTATTAGTAAGATCATTATATTTAATGGCTATCAGTACTGGCTCATTAAACTGTTTGGTGTCCATAGGCTTTCCCCTCAAATTTTATGTTATTTCCAGTTTTGAATTTGGATCAGATTAGAAAGTTTACATGAAATATTTTAAATTTGAATGACAAAAAGAGGTCATAAAAATGAACTTGTATATGTAGTGATATTAATAATGTGCATTTGCACATATATTAATAGTTGTTAAGTGGGATGCCCTGGCAGACGCCTGTAATCCCAGCACTTTGGGAGACTGAGACAGGAGAATTGTGAGTTCAGAGCCAGCCTCAGCAACGGTGAGGCGCTAAGCAACTGAGTGAGACCCTGTCTCTAAATAAAACACAAAATAGGGCTGGGGATGTGGCCCAGTGGTTGAGTACTCCTGAGTTCAATTCCCAGTACCAAAAAATTGTAAATTATGAATAATTAAACCTATCAGTAGTTATCTGGAATCAGATTGCTTTGATTTGAATTAAGCAAATTTTATCTTAACTCTTGACATTGAGTTTCATTTTAGAACCAAGGAAATTTCCATATTGTAAGAAACAGTTACTAGGACATTGAAGTTTTTGAAATGGCTGTTTATAGAACATCAGTATTTTTCTTATATTGTTAAAATTCATTATTGGAATCTCTGGAGATGCAATGAAAATATGTCCTGCTTTATTATTCATATTTGCATAAAAGAAATATAAAACTTAAGGAATATATTTGCTAATAATGCCTTTGCCTGAAGGACATGTACCCTTAAATTTATAGAATTACCGTAATTTATTTTCCTTTAATATGGACACCAGGATACATGAAAGACTAGTTATTTTTCAGTCAAAATAGACAATATTTTGATGAAATAGTAACTTTTAGTGAAGGAATTAGCTAGGAGTGAAATAAACCATTTAAGACTTAATATGTTAATATGTAAATCGATGTACAGAATTTGTTTTATGGACATTTCTCAAGAGATGCAATACTAATCTCTATTAATAAGCAGAGATTGAAGTTTTTGTGACTAGGTTTTAATCAAAGATTAAATAATTTCTATAAACCTTGCAGATAATACCATAAGCCTAAATTCAGTGTAACTGAACTTTGAAAGATAGTCCTTCTGGCTATTCCCTCATTCACATCTCCCTTCTCTCACCAGCCCCATACACCTGCATAATCATCATAGTGACAGATTTTCTTCCTTTCTCAAATCTTGTGTCAATTGATACTTGCATAATGGGAGCTACATTTCTGTGCATAGGTGTTAATAAGTAATAGTGGTCTACATACAGACTAATTTACAGTAGAAATGAGATAACAGCATTATTCTAGCAATTCTTCCAAGCTTCCATTGAGGCTTTTCTCCTTGTCTTATTTGTTCATTCAACAAATATGTATTGAATTTCTATCATACACTATACACTACCATTTTTCACAGAATGCTTATTACTCCATTAGGCCTGTGACCCACAGAATGAATAACTCTGAATTCTCAGTGGTGAAAATGAAATTTGTTTATCTTGTTTTGCTCTTCCAGCATCCTTATGTTTCTGCACTTTAGACCCTGCTTATTTACTTAGATTCAAGATAAATATTCCTTCCTACTTCCTTAAACAGTTTCCTAGGGTCCACATTATTATTTTTGTAGAGATTGTTTAGACTTGCTTAAACTGATACATGTTAACTAACTCTTTGTTTACTATAAAAAACAGTATTTTCCAGAGAACTTCTGTTATTCTTTTATTCCTAGTTCATTTTTAAATCTGTGTCCTCTCATTGTTTTCTAAGAGATCTAGTGAATGTGGGAGTGGTCTGTAGTTTGAGTTTAGAAATGGGAGTAAAGAAGAAAAAAAGATTAAGTAATAAAAGCAAAAGTAAAGCCGGGCGCGGTGGCTCAAGCCTGTAATCCCAGCACTTAGGGAGGCTGAGACAGGAGAATCGCGAGTTCAAAGCCAGCCTCAGCAATGGTGAGGCACTAAGCAACTCAGTGAGACCCTGTCTCTACATAAAACACAAAATAGGGCTGGGGATGTGGCTCAGTGGTCGAGTGCCCTGAGTTCAATACCCAGTACCAAAAAAAAAAAAAAAAAAGCAAAAGTAAGATAGTGATGGATGAAGACTGTGGGGTAATGTGTGTAATATGCTTGCTACCTTACTAGGCATTTGTTTTATAGAATTATTAATTGAATTTTTGTTTGAAGGCATTGCTTCTTTTTTTCTCAGAAATGTGTGCTTTTAAAAAATCTTTGCTTTTGAGAAGTTATGTAGTAAACTGTCTTTCTGAACAGAGAGTATGAATCCCTTAATAGTAATCAGTAAATTCACTTTTCTGCGTATTCTTCAATTCAGACACAGAGTTATATAAGTCTCAGTGCATAAACACATACACCCACACACACATATGTATATATACATACATACACCCACATACACGTTAACTCTGTGCTTGATTCTAGTCTAGGCCTTGGGAGATACAGCTGTGATTAAGACAGATGTGATCTTTAGTTTTTTGAATGTCTAGTCTAACAGAAAAGATATAATAATAAACATGTAATTAAATTACTATGAATTTCAGGTAGTGTGAATTGTTTTAAAGAAGATGAAATATAATAATATGATGGAGAACTACTTAGGTGGGGGATTAAGGGTACTAGTTAAGGAAAGCAATTTTAAAAGCATATGAATTGTTGAATTTAAAAACACCTTGAGAAGCAGAAGCCAATGGTCCTCTTTGATGGGACATAAGAAAAATCAAGGAATCAAGATGCCTTATATGCTTTGGGTTTGAGCCAAAGACAGTAGTGTCCAATGAATATCCTATAGTAGCCACCAAGTCAGGAAAGACTGAAGAGGAAATGTTGACAAAAATAGTGATTTGAGGATTAAAACAATGTGATAATCAAGACAAATCATATTTGGATATACTATACTAATATTTTCAAAGGAATGAAATACAGTGCAGCTTGAATTAGTTCAGTATTGATACATAGAAATAAACTATATTATTTCAGCATTAACCTTTGCTTTAACTCTAGGGATTTGTTCTTTTGATTTGACTGTAAAGGCAACCTTTGCTTTTTTCTCTGTATTTGACTATTTGGTCAAATGAATAGTGCACCTCTAAGTATTTCTTTTGATTTACTCCAGGCTGAGGTCATATTGTATACTAGTTGTGAATTAATTATAAAGTGAACACTTTTGCTCTGGTGAAGAAAATTTTATATTCATTCCAACTCAATCTGTGATCTAAGAGATATCTGTGCATTCTTTATGTGCCTGAGAGGCACTGAAAGTATACTGATAAAAACCCTTCTGATAAAAATGCTCATTCGGGTTGGGTGATATTTCTAGGTAGAGATAATATTCCATACCCAGGAAAGTTTAAAAGATTATGCATAATCCTGTTTTATAAGTTGAGAGTTAATTTAGCACTTTAATTATTGTGAAATTGCTAATATAGAATATACATTTATGCCTAAAAAATCTTTTCAAGTATTCTTATTGTGATTCCATTATTATTTACCATAGACCACCAAGGGGCACCTTACTCATTTCTTGGTGGTCCCTGTTTAAGTAGATATTTCTCTAATAACTGAGTCATCCAGAATGGATGTAATTAGGTAAGCATCTGTTGGTGGTGATTATTTGCTCATCCTTTATAGCCCAGAAAACTTAATTCTCAGTGGGTTGAATGAGCTTTTAATCTTTTATCTTGGACCACTGCAGTATATTCAACTCTAATATTTTAACTTATTTCTGCCTTTATAGTTCAGAAAACTTAATTCTCAGTGGGTTGAATGAGCTTTTAAACTTTTATCTTGGACCACTGCAGTATATTCAACTCTAATATTTTAACTTATTTCTGTTTGGAAGAGAGGTATTAATTTCATCACCATACAAGAACAACTTACAGGAGGAAAAGTTTATTTGGGGCTCATACTTTCAGAGGTCTCAGTCCACAGTCTATCCCATTGCTCTAGGCCCAAGGTGAGGGAGAACATCATGGTTGAAGGGTCTTGCAGAGGAAAACTTCTCAGCTCAGGGTGGGCATCACAAGTGGCAGAGGTGGGGTCAGAAAGTGGAGGGAGGCACAGAAGACGTACCTTTCCAGAGCACGTCCCCAGTGACCTACCGCCTCCAGCCATGCCCTACCTGCCTACAGTTAACACCTAGTCAGTCCATTCAAACTATGATGGACTGAATAGGTTAAAACTCTCATAATGCAATCATTTCACCTTTGAACATTCCTGCATTAATACTGGAGCTTTTGGGGAACACCTCGTATTCAACCCATAACAGGTTTTTTAGCACTATTATAATTATATTGTGAAAATGTTGGAGAGTGTCATTCATCAACATAATATAATTTTTCTGTGTGACAATCTTTTCCAATAGCATTCTGTCACATGTTCAAAGTATATTGCAAATTAGATTTGCTAACCTGTATGTAAGATAGCTTAGTTTATTTGATTAATTAACTCCAGAGAAATTATTTTGAGATAATAATAATTATTGAGAAATACATAAAAATGTTTAAAACCAACTCTTTCAGGCAGCTGGTACTTAATTGATTCTCTTTGTTGGGAATAAGGTTAATGTTACCCTAAAGGATTATTATTTGCTATCATTAATATGTCAGTATGAGTATCACTGGAATCCAGAAGATATCTCAGCATCTTCTCTCTTTCTCAAAACCCCTTTCCTTAAGAATGTAGCATCTTTAATTGTAGTTTGCATACCTCCTGATCTCTGCATGAGCAATGATTATAGTCTTTTACATTTCCAAAAATCCCGTTTAAATAAATATACTCAGAAATGGAAGATGGAAATGAAATGATAATAATAATGACTTACAATTATGTAGCACTTAGTACTCTGTGCCAAGCAATGTTGTAATTGTCTTACATACATTAACTCATTTTACCTTTTCAATAACCCATTTAGGTTACAATTATTAGTCCCATTGTATACGTGAGGAAATCAAGGCATAGAGAAATTATATAACTTGCCCAAGAGAACACAGATAATAAATAGGGAAATGGTGACTGGATTATGATGTTTTAAACTATGCTTTAATTTATGTATTTGCTGTTTGCCTCAATATCATTTTCTCTAACTTTTCATCCACTTCAATAATAAATCATCACTTATTTTTGTGGCTTTTCATTGGGGATGAAGTAAGGTCATATAAGTAGCCATAAGAAGTTTTCCATTTAATCAATGTAGTGCTTTTAGAAGTGAGCACATTATAAAAGCTCCATTTTCTTAATGGATGACTGGAAAAATCAACTTATTGTCTAAATATGAACGCATATATAACCAAAGGCTTGCTTTCTCTGTCTCTAGTGAGGGAGTATAAAAACTTCAGTATGGTGCTTCAATTTATAGGCATTTCTTTAGGAAGAAGACAGTACTCTGAAATGATTGGAATGTATCAATGAAATAATGAAAATCTTGGTCTGTAGTTACTTTTTAGTTTCATTCACTGTCTGTTTCTCCTAGAATATGCATGTATATCACTAGGTTGTCAAATATATTGAGATGTACACCTTCACTAAATTTCTATAATTACTTTGGTTTGCGATAGTAAGTTAGAGTTCCATGAGTATAGGGAAATATTCATGATATAAATGCTATATATCACTATCTGACCTAAAATGTTAATATGATGAATATAGGGTTTTGATCCATTTGGATTCATTAAACTAGAGAGATTATTGATAATAGTATTTTGACTGTTGGTTGGAATAAACCTCAGTAGAATTGTCAAAATGTAATTGGGTTGGCTGGACATGGTGACACACACCTGTAATCCCAGCACTTTGGGAGGCTGAGACAGGAGAATCTCGAGTTCAAAGCCAGCCTCAGCACCGTCAAGTTGCTAAGCAACTCAGTGAGACCATGACTCTAAAAAAAACACACAAAATAGGGCTGGAGATGTTGCTCAGTGGCAGTGTACCCTTGAGTTCAATCCTCAGTAATAAAAAAATTTAAAAAAATGTAATTGGTAAAGGGCAGTGATAAAACCAAATTAATAAAAGCACATAGCAGAATAGATTTATCCTCTTTCTTTTTAACACAGGCTGTGCTATCTGTCACATTCGTTTTGGTACTTTGGTACTTGATCCTAATTGAAAATATTTTATGAAAGAAATCTACATAAGAACTTTCCTAATGAAAAGGTAATGGATAGTGCTTTCTAATAAAGAGCATGCTATATTATAAAGTGTTGTGTTAGTCAGCTTTCATGTTGCTGTGACCAAAATACCTAACAATAACAATTTAGAGAACGAAAAGTTTATTTTGACTCATGATTTTCTTGGTTGGCTAACTCCATAGCTCTGGGAGAACATCATGGAAGAAGGATGAGGCAGAGGAAATCTACTTACTCCATGATAGCTAGAAACAGAGAATGAGAGAATAAAAGTTAGAAACAAGATATATAGTCCCCAAGGGCATACCCTCAGTTACCTATTTCCTGCAACCATGCCCCACCTACCTACAATTACCATCTAGTTAATTTGTTGAAATTATTAATCCACTAGATAGATTAATCCACTGGTTGGGTTACAACACTCATAATCATTCTACCTCTGAATATTTCTACATTCTGACATGAGCTTTTTTTTTTGGGGGGTGCACCTCACATTTAAACCATAAGAACCACCATGTTTCTTTCACTTTTAGGCCATAGGCACAGTATGGAATGACCTGCCTATCCTCTTCCTGCTACTTCCTTGAATAATGACTTTCTTGTTCCTTTTATTTCAGGTTTTATAAACATTTTTCTGTTATCAGACAATGATTTTCCTTTGCAATTTTCATATCCATAGTAATACATCTGTGATGATCACGACTATTTAAAGTTCAGAGAATAGGATAGGATAGTGGTATGAGCAGTGTAAACAAGCAGAATTAGCAAGGGAGACTTATCAAGAAGGTAATACTGGGCAAAACGCAGAGACAGTCTCTAAGTGGGAAATCAAAAAAGGAGTCTAGAAACTCATTTCTAGTTGAAAATATGTTGGGAAGTCTATGTGGAGCAGAATTTTTCCCAACCAAATTCAGATAATGAATGAAGTTTATATCATGTGTCCATGGTTATATAGAAGGTGTTATGCAGTTATTTCTGCGCTAACACTTTGTTATGTTCTCTCTGAAAAGACTTGATAAAATATAAGTTAGAATAACTATTACAGAAGAAACAAGGAATCTACTTCATTTTGAAAAAATGGTTTCCAAATTTTAATGAAGTATTTCTAAAAATAATTTATCTTACCCCAGAACTGATGATTTCACACCAATGTAACAAGACATTCCTGTTGTGGCCTACTTGAGTTTTCCATGCTAATGTAGAGGGAGAAGTAACTTCCTGTCATAAGATTATTGGCAAAGAAGTCTAATGGTCCAATACTTCGGCTCTTTGGGAGAGAATATTATACTTCATGCCACCATGTTCTTGGCAATTGGGAATACTAAGATGAGTAAAATATAGTTTGTGTCCTCAAAGAGCTTATTATTTTTTAAAAGAGAGGCAGATAAATAGAGTAATTGCTGTAGTATAATATGACAGGTGCTATAAAGAGGCTTGAAAAATATTAGTGAAAAATAATTAAAATTGAATCAAAGTTTTCAAAGAAAAATATTTGAACTGGGACTTGAGACATACGTAGATTTTATTATTCCAAAAAAAGGAGGATATATGGTACAAAAGAAAATAGGGTAGTTATGTAAATCATGTGTCAGGGAAAAAAGCTTAAAATGTTTGCGGGATGTGGTATGAAGGACAGAAAGGAGATGACTCGGAAATATAAATTGGAGTCAGTTCGTAAAAGACCTTTTTATTATGACCTATGGGTAACCTTTAATGGATTTTTAATTACAGGTTTGTGATGGTCTGATCAAATTACATTTCAGGATGATCACTTTGTAGGAAAACTTAGGAATGATGTGAGAACATTTAGGAGGCTTTTAAATAATAGTCTAATTGAGAGATTTTAGTAATTTGAACTAAGGCAGTAGCAGTATAGATGGTAAGGTGGGGGCTAAATAGTTATAAAGTGAAATTAACACTTATTAGTGACATATTCAACTTAGAGAGTTGAGAGAGCATGAAGAAAGGGGACAGATGCACCTATTATGATTCCTATGTATCTTGCTTAAGCAGCCAGGTAGATGATGGTATTTACTAAGATAGGAGAGAACAGAAAAACCAACCAACCACGCCCTCCCCCAAAAAAACCCAAAAGTTAAACTTCAGACATAAGAAATTTGAGAAATAAGATAGATGATTGACTATGTCGTGTAAGCCCTTGTATCTTGGAATTTGGAGTTCAGAAGAATATCTGAGCATATCTGGATATGACAGAGAGATTGGGAGTTCATCTACACATGTATGGAATTTAAAATTGTGATTATTATTATTATATACCTAAGAACTGTAGAAAGAAAAAAATGAGGATTAATCTCTGAATGCCAGCATTTCAAGGGCCAGTAGAAGAATAGTAGCCAGCAAAGGAAATGCAGCAGAGAAGTACCAATATAAAGAAAATGTAAAGATAATTCAAATGAAGAAAATATTTTAGGGAAAAAGTAGGAGCTAGTTTAATTGTGTAGACTGTTTGTTATGGTTTGGATTTGAGTTGTCCCCTAAAATCTCACATGTGAGCTAATGCAAGATTCAGAGGAGAAATGATTGTTTTGTGAGAATCTTAACCCAATCAGTGAATAAGTTCCCTGATGGCATTAACTGAATGGTAACTGAAGTGGTAGGATTTGGATGGAGGAGGTGGGCATTGGAGGCATGTCTTTGGGGTATATATTTTGTATGTGTTAAGTGGAGTCCCTCTCTTTACTTTCTTATCATCATTTGTGCTGCTTTGGCTACACTCTTCTCCCATGATATCCTGCCTCACCTTGAGCCCCAAGGAATGGAGCCTACTGTCTATGGACTGAGTCCTCTGAAACTGAACTTCCAAATAAACTTTTCCTCCTCTAAAATTGTTCATGTCAGGTATTTTACTCAGGGTAGTGAAAAAGCTGACTTGTAAACACTATTGCAGAAAAGTTAAGTCAGATGAGGATTGCAAAAAATCTTTCAGATTTAGAAGTAGGGAGAAAGTTAGTGGTCTTTTTTTAAAACTTATTTATTGTACTTAGGCATACATGATAGCAGAGTGCATTTTGATTCATTGTACAGAGATGGAACACAACTTTTCATTTCTCTGGTTGTACATGATGTAGAATCACAACATACCTGCAGTCATACATGAAGCTAGGGCTATGATGTCCATCTCATTCCACTATCTTTACTGTCCCCATGTCCACTCCCCCCTTCTTCCCCTTTGACTCAAGTTCCTCCATTCATCCCATGTCCTCTTCCCCATTATGGATCAGTACCAACTCATCAGAGAGAACATTTGGCATTTGTTTTTTGGGGTTGACTTACTTTGCTTAGCCGGCTATTCTCCAACTCTATCCATTTACCTGAAAATGCCATAATTTTATTCTCTTTTATTGCTGAGTAATGTTCCATTGTGTATGTATACCACAATTTGTTTATTCATTCATCTCTTGAAGGGCATCTAGGTTGGTTCCACAGTTTAGCTATTGTGAATTGAACTGCTATAAACATTGAAGTGGCTACGTCACTGTAATATGCTGTTTTTAAGTCCTTTGTGTATAGACTGAGGAGTGGATTGGCTGGGTCAAATGGTAGTTCCATTCTAAGTTTTCTAAGAAATCTCCATACTGGTTTCCTGATTGATTGCACCAATTTGCAGTCCCACTAGCAATGTATGAGTGTGCCTTTTCCTCCAAAACCTGGCCAATACATATTGTTGTTTGTATTCTTGATAATTGCTGTTCTAACTGGCCTGAGATGAAATCTTACAGTAGTTTTGATTTGCATTTCTTGAATGGCTGGAGATGTTGAACATTTTTCATATTTCTGTTGATCGATTGTATATCTTCTTCTGAGAAGTGTCTCTTCAGCTCCTTAGCTCATTTAGTTATTGGATGTTTTCTTTGTTGTTGTTATTGTTAAGTTTTTTGAGTTCTTTATATATCCTGGAGAACAGTACTCTATCAGATGTGCATGGGGCAAAAATTTGCTCCCAGAATGTCGGCTCTCTGTTCACCTCATTGATTGTTTTCTTTTGCTGAGAAGAAGCTTTTTAGTTTGAATCCATCCCATTTATTGATTCTTGATTTAACTTCTTGCGTTTTAGGAGTCTTGTTAAGGGAGTAAGGTCTTAAGCTGACGTGATGAAGATTTGGGCCTACTTTTTCTTCTATTAGACATAGGGTCTCTGGTATAATTCCCAGGTCCTTGATCCACTTTGAGTTGAATTTTGTGCATGGTGAGAGATAGGGGTTTAGTTTCATTTTGCTGCATACAGTTTTCCAGTTTTCCCAGCACCATTCATTGAACAGGCTATCTTTTCTCCAATGTATGTGTTTGGCACTTTTGTCTAATATAAGATAACTGTATTTAAGTGGGTCAGTCTCTTTGTCTTCTATTCTGTAGCATTGGTCTGCATATCTGTTTTGGTGCCAGTACCATGCCATTTTTTTTTCTATAGCTTTGTAGTATAGTTTAAGGTCTGGAATTGTGATGTGTCCTGCTTCACTCTTCTTGCTAACGATTGCTTTGACTATCCTGGGTCTCTTATTTTTCCAAATGAGTTTCATAATTGCCTTTTCTGTTTCTATAAGGAATGACATTGGTATTTTAATTGAGATTGCATTGAATCTGTATAGTGCTTTGGGTAGTATGGCCATTTTGACAATATTGAGTCTGCCTGTGCAGGAGCATGGGAGCTTTTTTCATTTTTTAAGATCTTGTTCATTTTCTTTCTTTATTTTTTTTAAATATCTTTATTTTACTTATTTATTTTTTATGTGGTGCTGAAGATCGAACCCAGTGACTCACACATGCGAGGCAAGCACTCTACCATTGAGCTACAGCCCCAGCCCCTCATTTTTTTTCTTTAGCATCCTGTAGTTTTAGTTGTAGAGTTCTTTCACCTCTTTTGTTAAACTGATTCCTAAGTATTTTAGTTTTTTTTGAGGCTACTGTGAATGGGATCACTTTCCTAATTTCTCTTTCAGAAGATTAATCATTGATGTATAGAAATGAAATTGATTTATGGGTTATGATTCTATATTCCACAATTTTGCTGAATTCATTTATTAATTCTAGAAGTTTTCTGGTGGAATTTTTTTGATCCTCTAATTATAGAATCACGTCTTTGGCAAATAATGATAGTTTGAGTTCTTCTTTTCCTGTTCATACCCCTGTAATTTCTTTCATCTGTCTAATTGCACTGGCCATTGTTTCAAGGACTATGTTGAATAGCAGTGGTGAAATAGGGCATCCCTGTCTTTTTCCCGTTTCTGGAGGGAATGCTTTCAATTTTTCTCCATTCAGAATGATGTTGGGCTTAGGTTTAGCATAGATAGCTTTTACAAATTTGAGGTATGTTTCTACTCTCCATAGTTTTTCTAGTGTTTTGAACATGAAAGGGTATTGTATTTTGTCAATTGCTTTCTCTGCTTTGATTGAGAAAATCATATGACTCTTATCTTTAAGTCTATTGATGTGATATATTACATTTTTTGATTTTTCATTTAGATCTAAGAATTTTTTTAATCTTTTCCCTGATGTCTTCTGTTATCCATACATCATTCAATAACATGTTATTTAGTTTCCAGGTTTTGGAGTACTCTCTATTTTTTAATATGTCATTAATTTCTAATTTTATTCCATTATGGTCAGATAGGATGCAGGGTAGTATGCCTTTTATTTTTGTATTTGCTAAGACTAGCTTTGTGAGATAACATATCTATTTTGGAGAAGGATCCATGTGTTGCTGAACAAAAAGTGTATTTGCTCGTTGATGGAGGGAATAGTCTGTATATGTCTTTTATGTCTAAATTATTGATTGTTTTATTGAGTTCTATGGTTTATTTGTTTATATTTTGTTTACAAGATCTATCCAGTTGTGAGAGAGCTGTGTTAAAATCACCAAGTATTATTGTTTTGTGGTTGATTTGATTCTTGTAGTTGAGAAGGATTTGTTTGATATATGTAGATGATGCATTGTTTGGGGGATTGATATTTATGATTGTTATCTTGTTGATGTTTGATTTTCTTATGAAGTACGAAATATCCTTGTTTATACCTTTTCACTAAATTTGGTTTGCAGTCCACTTTATCTGATATGAGAAGGGAAACTCCTGCTTGTTTACACAGTCCATGTGAGTGATATATTTTTTTCGATCCTTTCACTTTGTTGGAGGCAGCATATTGTTGGGTCTTTTTAAAAATTTTTTATCTAGTCTCTCAGTCTATGTCTTTTTTTTTTTTTTTTTTTTTTTTTTTGGTACTGGAGATTGAATTCAGGGGCACTCGACCACTGAGCCACATCCTCAGCCCTATTTTGTGTTTTATGTAGAGATAGAGTCTCACTAAGTTGCTTAGTGCCTCGCTGTTGCTAAGGCTGGTTTTGAACATGTGATACTTCTGTCTCAGCCTCCTAAAGTGCTGGGCTTACAGGTGTGTGCCACCGCACCCAGCTAGTCTATTTCTTTTAATTGATGAGTTTAGGCCATTCACATTCAGGGTTATCATGGAATTATGATTTGTAATCCAGGCCATTTTGGTTTATTTTTGGTTTTTTCCTTGACTTGGTTTTTCCTTTGATTGACCTTTCCTTTCATGTATTTCCTCTGTTTGTATATTTCATTGTTGGTTATCATTTCCTCCTCATGGGGTATTTTGCCTAGAATGCTGTGTACTGCAGGCTTTCTTGCTATAAATTCTTTTAACTTTTGTTTATCATGGAAGGTATTTATTACATCATCAAATCTGAAGCTTAATTTTGCTAGATATTGGATTCTTGGTTGGCATCCATTTTATTTCAGAGCTTGGTATATGTTCCATGATTTCATGGCTTTCAGGGTCTGGGTTGAAAAATCTGCTGAGATCAGAATTGGTCTCTCCCTATATGTAATCTGATTCCTCTCTCTTGTGGCCTTTAAAATTCTATAATTATTCTGTATGCTGGGTATTTTCATTATAATGCACCTTGGTGTAGTTCTGTTGTAATTTTGTACATTTGATGTCCTGGAAGCCTCTTTTTTTTTAAATTTTTAATCTATTTTGTTTTTCACTTTTTTTTTTTTAATGTGGTGCCGAGGATTGAACCCAGTGCTTCACCTGTAAGAGGCAAGTGCTCTACCACTGAGCCACCACCCAGCCCCCCTGGAAGCCTCTTGTATTTGATTTTCCAATTCATTTTTCATGTTTGGGAAATTTTCTGATATTATTTCATTGAAGAGATTGTGTATTCCTTTGGTTTGAAACTCTATGCCTTCTGCTATCCTGATAAATCTTAGATTTGGTCTTTTGATGCTATCTCATAATTCTTGTATGTTCTGTTCATGGTTTCTTAGCATCTTCACTGTATGGTCAAGTTTATTTTCACAATTGTATATTTTGTCTTCATTATCCGAGGTTCTGTCTTCCAAGCGATCTAGTCTGCTGTTGATGCTTTCTATCCAGTTTTTTATTTGGTTTATTTTTTCCTTCATTTCAAGAATTTCTGATTGCTTTTTTTCACCATCTCTAGCTATTTCTTAAAGTAATCTTTTGCTACCTGTATTTGCACTCTTATGTCTTTGTTGGAGTGATCGATTGTTGTCCTTATTTGCTCTCATTTCTTTTTTGGAGTGATCAATTTTTGCTTATATTTGCTCGCTTAAGTCATTCTTTGATTCACAGATCATTTTAATTATATACATTCTGAATTTTTTCTTTGACATTTCATCAACCATGCTGGTAATGGATTCTATTTTTGTAGTATTTTGGTTTATTTGGGGCACTTTCTTCCCTTATTTTTTTCATGTTGATTATGTATCTTCATTTCTTGCAATGCCGATCTGAGGTATTGAGGTTTCTATCATATAATCTTTTAGTTACACAACAGATTACCTTTATCTAGCCTTGAAGTTCACTTCCAGTCCCCAGCAGGTGTCCCCAGATTGTCACTACTGCCTCTAACGATGGTGGCAGTGGTAGTGGAGGTAACTCAAAATGTTAGTGGGAGCCACCCAAGATGGATGCAACACTTTCAGAAATGAGGCTACAATGGGACTTACAATGGCTTTGGGCTGATAGATTGGAGATGTAGCATTTCGTTGGGCCACTGACTACAGGCCCTTTCTGTTGACGCATGGTAGAGGCTGCTACATGGGAAGAACTCTGGGGATGGCTGCAGTGTACAAGATGGATACAGGAAGGGAGCAACAGCATGGATCCCCACTCTGTGCAGGGCGGTCCTGGGCCTGGGCTCTCATACAGACCTGTGAGGACAGCCCTAGGCCTGATCTTGGCCTGGACTCCCTCAGGGATTCCAGGTGGTGGGTCTAGCCCTGGGCTTAGGCTCTAGTAGATCGCCAGGGGCTCTGGCACTGAACTCTGGGTAGTCCAGGGCCTCATCCCCTGGGGTCCCCGGCGGCAGTCCTTCCCCTGGGTCTGGTTTACGTTTTGGATCAGCGGATTGGTGGGTAGCAATCTCAGGCCTGACCTTGACTGGGCTCCCGTGGATTTCCCTGAAGGTGGTCCTAGGCCTTGGACTGTGCTCCCTCTGGTCAGCAAGAACTCTGGCGTGGAACTGATGGCGGTCCCAGTCCTCACAGGGTTTTTCAGTGGCAGACCTTCCCCTGGGTCTGAGTTCCCCTGTGACTGGAGGCTAGCATTCTTGTGTCTGTCCTTGGCTGGGCTCCTATGGCATTCCCTGAAGTTGGTCCTGGGCCTTGTCCTGTGCTCCCGCCCACGTTAGTGGTCTTAACATAGGCATTTTCTAAAAGTTGATGTAGATGAAAATCAGATCAGAATTTTTTGTAGTGTAGGAATGATGGAGATATTTGGTGGTACAAGTCATTTGGATAATACAGAAATTGTATAAGATACCTAGAAGAAAGTATGAACTGTGAATTGTTTTGAGTATGATAATCAGTCTGGAGATATTCAGCCCCAAGAAAAACGTAGGGAGTCATAAGAGCAATCTCATCCAGAAAATGAAGACACGGGAGGTTATTCCATAGATGAAGCTTCATTGGCCATCCTCATGGATATTTAATTGAAACATAATTGGGTCCAATTCTTTATGGAAAATTGGCAAGTTTTATTAATGTATGACATATTATGGCAATACACACATACATCACATTTTGCCAAGGAAGACAGTTGACAAATGAATAAAATGTGTTAGCTTAGGTTTCTCTGAAGAATAATTATTTGAGTGTGCTCTACTACGTCTTAAGGCATTTAACACTTGAGGTGTGTGGTTTCTGGGTCTAAGATCCTAGTTAAAAAAAAAAGTGAAATCAGGTATCCATATGAAATAAAAGCCTAATAAAGAGGTTAAGGGTAGCTCAGTGATAGAACATTTGCTTAGCATTTTGAAGACTCTGGATTCAATATTGAGGTTTGATTCCCCCCCAAAAACAATAGTCAAATAAATAAAATAAAATGGAGAGAGAGAAAAAAGCCAAATCTTATCAGTAGAAAATTATGGCTTAAATTATTAATATGTTTCCATTATATATATATGCATTATTTTCCTGTCAAGTGCCATATTTGATTATATACTTATCTCTGCTGTTTACCTAGGGGATAAATAGAGTCAGAGAAGTAGCTGAGAAAATCTGGAATTCAAAGTACTTCTTTGAAAATTAATTCTCTGGAAGTTGTATGCTGAGATGCTTCATTCACAGTGGAGTATAATGGCTGAAAATGTGGAAATGACCACATTTGATTTAAATTATTTTTGTCACATAGTTTTGATACTAGTAAAGAAACATTGGGTATGATTGACCTTATTAATTTTAATTTTATACAATTTTATAAAAGTTATGTTAGTGATTTTACAGAATGAAACCTTTATTTATTTATGCTTCTGAAAAATGACCTTGTAAAATGTCAAAATTGCTATTGTATGCTTTGGAAAAATACTTAATGATTTGTGCTTTATGCATTTAAACTCTTTATTGAAGGTCAAGGATTCTATTCGGGCATTTTTGTCAGTAAAATGTTGACAGAAATGAACTAGGTGGTTTAATTCTCACTGACAATACTGTCACATTTGTTAAGAAATTGTCTAATGATAAGGCCAAATTTTGCTCATTATTTTTCTTAGTAACAACCACTAGTTTATTAAATATTGCCTTAATTAGAGTATCTATTGTGTCAAAACTTAGGTTACAGCCACAATTCTTATTTAGTAGATATTTAGTTTAAATTGCTATAGTTATGTTTTCTTCAATGAGTATGTGTATATTCCATGCTCTTGGATGAGATGGAAATGTGGGGATATTCCAACAGCATTGGTAGTTATGTTTACCTCAATGCATTTTTGACATGCAGCATTAAATTTAGACATCCACAATTTGATCTACAGTGTCATGCTGTATTATGGTTTGGATAGGAGGTATCCTACCAAAGGTCCCGTGATTCTACAGGAATATTCAAATATGAAATGGTAAGATTATGGTTCCCATAATCTAATCAGTTCATCCAATTTTGAATGGAAAGGTCTGGTGATAACTATAGGCAGGTGGGACATGGCTAGAGGAGTTGTGAAACTGGGGGAATGTCCTGGAAGGATACATTTTCCCTGAATGCCTTCCTGTGCAATGTCTGTGCTTTGTCTCTCTCTCTGTCTCTCTCTCTGCTACCTGGCTTTCATGAGCTAAGTTGTTTTCTGCCTCTGCACACTTCTGCCATGATGATTTTCCTCACCTTGGGCCCAGAGCAATGTAGTGGGTGTTCAATGGTGTCAACCTCTGAAACTGTGAGCCAAAATAAACTTTTCTTCCTTTAAGTTGTTTCTGTCAGGCATTTATTTTGGTCACACCAATGAAAAGCTGACTGACACTCCAATGTAGAAAAGCCACAAAACAAAGGCAATGAAGACAAACTCAAATCTTGTCTTATTTTCTTATTTATAACTCTTCATTATCATCTGATCAGTGCAGTATATTTTGTAAACAGATTTGGTACCACCGAAATAAGAGTTGTCTTTGTTTCATGGTGGCATTTTAATTTTTTTCAGCCTAGTCCTCTTTAAGAAGATGGTTTTGATAAACACAGTAGTTGTAAAGGCCTAATATTGAAGTATAGTGAGCACATGGACATGTAAATTTAGTGTTAACAAATCTCAAGATTGCCTATTTTATGTATTACTTGAATGAAAACTTTTAGATTAGTCTGTCTAAATATTACATTGTCAGCCAGGCAGAGTGGCACACGACTATAATCCTAGCACTTTGGGAGGCTGAGACAGGAGAATCTCGGGTTCGAAGCCAGCCTCAGCAATGGTGAGGTGCTAAGCAACTCAGTGAGAATTGTCTCTATATAAAACACAAAGTGGGACTCGGGATGTGGCTCAGTGGTTGAATACCCCTGAGTTTAATCCTTGGTACCTCACCAAAAAATAAATAAATAAATAAAGATCACATTGTCTTCTTTAGAGTTTTCTTTATCTATATTTGGTGCCTGCTCATATATGTCTTGCTAATGTAGCATATGGAGAAATATCTTAAATGCATGCATCCTTGGAAATGCACAGTTTTACCATCAAGGAGTTATGTAAGTATTTTGAAATTATCCCTTAGATTTAATTTGCCACAGTGTGTGAGAGAGGCTAGATGGTATTTACAGTATCATATTCTTTCATACAAACTTTCTCATGATATAAATGACCATTCAACTTATTTTTCTCAGTCACACTTAGCAAAATGATCTATATCTTATGGCTCTCCAATACATTTTTTTCTTTCTTTTTTGATGTATTGAATCTGATTAAACTTTGTATGGCATGTAGGAATTATGAGGCTCTTGGTTACTGATGATTACAGATAAGTCTTAGTCTTAAAGCTTAGAATACAACTGTTCTTCTTTTATGAGTATTAGTGAATTTTATAGGTCTTCAGAAGACTTTGAAGCACCATTGCTCTTTCTCTAGGCAGGGCTGTATTCATACCCTTACTTAGATAGTAGTATCTATTTTGTTAACAGTCTTCAATGTCTTATGTACTTTGTTGGATTTTCTCATTTCATCGGATGATTGTGATCATTTTGATTATATTAAACGTCATTTTATTATTCATCCTTTGAAAAGATATTTCAATGAATAGTATAAACATTAAAGGTGAGATGGTGAATTTATGCTAAAATGTCTTAAGGAAGAAAAGTAGCTATCATTTGTGTAATTCATGATTTTATTACAACTGTCGTTGTCCACTAATGCTGAGTTAGGTTTTTATCAGATTAAATTTTGGGAGGCTGTATTCATAGCCAAATGGCAGCATTTTACAGAGGAAGCAAATGCTATACACACACATACACACATCATTATCATCCTTTGCGTCTACTTCCTGTGATTTAAGTTGTATATTTTACCTGTGTGAAGAGATGTTTATACTGTACCTCAATAACAATAGCAATTAGCACATATTAACCTTTAGCCTCTGCTTTAACCTCTGTGACATTTCTGTTTGAATATGAATAAACTCCATATTATTTATCACAAAATAAGGAGGAAATGAAAAATCTAAAATCTATTTCACTCACATGGTTTCTGTCACCATTTATGGATTACAATTTTTATTTGGAAGAAAAGTGACATTTGTCTTAAAACCAACTTATTTTAATATGTCCCTATGATTTTTTTATATATGTGTGGAAGATGATAATGCTCGATTTATGAAGGACACAATTATTTTCAGTTTGATAAACAGGATTCCTTTAATATTAGTAATATTTTTGTTGTTGAGTAAAGCCAAACATATTAAATTTCTATTTGTTATGATATATATGAAACATGGTTTAATGTGCATTTTCATGCTGAAGGAATTTCTTTATGATCGAGTCAATATTAGTGAACTTACTTCACTTGCTTTATTTCTATGCTGTACCAGCAGAGCATCATGGTGAAAAGTTACAGAAGCATTATTAGGAAGGCAGGATATGGAGCCAGGCACTATGGGTTCAAAACTCACTTCTAAAAAAAATGTGGGGGCTGGAGTTATAGATTAGTGGTAGAGTGCCTCCCTAGCACAGGTGATGCACATGTTCAAAACTCAGTGCCACATAAAAATAAATAAATAAAATAAAGGTATTGTGTCCATCTGTGACTAAAAAATTTTTAAAAATCTATTGTTTATAACATATAAAAACAAACAAAAATGTTAAATTATAAATAAATAAATAAATAAATGAATAAATAATAAAAACCAATTCTACTACTTCCTGACTGATGTGAACCTGGGTAAGATTCTTAATATCTCAATGTCTTTATCTATAAAATGGGAACAGTAATAGTGTCTATCCTTTAGGTTTATTTTGACAGTTGAGTTAATATATATAAAATGTTTGGGAAAATGCCCACCACGTTGACATGGAGTTCTGATCATTTTTATCATTATCAACAGTGTTCTCTTATTATAGCACCAGGCACTTGTTTAGTCCAGAGATGTAGTCAATGTTTTGTTATTTGTTTTCAAGGACTGTGGTTGACATATTTGACAACTGTAATACTGTTCTTATGTGCTCTACTTGCTTTAGAGTCTGAGAGCTGGTTAGCATTTAGTATAGCAGTATTATTTTGCAGATAAAGAAACTGTGGGATGGAAATATATCCTATTACAGTTATAAAACTAGTAATTAAGTGTCCAGTTTTGAATGTAGCTCTTCTGGAAGCTTATTTTTATGGATTAACTTTGTGTGATCCTCCATTCTTGAATGATCCTCCATTCTTGAATAATGTGTTCTTTCAAGCTAAGTAATATGTATTAAACATATAAAATGCTAGTACATGTATCCATCATTTTGCTTTTCTTGGGGAAAAATGTGAAGTCTGAAATGTGATTTGTGGAATTCTCTTTCTTTTGATGTTTGTTATAAGACTGTAGATATGTGCACTTAAAATGTAACAAAAGTAACACTTGAAAATGTAGAGCGATAAGTTTAAGACAAATGAAGAAAAAAGACTCAGGTCTTGGCTTAAACTGTTATGTTGGAAGACACGGGGGAAAAAAAAAGGAAAAGGGAAAAACCTGTGGTTGGAATGTAAGATTGCCAAATTGTCCACTCTCAAAATAAATGTGTAGTTTAATATTTACAAATTGTCCGCTTTCAAAGTAAAGGTCTAACAACTATGGAATTGAAATTTCCTCCAACTCAGTAAAAAGCAATGGTTAAAAGTTTCAAGATTAATTTAGTCCTGAGGCTTTCAGATGAATACTATTGATTCATCTCTCTTGAGTCTTAATTTAGTGATTCAGGTTTCCATAGATATGAGTATTTTATAAAACTTTAAAAATATATGGCCACCTTATGATTTCTGTGGAATTTTATTTACTTGAAGTAAAAAAATTCCTATAGCACAGTTGAGTATGAGAGTAAAAATTAGTAATTTCTGATGTGTTTCTACTGACATCTTCCATTTTTATCTACCAGCTGACCATTTTACCCCCATTTTTGAACCTCAGTGTTCAGTGTATGTGAACTATACTGTTGCTGTAGCCAGGCAAATTTGGTTTTCCACTTATGCATATGAATTACATAGTCCTCTATGCATATGAATTACATAGTCTGCTCATGTGCCTATCATGTACCACTTCCCCAAATGAGATATCGGATACCTCTGAATCATCTAATCATGGCACTTACCTCCTTTACAATCCCGTTTACTCTAATTATTTCTGATATCAGATTTGAGAATACAGAAGAGAGTTAACTGTGCCTTAGTGGAGCCTTTCATTTTCTTAATATGCATTTGATTTACTTGTGCTGTTTGCTTTCTAAATGCCTTTGAGTTGCTTTTCAGTGTTCTCTTTGGTATCCTCATCCTTCATGTAGCATCTCTAGGCTAGGAAACAGGTCACCTATTCTGTTTCCTTCACAACACCAGTGGATGTTTAATTCAAGCTATTTCCTGACTTCTTTAGTAAGGAAATGCTCAGGATATGCAAATTTATTTTAAATTAGCTTACATAATAGAAAACTGTAGACACAGGAGTTGGAGAGGTTTATGGTCTCTTTAAAACCCTAAGCTAAATATATTTATTATCAATATGGTGTATATGTATGTTGAACTCTTCCTTTGTCCATTGTTTGTTTGTTTGTTTTGGTAGCAGAGATTGAACCCTGGGGCTCTTAAACACTGAGCCTTATTCCCAGCCATTTGTATTTATTTATCTTGAAACAGGGTCTCACCAAGTTGCCCAGGCTGACTTCAAACTTGTTGACCCTCCTTCTGCTTCAGCTTCATGACTAGCTAGTATTACAGGTGTGTATGACTGCACCTGGCTTAACAATTTTTTAAATTTATTTTCTAGTACCAGGTTTTGAATCCAGGGGCACTTAATCACTGAGCTAGATTTTCCCCTACCACCTTTTTAGTATTGTTTTGAGACAGGATCTCACTAAATTTCTGAGGTTGACCTCAAACTTAGGATCCTCCTGCCTCACCCTCCCAAGTCTCTGTAATTACAGGCATGTGCCACCATGCCCAACTTGTCCATTCTTTATTTTTAACTCTGAATAATGGAAAAAGTCTTATAAAAATTAGGTGTTGAAGATTTTACCAGTATTCTTGAATTTGTTCACCTTGCTTGGCAAAGGTAGTCCTATTTAGCAATGTCTTTTAAGTGGCTCTGTAGTTGGAAGAATGTTGATTTTTTTTTTTTTCAAATTTGGTTCAATGTTTTATGAAAGCTTAGCTTTTTCTTGAAATCAGAATTAATATCCCAAGATCAGAGAGGAAAATAATGCATATATGTAATTAGCTTTTCTGTTTAAAAAAACAATAAAGAAGACTGATGAACAAATACTGTCATGGTAATTCAAATCCTTAATCCATGAATGCTTATTAGTCTCACTGACTGGGAGTCTGTTGTCACTCGGTAGATCAGATCTAATCCATGTATCTATAGTCTTAAGTACTCATTTGCACATTGGCTTAATTCTGTGTATTTAAGCATTCCATATTTTTATATATCTAAGCTTGAGTGCATTATTAAAAGTTTTATTCATTATCTTTACTTCCTAATGATGAAAAGTGATAATTCTTAATGAATACATACACATTTGCATCAGTGTCTTGAGTCCCATCCCTGTAGACTGTAACAAGTATGAACAAAATATCTGAGTTCAGAGCTTTCATTTAATTTACACTTGTTATTACAATGAATTTTAATAAAGCAACAGGTAAAATTGACATTTTCTTAAAGCAAGAGCAGATTGATATCATTGGAGACTTTGTTAATTGTTAGGCTAAAATCCAAATATGCTCTGCTTTTCCTCCTTATCTTTGTTCACTGTATTCGATTGATCACTTTTTAATATAGTGGTAATTATGATGTGCAATAAGAATGAATTATG
Source organism: Xerus rutilus (assembly GCA_028644305.1). Classification (NCBI taxonomy): domain Eukaryota; kingdom Metazoa; phylum Chordata; class Mammalia; order Rodentia; family Sciuridae; genus Xerus; species Xerus rutilus. The sequence goes on along the minus strand of CM053417.1, from coordinate 48,315,142 downwards.
TTCTGTTTTTCACATTTCTAATTTTTCGACATGCTTTCTCTCAAATCATCAAGAAGTAGAAGAGAGGCATGGCAGAGAGTCATTTTCTTTGTGTAGTATTTTCTAATTTTTGTATGGGCTTTTATTTGTTTATATGTGGTGCTGAGAATTGAACCTAGTGCCTCACGCAAATTAGGCAAGCACTTTATTACTGAGCCACAATCCCAGCCCCTTGTGTAACGTTTTGTAATGTTACACAAAGCTTTAGGACATTATTTTCATTGTTATGAAATGTATTTAGTACTTGTAAAAATGGTCATACTGAATACTCTTAGATCAAATACAGACAGCCTTGTAGTATTTTTTTCAACACTTTACTGTGATTTAAGATGACAGTTGTATCTTTCCCACTTTAGTATTTAAATGCAAACCAACCCCCATTACCTTTATTTTGCATTTTCTTTTGTGCTTTGCTTCTCATTTCTAGCCTCCTTATTTTTTCTATTTTTCTTTTTCTTTTTCTACACAAATGTATTCCTTGGGCACACAAAACTATAACATTTAACAAAGAGGAAACAATCTAAATCCTTATGTCTTTTAAAAATCCACCCCAGGGCTGGGGTTGTGGCTCAGTGGTAGAGCACCTGCCTTGCATGCGTGAGGCACTGGGTTCCATCCTCAGCACCACGTACAAAATACATAAATAAATAAAGGTTTGGAAAAAATATTTAAAAAAAAATCCACCCCATATATTATTATTTATGATCATGCTATAATTTCAAATGCTTCTGCTTTGTAAATGACTCAAGACAAGGAGGAAAAACTTAATTATTTGCTCAAATTCCAAATTATTTATCTACATATACACTTTCATGTTATCCTTTCAAACTAAACTTACTCATGAAGATGATGTGAATTCCTATCAATATATTTGTCTCCAAAATTATTGTAATAGTCACAATTCATAAATGACAACTTGAAGCTTAGTTACTTCATAATCCTTCAAACTTCCATTTAACCATTACATAAAATATTTTTTAGCCTTTACTTGCTTCATTTATTCATCAGTCATTCATCCAAATAAATTGTTCTTGAGAATCTGCCATATGTTACGTTCTCATTGGGATGGTGCTAAAACAATGAATAAAATGGGATTCCTGACATGAAAGAATTCACTATCTAGTTAGAAACATGAGTGTATAGATGAACAGATAAATTACACTGTAGTGCCATAATGACTATAGTTGAGGTGTGAAAAAACTGTCCTGGGAACCTTAATTTTGCCTGAGACAGTTGAAAAGGTCTCACATTGGAAATAACTTTCTTTCTGAAGAATGAAAAGGATTTTGCCAGATGGAGAAGACAGTTGAGGATATTTCCAGGAGAGGGATTTACACATGTGTGTAAAGCATTTTTATTTATTTATTTATTCTTTTTTTAAATTGATTTATTTGAATGCATTTCAACTCATAGTACATGTATAGAGATCAATTTTTCCATCTCTCTGGTTGCAAACTGGATAGAGTCACACCATTTGTAGTGATGACCATCTCATTCAACCATCTTTGATACACCCATTCCCCTTTCCCTCCCCCATCTCCCCCCTGCTCCATCCAAAATTCCTCCATTTCTCCCATATTCCCCATTCTCAGACCGGTTATGTATCAGTATCCACTAATCAGAGAGAACATTCAGCCTTTGGTTTTTTTGGGGATTGGCTTAATTTATTTAGCATAATGTTCTCCAGTTCCATCCATTTACCTGCAAATGCCATAATTTTATTCTCTTTTATTGCTGAATAATATTCCATTGTGTGTATGTACCATGTTTTTTTTTATCCATCTATTGAAGGGCATCTAGGTTACTTCCACAGTTTAGCAATTGTGAATTGTGCTGCTATAAACATTGAAGTGGCTGCGTCACTGTAGTATGCTGTTTTTAAGTCTTTAGGGTATAGGCCGAGGAGTGGGATAGCTGGGTCAAATGGTGGTTCCATTCCAAGTTTTTAAAGGAATCTCCATACTGCTTTCCAGATTGGTTGTACCAGTTTGCAGTCCCACCAGCAATGTTTGATTGTGCCTTTCCCCCCACATCCTTGCTAGCACTTATTGTTGCTGGTGTTTTGGATAGCTGCCATTCTGACTGGGGTGAGATGAAATTTTAGAGTAGTTTTGATTTGCATTTTTCTAATGGCTAGAGACGTTGAACATTTCTTCATATATTTGTTTATTGATTGTATATCTTCTTCTGAGAGGTTTCTGTTCACGTCCTTAGCCCATTTAGTGATTTGGGTTGTTTGTTTTTTTTGGTGTTAAGGTTTTTGAGTTCTTTATATATCCTGGAGGTCAATGCTGTATCTGATGTGCATGTGGCAAAAATTTGCTCACAGAATGTAGGTTGTCTGTTCACCGCATTGACTGTTTCTTTTGCTGAGATGAAACTATTTAGTTTGAATCCATCGCATTTATTGATTCTTGCTTTTATTACTTGTGCTTTTGGATGATGTTCCAGAATGGAATAAGATATGTCCTGCTCAGAAAGAACACTTCTTGCAGTTAGGGAGGTGGATATTAAAACAGATAACCACTATTCATTTCTGTAGAAATAGAGTTAAGATTCAACAGAAACATGGAGATTTTCCTAATTGTGCCTAATCAGGGAAAGCTTTTTAGAACAGACAACCATCTTGCTGAAAGAAGTAGTTCCTGAGGTGATCAAACTCAACATAACAAGAATAATAGCTGCTAACATTTATTGAAAGGTTACTCTGTACTTGCCACTGTGCTAAGCACGTTACATGCATTTTCTCTTTTAATTGTCACAGCCTTTTGAAGTAGATACTGTTATTGAAACCTAATTAGGGAAAAATAGTTGAAGCTCCAGATGGTTAAGTGACTCCCCTAAGATCTTGTGGAAATGACAGAACTGGGCATTGAGCCTGGTCAGTCTGAGTCTAGATCCTTTGTCCACACATAAATCCCATGTAATAACCCATCTTATATATTACAGTGGAAGTTAAAAATGTGAATATTAACCATGACTCAGCCTCTCTTCTTGAAGATTTCACAATCTAGTGTTTGTGCATGACAAAGCTTATAAATAGTTATCTAATAAAATGATATGTCTTAAGCTGGAGATATTTTTAAGATTCTGGAGGCAGCTTTACAAATGTAAGGAAACCACCAGATTTATTGCAGAGGATAAAGGTTTAAACCTTGTTCCTGTTACTACTTGTGTACTGCTCAGAAAGTTATCTGGCTGCTTTGAAGCTTGGGACTGTAAATTGAATTTAATAATAAGTGCTTTTCAGTGCTGTTATTAATAGTAAAGAAGATAAACCACATAGGCTGTAGAAAGCACTAAGTGACTTGGATCTAATATCTTCAAATGATAACAAATAGAATTTCTTTCAGCAAAAATGGTGTTGTATGAAAGAATGTGGCTTTTGGAGTTTGACAAAACTTACTGCATATGGAACTTTAGCAATGTGGAGTTATCATTTTCTCAAATATAAAATAGAGATAATACTATCTGCTTTATATGGTAGGTGTGCATCTCCTTATACACATCCCCCAGTTGTTTATGGAACGCATCAGAGAAGAAGTTGCCTTGGAGCTTGTATGACTAACATTTCATTGCAGAAAAGGAATTTGAAAGAATAGGATGATGTCTTTAGAGGCCTCTGTAGAAACTACCTGGAGTTTGTTAACAGAGTTGCTGAATTGAGCATTACCTGGTCTGTTAAACGGGCATCTTTGCAAGGAAAAAGAGGCAGCCACGGACTAAACACAGAGAAAACTGGAGGGACTGGAGAAATAACTCTGCCCACACCCTTTTTTTCCTTTATGTGTTCATTGAGCAGAAAACAGTCATGAAGAAAAGGGGGTGGACAGCTGCTCTGTTCTTGCTTGTCAGTTTTCAGTTGGAGAGAAATGCACAGAGAAAATACCAGGAGAGGCTCATGGTCCCAGTCTGCTGTCACTTAATAGTTTTTGTGTCTGGTTTTTATAGGTATTTTGTCTTCTCCCATGCTGTCAGCTGTCACTTCTCATGGTTGTCAGTGTGCTTGCCATACCTCAGTAGTTGGGCCCCAAGTGCTACCATTAAAGGAATTAGAGGCAGTAACACCTTTGTATCTGTTACTGAATTACCTTGGATTTCTAAAGTTTCCAACATCATTAGGCAAATAGGAGTATAGTAAGAAAGATACTTGGCTGAGATTAGGGAACCAGCGAGATTACTGGGGGCTTCCATTTGGGTTAAGAAATGGAATGGCAAAGGAAAAGAATAGGGAAAGTAGTGCAAAGAACTCTTTGAATTTTAGATTCTTCTATGTGAACTTGTAACAGAAAGTTGAAACGTACTGTTTGTTTTGGGCTATCAAATTGCTAAACAATACCTACTTTCCAATGTTGTGATGAAGGCTCACTTAGCACATTTACTTTGCTAGAATAGACGTTAATATTAAATCATTTATAATCCCACACCCCTATAAAGAAATTTGTGCAGATACCGATTCAAAATATCCAAGGTCCTCGTATTTTAAGTTGTTTAATTTTAAAGACACAGAGATGTACAGTTTGCAAAAAAATTATTTGATGGTAGTGTACAGTTTAGTCAGTTTGAATTAGGAAACACATTGAAGAATAGTGAGAAACACGTTTAAGCAGGTGGCAAGGGGAAGTGAAGAAAGGAGAACTGTTAAGATGGTTCCTTGAAGACAAATTCTCATCATGAAGTTAAATATGGCTGGCATTAGGGAACCTTGATGGATCTACTAGGGTAATATTTTAGAGTAACAGTTCTGGACATGGGCACTAGAGTAGAAGAAATGGGGTTCAGGGGCATGAACTATATGATTTAAAAAAATCGGGGGAGAGGTAATGAAAGCGTAAAAGCTGTGTTAATGGCACTGGATTTAGAAGGGAAGGAGACAGGTTTAGTGAATGTTGATGATGGAGCCAAACTGGATGATGAGCCTAGGAAAGTAGAGAATGGCTTTGGTGGTGATGAGGTTGCAAAGTTCCTTTGTGTAATGTAATGTAGCATTTCCCTTTTGTTCATGTTTACTTTTTTGACATAAATGGTATGTATAATTATAGATGATTTTTATGTAGCTGAAAATAAAGATTTGGAAAAACAACTTTTCTAAGATTTTCTTAAGATAGAGGAACAAGAAATACAATATTGAACCATAGGAAGTAATGCTGGTTAATGGCATAAGGAAGAAAAAGAGGTAGACAAGTGGAGATGGTGATCAGTGTTTAAGATTAAGTAATAGTTCAGGAAGAAAGAAAATGGAAAGAAGTTCAGGTGAAATTTATGGACAAAACTAGCATTTCACTCAAGTGGTATATCTGAGAACCAGGTTGCTGGAGCTTAAAAATGGAGCAATTTGTTTCTTGGCTTTGCTCCTTAGAGTGATTTTCTTTTTCTTTTTTCTTTTTTTTTTTAATAAAATTTGCTTCTATTTTTGTTTCAGATTTCTGGAGATGTTACTTTTGCTATGTAATTTTCTTTGACACTGTTTCTCCATGCACTTATTTTCTACTCTTTTTCATGAAACATCATATTTTTATCTTTTTTCTAATCCTTTCATAAATCTTGAGAATGTACCTTTATGACACTTGGAACCAGATCCATTTCTCAGCTTCTACTCCTCTGAGAACTAGTTATAGACATTTGTCAGTTAAAAGCTACTTATAAGAAACCATCAGCTTTTTCCACAATGGGTAGGATTTTCTGAAACTCCAATGTAGCACTTGAAGGCAATGAACTCTGAAGTCAGAGAACTGGGTTTGGAACCTTGTATGCTGCTTACTAGAAAAGACCTTGGGCAAGTCACCTAATCTATTCACATCTAGTTTCCTCATCTGTGAAATAGGAGGGACAATAATTTTACTTCTCAGGTAAATTAATAATGTACTCAAATAAATTATGGTATTTATGAAGGTTCGAAACAAGAAAATATTTAGAATAGTTACCTGGACCATAGTAGAAAGTATATGAGTGTTAGATGCCATTGCATTCTTCTTGTTGTAATTCAGATTTATTAGTATTATAGACTTGAAGCGTGATGATTATTAAGTAGAAATATCCAACTTTTAGACATAATTTCATTATATCCTTTGGTCTTTTGGTGAAATTTGCCCTCAGAGTAATTGATTTTATTTTTAGTTTTATTTTTATTTATTTTTTGGGGAGTGGGTTGGGTAGATGCTGGTACATTGCCATCTGTATTTTGTGAGTGAATATGGTAGCCTATGTGAATATGGTAGTGAATATGGTGAACATTATGAATATCAATCTGCAGAATGGTTCCTGAAAGTGATGTTCTTTTACCTGATAATTAACTTCTTCTGTTAACAAAAGAGCTGAAAAATTAGATTAAGTTTAGATTTATGGATAATGTTTAGTACACTTTTAATAGTAGGTTTTTTCCCTTTATTTTATTTTTTAAAATTCAATAATTTATTCTAATTAGCTATACATGACAGAATGCATTTTGATTCATTGTACACAAATGCAGCACCACTTTTTATTTCTGTTGTTGCACATGAGGCAGCATTGCACCATATGTGCAGCCATACATGTACTTAGGATAATGCTGTCCATCTCATTCCACCAACGTTCCTGCCCCCATGCCCCCTCCTTCCCTTTTCCCAATCAAAGTTCCTCCATTTTCCCACATACCCCCTATTATTGATTTTATTTTTAAAAGAGGCTATTTAGTCCAGGTTCATTAAAGATGGGATGGTGATTTCATTAAGAATGCATTTACTGTGGAAGCAACCTAGATGTCTTTCAATAGATGAATGGATAAAGAAACTGTGGTCCATATACACAATGGAATATTATTCAGCAATACAAGAGAATAAAATTATGGCATTTGCAGGCAAATGGATGGAATTGGAAAGCATTATGCTAAGTGAAGTAAGCCAATCCCAAAAAACCAAATTCCGAATGTTCTCTCTGATTAGTGGATGCTGATACATAAGGGGGGTGGGAATGGGAAACATAAGATAAATGGAGGAACTCTGGACGTGGCATGGGGGAGGTGGGGGGTGGGAGAGAGGAATGGGTATAGTAAAGATGGTTGATTGAGATCGTCATCACTACCCTTGGTGCATGTATGAAGACAATTGGTGTGACTTTATCTGGTTTGCAACCAGAGAAATGGAGAAACTGAGCTCTATATATGTACTATGACTTGAAATGCAATTAAATAAACTAAGTAAAAAAATGCATTTCAGGAAGAATAGCCATAAGTAGCACACTTACTTTTCTAAAAATCATAACATGGAAGTTACACTGAAAATAAATTAGGCTATGCATAGCATCTGAGTCATCAAAATATACTATAGTTAGCTTCAAATATTCTCTAAAGGTGAAAGACCTCTACAATGAAAACTACAGAACACTAAAAAAAGAAATATAAGACCTTAGAAGATGGAAAGATCTCCCATGCCCTTGCATAGGCAGAATTAACATTGTCAAAATGGCCATACTACCAAAAGCATTATACAGATTTAATGCCATTCCTATTAACATCTCAATGACATTCTTCATAGAAACAGTAATGGCAATCATGAAATTCATTTGGAAGAATAAGAGACCCAGAATCGTCAAAGCTATCCATAGCAAGAAAAGTAAATCAGGAGACATCACAATACCAGACTTAAATTATACTACAAAGCCATAGAAACAAAAAAATGGCATAGCATTGACACCAAAACAGACACATAGACCAATGGTACAGAATAGAAGACACAGAGACAAACTCATATAAATACAGTTTTCTCATATTAGACAAAGGCACCCAAAACATTTCATTGGAGAAAAGATATCCTCTTCAACAAATGGTGCTGGGAAAACTGGAAATCCATGTGCAGCAAAATGAAATTAAACCCCTCTCTCTCACTGTACACAAAACTCAACTCAAAATGGATCAAGGACTTGGGCACTAGAACAGAGACCCTGTGCCTAAAAGAAGAAAAGTTAGGCCCAAATCTCTACCATGTTGTCTTTGGAACTGACTTCCTTAACAAGACTCCTAAAGTGTAAAAAGTAAAATCAAGAATCAATAAATTGGGATGGAATCAAACTAAAAATCTTCTTTATAGCAAAGGAAACAATAACACAAGGAGAGAGCCTATAGAATGGGAGAAAAGCTTTACCACATGCACCTCAGATTATTAATGTCCAGGATATATAAAGAACTCAAAAAATCTTAACATGAAAAAAAAACACAAATAGCTCAATCAACAAGTGGGCTAAGGAACTGCACAGACAATTCACAGAAGAAGAAATACAATCAATCAAAAATATATGAAAAATGTTTAACATCTCTAGCAATTAGAGAAATGCAAATCAAAACTATACTGAGATTCCATCTCACTCCAGTCAGAATGGCAGTTATCAAAGCAACAGGGGCTAGGGTTGTGGCTCAGTGGTAGAGTGCTTGTCTCCCACATATGAAACATTGGGTTCGATACTAAAATGAAGTTATAAAAAAAGAATATAAGCAACAATAAATGTTGGTAAGGATGTGGGGGAACAGGTATACTCATACATTGCTGGTAGGAATGCAAATTGGTGCAACCACTATGGAAAGCACTATGGTGATTCCTCAGAAAACTTGGAAAGGAACCACCATTTGACCAGCTGTCCTCTTCCTCTGTCTATACCCAAAGGAAAGGACTTAAATTCAGCATACTACAGTGGCATGGCCATATCAGTGTTTATAGCAGCTCAACAAACAATAGCTAAACTATGGAAACTTAGGTGCCACTCAACAGATGAACGGATAAAGAAATTGTGGTATATATAAACAATGGAATAATATTCAGCCTTAAAAAATGAAATTATGGCATTTGCCGGTAAATGGATGCAACTGGAGAATATTATACTAAGCAAAATAACCCAATACCAGAGAACTCAAGGCCAAATGTTTTCTCTAATATGCGGATGCTAATTTGTAACAGGGCAGAGGGCTGTGGGGATAGAGGTTCTTTGGATTAAACAGGAGGGAGTGAAGGGAGGGGAGGGGGTATGGTAGTAAGAATGATAGTGGAATGAATGATACATTATTACCCTATGTGTATATAAGATTACATGACCTGAGTAACTCTACATCAAGTACAACCAGAATAAGTTAAATGTCATTTATGTATGATATGTCAAAATGCATTCTGCTGTCATGTATAACTTATTAGAACAAATAAAAAAATGAACAACAAAAATCCCAAATATTCTCTAAAACCAATTGCTATATGTGAAATAGTAAATATTATTAACAAACATTGTATTTGAAGAGGTGTTATTCAATGGCATGACA
>CM053417.1:48236649-48305726 GCA_028644305.1 Xerus rutilus | reverse complement strand
TTGGTACTGGGGATTGAACTCAGGGGCACTCGACCACTGAGCCACATCCCCAGCCCTATTTTGTGTTTTATGTAGAGACAGGGTCTCACTGAGTTGCTTAGCACCTCGCTGTTGCTGAGGCTGGCTTTGAACTCGCGATTCTCCTGTCTCAGCCTCCCTAAGTGCTGGGATTACAGGCTTGAGCCACCGAGCCCGGCTGCATGACATTTTTTATGGTGTAAATGTTCTACCTTTTATAAATCCATGAGTGTTTTAGTTTTGGGAACATCTCATTTTGATTTTCACAGATTCCCAATAAAAAAATTTGCAAAATCGAAGTTTGCCATTGCTTTTCCTATTTCCATTCATCCTTTTTTCTTCAATTGACCAAGCTTCTCATGATCCTTCCAGTTTTCTTACAGTAATAAGTGTGATGTAATATGCTTACCTTATATCAAATGTGCTTTCCCCCCCTTTTCTTTATTATTTATTCCTAATGATTCTCATTCATATATCTTCATGAAGTGGCTCTGTAACACTTCTGCCTGAGCTCCAGCAAATACTGCCTCAAAAACTCTTGAAAATTTTTCTTTGTCTAACAGTTTATACCAGAAATTAATAGCTGTACTCAGAGTACTCTTAACTTCATATTTATACACTAAAACTATATATTGAGCAAACTTGTATGCTTTCTTTAGTTCTTAGTAAATTAAATAGTTTTGTTGCTGGTAATGTCTTAAAAAGCTTCTTGGCCCTTTTTGTGAGAAGTAAGTTAAACGATTATGTTAGGGCCTACAATTAACTTTGTATAGTAGGAATATATTATCTTCAGAGTACAATCTTGGTAAAAAGTTATGTCTTGAAAAAAATCACAAGCTGTCAAATTGTTGGTGATGAGTTTTTGTTTGTGTGTTTTCATTTGGATCTGTAGGTGGGCCAGTTCACCAAGTGTGAAATCTACATTTTGTCTTTTTTTTTTTTCCATAAAACACAAATCCACCATTGGCTAATTCAAGTAAAATTGATACTGGGCTTTTCTTAAGCTTAAGTTGTTCTTGTTCGTCTTGGAGAACATCTCGGCCTAAATTTATTCAGTTTGATAGAAAGTGAATAACTTATTTGAAAATGTGAAAATTAACTCATGCTGGCCCTTTTATATTAGAATGTAGACTTTCAGTGTCATGACAGTGTCAGTAGGAAAGAATCAAAAAATTAGGAGAAATATTCAACTTTCTTTATAAACAGTGAGGTTTTGTGTATTGAAGTTTACTCATTTTTACTGGCTGTGAAAAGAATTGGTCATATTGATGGAGTTTCTGCTCTCTGTGCAAGTTTACACTCACAGATGAAGAGATAGAACACCCCCCCCCTTTAATTGTTTGGGACTATAACCACTATTTATAGAACAGAGTGCTGTTGACAAGTTGCCCCTGTCTCTTCTAAAGGAAACTGTTCAAAAGGAGCTAACTCATTCTTAGGTACTTTGTATTTAATTGTTGTCTCTGCCAGGATGTAATTTGTTTTAGCCTCTGCAAATGTATCATCATGAGACACATTTAATCATTGTGTCCATCTACTTTGTCTGTAGTTGCCTCAGCTCATACTGTAGAATTTCAGAGATACTAATAATTTATCAGTTATGGCAGAAACTTCTTGGTGATTTTGTCTTGCTGTTTAATGTCAAAGATGATTCATTTTTAATGCTTAGCACAGCAGGGAGTCTGTGGGGTCTGTCATAGGCTCCTATTGTGAAGCTGGGAATTAAGTTGTGTACCCTTCCTCCCTCCCTTCCTACTTCCTTTCTTCCACTCAAAGGAATTTCTTGGTAACTTTGTTGGAATGTGCTTTTTTTTTTCTTTTGGTGGAGCTAGGGATTGAACCCAGGCCCTTGTGCGTGCTAAGTAAGCACTCTACCAACTGACCTATATCCCCAGCCCTGGAATATTCTTGTTTTAATATTTGTCAAGCATAATTACCAGGAAACTTTAACTCTGTAGTGTCTCTCAATACAAACTTGGTAATCTCTACATCTTTTTAATATGGACCTTACAGGAAAGGATTATAAATAGTTACCAGGAGTTCTTTCATTTCCCTCTATGAACATTACTGTACATGAGTAGCTTAGAATTTTTATTTCCCTTTCCCTTTGCATGGTGGTGAGGCAAGAATACTCATTTTTCAAAGATTATAAATAATATATTAAGTTGAAGGTCTTATATGCAGTAAAATTTTGATAACGCATATGCAATAACATGAATTTATGTATAATTTGAAAGGGGAGGATTAGAAAGTAACTCAGGATAATTTTTGACCTTCTTAGTTCATTACATAATCATATATATTCAATGTAAACTCCACTCTTTGTTTTAATATTTTTAAAATATTACAGGTAAATTTAAATATATAGTTTTTAATTTAACTCATAACACAACCATCTATTGTATGTAATTCAATTTTTAACCCCACCTGTGAGCTTATTGCTTAGCTCGACGGTATCTGGAAGTGCAAGCAATGTTCAGTAATGAGTTCCCTTAGTGCTTTTCAAATATTTCAAAGATGACAAGATAAAATAAATAGAAAGTTACAGTAGTGTGACTTAAAAAGTTTTTCCTGACTGCCTATTCTCTCAAGTACTGGCACAATTTTCATGAAACCTAGATAGAAAAATACATGGAAAAATACATGAAAATATACATGGAAAAGCCATGTGAGTGGAACTGACCAGCTGAATATTAATTGTACTTTGTGCCAAGATGGCATCGTAGGGAGCCAGGATTTGAGAGAGACACATGAATTATAGCTGAATCTTAGTTGCCTAGGCAAGCAAAGAAATTGTTGCTTGCAAAACCTGTTGGAAGTTATTAGTTAATATGAGATGTTTTAGTATTTGCATTTATTAATCTGACTTATATATTTAAAATGTTTCTGTATTTAAACATGCATCCAGATCTAGAGGATCCTCAGTGCCCCACCTTTCCCTGAACACCAACATCATGATGCTCATATATTTTCATGATTAATGATTAAATGATTAATCATTTTAAGTAAAGTGCAGTTTTCTTGTTATGTTACCATGCCTTTAATTTTATTTGCCTATTCATATGTGAGACAGGACAGGGTAACATCTTAGAAATTCAGTATACAAATTTATAGACCATATATGCTTATTTTATGAAGTTTTAGTATGTTTTTAAAGAAAGTATCCTTCAATCATTCCAATGCAAGTGTATGATTCCATTTCCTGTTAGTATAGCTAAACAACTGAAGCCAAGTTCTTCTTAAGTGAGGAAATTTATGTAGCTCATAGTTTTGGAGGCTGAGATATAGTAGTACACCAGCTCTAATAAGGGCCTCCTTAGATATATCACATCATGGCTGATGTCATCATGGTAGGAGTATGTGCTGGAGGGAGAGGTCATATAGCAAGACTAGAGAAGCGATTGCAAAGTGGGGAGGGACCAATAAAGACCTTTCTCTAGGCCTCACACTCTAAGGGTCCCACCACTTGTTAATATCAGGATACTAATAATCAAGCTCTCAGTACATGTACCCTTGTGGAACACAAACCATATCCAAAGCATGCCAGTCAGAGAGTAAAGGAAGATTCAATTGTTACTGGTTTTTAGTTTTTGTTTTTATGAGAAGTACTTTATTTTCTGCTATTATTCCATCATTACTAAGATATCAACATTTTATATATTATACTTTTGTTTTTGCATCATGCTTAACATGACATTCAGAGGGAAATTAATCATATGTTATGAACCCATGTGCTTAATTAGCTATTTATAAATGATTAGTGCTTTTTATTGTTTTAATTAATGGATTTTTATAGCAGTTTTAGGATTACAGAAAAATTAAGTGGAAAGTAAAGAGTTCCCATTCACACCCTCACCTCTGCTCCTCCCACATTTTATGCTATTACTAATATTACAGTTTATTCCTTGTGTTATACAGTTGAATGCATTTGGACAAATATGTAATAATACACACACACACACACACACCCCATTATATTATCAGAACAGTTTCACAGCTATAAAAGCCCTCTGTGCTTCATCTACTCATCCCTCTGCTGCCAACCCTCTGGCAACCACTGATCATATTGCCATCCCTGTGGCTTTACTTAATCTTTCTATATTAGCATCTTTCTTTAAGCGGTGTGCACTTAATTTTGTTTCAATTGTTTTCATGTCTTGAATGCACATTTCTCATATCACTGAATAATATTTCATTCTATGGATGTACCAGCCTGTTTATCCATTCATCTATTGAATGATATCTTGGTTGCTTCTAAATTTTGGCTGTTGTAAATAAATATTATGCCATAATATTAAATATTTATAAATATTTATTGCCATAAATATTATGTGTAAAGGGGCTTGGGTTGTTTTTCAGTGGTAGAGCGCTTGCCTAGCATTGGTTGCACTTGTAAGGCACTGGGTTCGATTCTCAGCAACACATATAAATGAGTATAATGAAGGTCCATCAACAACTAAAAAATTTTTTTAAAAATATTATGTGTAGGTTTATTGGGAGCATAAAGTTTTGATTTGACTGTATAAAAACCAAGGAATATGCTTGTTGGATTGTATGGTTTTACTTTCCTTGTTATTTTTTTGAACACCAAATTCACAGAATTGGACTAATTGTAACTCTTTAGTTCTTACCCTGTTATTGATTCACTTTTAAAAAATTGTTTGTTCTTTTTAGTTATACATGACAGAATGTATTTTGACATATCATACATTATACAAACATGGAGTATTCTTGTGGTTGTATATACTGTGAAGTTACACTTGTCTTGTTTTCATATATGAACATAGGAGAGTTAGGTCCGATTCATTCTACTATCTTTTGTATTCCATCCGCCTCCTTTCCCCTCATTCCCCATTGTCTAAAACAATAAACTTCTATTCTTCCCTCCCTCCAGCCTTATTGTGTGTTAGCATGTGCATATGAGAGAGAACATTTGACCTTTGTTATTTTTGACGAGATTGGCTTATTTGATTCACTTTTTACTTATTCATTTATTAAGTTACTTAATTAGTTATATCTTAAAATATACTGTCTCTGATACTGCCATCCAAAACAAAATCTAGAGTCTTGATAATCACTTGTTAAGTATGTTCATCCCTTTAATAGTGTGTCCCTTGTGTCTTTCAACCAGAGGCTAATGCTATTTTAGTTTTAAATGTATAATGGTTTTATATGTATATTTATTTTTTAAAAGTTACTTGATTATTTGGGACTTCCTCCTCAGGAATATTCATCCAAATAATTTTAAATGATTTTCCCCTGTAAATATACAATAGGCATTAGTATATTCTCACTTGGACTAATACTAGCTTTGTCCATTTTGATGATATTCCAAGTATTGATGATATATTTTCAACTGGCAACATAAAAAGAAAATCTCTTGCTAAAAAACTAAGGCTGTTAGTGAAGTTATAAAAATCAGGAAAGACTACAATTGTCACATCATTATGTGAAAGAGATCCTTGGGGGAATAGAGCAAGTTGTTAATGCCAAGACTCCTGTATTTTAAATCTACCTACACCCTAAAGCTAATGGGAATAATGTCATTTCCACTGAAGCATCAACTAGATTAAAAGAGATCCCAAAGGACAAGGGAAATTCAAGCATTTAGCTGTGTGGTGCTGCAGCTGACCTATTTGCTTCTCTGTTCAGGTAATCTAGTTAACACCAGCTTAGGTATTCATTCATTTTAACTCAGGATGGTCAATGTCATTGTTTAAAATACTTTCTCATGAAAATGAACCTGAGACATTCTATAAATAAATTGTTGCTTGAGCTGACTCAGGAATATAATTTCTAATTTTCTTGGTGCTCTTTGAATGTGTTATGTGCATTCTATGTGTGTGCATGCATAGCTATAGCTTATGGGATTTCTTTCTAGTTAATAATAGGTAAGTTTTGGATGTGTATTTATTGTAGAAAGATGACTGCAGTTGTAGACATTATCACTTACTGGGAAATGTTTATTTTTTAAATATTTTCTGTTGTAGATGGACACAATAATTTATTTATTTTTATGTGGTGCTGAGGATGGAACCCAGTGCCTCACATGTCCTAGGAAAGTGCCCTACCACTGACCTACAACCCAGCCCTGGCAAATGTTTTCACATATAAGGAAGACTATTTAAACCATCATAGAATTTGTAGATGAGATGATCATTAACTCTTGATTTTTTCTGATTCCTTTAATTCTTTGAAAAGAAAAGTATCTGTCTTTGTTACAGAAGGTGAGATCTTAAAGATGAGACTGGGCCATCTTTTATTCCTTATCATGTACTTTGGGACTTTCACATAGACTGCCTTTAAATTATCATTGTATCCGTGCATGTTAACAATTTTGAGTAATGTTATTTACAGTAAGTGTTAGGAAGAACTCTCCTAATATGTAAAGACCAAAAATATGTAATGTAAATAATATTAGAGTCCAGAAATGAAAATAACAATGGCCAGTAATATGGAAATATGAGAAGAAAATAATAAGTAGAATCTGAAATGATGAGGGAAAATAGTAATTACTTGTTAATATGTCAGTATGTTTGATAAAGAAAAAGTCTAAGACTGGGTGAGAAGATTATACTGTATACAAACTACAGGTTATTTATTCAGAAAGTATTGACTAAAGATTTTCTTTGTGAAGAGTACTCTCCCTTATTTGGGGGATACAAAGATAAACTATTAAGATGACTGTGCTCAGGGAGCTTGTACTGCAGTGAGGAGCAAAATTTGTAAAGAAATAGTTAAAATACAGTAAAATTATTGTTATAATGGAATAACTAAGTATAAATGTAGTGGAAAAGATAGGGAAAGAAAACTCCTGACCAGAGGTGAGGGGTTGCACTTAAATTTTTAAAGACCATGGGCTATAAGAGATGTGACACAAAATAGAAAATACTAATGGTCTTGGAATCAGAAGGTACAACTTAGAGTCCCAGGTCTAAATTTCTACATCAGATAGGTCAATATACATGTCTCAACCTTTTCCTTCTAGTGTAAAAGACAGACAATAATATTAGATCTACCTACTTTTAAGATTATTTTAATGTTAATAAGAAACTGTAGTTTTATTTAATCTATATAATGATCTATATCCATTTTCACATACATTGCTTCTACTCTTGACAATGTCTGGTGCCCAGCAGACCTCAAGTCTATTGTCTGGGGAATGGTGTGTTATTATTTTACTTCTGTTAGGTAGAATAGGAAAAGTTCAACAAGGTAGCTAAGATGAACATTGATAGAGGAAGACCTGTATTTATTCCCTAGGTAGATGTATGTACCCAAATGTAAATATTTTACAATGCAAAGTTTTTTTATATTGTTTGATTTTTCTTTCAGTATTTCAAAACTACTAGCAATAAATTCAGTTTTAGTAGTTATTTCATTATGAAATTTATTATGAAATTTATATTTGGTTATAAGAAAAATCTGGAAAATCATTATCAAATTGGAGCTGGCGATGTAGCTCAGTGGTAGAGTGCTTGCCTCACATGCACAAGGCCCTGAGTTCAATTCCGAGCACCACGAAAAAAAAAAAAAAGAAAAGAAAAAAGAAGTTGATATCTTGTTAAATTTAGTGTCCTTTAAGTAATATTCTCAAAATCCATCCCTTCAGACAGATAAATATTTATTAACATGTTACATGTGTGATACAGTGATATATTTTGTATGCTTACAAATACCATTGAAATCCAATATACTACTCATTATATACTATCTAATATTATTAAATATACTTATTTAATAATTTGAGTTTATGATGCATGCGTATTTGTAGTTTAAAATTATTGACAATACTGTTACATTGAAAGCAATACAAATTTTATTTTCAGATTTTAATTGCTTCATTTTGGATGTTAGACTTCCTATTTTTATTATTCTTTTACTGTTTCTAATATTTTCTTTCTGTTGAATTTTATGGAAAATTTCATGGTTTTAGTATCTTTTGTATACCTGTTAATTGACTTTGATCATTTTACCAGTTGTAAAAATATTAACCACTATCTATCTAGCACTTGCTGTGTGCCACACATTGCTGTTTTGCACATATAAACTCATTTAATTCTTAGAGTAAGAAATGTAAACTATATTATCTTCATTTTAAAAGTGAGAAAAAGTGAAACACAAGGAGTTTAAGTAAATGAACCAAGGTCACACACTAAGTGGGACAATTGAAATTTGTACCTAGCCAGTCTGGCTACACGGTTCATACTCTTAACTCCTTAATCATAATGTTCCACTTGACTTACAGGAGATGTAATCAAGGAAAAATAATTAACTATAGTAGGCATTACATGTTCTGTTTTCAGTTGTTTTTATATGATAGTCATATTTGTTTTCTAATCTCTATCATATTAAAAGTTTTTGAGGAGGCTGGAGTTGGTGCTCAGTGGTAGAGTGCTTGCCTAGCATGTGTGAGGCCTTAGGTTTGAATCTCAGCACTGCATATAAATATATTAAATAAATGTCCATCAATAACTTGAAAAAAATTAAAAATAAATTTTTGAGGAAAACAGATTAGATACATGAATCCAGATCTTCTTCCAATTTGATATAGAGAAACGAAGTGACCCATTTATACTATTACTGGCAATGTAAATGAGTACAACCATTTTGAAAAATAATGTGGAGATTCCTCAAAAAACTAAGAAGAGAATTGCCATATGATACAGCAAATCTGCTTCTGGGTATATTTCCAAAGGTGTTAAAATCAACTATGTCTAAAAGGTGCTATACAAACCCATGTTCATTTCAGTAGTATTCACAATAGCCAAGATATAGTCAATCTAAATGCCTGTCAGTTGATAAAGAAATGTGGAATATATACACAATGAAATAATAGCCTTAAAAAGAAGAAAATTCTGACATTTGCAGCAACATGAATGAAACTAGAGGACGCTATATGAAGCGTAATGAGCTAGGAACATAAGTAGAAATAGTTTATGGTCTCATATGTATGATCAAGAGACATCAATCTCTTAAGAGTTCTCTTATATATCAAGACACATGGGGAGATGCTGACATTATTTCTGTAGGTCATAGGGCTAATCAAAGTAGATTAGAAAACTTCACACTCCTAATTTATGTTAGGCTATTTTACCTGCCAAAATGTTTCTTTTTTGTACATAGCTTTTGTTTAAAATATGATATCAGCCAGGTGTGGTGGCACATGCCTGTAATCCTAGCACTATGGGAGGCTGAGACAGGAGAATCTCAAGTTCAAAGCCAGCCTCAGCAAGGGCAAGGCGCTAAGCAACTCAGTGAGACTCTGTCTCTACATAAAACACAAAATAGGGCTGGAGATGTGGCTCAGTGGTCGAGTACCCCTGAGTTCAATCCCTGGTACCAAAATATAGTAATAGTAAAATATGATATCACTTTTAATGTTAGTAGTTAATACTGGAAAGCTCTTTGAAATGGAGAAATGTTTAAGATTCCTGAATGTTTATGAAACCTTCAGTGTTGGCTTCAAATGAACCCCTAGTAATAGTATTCATATCCACACATATTCCAGAGCCAGTATCCTTTAAAGAAATGCAGATTCAGGTCATTCCCTTATCAGAGAATGACATACTTTAGTCTCTGTGGGCTTTGAAGGTAAGAGTAACTCCCTTTCTATTTCTGTCCCTTAATACTCTTCTACCAAAATGAATTATTGGTCTCCTTTCCCTCAAGGCTCTTAGTTTTGGCGGGGGTTGTGTTCAAACATAAATTTACCAGAGATGTGCCATAGCAGCAGTCTTGAATAGCTTCGCTTCTGTTTCCTTTAATTTCTTCTGAGTATGATCTGATGAGAAGAGGCAAAGAAACAAAGCAAGCAGCCAACATGAAAGCTGTATTATTACATTCTGTAAAAAACTGATTGCTCTTGATTTTTGTCTCAAAATGATTGATTTCTTTCTCAAGTTGGAGATGATCTTAACTGTTAAAGATACATCAGCTCATCAACTATGACCAGTTCTTTAAAATCCTACTAGGTTCCTGTTGATTAGACACCATTCCCTATATTTTATTTTTGTAATATTCTGTCCTGGAGGAAGGTTGTTACTCCTAGGAAAGCTGGCATAAAGCTGAATGGGGAACATTTTGCTTGTGTCAACAGCCTTAGTGTTCTTTCATGTTAGGTTTTATGTTAGGTTCAGCTCCACACTTCAGAATTACCTACCTGGAGGTCAACTGACAATGCAGTAATCTCTAAAACAAATCTTAACAGTTTTAACAGCTTAGTAATCATGTAAATTTTAGAAGTGGTTGAATATATTAGAAACCATTTAATCCAACCTTCCCTTGAATCTCAGGTGAAAGAGATTCTCCATTGTGAAAGCTGAAAATGAGAAATAAGCTATTCTCTCTGCCCAAATATTTGATATCCTTAGACTGTAGCATCCAGTGAAGACCTGTGTGCCAACACCAAGTATGACATTACTTCTCAATGTTCCTTATTGTCATGGTTCCTAATAGACTGCTTTTGCCTAAAATCTTTGTATCTTACCTGGGGTACATTTATTTGAGAGTCTATTTCATGTGGGCCACAAGAACATTATTGTACCCAATTAATGTTAAAGAGAACAAAGGCATTTGACAATTATTGTAATCCAAACTTGAAAATGGAGACTTCCCTTTTAAAAAAAGCACAAGAAAACTTTATATTTTGACATTATCCTCGAACTTGAAGATGGAACTTATACATATTAATATGATTGCATAACTGATATGAAAATATCACTTATGAGACAAGTTCAGCTGTCATTTTGTTAGGACATAAAAAGCAAACAATGTAATAAGTGCTCAATAAATGTGTTTTGATTGGTGAATACATCAGTATTCAATTGTACAAAACTAAAACTCTCAGATTGAAACCATCATAAATCTTAAAACGGTGTATATTACTTTTATAGTATATCTGAATTATATTCTTAATGTGCCTTTCTAACCAAGTCTAAGTTAATCAAGACTATTGGGATGCTCATCTCCAGAAACAATGCTTTTAGGTACAGGGTCAGGAATTTTCATATTTCTGAATTTCAAACTGCAGGTGGCTCTCTTGATCTTTCAGTTCAAAGTTTAGAGTAAGAACTAGTGCTCTACCTTCTTCCTGTTCTCTAAGTGCTCAGAAAAATATTTTCATCCAGATTATCAGATTTCCTCTTGAAACCTCTGGTAATTGTCTTATTATTAGATTGTAACAACACAGCTTTGTTTTCTCACATGTGGAAATAGTTTTGTTTTTAAAGTGTATCACCAAGCCTTAGAATTCTTCTGAATTTCTTTTACACAAGGATTTGCTGTATATAAATTACAGTGTTGCTGATCCTTCCTAAAGACCATTCCAGTGTTCTAACATTATTTAAACAAAAACAATTTAAAAACCTGGATGATTGTCACTTTCCTTCCTCTCACTTTCCCAATTGCATTGCTATTTTATCCCATTATTTATTTTAGGCACACCTGGTACTACAGGAATTATGGAAGTACCAAAATAAATGAACACAAAAACCTGTTGATACAACTTCAAGTAAAAAATCTAAGCTTCTTCTATATCTTTATACATTCTGATTGTGATTTTAAATAAATTGCCTAAGCTCAGTAGGGTGAAGAGTTTCAAACATTTATGCAATTTATGTGCAGAAGTACATTAGAAATTATAGTTGTTAGTGTGAATTCTTGAATTATCACTTGAATATCACTTGACAACTTTATAAAGTATAAGGCAGATCCTTCCCTTTGCAAAGTATGTAAAATATATGCAGTTGATACTTTTAAAAATAGTTGATTAGTCTAAAATATGCATAATACAGAAAGTGCCATCAGGATATTTCTTGTCAATATTTAATTGTGTTCAAGTGGGTAAGCACAAAGAGCCAAATGATTGTTTGCAATAGAGGTCTTATTCTAAGGCATTCATCAAGTAATGAAATATAACCCCAAATTTCGAACTTTATGTGACGTGTGCCTTCTAAATATGCTTGTAGTACTGCTATAAAAAAAAAGGAACAGATACCAAACTGACCTTAAAAATGACACATGTGACATTACTGCAGCTGGGCTATTGTCTAGGAGACTCAGAGGAGGCCTCCCAGGAATTATTTGTATGTTCCTTTTGTGTAAAGTTTTTGTCTGGCAAGTCTCTGCAAACAGTAGCTGTTCCATAGCACCTGCTTCTGTTTAGGAAGAGTGAGTCTTTTATTTAGAGAGCATCAGTAGCCATTTCATTCATCACTGCACAATGGACCTACATAAAGAGTAACATTCCAATGATGCTGTAGAAACCAGAGCTTCCAATAATCCCAGGCAATTGTAAACATTGAGTCTGCCTGTGTGTCTTTTTTACTTTTTATGCAATTACATCCAAGTCTTTATTTTGAGGAAAAAATAATTGATTCAGAACAATTCTATGAAAAGTTCTAACCTTCAATTTTTAATTTAAAAAGCTATATTATGTAAAAAGCTGTGGCAGTGTCATATATAAGCCTGGTAATTTGCATAAATATTACTTTAATCTTCTTAAGGTATTAGAAAATTAATTGCATTATAGAAGTAACGATGCCAAAATATTCCATAGAATATCTTCTTAAAATGGTTATGGAATTGTTTACAATGTGTCTATTGTCCTAGCATCAAAATGATTTTTGTTTTTATCCTTTTCATGGCCAGTCATGTTCTATGTGAAGTCTACTTTCCAGCTGGTAGTGTGATGCCCATCTTTGTTACTCTACTGAAACTACCCTCTCTGTAGCCTCTAATTGCAACACCCCAGCCTCCTCTGTTACACATTTGTTATCATTCTTCATCTTTATATTATATTATGCTTGACAAGACCTTCTTGATAAATTCTCTTATTTTTGTTTTTAAAGAAAACTGTACCCATTATCACCCACTCCCTATCTCCCAGCTTCAATTCCTTTCCTTTAGAAACCACTAATTTATTTTCTGTTTTTATGAATTTGCCTATTCTGGATATTTTATAGAAAGTGAGTTATATAGTTTATGACATTTGTATCTAGGTTCAAATTCCATTTTTATCTTTATTCCTTCACTTAGTATATGTTTTCAAGTTAAATCCAGGTTGTAGAATATATTAGTCCTTAAATCTTTTTATAGTATTGTATGATGCACTATATATTATTTTCCTACTCATCAGTTTATTGGCATTTTGGTTATCTCCATCTTTTGACTATTGTTAACAGTGCTGCCGTGAATGTTCCAATGCAAGTACTTGTTTGCCTCTTCAATTCTTTAGTGTATGTACCTAGGAGTGGAATTGTTCGTCCATATGGTGATTCTGTGTTTAACACTTTGAGGAACTGCCAAATTATTTTCCAAAGTGAGTGTGCCATTTCACATTCCTACCAGCAAAGTAAGAAAGTTCCAAATTCTCCACATCTTCCCCAGTAGTTGGTACTTGCCTTTTATTATAGCCATCTTAATGGTTAGGTGGTAGAGAGTGTGTGTGTGCGTGTGTGTGTGTGTGTGTGTGTGTGTGTGTGTGTGTTTCTTTTATTTTGGTCCCAGAGGTTGACCCCAGGGGTATTTTACCACTGAGTCACTTCTCTAGCTCTTTTTATTTTTTTTTATTTTTAAGACAGGATGTTGCTAAGTTACTTAGGGCTTCACTAAGTTGCTGAAGCTGGCTTTGAATTTGTGATCCTCTTGCCTCAGCCTCCTGAGATGCTTAGATAACATGCATACCTCACTGTGCCTGCTGAGGTAATATATTATTGTGGTTTGATTTGCATTTGGTCAGTGGGTAATGGTGGTATGCAATTCTACATGTGTTTATAGGCTGTTTTTATATCTTCTCTGTAGAAATATCTAACATCCTTTGACTCTTTTTATTTATTTGTCTTCTTATTGTTGAGTTGTTGCCAGTATCTTTCCCCATTATGTAAATTGTACTTTCTTCATAATGTCTTTTGAAACACAAATGTTCTCAAAGACTATTTTATTTTTACTTTCATTGATTGTACTTTTGGTGTCATATTTAAGAAACTTGTCTAATCCAAGGTTACAAAGTTTTATACCTATATTTCTAAGAGTTTTATTGTTTTAGCTCACTTTATGTTTTCGCATGTGACCAAGAGTCACAGCATCATTTGTTAACAGTGTTATTTCTCTTTTTGTTTTTGGTACCAGAGATTGAACTCAGGAGTACTCAACCACTGAGCCACATCCCTATCCCTATTTTATGCTTTATTTAGAGACAGGGTCTCCCTGAGTTGCTTAGCGCCTTGCCCTTGCTGAGGCTGGCTTTGAACTAGCGATTCTCCTGTCTCAGCCTCCCAAAGTTCCCGGCTAAGACTGTTATTTCTCTTAATCATTTTGATACCCTTACCCAAAATTCATTGACCACAAATGTGAGTGATTACTTCTGAACTCCCAGTTGTATTTAAATGCTCTGTATGTGTATTTTATGCTATTTTATGCACCACAGTGTCTTGATCAATATAGTTTTGTAATAAGTTGACAAGTGTCAGTGCTCTTCCTTGTTCTTACTTTAATACATAGACTTTTGCTTTCTTTTAATGATTAGCTTTTCTTCCCACCATTTTGTGACTATCTTTTCTCTTTTTCCTTTTAAACATTTCTTCACTGGCTTCAATTACACCAAGCACTTAACATCTTTACCTTTTCAGATGTTTTATATAATTCTATTTTATTCACAGAAAAATATTGATAAAGTTACCAACCCTGAATAAGTTCTGTGGGCTGAAGAGTGGTCGTTTGAGGAGAAAGTCAAATATCTGAACACAATTTTAATCCACCTCCCTATTACCCAACTAATATAACTCAGATGTGAAGCAAAATTATAATGGTAGTAGGGATGGAGAAGTTGTTGAGAAATCCTTAAACGATACAATTAACAAGCCAGGCACATGGCTTGTGGCACATGTGCTGTGGCACATGCCTGTAATTTCAGCAACTCAGGAGGCTGAGGCAGGAGGATTGTAAGTTCAAAGCCAGCATTAGCAATTTAGCGAGGCCCTAATAAGCAACTTAGTGAGACCCTGTGTCAAAACAAATATAAATAGGGCTGGGGATGTGGCTCACTGGTTAAGCCCCCCTGGGTTAATTCCTGGTACCCCCCTCAAAGAAATTACTGATAGAAAAATAATTAAATATTTGAGAAAGGAAATGTCACATTTACTGTATTTTGGCCAAAATTGTGATCACCACTACTTTCCGTTTTCATCTACCAATTGGATAGTTGTATTTTAAAAAGTATAAAAAGCTGGGCATGTGGTGCACACCTATAATCCCAGCTACTTGGGAGGCTGAGACAGGAGGATTACAAGTTCTAGACCAGCCTCAGCAACTTATCTAGACCCTGCACCAGTATTTAAATAGCACTGTGAATGTAGCTCAATGAAAATTATATTTATGTATATATACACGTACATATATATACATACATATATATATATATATACATACATATATATATAATGATGTATTACTTCAAAGTATGGGAACATGATATAAATATTTTGGAAAATTTTGTTATGTCTACTAATAATTTATTATGAGAAGGCTAAGTGTGTTTACACCTTGCCTACCCATAGGATATAAAATATATTTGACTTCAAGGAGAGATATACAAATCACAGAACCAAATAGCTCATGTTTTTATATTCAGATCTTTAGAATTATTTTAATGTTTTCCATATGTCATTAATTATGTTTTGGGAGAGTACTGGGGATTGAATCCAAGGGTGCTCTACCACTAAGTTATGTCTCCAGCACTTTATTTCAAGACAGGGTCTTGCTTAGTTGCTGAGGCTGGTGTCAAACTTAATGATCCTCATAACTCAGCCTCTCGATTCAGTGGGATTACAGGCATGTGTCACTGTGCCAATGTCATCAATGATAGTTTTAAGTATAAAATTACATTAACCCCTATGGATTTTTACTGAACTATTTTTTCATGGCAATTTGAAAATATAGCAGTTTCAATTGTGCCATGATGATATAACTAACAATTCAAAACTAAGTCATTGATTAAATTTTAGTGACTGAAAATATATGCTTAAATTAGTTTTTTAAAATTTTTTTTAAGTTGTAGATGGACACAATATCTTTATTTATTTTTATGTGGTGCTGGGGATCGAACCCAGTGCCTCACGCATGCGAGGCAAGCGCTCTACCTACCACTGAGCTACAATCCCAGCCCTGCTTAAATTAGTTTTAATGCAATAAGTTATGCTTTGCACATTTTTTGTGGTACTAGGGATTGATTCCAGGGCCTCACAAATCCTAGGCAAGTGCTTTGCCACTAAGGTACATGCCTCACCCAATAAATTATACTTTGGAAATATCTTGTCTTTGTATATTTTTGAGCATTGATTTTATTTCCTGATTATTTAACAAAATAACTTTATTCAGAGCTTTAAAATATGTTTACCTTAGTAGCCATTACTTCTTTTACCTTCTTTATATTGGTTCTGACTTTCCATGGCCCACTAGTAAACCATTTTATGCAGTATTTCTTAGTCCTTATACATGAGCTCAAATCATTCCGCTTATGGGTATATTAGTCATTTGTTTTAGCCAGTGTCCACAGGTTACCTCAAGGAATCGTTAATGTATGGAAGCCATTGGCATCTGGAGCCCCATAAAAGTTCTCCATAAGTAATTTTCACCAGAATGCAAAATGATAAAATTTCAAGGAATGGCCTTACATTTTTATTTAGAGTGTATAGGGGGAAATCCCCAAAACCCTTATAATACAATATAAGAAGTTGGAGGAATAATGAAAAATCTGTGATTCTACAAACTATACAGCAACTCTATCCACCTCTTGCACAAATGGATATTTATTACAGCATATTACATTCTCATATTTTTAAAGCATCATTCCATTGAGGGATTGCCTGCCTGTATCCAGTCTTGTTTTTTTATTTTAATATTTTTCGTTGTCAGTGGACTTTATTTATATATCATGCTGAGAATCAAACCCAGTGCCTCACACATGCTAGGCAAGTTCTCTACCACTGAGCCACAACCCCAGCCACGCTAGGCAAGCACTCTACCACTGAGCCACAGCCCTAGACTTCCAGTCATGTTAATAGGATGTTAACTGTAAATTTTAGTTGCTTTTTTGTTTTCCTTAATCAGTACTCATTTATTAAGTACATCTTTTTTTTTCTAGATACTATGCTGAATGCTAGAGATAGAGAAATGAGATGTCTTCATGGAATTCAAGGCTAGTGAGGAAGATAGATGGCAAATAGATTATTATTAGAACATGTATAAACACCAGAATAGGGAGGAATAGAGTAATGTAGGACCATAGAGGAAGAAGGGCCAGGAAACTTAGATAAGAGGAGTAAGCAAGAATTCTCAGTGGATATAGGTGCCAAGTATGAATTTTATAGTCTTCATGAGGATTAGCCAATTGAAAAAGGATTGCAGAAGCAAGAAATTCTAGGCAGAGTTAGAAGTACATATTTAAGTGCATATTCATGTTTGAGAAAACACAATGTTTTGAGGAAACTTAGGTGGTTCTTAATGTAGTTCTATGGAAAGTACTAAGCAGTGTGTATAGAGGTGAGATGGAACCGAATGACTTAACATGCAGATTTTTGATTTTTAACCTTAAGGCAGAATGGAATATGAATATGTTAAGCAGAGGAAAGTAACATTGTCAAATTAAAATATCAGCACTCTGATAATGATATGACAGATGATTGGGACCTGATTGGGGTTAGTGTAGGAGCATTTGACCTTGAGGCAGAGAGACCTGACTGGAACTTTTTGCAACAGAAACCTAGGCAAGGGATTGCACATGCCCAAACTAAAGTAGTTAGAAAAAGAGGTTGATACATACTCTATAGATGTAGAAAGTATAAAATTTAGTTTTATAACCTGATAGGGCTATTATATCATATTATTCAATTCACTAAATTATATGCCTCTTACCTGAGGTTATCCCTGTCATTTTGATTGTAATTTTGAGATTTGGTAAATTCAATCCCTAATTTTTGAACCAACCAGTTTCATGTGAGTAGATGGCTAATAATAGCCATTATATGCAGGCTATTTTCTAGTCTTATTTCCCTAATTTTTAAGCTCTTGGGGACTGGTATGGTACTCACTCCTGTACCTTTTTTATTATTGCTATTTTCCACTGAGAAATGCATTCAAGTCCATAAATCTTGGTGTTTATGAAAAGCGAACTTGAAATAGATTATTTCAATTACAAAAGGACTTACATCACTTTCCTGGAATATTTCTGAATATTCTGAGAAAAATATGTTATTTGCATCCTTTTAGTGCTTTTGTTTTTTAGTGCTGGAGATTAAACCCAGGGTCTCATGCATGCTAATAAGCATGTGCTGCTCCACCACTGAGGTACACCCTAAGCCCTGTTTTGCCTAAAGGATAGGATTCATTTAAGAGATTCTGATTTCATAACTACCTACACTGTTGTGTTTTTCTCAGATCTTTCAGTATCTGTATTTGGATCATTAACTGCTTATTTCACAGGACCATTTACTTAAAGCCTACTCTCTTCAAAGGGCTGAAACTCTATGACACCATGATGCCCTTAGGGATCTTATATAAACCATAGTCTTGGATCCTTCCCAAAGGTTCTGGGTTCTGTATTTTGACATTCTTAAATCCATTTGCCATTTATCCACAATGGTTGTTTTTCTTTTTCTACTAGAAAAACTATTTCTAGTTTGTTTTAAGTTTTTGTTGAGAATATCTGATCTTCAGTTGCAGTTGTTTCCATAGATACATCTAGATTAGACATCTATTCCGTGTGAAGAAATGAAAATGTGAGAGTTTTTTGAGCAAGATTAGAAAACAATTAAAGCCAGTTAGCAACTTTAAATATTTGAAATCTTCACCTTCAAAATGTACTGATTTTCCAATAAGGTAATAGCACTAGAGACCAGAAAGATCTAATATACTGAGTCAGCTGTATTATAGTACTAGTGAATATCCTTTTGAAAGGTCATCTCCATTAGTTCCTCTGTTGCTGTCCTTGTGGGTTTTTTCCCTCTCTCCCTCTATTCCTTTTTCAAATGATCACCAGTGTACCATAACTTACTTTTAACTAAATAGAGAACTTTATGAATTATTTAAAGTCCCTGTATTTAAGCAAAACAAAGCAATAGAGGATGTCTAAATATTGTAACATAAGTCAACACAAACTTTCTTTAAGGATGTTTGAAAGAAAAGAGATGAATAATCCAAGTCATTATTAAAAAGAATTAGTAAATTCCTCAGGGTCAGTTATTTTTATTATATAGAAGTAATTTTTTTAGTAGTTGGTGGATTGAGGTAACTGTATAATCTCTTAAGCTATAAATGTTGTGTCAGTCCTTATCTTGATTGATGATTATAAAAGTAGGGATAGGTATTAAACAAAAGGACCCCTAAAAGAAAATTTAAGCATATTTAAATTACCAAAGTGATTTATACTTCTTCTTTTGATACCTCCTTATATTTTATATCTAACTTGTTCTACTAATTAGCATGAAAGGAACTTCTCTCTTAATTGGAAATATCATAAAGTCAATTTACCTTAACCTATTGATGATTTAATAGGGATTTAAATTTTAAATTCTGAAATCATTATTATTGTACAATAGGCGTTGTTGTGTCCATTTCATTGTGACACTCTTTTGTGAATTAAATTTAAAGGAAATTTTTTTTTTAGTTGTAGATGGACACAGTACCTTTATTTTATTTATTTCTATGTGGTGCTGAGGATCGAACCCAGTGCCTTACATGTGTAAGGCGAGTGCTCTGCCACTGAGCCACAATCCCAGCCTGGGAAAATATTTTTATTATTGCAAAAAGTGAAAAATATTGTCAGACAACATTTGGTCAGAGTTGTTTGTATATAGAAATTAGTATGAAGAAAAAGTCATTGACAAGTATAATTATTCCACTAAGCTTTGCAGTCCACTTTTATTATTAGATATGTAGATTATAAACATTCTGAGAAAAACACATTTGTGATATAGATTGGTCTTTAAAACAATCTATACAGTATATATAGAAAAGAATGTTTTCTTTATGTTGTTAGCCTAAGGTTTCAAAAACTATGAAAGTGAAAATCAATGTGGAATTGTCAAGTCTGCAAAATATCTTACCTTGTGATTGTATAGAACTGGTTCTGAAAGAAAAGTCAAAAACTTCATCCTCTAGCAATGTTCTTTCATAATGTTGGACTAGAAAAAAGATAGAAATCAAACTACCGCCATGTAGTGATTTAAAAATTAATCCATACTTGAGACCCCTGCACCACTGTGTTATTTTAACATAACCTCCTTCTGTCACTTATAAAGAACTAGATTTCGAACATTATAGTTCAGGCTGGAATACATTACCATTGTAACTTCTGAACACTCTCTGCTACTTAATTTAAAAAAATAAAAATGTATGCATGTGGACTGGATACAGTAATCTAGGAAAAGTCTCTGTGTAACAGGGAGCATGGTATATTTCTAGACATGTTTGGTCTCAGAGGTCCCCATTAAAAAGAATAAGGATTGCTACTTCTCAAACCTTGTCAGATACTGGGCATATTACCTGCATGCACAATGGAGGCATGGAGGATACCAGTCTGCCTTTGTGATAACCTTGTTTATACACTCACTGAACATATTGACTACTGTATGCATTATTTCAACAACACTACCAGAGCTTTGCTTGTAAGATTTTGCAAGAAATACACAAGAGGAAGGAATCATAGGCCTTGGATTTTGAAATGTCTAATTCAGTCACAGTGATGCAGTGCTCAAATGAACTATAGCAGATTTAATGAGCAATCTAGGACAGAGATACATGTACTGGACACACTAGAGAAAGAGATTACATGTACAGGGACTAATTAGCATGAAATATGAATACATTTATAGAAGTAGTCTTGATCTATGGGACGCCTTCATTATTGGGTATGATTTTTACATGAAGTTAATGGAGAGAAATTCTGGGATTATGCTGTATAAAGAATTTTAAAATAGTATTTTTAACTTTTCAGTTCTGCAAAGTCTCAATTTCTAGAGCAAAAAAGAAGTTGCACATCATGGACTAGTATGATCAAATGAATATGAAACTATTTTCTGTAATGTCTCAAATATATAATGTGGGAAACATTAGCTGTCCTTCAAATAACAGTCAATAGGTAGCTCGACTTCAATCTCTAGAATTAGAAATGCCTCAGATATTGGCTATAACCTTGATATTTGAAATAAGGAGATGTGGGGACATTTTATTCTAGAATATGCCCCTCTAGGCAGAGAGATGCAAACCTTGGATTTAGTTCTTCCAGACTTCTAACTATCCTTACTAAAGAAATCAATGTTGAAGGGATCTAGAGAGGAAATGCAATTTAAGTTTGCTTAATGCTCATGAGAATGGGAGTCAAAGAAAATAGAAGGAGGAACAATATTCAAAATATATTTCACTCTGATGGAAACAAACCTCCAAGATGATAATATCCATTTGAATTTTTTTTTTTTTTTTTTTTTAATAGATGGACACAATGTCTTTATTCTATTGGTTTGTATGTGGTGCTGAGGATCGAACCCAGGGCCTCACGCATGCGAGGCAAGCGCTCTACCGCTGAGCCACAGCCCCAGCCCTCCATTTGAATTTAATATGTTCAATTTAACCACCATTTTTTTTTCTTTACTCAAGGTTTGAAATTTAACACGAACACTTGGAGTTTAAAAGTAATTTTGATCAGTGTTAAACACTCTATGTTTGAGGAGTTAAGCTTATTTTTACCACTCCCACTCTCTTTCAAAAAAGTTCAACATTGGATTGCTTAAATATATGGCTAGATTTTATGTAAACTTATGGATGTTAATATTTTATATTTGACTTCAGTAACATTTTTCTTATGCTGTTTGCAGATACCTTAGAAACGACTATAGAAGTTAATATTCTGGAAGAATATTCTGTGTATTTGGGATGTAAAATTGTAATGAAAACAGCTAAAAGAGTGAAGAAACTTACTTTATATATGGTTTTCAAGAAATAGAATATTTTTATGGAGGGTCATAGCACTATCTGGCATCTAGCAAAAATATAAGACTATGGCTCTGTGTTAAACATTCTCATGGATCCCAACAATACTGAATTCACACTTTTATACACACCAAATGTACATAAATGGAGCAGGGAATTAGTGGTGCTAGTGATAAAAATATAATATAGTAAGAATAGAATTTAATTTAGAAATGACTATCATTCTATCTGTAGTAGCCTTGAGCATGTCAAAAAGCACATGATTTTATTCATGTCATTGTTAGGGTACCTTCTCAGAGAAAGAGTTTACTGACCAAAGATGAGTCTTGAGTCAGACTATTTTTGTGTAACTTGTCTTTATTTTATGGGAACATGTTTAATTGT
This sequence comes from Xerus rutilus, assembly GCA_028644305.1. Lineage (NCBI taxonomy): Eukaryota > Metazoa > Chordata > Mammalia > Rodentia > Sciuridae > Xerus > Xerus rutilus. The sequence continues at coordinate 48,283,340 of CM053417.1, read as the reverse complement.
GGTAACATTAACTTTTGGGAGGTGCAATAGCTACATGACAGTGATTTAAACAATAGAGAACACTTGCTGTGTTTAGTACTTAAATTGTGGAATGTTCCAGGTAATTTTTCCTAAGTCTCCTCACTTTAATGATAGCAGATTGCTTGTGAATTGTAGGCACTGTTGCTTAATTTCACACTTTAGTTGAAGAAACAGAGGGTTAAAGAGCCATTTTTTTGTTTGAAGTTACATGACTTTTAAGTAGTGGATTCAGAATTCCAGTTTGAGTTACTCACAAAATTGAATGCATGCCTCAAATGAAGGGGGTAGTAGATTATAATTAAACAGTGAGATGTATGAAAATATCTTCAACAAATTTTTATATTTAGCTGGGCAATAAGGTGAACTCATTCCAATTGTGTGTGTGTGTGTGTGTGTGTGTATTTTACTATAATCCAGCTGTTGAGAGATCATAGTGGGCTTTCTGCTGGTTAGATCTGACTCACATATACATATCCCGATGCCTTTCCTCACATCTTTTGCTTTTGCAAATACTTGTAATTTGGCCTAAATGTTCTTCATCATTGTAGTTGCCCCATCATAAGGTCTGGTTGTCCCAAGATTTGCCTTGAAGGATAGTTTTATTTGGCATGTGTGTTCATTTGATACCATTTAGGAAGAGATTTTTTTTCAAGTCTCTTGAATTGCTCATCCAATTCACCAATTCTAATACCCCGCAATACCATTTTGTTATATATTCATTCAGCAATAGAGTTTTAGTCAGCTTTTTCACTGCTGTGCCACAAAGACCTGGCAAGAACAATTAGAGGAGGAAAAGTTTATTTTGGTGCTCAAGGTTTCAGAGGTTTCAGAGGTTTCAGACAGAGGTCTCTCTCCATAGACAGCCGACTCCATTCCTTGCAGGGCTGAAGTGAGGCAGAACATCATGGTGGAAGAGTATGGTGGAGAAAAGCAACTGGAGATATAGTTCTAGGAAACAGAGAGAGCTTGGCTCAACAAGGGCAAAATATATATCCCAAAGGCTCATATCCTCTAGACATACCCTACCTGCCTATATTAACCACCGAGTTAATACCTATCAATGGATTAAAGCTCTCATAACCCAGTCTCAGCTTTCTTACTTTGTCTCGCACATGAGCTTCTGTAGACACCTAATTAAATCATAAGTTTCTGTTTTGCTTGTGTTTTATCATGCATATACACCTTTTTTTAAAAAAATAAATAGTACATTATTATATATATATATATATAGTATATGCTATAGTATATGTAATAGATGTTATATCCTGCTTTCTGAACATAATATTCTATTCTTAGGACATAAATATTATTCTATGAATACTTGATAAATAAATGATTAATTGCTATATACAACTCCCTTATAAGCATATGTCATTCTTTATATTTTAAACTATTCCCCTGTTGTTCAAAGTTTATATTGTTTATAATTATTTGATCTTATGCTACATGGAATAGTCTTGTATATAAATCTTTTGGTAAATTGCTAATTAAAATTACTGGGGGAAGTATATGAGTTATTTTGAACTTGTTATACATTGCTAAATTGTTTCTGGAAGAGTTCAAAATTGTATTCCTACTAGCTAAAAATGGTTGAACAATCATTTAAAATCCTTATCAATACTAGATATTATGATTTAAAAATATTTGCCAAATTGATGAGTGAAAAACTGTGCTTTTATTTATATTTGCATGGTAATTATGTTGAACAGTTTTATTGTGTATAGGTTATTTGTGTTCTTTGTCCATTATTTTATATTTGCTCATTTTACATTACAGGGATAGTATTTTTCTTATTTATTTAAAGATCTTATTACATGTTTATATTAACCCATCATTGCCTTTTTTCCAGTTTGCAATTTTTTTCGCCTTTGAACTTTCCCCCCTTAATTTTGCTTTAAGGTATTTTAATATGCACTGAAGATTTTGTGGTGGTGGTGGTTTTGTGTAAAATTGGGTGAACTGTTTAAACTAGAATTTCCCATTTAGATTGAGAAGCTTTGTTTTAGTTACTTCAGGGAAACAGAGCAGAATATAATAATTGTAATGTAGACAGACTCAAGAGAAATTATACAAGTAGTGCTATTCATTATCTCTGGCTTCCATTCAAATAGAGCTAGATTTGTTATTTTCATATTCTTCTTCCTGAGTTTCCATCTGTGACAATCTCTTGGCAGGATTTCAATTCACTTCTAACTTTTATATTTATGGTTGGAGCAGAGCCAATTTTTCTTGCTTTCTGGGGGAATGCCCCATCATTGTACATCTATTGTCTTGGAGCTCTTGTGATAGTGGCACGATACATGCAAACATGAAGGACATTGATATTTCCTAAAAATTAAATGGGTCATATCTATGTCATAAAGCCAAAGCATACAAAATCTGAAAGTGGCCGTAAAGATTGTGGTCTAAAATTCTCGCTATGAAAATTAGTCAAATCCAGAGACAATCCTTTTGCATGCTTTCTCGGGCATACATGCTTTACTAAAGAATATTGAACTTGGTTGATTTACTTGACAACCACGTTCTGTTGCAGAGACCTTGTTATTATTGATCTCATTTACACATTTAATTTCCACTTTGTTTATGACAGTGAATAGTTTATCTACTTAACTAGGCATGACTTTTTATTGAATGGCTTATTGTATGATTTTTTTATTGTCACATATTTTGAAGGATGAGACTTGGCAAATAATCTAGCCCTATATGTGTGTGTGTGTGTGTTTGTATGTGTGTGTTTTCCAAATGTGGTGTCTATAGTAGTATTCTGTCTTAGACATTATTATGGAAAACATTTATTAAACACATTTACATTTTTGTTAACATAGATAAAAGAAAGTGCTTTTCACAGTTTACATAACTTAACAAAACATATCTCAGTCAGTTTGTGTGCTACTTAGCTTATAGGTCCCACACAATTTTGCCTCACCATCATTTCCCAGCTGGGGATGTTGTAGGCACGAAATATGACGGGCCCTCAGATGAAATATATTATTTCTTCCTAACTTGACAGGACTGTAGCTCACATCATCAAATGTCAGGACTGTGAGCAAGTCTGCCTCTAGGTGGTTTGTCTTTTTTAGTGATTTGAGACTTGTGCTTGCATTGAATGTACTTTGAATTTCATGTATATTTCAGCTTTATTAGTCTGCATTTGGGTTGTTTTTGAAGGGTTTTCATTTTAATATGTAGATTGACATGCTTTTATACATGTTGCTGGAGGCGCTTTTACACTGCTGTTTTTTAGAAATCAAAATAATAAATAATACATATGGTGTTCATTGTTTTTCTCTCCTCAGTCTTTTCATGACTGTAACCTTTCAGTTGGAAGTGTGACATTCTTTCCTCTTTTACTTTGTATCATTTTCAAAATAACAATTAAGAAGGTTACCTTTTCATCCCGGCCTGCCATTTCCCAAATTGAACATATAGTGTTCCCTTTTGAATACATTTTATTTTTTAAGACAATTTTAGTTTTACAGATAAATGAAGTAGAAAGTTCACTTCTCATGTATTCCTCCTCTCACCAACATCATTCTTTTTTTTTTTTTTTTTTTTGTGATGCAGATGGAAGCCAAGCCCCACTTCACTCCTGCCCCATGCTGGGCAAGCTCCCCACCCCAGCTCTCCCATAGAATTTCCCTTATTATTAACATCTAGAATTTAGTGTGGGAAATTGTTCAATATTGAGAAATTATTATTCCTTAAAGTCCATATTTTATATCAAAGTTCACCCTGTGTTTTATACACTTATGGATTTTGGTAAATGGATATTGTCTTGTGTATTATATACTGGTATTTTATTTTCTCCTTGAGGACAGTGTAGTCCTCTCTTTTTTGGTTCATCCATTTTTACATTCATAACATTTTTCTGGTAACAATTGAGAACTTCATGTGATGTGGAACTGACAGATATTGCAAGAAGTTGCCAACCTATGCACCTCCAGTGATGAAAGAAACGCCTTATAAGGAGAAAACCAACCAACCAACCAACTTTTGGTGATAGAATGGACGATTTCTGCTTGTTAAGTATTTGCCTCATTTCAGACAGGAGTGATATGTTCCAACTATGTTTCAGTCATTCATTTGAACAGAAGTGGGGTGGTTTTATATATCTGTTCATGATGGATTTTTTTTTTTCGGTACCAGGGATTGAACTCAACCACTGAGCCACTCAACCACTGAGCCACATCCCCAGCCCTATTTTGTATTTTATGTAGAGACACAGTCTCACTGAGTTGCTTAGTGCCTCACCATTGCTGAGGCTGGCTTTGAACTCGCAGTTCTCCTGTCTCAGCTTCCCAAAGTGCTGGCATTACAGGTGTGTGCCACTGCACCCGGCTTATATTTTTTTATATCTTCCCTATTATAAGTTGTCAGTAACATTCTAAAGGGCCATATGTTTCCTCAGAACTAATTATTTGTTAATTCTGGGAAATTGTAAGTTAATGGAAAATTTTGAGTTCACTTAATGAATTTCTCCTATAAACTTTATGCAATATATTTATTGATTGTGAGAAATTTTGTAATACATACATTTCTTTGGTGAAGTAAGCATGTTGTGTTTGTTACTGAAACATAGCATTCAAAATAAGTAATTATCAGCAGAATAAAGAATATAAATATAGACTTCATGTCCTTTTTGGATTCCCTTATTATTTTTTTCCTTGGTTGTAGTATTATATATTGACCAGCTAGTAGTGGTACCTTTAAGCTAGGCATTTGTATAATTTTTTTTCATAGATTCTTACATCATCAGACTGTTACTCTTCCAGAGGTTAGTTATTATTGTTTTGCACAAGTTTACCTGAGTGCATATGATTTGAAGTCAGAAAATCTGAGGTTAGTTGGGTGCGGTGGCACAAGCCTGTAATCCCAGCACTTAGGGAAACTGAGACAGGAGAATTGCAGATTCAAAGCCAGCCTCAGCAATGATGAGGTGCTAAGCAACTCAGTGAGACTCAGTAAAACACAAAATAGGGATGGGGATGTGGCTCAGTGGTCGAGTACCCCTGAGTTCAATCCCCAGTACCAAAAAAAAAAAAAAAGCCAGCCTCAGCAATGGCGAGGCACTAATCAACTCAGTGAGACCCCGTCTCTACATAAAACACAAAATAGGGCTGAGGATGTGGCTCAGTGGTTGAGTGCCCCTGAATTCAATCTCCAGTACCAAAAAAAAAAAAAAAAAAAAAAAGAAAATCTGAGGTTAAATATTAGCTGTCATGCAACCAGGAATAGGTATCTTAACCTCTCTGAATCTGAGATACTTTTGTGTCAGGATAACAATGCCTTTCTTAGATGAATGTTAGTATGATTAAATAGAATTGTATAAATTAAAAACTTGTCATTAATTACTTCTTAGAATTTGTATGACAGTAATGGCAACCATATTGTAATAGACCATCAGAGTCTAGATCTATGAATATATCTCTAATATTTCTTAGATGAATTTATCATGGGAAATGATTCTTTTCATGGCTAATTGCTGTGCTTTGGGAAAATTTCATATTAAATATGGAACCCTAAACCTCTTTCTGAGTGTATGAGGAAGGTAGTATATTATTTTCTCTGAGGCTTCTGATTTATGTTTTCATTGGAGGAATATTGGATCATTGCTAAGTTAGAAAATAAAATCTAGAAATTCATTCATTGATCAAAAAGTTTGAGCAAAATTCTTTCAACTAGATTATATTTTGAAGTAAGGAAAGCTAAATTTTTTTAATGAATTTTAGCATTATAATACCAAATATTTCATGTGTGCGTATGTATGGGTGGGTGGGGGTTCAGGTGATTACCCGAAGCACTATTTCTGTTCATTTTTGTTTTGTGAGGCAATTGTACTATGATAGTCCCAGAAAAATCAAAGAAATGCAGCAATTATTGTCACTGCACTGGATAAACTATTGCTTATCATCTCCTTTGTTGTATTTGCTATGTAAATTGACACTGAAGCAAAATTCAACTGAGTTTATGTTGACTGTTATTGCCAAGAGTTTATACTTGTTGAAATTGGTTAAAGTATATCAAAAGAAATCCATTTTAATTGTTTTCTTTTCTTCCCTATCCTCCCATGTTGTGGGTTAGCATCCAAATATCAGAGAGAGCATTTGGCCTTTGGTTTTTTTGGGGCTGGCTTATTTCACTTAGCATGATATTTTCCAGACAAAAGGTAATTAAAGGAAGGGAGAGGAATGCGAATAGGTAAGACAGTGGAATGAATTGGACATAACTTTCCTTTGCTCATAAATGAATACAATACCAGTATAGCTCCACATTATATACAACCACAAGAATGGGATCCCAATTGGAATTAACTGTCATGTATACTTAAAAAAAATAAAAATTTAGGAAGTATTTAAAACAAAAAATGAAATCCATTTTTAATTGAAATCAATATGTTGAATAGACATCTGTATTTTCATGTATATTACAATTCTATTCACAAATTGCCAAGGTATGGAATCAGTGTAGGTGTTCACTGGCAGATGAATGGATAAAGAAAACATAGGATATATTCACAATGGAATATAAGAGAGAATAAAGTTCTGTTATTTACAGCAACATGAATAGAACTAGAGAACATTGTGTTAAGTGAAATAAGTCAGGCACAAAAAGACAAATACCTTATCTTCTCACTTAAATGAGGAAAGTAAAAAATTGATCTCAAAAGGTAGAGAGTATATTGTGGCTGGGATTGTGGCTCAGTGGTAGAGCGCCTGCCTTGCGTCCGTGAGGCACTGGGTTCGATCCTCAGCACCATATAAAAATAAATAAAATACAGATATCGTGTCCATCTACAACTAAAAAAAAATTAAAAAAAAGAAAAGAAGGTAGAGAGTATAAATATTAATTACCAGAGCCTAAGAAGGGTGTGGTGGATGGAGGGATGGAGAAGCAGTGGTTAATGGATATAGGGTTACAGTTGAATAGGAGCAATAATTTTTAATATTTTATGGCACAGTAGAATGATGGTTGAAAATAATTAATTGCAAAAATTTAATTGAATATTTTAAAACAGCTGTAGAGATGTATGTTAGTCAACTTTCTGTTACTATAACAAATATCTAGTATATTCAACTGCTAAAAAGAAAAGGTTTACTTTAGCTCACAGTATTAGAGGTTTTAACCAATGGGCCTGTAGCAACACATCATGGTGGGAGAATAGGGTAGAGCAAAACCACTCACCTGGTGGCTGGGAATTGAAAAAGAGAGGAAGACACTGAGGTCACACAATCCCCTTAAAGGACATGCCCACAGTTACCTTCCATTGGTTCTTATCTGTTAAAATTTTCATCACTTCCTGATAGCATCAAGGCAATGAGTAAGCCTTTAACAAGTGGACCTTTGAGGGAAATTCAAAATCTAAACTACATCAAGACAATTTTGATTGTTCTTGGCATGAAGAGATGATTTTTGTCTGAATAGATATGTCAGTTATCCTCATCTGATTGTTACATACTGCATAACATGCACTGAAATGCCACACTATACCATATAAACATGTAAAAATACTGTATCAATTAAAAGTATTTTAAAGAACCTTTTTCAACCAGATTTTTTACATAGGTAGATAATTCATTGAAGATGCTTTCTTTTAAAAGTAATCTTAGAGTGTGGATTTTTAAAGAATACTTTTCTGGAAATATCTACAGATTAAAAATATGTGGACATTCTTTCTAATTGTTAAAATTGACTTATTTAAACATTTGAAAATATGATTTATTTTGTTTTATCCAGAGTAATATTTGGCAAAACCCAGTGAATATTGTATTTTAAAAGCAAACAAAAAACATTGATACATTTTATGGATGTTAGTGTAAGTGGGATCAGAATTTTTCCCCTATTGATACTTTTTCAAATGAGTGAATACCACTTTGTGAATGTGAGCAAACTTCACCATTTTTAAAAAGTATTTCAACTTCACCTCTGCACAAAAGATTTTACCTCTCCAATTCTTGCTATCTATGCTTTACAGAGTGAGAGGATTGGATGACTTTGAAAACTCCCTTTTGCTCTTTAGCCCAAGTAGTGTTTTAGTTGCTCTGTAATAAAATGGAGCTGAAAATTGAAAGGCCAAAGCAGAGGGACTTTTATAGCGTGGTATGTTTTAAGCTTCACGGATTTATTTTATATTTATGTCTGGTTGGGGATGTGTGGAATTTGATATAGTTTATTTTTTTCTGTTGGGCTAGTCAAATGACCAGAATATCAGTTTACTTCCTTGTATAATACCAGTAATATTTTGCCTTTTCTAGAGGATAATTTTAATGATACTTGGTAGAGATTCAGGAGAGAATGTATGCATGCTTATAATATTTATCAAGTATTTTGTGGGCCATGCATGAAAGCTGTATATAAACATACTACCTATAATATAATACCACTAATACAATTGAGATATTAATAAAAGAAAAAAGTCAACTTACTATCTATTGAGCAGAGATTTTCTTTCCCTAATTTGCATTTAGAAAGCTCTAAATTAAAATGCTAAAAGGAAAGCAAACAATTTCAGCTAGTGCTGTTGATATTGTAAATACAACTTACTTGATATCATTTTAAGTAAATACTCTTGACATTAAGACATCATGCTTTCTGATCATGTAATGGTAAACCACAGAATAATAGAAACATGCTTGAATTGGGCATAGTTTTTACTACAGTGCAACATTAATTGCATGCTTCTATATCTTCAAATTAATTTTTGACATCTCTGTGCAGAAATAGATTCATATAAAGAAAAATGAATAACTTGTTTATCTACAATAGTGTCATTTCATTTGTGAACCATTATAACAGAGATGTCTATTTGACTATACAGCAAATAAAATATGTAATGTTGTTTTATCTTCCAAAATATTTTGCTATATAATACGAAATTTTGATTTTGCAGTAAAAGAAAAATCCACTAAACTGGTATATATGTGAAGGTTTTTTTTTTTTTTCTCTCTTTTTCATCAAATCCCACAAATGAACAAATAGGCATCCAGTGCTATATTTTAAATTACTTGTTATCTTCTCTGTCTTGCTCTTTTTTTTAAATGTTTATTTTTTAGTTGTAGGTGACAGAATATCTTTATTTTATTTTTATGTGGTGCTGAGGATCGAACCCAGTGCCTTATGCGTGCTAGGCGAGCACGCTACCACTGCACCATAATCCCAGCCCCTCTCTGTCTTGCTCTTTAACACAACTATTTCTCACTTGTTCTTTTGAAGTCATTTCATGCCCCAACTCTAAGTACCCAAAGTACATACTACACGGAGTCACACAAATGCATGCATATCCCTGACATCCTATGTCATAATACATTGACAAATCTATAAACTCTCAATCTAGAGCCTGTACATCCTTCCCTGTTAAATCCACCAAATTTTCTTTGATGTATCTTCATACTATTTCCTATTACTGTGAATAAAGGGAGTCCCTGGACCTGTGGAAGGCTAACCATCCAGCTGTGTAATGTTTTCCTTCCCTTAGTGGTTTAACTCTTTGCATGATACCACACTCAAGTTTTTCCTCAAGTGGATCACTTTAACCACCATACTAACATGCTCCAATTTCTATTTTCTTGATTAAAGAAACCCACATTTATCCCCATATTGTTCAACTATTCCCCATCTCTCTGCTTCCTAGATACTAAAAGCCCTTGAAAAATTTCTCTATTAGTCGATGTCTGTTTTTACATTCTTACTCTCTTCAGTCCATTTAAATTAAACTTCCATCTCCATCACTCCACAGTGTCTGCCCTACTCTAGCGCCCTTCAATGTTTGTTTCTCAATTATTATTTTAACCTCTTGACAGCATTTGATGCAGTTGACCACTTTCTCTTTGTTAGAGGAGATTTTTGTATTGGTTTGCATGATTTTGTGGTCTCCTGGGTTTCTTCCTTTTCACCAGCCCACTCTTTCTCACTTTTTTTTTTTTTTTTGGTCCACTGCCCTTGTTGCTTTTGAGATGGTTCTTGGGGGTGGAACCCGTAAGACTTGCTGGTGAATTGGATATGTGGGATGAAAGAAAAAAGGAATCAAGACAGCCTGCTTCCTAATTGTTCAGCCTAAAAAATTGGATGATGGTACCATTTATTGAGAAGTGGGAGACTTGGGCAATGGCTTTGTCACAGGTCAAGAATAAAGAGTTCTGCCTTGGCCATATATTTTAAATATCATTTTGACAAAAATCATAGTCTTGCATGGTGGCATATGCCTGAAATACTATTTGGGAGAATGAGACAAGAGGATTTTAAGTTCAAGGCTAGCCCAGGAAACTTAGCAAATCCTATCTCAAAATAAAAACTGAACACAGGTCAGTGTGTAGCTCAGTGGTAGAGTGCCCCTTGGTTAAATACCTACTAAGAAAGAGAGAGAAAGGGAGAGAAAGGAAAAGAAAGATCTTAGTAGATACCTACTACAAAAGAAAGAAAGAGAGAGGAGGCGAGGGAGGGAGGGGGAGAGAGAGAGAGAGAAGGAAAGGAAAAGAAAGATCTTTGTAGAGGTGTTAGGTAATTGGTTATACCCTGAGTCTGGAATTACAGTCATCAGTCATAACTAGATATATCAGTTTGAGATCAATGGTACATAGATGACATTAAAATAATGTTGTATATGAAAGCATTTGTGAAAGATTGTGCACATAGAAGAGAAGGTAGTATTGTTCAGAGACTCTGGAGCATGCTATCAATTAGAAATTGAAAAGGAGAATGACCCAGGAAAGTATGGCTAGAAAAGTAGGGGCATTGTAGTTTTATAGAACAAAGATAAGGAAATGTTCTAAGAAAAAAGTTATTATCAAGTGAAGCGAATGTAACTAAGTGATTAGGTGAGAGATGATCAAGTATCCTCTGAGATGACCAAACACGGAGGCCATTGATACCTTTAAATTTCGGGAGGGGGTTTGATTTGGATTCTGTTTTGGTATGAGTTGAAGGATGAAATAAGCAGTACTTAAGGAATTAAGTGTTCCTTAAGTGTTAAGGAATGTAAGCAGTATACATAGAAAACTCTTGGAAAGCTTGGCTGTGGAAAAGCACAGAGAAGGTGTTATCTCCAAGGGGTATGGTAGTGGGCAGTTTTATTTTTCATTAATGTGGAAAATGCTGATAGAATAATCTAGTTTGAAAGAATAGATTGAAGATGTGTGAGACAAATAGATTAAAAGTAAAACAAATGAAAAGGGAGTGGTTCTACATGCACGTGTGGAACAATTTACCTTTGACAAGATGACCCTTTTTTCCTTCGTTTAGGAAAGATGGTGGTATAAATGCAGGATCATTTGCTGGTGGCATAACGAGTTTGTTTTCATTTGATGATGTCTTCTGTTTCATCAGATAGACAGCAAGATTATAGCAACAGGGCGGGTTATGTTGATGAGGAATTGATTATCTACAAAAGGGAATAATTATTGGTATGATATTGCTATCACTAGGCAATAGTATGTGTGTATTTGAAATTGATGATTATTGCTTTCACGTTCTATTATGTTCCCAAGTTACATTATTTGCAAAGAATGCCAAACACATGCAGGCCTAGAGAAGGATATTTAGGTATTAAGTGGAAAGAATGTTGGGTATGGATGTTAGACAATGACTATTAATGCCAAGTGATACTTATTGGGTCACAAAGTTAAAATAGAGGACAGGAGAGGAATGATGGATGGGGAATCAAAGGCTGGTATCTTCATTGATCCTTAGAACTGATTCAGAGGCTTAGGGCGATGTAGCTTAGTGGCAGAGTGCTTGCCTAGCATGGGCAAGGACCTGGGTTTGATGCCTTACATTAGAGTGTTGACTGGGATAGGAATGAATAAAAAATAATTGCTTCTGTATGGATACTTGATCAATGAAGCTTGAACTGTAGGGAAAAATATTCGTTGGATATTGTGATTGAATTGGAATTCAGGAGGTTTTCTCAGTTTTGGTGATTAGAGTGAGAACATGCTATTGGATGTTCGAGGCTACATTCAGTAAAAGCTAGAAAGGAAAAAGGAAAGAAACTCAGAGATTAGATAGGTTTTGAATGTGGATGATGAAGTCACTGAAAACAAAATTAGTTAAGAATAAACAAAAAAGATTCAGTCAATTGCTGAAGTCTCTAGTAAATGAAGGGGAGTGACTAAGATATCTGATGATAAGATGGAAATGCTGTTTAGCTGAATTATGCTAGCTAATACCTATTTTTCACGCAAGAGTAGTATGAAAATTAAATATTGGCAAACTAATTACCTTATAAACCAATGACTGAATGAAAATCACTTAATGCATTGTTAGAAGTAAACCAATGAAAATAGATTCTATTGTATTTATTTGGTTTAGATTATAAATTTAATGAGGATAGTTTAATTAGAATGATGGCTAGCTATGATTATAATGAATTTTTCAAGTTTCTTCAGTTATGTTTACATAGTACCCCTTATCTGATAAAGCATGTTGTAAATAAAAGATATATAGTTACAAACTATTTTAAAATGCACACTTTCATTATATAAATTTTAAGAGTTTAGGGGATAAATCACATTTTTGTGTTCTATTTAATTGGAATAGTATATATGGGATTACTTGAAACATTTCATATTGTTCAAAAAATGATTTGGCATGTAGCAAAGCTCAAGGGCAGAACTGATTGTTTAGTGTTGATTCTCTGTAACTGCGCAACCTTAGTTTTCTAAACTGAAAAACAAGGTGCTTGTAGTAGATATTTTTAAGGAATCCTCTGAAGGTTCTAAGATTCTAAGAAAAAGAAATTTGAAACATATCTGTGGAAATTGTATCTTAGCTTTTAATCTAGACAAATTAAAATACCCGATGCTATGTGTTTATACCCCCTTCATCTAGGATTCCAAACCATTAGTGATGGTATGATTCAATGATGGTATGATTTACTGATGGTATGATTCTGGTTGGCCTTTTTTTTCTATAATACATTCGAATTTTAATTTAATAATTTCCTTTAAAGCAAGACATAAAAATAGTATGATTTGGTATACTAATAAATGCCAAGTAATGGTTATTTATATATTGCCTTTTTATTTGGAAATCATTTCAAACATACAGAAATTGCAATATTCAGAATACTATATATCTTTTACCTAGATTCACCTATAGTTAGCCTCGTCCTTTCCCCTCTCTGTGTCTCATATCTCCAGCCTATCCCCTCTCTTTTCAGGCCTCCCTTCCTCCCCATCTTCGTCTTCATTTCTTTCTTTCTTTTTTTTTTTTTTGGTACTGGAGATTGAACTCAGGGGTACTCGACCACTGAGCCACATCCCCAGCCCTATTTTGTGTTTTTTTATGTAGAGACAGGGTCTCACTGAATTGCTTAGCGCCTCGCCATTGCTGAGGCTGCCTTTGAACTCGCGATTCTCCTGTCTCAGCCTCCCTAAGTGCTGGGATTACAGGCTTGAGCCACCGCGCCCGGCTTCGTCTTCATTTCTTCTTCAACCTCCTTTCATTTGGAACATTTCTACAGCCATTCTTTGTCTGTTATGGCATTGACATTTAAAAAGAATATCAATCTCCTTTTCTTTAATAGAATATTGATTTGGGTATATCTAATGTTTTCTCATGATCAGACTCTGGATAGGCATTCTTGACCAAAATTGACACAAAATTGTAAACAGATGTTACAGGAAGTATCACATCTGGAGGAATACAGTAACTGCCTCTCATTGGTGAAGTCAATTTTGACCATTTGATCAAGTTATACAGGTTCTCTAGTGTATAGTTACTATTTTGCCTTGCAAATAATAAGCAGTCTCTGGGGAAACACTTTAAGAACTTGCAAATATCCTGCTTGTCATCTAAATATTCTCATAGGTTATCTAATATTTTCCATAATGGTTATGAAGTGATGAGCTACCAATTCCAATACTTCCTCCAAATGTAACAGTTAGTACTTGGCACGCAAGATCTCTCCTTCTTTACCTACCTACCTACCTACCTACCTACCTACTTATTGATTGATTTCTTACCAGTGTGGATATATAAATTCCTGTTCTCAGTGTCCTATAATTCATTGTTATAATAAATTATTTCAATGCTCATTTATCCCATATTTTGTCAGTGAATGCCCCTGCAACTTAGCCTTGTAACATGTCCCTATTTTTAAGCAATGTTTTTTTGATATTAAAATTTCTTTTATGTTAATTACATTGTACAGCTACCCTTACACAACATTGCACTCCAGGAAAAGGAACCAGTATTTGTATAGTGGATATGTGTTTGTTGCCACTGGAATAACAGAAAAGATATTTTAAATTAACAGAGTACAAAAAATTTAGAATGGAATTAGGATATGATATTCAGTGAAATCATGGAGTTCTAATTTTATTTATGTTGATTTCTGTGATCAGCTGTGAGATGATTTAAATCCATATGTAGTGACCTAATTGTAGTCAATAAATTTAATTGTTTTAAAAATATTTTTTAATTGTCAATGGATCTTTATTTTTTAAAATTTATTTATATGTGCTACTGAGAATCAAACCCAGTGCCTCACCCATGCTAGGCAAGCGATTGTCCACTGAGCCATAACCCCAGCCCAATACATTTAATTTTTTAAAATAATAATAAGTTGAGGAAGTAGCAATACATCCTGCCTTAACAAAGGGAAAATATGCTGATTTATCTAATGACTATATATCAATTCTCTAGTTCAGTGACTCAGTAAAGTAAATTAAAATATCAAACAATTAGATGCATGTTTGTAGTGAAAAATCAAAATGTCCTTCTACCTTATACAGTTATAATGAAGCAATAGCTTTAAGAATTCACATGAAATACTACAGATGTTCAAATATTGTCTTAACTTTATCTTTTTAACTTAAAAAATTGTGGCTTCATAGAATTTATGTGTGGTAATCCTTTGTTTTTGCAAATGCATCTTTATCATAATTGGGAAATAACATTTGATGAAACAAATTTGTACATGTTCAATGAATTGGATAATTCAATTCAGAACTCCTATATTCAGTGTCCTACTTTATTTTCTGAAATTATATCTGTTTTCTTTAATTCCCTTCCTTCTCTTAAAGTATCTCAGTTGTCTCCCTTCTCTCTGGACTTTGTTTGATAACTGATCTTAATACAAATAAGCATATGCTGAGCCACAGAAACAGACATGTAGTTCACGTACTTTCTATTACACTCAAGATAGTAATTGAGCACTTACTACATGCAAAGCACTGTGCAGGGAGCTCTATTTCTTCTAAAGGTATTTGAATTACTTATTTGCAATGAAGCTAGCTAGTGGTTAAGTCCATTCCTTCCCCCACAAAACTGCCATTAGACCATCTTTTCAGATGCATTATTCATTAGGTTGCTAAGACATGAGGTCAGATTTGAGATTTATGGCTTGATGACATTTGATGTTTTTCTTCTATTTATTATCAATGCCATGTCTGATAGTGAAAACAGAGATACATTTAATCTTTTTTTTCTCTCAAAATGTATTATTCTAAAATCTCATATTTTTAACCATTAAGTTTTCTCTGAAACATATATTGGAATTAATAATATACCTTTTTCCTTTTTTATCATGATAGTGATGATCAAGTGCTCACTTTTTGAAACACTTTCCTAACATGTCCAAACTGGATATTTTTTTAACCAGTGCTTCTTTTTGATTCACCTTGTCCTTTTATTGCCTCACACTTTGTGAATAATCATATATTCTCACTTGGTTCATTAATAGTAGCATCATTAGGAGAGTATATTAATAAAATTTCATTTAGATGGATTCATCTATATGAGATGTCAACATCTTACAAATAATTGAATAATGGTTTGTGTTTTTGTTTCTCCTCTGGAAAGGAAATACTCTTACTACTAGCATTAAAACAGGAGTCATCTTTGGACTTTATTCAAATGTGTCAGTTTTGTGAGACCATACAAAGATGTTCACTTAGCTTAAGGGAACAGAAGAACTTTGTTATGCTCTTTGAGTGTTACATTAAACTAGATCATTGCCTGAGGATCCTATTTAATATGTCCATCTGATTTATGATTTTTTTGTACTCCTTTTTCCTTTGATTTATCTCATCTTTGGAAAACTTGGCATTTATTTCTATTTTCCGTTTTTACACTGTCTCAGCGAATATCTATCTGTACATTCATTACTTTTAGTTCAATTACTTGTTGAATTTAAAGTAAATAATTTGTAATTTAAATTTACAAACACTCAGAGTGAAGGAAGCAACATGAGTTGTAGGTTTGCAAAATGATTTTGTTAAAAGTATAGATTTCAGGCTGGAGATTTAGCTCAGTGGTAATAGTATTTGCGTAGCATGCAGGCGGCCCTGGGTTCAATATCCAGCACCCCCTCCCAAGGTATCAATTACTGTAAATTCTTAAGAGGCTCACTAGAATAATATGAGTATGAATATACTTTCATTCAAATTTTTATTATTGACTTAAAGAGACTTTAAATTTCTGTAGTAAATCACATTTCTCCCTTTCTGGCCATCTATCATATAATTAAAGTGATATCAAAGACTGATTAGAATATTAAGTCATTAAAATTTTAATTCTTAATTGTACAATCTCCTTTGCCAGGGCTGTTAACTTTTATGATACAGGGAGGGTAGAAATTCAGCAGAGGCATTTATTTATTTTCTATTATGAACAAGGCTGTACAATTTGCATTTTTTCCAGGTGGTACTGGGACTATGTACATAGATTACACAGCTGCTGGCTTGGTTGGTTTGAGGGGTATGTTTAGCAGATGTTTGCAGAATCTGGATTTCAAAGTATTCTGAAATATACGTAGAGACATAGATACGTAGTCTCTGGGTTGATATTTCAGGTAATGTCCATTTCTTTGGTGTCTTGGTGATATGTAACTGCCTTGCTTTGTTTCCTGTTGTTTGAATTTATTTAGAGGATATATTTACCGTAACTTTGAATTAGATGGCTATTCCTATTAAGTAGCTGAATACATTTTTTATTAATTTATTTAAATGCATTTCAAGTCATAGTACATATATAGAACTCAATGTTTCCATTTCTCTGGTTGCAAACCAGATAGAGTCACACCATTTGTGTCTTCATACACGCACCTAGGGTAGTGATGACCATCTCATTCAACCATCTTTACTACACCCCTTCCCTTTTCCCTCCCCCTTCTTCCCCCTTGCCCCATCCAGAGTTCCTCCATTTTGTTTAAGGATAATTTGAGATTTCTATAATTAGTTTGAGAAGGAGAATGAAAATACAGCCAGCCACATTTATATGGCCCATGCCTGAGAATCGCAGATTTGGGATAAAGAACTAACACTTTCTCCATTTATTCTGAAATGAGTCAACTTGTGAAGAATTTACACCAATCTGATTATTTTTTAAAAATTATTAGCTGATTTGGTTAAAAATAAAAGCTGGCAAATAACAGGAATTTTCAGTGCTCATGATTCATTTTATAGGTTCTCAATATAATAGTTGAAAATATTAGTGTTTTTGAAAGCCATTGTTTTTGGTAATTATAGCAATATTTGTTGGTCGCCTATTATATGAAAGATACTTTGCTATCATAAGGTCAGATTTGGACACTTATACCTAGGAGCTCAGTGTTTAAGAATAAGATATGTATACAACTAATAAGAATATACCAAACATAAAAGACTTGTAAGTGAGATAAACCTGAAGAGGTACTGCTTTCAAAGGGATGAGGGAAGGGCAGACAAAAGGAGATAATGGGAGTCATTTTGGAAATGGAGGTCATTTAGCTCATTCTTTAAATCTAGGTAAGATTCAGGCATTTAATGTGACCAAGACAGGGAAAAAAGATGTTTTTGGCACAATAACTTATGTGTTGAAAAACCTGGAATTTCTAATGTTGTTTTCCTAAAGAATATGGGTGAATAATATGTGAGTACATTACAAAGTGCATGTTGGACATGTGCAAGGGTTAATTTCATTGGAAAAGTCAGAAAATGGATTTAGAAGAGCTGGGCAAGGTGGTGCACGCCTGTAATCCCAACACTTTGGGAGGCTGAGCAAGGAGAATCACGAGGTCAAAGCCAGCCTCAGCAACTGCAAGGCACTAAGTAACTCAGTGAGACCCTGTCTCTACATAAAACACAAAATAGGGCTGAGGATGTGGCTCAGTGGTCGAGTGCCCCTGAGTTCAATCTCCAGTACCAAAAAAAAAAATGGATTTAGAGAGGTATGTTTTAGTTGAATTTTGAGGGCATTTAAATGCTAGTGTAAAACATAAAGCCTTTAATTGATAAGAAATTTGTAGGTATCTAAAAAGACAGACACATGTAGACTTATTTTGAAGGTAGTTTAGTGCATTAGTTTAAGGAGAGAAGACCTGAGTACTTGAATAAGAGTACAGGTGTTGAATTTGCATCTGTAGGACTAGGACTCTCTTGGGTAGTAGGGCATAGGGAGGAGTTGAAGATGACTGGAATTTTAAGACTATATGACTGCAAAAATGGTGGTATTTTTAACATAATTAAAGAGGGGAAAGAAAAAGGGAAGGGCAGCTTTAGAGAAAGATGATGAATGGATTTTGGTAACTAGGAGATTGGTTTGCTGTTTATCCCTGTCTAAGAGGAAATACACAATAGCCTTGAACATGCCAATCTAGTCTTGCATGAGAATTCTCTTAAAGTGTATTCCTGGAAGAGAATTTGCTGGGTTGTAGAATATGGATATCATCAAAAAAGTAGTATTGTTGTTGAAGTTGTTTTATTAAATCATTATTTGTTTAGATTTGCCCACATATTTACAACTTACT
This sequence comes from Xerus rutilus, assembly GCA_028644305.1. Classification (NCBI taxonomy): domain Eukaryota; kingdom Metazoa; phylum Chordata; class Mammalia; order Rodentia; family Sciuridae; genus Xerus; species Xerus rutilus. The sequence continues at coordinate 48,264,595 of CM053417.1, read as the reverse complement.
TTCTAAACATACTTTCACATGTTTCAGAACTTACTTCTGGGATCATTTTCTTTCATTAAAGTATGATGTCCTTAAAAATTATTTTTAGTGAGTGTCTATTGGTGGCATACTTCCAGGTTTGACTTCTTTGAAAATGCCTTTATTTTGATGTCTTTTTGAAAAATATCTTCTCTGGAAACGTGATTATAAATTATTTTTCTTAGCACATTGAAGATATCATTAACCAGTGTCTGTCTTTCATTGTGTTAATTCTTACTATTTGCTGCTTTTAAGGTAATGTCTTTTGTGTATATTTGACTTTAAGATCAACTTTTTGTCTTTGGTGTTAAAGGATTTTCGTGTAGTAGGTTCAGGTGTACATTATTTTTGTTTATCTTTCTAGGGATTTTTCTGAGTTTCCTGAATCTGTGTTATCGCATCTTTCTGAATACTGTAAATTCGTGAGCCATCATCTCCTTAAATATTGCTGGTGCCTCTCTCATCTCCATTTTTGGACATTCCAGAATTTGGATTAAATGGAAGTTACATGTAGTCAGTCTGTGCTCCATCATTCTCTTAGTGACACATTCTGGATAATTCCTTTAGGTTTATCTTCCACTTCATGAATATCTCTTTAAGCTCTGTCTCATTTTCTGCTAATCTTACCCTCTGAGTTTTAAAATTTTAATTGTTACCTTATTTTAGTTAAAAATTTTATTTAGTTCTTCTTTGTATCTACTTAGTCATTTTGATAGTATCTTTTTTATTAATATTGAAAATATCTTTGATTTCTTTTTTTTAATCATATTAACCATACTTATTGTTTTGGATACATTTATCTGTGAGAATATGTTAAGATCTAGTGTGAAAGTTAAGTTTTTTTTTCTTTTATCAAGAAAGTTAAATTTTCTTCAGGGGAGATTCATATTTTCTTTTAGTAGGTAGTCACCAACCTAGGATCATAACATTTTGGCTTACGTTATGCTTCTTTTTTGTTTTCGTTTTTTAAGACTCTGTGGAGCTATGAATTTAGGCTCTATGAAGGCCAACTTTTGGCTAGGAATTCTCTGAAAATTTTTCCTTTTTTACTCAGTACCAAAGTATGATATGGACAGTTTTCTCTTTAGATTCTTAGAGAAATGAGCAAATTCATTTCTAATTTATTGCTGAACCAAAGTTTAGTCCCCTGTGATTTATTGTGCCATTTCCTGTTGTACTTTCCACTGTGATGAAGGCTCTGGACTTGGTTTCCATTCCCCTTTATTTGAGGTCATGGAAACTGAAGTTCAATTTAATCTGAGTTTTGCCAATTCAAGATCAAGTCTGGCTCTGCTGATATACTCTGAGTTCATCTTTCACTTATGTTTTGGCCTTTAGGTATTCTTTGCCTTCTTGCCAGTTTACCTATATATTGGAAATTATTTTAAAAATTGGTCAAGTGTAGTTCTTTTCACTGAGAGTTTATAATCAAGGTATATATTCTATCATACTTTGGCAAATAGACATTTAGTTAAGGTATTTTTTATATGGACATGTGACATCTCAAAATTACTTTTTTTCTTATTTTACTGTTTCCCAAATGTGGAATATTGGTTCTTGAATAGAGAAATCACTGTACCTGGCCTTTCCTGATTCAAGTAAGTCATATACTAATACTTGTTCTTAGATAAAGATAGACATTGTTGTCACTTTTTGGAAGAAATAGTAATTCAGGAGGTGGTTTCATGGGTCACATCTATGTTTTGTTAATAGTAGTAGTAGTTGCCAGTCACTCACACAATTCTCCTCTTCACCATTCAAAAAATAAATTTTTTAATAAGGGAAAGTCCAATAAAAATATCAGTGCAGTCCATCTACAGCATTATCTTATAAATTGGCCATTAATAATGATTACACACATGCTTCTGTGTATATATGTATGGCTAAGATTTTTCAGTCCAGGATTAGAGGGCTTTGAGTGAAAACTGCATGCAGTTGCTTCAGGCTGTAGGATCGCTTATAGAAGCTCTACTTGCTGTGTAGAATGACTTGACACTGTAGCATTTTTCCATAGGAAAATCTGTCTTTAGTTGTTATCTGCCATCAATAATGAGTTTTTCTAGGGGAACATATATACCAGCTACTAAGTTTCCTATTAGTGATGAAAATATAAACTGTAAATTAATCATACAACAGCCATTATTAAATGTAAAATTTATTGGTGAATGGCTATTGCATTTTAAAATATTTTTTAGTTGTAGATGGACACAATACCATTATTTTATTTATTTATTTTTATGTGGTGCTGAGGATCAAACTAATTGCCTTACACATGCAAGATGAGCACTCTACCACTGAGCTACAACCCCAATCCATAGCTATTGCATTTTGCATGTAGAATTTAGGAATTTTTACAGTTTGGCAATATTGCACTTTCATTCAATTCATCAAGCATTGTTTTCAGTGCCTAGGTAGTTTCAAATTGATACTAGTTTATTGTGATGCAAAGATCATTAAGACATGTCTGATGGCTCTAAGGAGCTTACACTTAATCGTGGTGCTGGATATCTAAACTAATGATAATACAGTGTATTAAATGCTATATCCATGATAGGAACAAAACAGAGTAGGGACTCAGAGGAGGAAGTTATTAATTTTTCTTGAAGAGTTCAAGAAGACATCCCAAAGTAGATGGTGTTTTAGTCATGCCAAATGTGTTCAGGTTGAGGAAGAGTGGGATATAAAGAGCATTGGGCAAAGATGAACAGGCTTGGAATTTCCTGACTTTGTCCAGGATTGTTGAGTACTCTGGTGTGGCTGGAACATCAGGGAACCTGGGGATTATTAAAGTAATTTGGAGCCAGGTTTTGAAAGACCCTGAATGCCATGCTTATTACTTTAAGCTTTATTGGACAGGTAGTGAGGAAAAAGGAAAAGAAATAACATCTTAATGTTTTAAAAGATAACTCCAATAATAAATGTGAAGAAGAAATTGGAGTACATTTAAGGAGAGAGAAAAGTACAAATCTAAACAAAAATCCTGAAGACTAATGTAAATTCCTAACTCTTCTGTATACCTTGGTACATAGTTGTAGCTATTTTTTCTACTCAAGACCAAGATTATGCTTTAATAATTTTTGCATTTACATTGCCCACAATAATACATGTTATAAACATAGAATAAATCAATTAATGAATAGATATACTCAATATTCATTGAGGGTTCTAAGCATAAGAAGAGAAATGGAAATAGAATTTATAGGAGAAGGATCAGCTTAGGGAGAGAAGAGTCCAAGATGACTTGAAGGCTTCTTCTGGGATCTATATTGGGTTCCAGTACCTTTTGCCAACTTTTGGAAATAGGCAGCAACAACAACAACAAAAGAGACTTTCAGGTAACTCTGAATGAGTTCATGTTGGAGCATCTTTATTTGAGAGTCCCGTGGAAGAGGTAACACATTGGATGTATGCATCTGCAATACTGAGGGAAGGCCTGGGCTGGAGATAAAGATTCAAGAAATATAAGTACATAGATCAATGATTAAAGTCAGTGTGGTGGATCATACATGGCAAGAATATGAAGTAAAGAGATCATGGGGAGTTTGGGGTCACTGATATTTAAGGAATAGACAGAAAAAGCAGACACTATGGAAATTAAAAGTTTAGACAGAAGGCTGGGATTATTTATTAGGGAAGTCTGGTCTCTGACATTATTGAGGAGAAAGTTTCAAGAACAAACTGTGTTCATTTAATAAACTCAGTAGTTTACAGTATGTATGTATGGAGATATATATGAATATATATGTAGAACACATATATTGATATATAGTTGAAAGTTACCAAGATTACTTCTGTTTTGTGTTATATGATTTCAAATTCTAATCTAGTAAGACAATTGTTAGGAGAGATTGAAGAGAACAAAGAACAGACACTTCATGATTTATTTCTCATTTGAGAGAGCAATGCTCTCCATTTTTCTAATGATCAGTTTGAAGTAGGTTTTTTTTCATTATTTGTATTTATGCCTTTCAGTTGCATTGATTACATGATTCAAAAGATTTTAATGTGGCCAAGTATTGAGAATGTAGCTGTAAGAGCCTTTATGTGGTGGTAAACTCTAGTATTTAATAACTGCTGAAAATATAGCATCTTCTTTCATTGTATTTGACAAGGTTTTTGTTATTATTTTGATATCCTTTATTTTGCCAAGAGGTAACTTATTCCCAAAGGTATTTTATGCTGGGGAAATTTCATTCCACTTTGTATAGATGTTTAGATTTTATATTATCTTTTATTGTGCATTTTTATTGTGGATTTTTAATTATTAGAATTACTTAAGCAAAATTCATACCAGGAGTCTTTATTTTAAAACTGATAATGAGCATATGCATTAAAAGGCAGGCCCAGAAAACTGTCAGTGAATAATTGTCTTTGCCTTTGGCAGTTAAGTCATTGCATCATGCTTGAATTACCATCTAATTTATCAGTGGATATGCTCATTGATTCATTTCTGTTCTTTTTGTTACACCAGCGTTTTCCTGCATCATCTTTAATAATGGAATTTGCTATGTCTGGTGTGTTTACCTATAACTTAACAGAACCCCACTTCTTTGTTTAGCTCACTCTGTTGGACTACATGTAGTACAGTATTTGTTGGGGGCCATTGAATGGAAATTGGCTTTTATAGATGTGCTGATTATGTCAGTCACTTTGTTTTGTGTTTACATGTGTTCACTTAACAAATTCATCGGCAAACATGCTAAGAGAAGGAATTTGCTATAGTGGAATGGGATGTGTATTGGAAGTATACTGATCTGAATTTGAATCTCTACTTCACTGGCCTGAGCCCCAGGTTTTGTATAGAAAAAATGGAATCCTTACCTTGAAGTGTTATATTATACTTAAGGGATAGAGATATATAACCTGAGACACTCATTAAATAGGATATAATATGATAATCAGCATCATTAATAACAACTATTAGAAAGGAAATTAAATGTTTGCTTTGGGTGCTGTTACTGAATGCTAAGTCATGCTTGACATACAGAGACATGGGAGGATAGAGATAGTCATATTTTATGTAAAACTTAAGGATTTAATGGAAGTGTTAATTTGGCAGTCATATTGGATATTATACGGTTTCTGTTAGCTCTTCATTGTGACAAAATAACCAGGAAAGACAACTTAATGGCGAAGAGATTTATTTTGGCTCATAGTTGCAGAGGTTTCAGTCTGTGGTCAGCTGGCTCCATTGTTCTGGGCCTGAGGTGGGGCAAAACATCATAGCAGAAAGGCATGGCAGAGGAAAGCTGCTCAGCTCATAGCAACCAGGAAGCAAAGTGAGAGAGAGGAAGTGTCCAGGGTAAAATACACCCTTCAAAGGCACAACCCCATTGACTCATATCTTCCCACCAGGCCTGCCTCCTACAGATTTAACACCACCTTCCAATAGCACCACCAGGTAGAGGCTGAACCTTCAGCACATGAACCTTTGGGAGACATTTCAGTTCTAAACTAGAATTCTTTCACTTCCTAGGATAGTACCTTGCCTGCCCCCACTTTAGCTATTTTTAAAAATTATACTTTTATTTGAGGAAGCATGCTTTTTTGCTAAATGAACCCAGAAAATTTTATTCTTTTATTAGAATAGTTTCTTTTAGTAAGGATTACAAATTCTGTCAGTAAGTTGAGAGAGTCACCTGTTGTCTTATTGGCAGGCCACTTACCTGTTTCATCTGTACTTGGTGTTGGAGAAGGCTTTAATAACTACCATTAGGTTTATATATTGTGAGAATTCACACATTCAGGACACTATAGATAATGGGGTGGCAGCCAGTTTATTTTCTTCAACTAATGTAGATAAATACTCCATATTAGTTTTGCCCAATTATAACAGAAGTAAATAGTGCTTTAATCTTCATTAGCAGTTTGTTATCCAGTAACTTTTTGTATGCCAGTAAAAAATGGCATAGGCTGTTCTTCAATGGCATTTTCCTTTGAACATATCAGTTTTTTTTGGCTCAGATGGGATTGTCATGTTTCTTTGCCAGAAATATGGACATGGTCTTGTGGGCTGTTTGTTGTATAGTCTTTCCTTTCCTAGACAATCATTTCCAGCCTAGCTCTGTTGGTATACTGCTACATGCTGCTTTTCTTCTTGTGTGATATTGGGAAATGCTGTTTTCCATCAGTAAAAATAGGGATTGGTACTTGGTTACTGTGGATGTGGACTTTATTTTCCTGGCTGATTTTGTTAAAGAGCAATTTCAGGAAGCTTTGGGCCATTGTATCACCTTGTCTCATCCCATTATAGATATTGATGCAACATGGATCGCTGAACAGTATAATCTCTCTTGTACAGTTTCTATTGATCTTGTTCAGTAAATCATTGTATGCTGGGTTTGTTCTGAAACCATTTTTGGCATAAAATATGATCTTGAGTTTGACATCCAGGTGCCTTCTTGTAATAGGAAACTTATACAAAGCTGGAATGCAGTAACTTTGTTTTTGTCTTCTTCACAGTATAGATATAACTCTTTTTTCCTCTCAAATGTCTCACATGAGTGGCCTCTACTCACTGTTTCCCTTTACTTCTTTCTCACTACTGTAACATGGCTTCTGTCATCATTGTTTGTTTGAAATCGCTATATGTGATCTGAAAAGGCTCATTTTCTTCTAGCCATTTTTTTTCGTGGGGGGGATTTAGACTATGCTTGACCTTCCTGCTACTTTTGACATTGTTGATTTACTTTCTCTTATTGAAACATTTTCCATTCTCACTTTTGGGACAGCATACTCTCCTGTTTCTCACACCTTTTCAGTTGTTCTTTTTGCCCTTTTAATTGGCTGTGTTTTTCTTTTCTGAGCCTGATCTCAGACATCATCAGTGCTTAGGCTTTAGTTATATAATGAAGTGAGATGACCATCAAACTCACATTATCTTCTTGTACTCTCATCATTCCACTCAATATTTCATATTATTCACATATTATATACTATTACCTTCCAGATACTATTGATGTGGAAGACAAAGTTGTATCAAGCATGTTCTTTTTTGTAGGGGTTTGTAAATTAGGTAAAGCAATAAGGTAAATACTTGAACATTAATTAAGTTGTGGAAAATACCTTATTAGTGCTGTATGTAGGTGAGGAATATAGTGCTAATTAGGGAAGTTTTTATAGAAAGTGATCCTTTATTTGTGTCTTAATGGATAGATAAAAGATTAAGAGCAAAGATGTTAAAGGAGGCAAGTTCAAAGTCTTTTCAAGCCACATAAGAGTCCTGTCATATCTTTTCTATCTCTGCCTATACTTCTTGGTAGACAATAGGTAAAAATCACTTATAATTAGAACCTGTAATCTTTTCATCCATATTAGGTAACAGTATCCACAGTAATCATGTCATGGCAGTAATATATTAAAAATGTGTATATTTTGGTCATAAGACTTTAAGGATGGTGTTAATGAAATATATTTCATTTATATATCCATTTATACCTGATAGGCCTCAGTTGTCTTTAGTATACCAGGTAGCTGATGTAATTGGTGCCATTTCCAATATCTTGTCAGATTTAATTCCATGTGATCTAATTGTAAATCTAGATATATTAGTGATTCTTTAGTTCTTCTTTCTATTTGTCGCACCCAGCTTTGAAGTATAGGTTTTTAAACAAATACTTTGGTATGATTTCCCGATAAGAAATAGGTGTTCATCAGGTTTTTGTCACTGTGACAAAATGCCTGAGAAAAACAAATAAGGAAAAATCTATTTTGGCTGACCTTCCTGAGGTTTCAGTTCATGGTCACTTGGCTTCATTGTTTCTGGGCCTGTCATGATGCAGAGCATTGTGGTAGAGAGTGCATGTGGGAACAAAATTACTCATCTTGGAAGCAGGGAGATGAAGGGGCCAGGGTCCTGTTCAGTGACATTGGGATCACTGGGTGTGACTATTTACTCCAATTAGTACCCACCTCCTAAAGTTTCCACAGCCTGCCAATAGCACCACCTGCTAGGAACTAAACCTATAACACTTGAGCTTTGAGGGGACATTTTACATCAAAATCTTGACACTATCATATTTGTCAATTTGAAGCTTTTAATTTGATTTTTTTTTCATGACACTTGTTTTCCAAATTTTGTGTATTGACTTCCTCTTCCTTGCCTGTAGTTACAACCAGTGGTTAAGTTCAGATTCAAAGCATTCTAGGCTAAAAGCAGAAGCATGCTTTGGTGGCAGCCATGAGGGAAGCAACAATGATCCCCCACAGTGACAGGACTGAAGTGGCTGGGTTGAAGTAAAGGCCAGCCTAATGGTGAGCACAGCAGGTTTGAAATAGTTTGCTAGGAAAAAGAGCCAGCAGGTTGCTGTCCTGATTCAGTCAAATTTATTTGCTGTCTGTGACTATTAGCACCTGCTTCTTAACTGGGCTATTGCTTTCTCTTTTATCTTTAGTAACTTTCTGGTAAAACCTTCAATTATAGGGATTTCTGATCCTTTTTTTCCTAATTTATGAAATGTGTTTTACTTTACATGGTAATAGCTCTATGTGTATTCCACAGATTTCAAAATAACTAGTAAGATTTTTTAGTACCATATGTGGAGAATATAGTATATATTTGAGTTTTGCTTTGTTCCAGGAATTAGTGTTTAGTTTTAAACATTGTTTTTATCCTATATGTGCTTTTATAAATAGTATAGAATCCTTTATTATTTAAACTCTTGGTTTCAAAAGTTAATAAAAGGTACACAGTAGGCAATTACTAATCTACAATAAATTAGTAGGCTTATGTTCTTGTTCAATATAATATCTTTTGCAGTAATGTTAAAATGCTCAGTAGCACTGAATATGGTATTATTAAAAAATAGTTCTCAGAGGAGGCAGAGTTTTTCATAGCTGGGCCCTCATCCAAGAACTCTCTCTTTTCTTCTTTTAGTTATTAAAAGCTTACAGTACAAGCCGGGTGTGGTGGCGCACACCTATAATCCCAGCACTCTTGGAGGCTGAGACAGGAGAATTGCGAATTCAAAGCTAGCCTCAGCAATGATGAGATGCTAAGCAACTCAGTGAGACCCTGTCTCTAAAATAAAACACCAAAAATGGGACTGAGGATGGGGCTCAGTGGTCAAATACTCCTGAGTTCAATCCTTGGTACTAAAAAAAAAAAAATCAAAAAACTTATAGTACAAACCATTTCTGGCATTTAGTAGAATAAAGTACCTCATGGAAGTTCATTGTTAAACTTAAAACTACCTACGATTTATTTTTATTTTTATTTTTTTTAAATATTTATTTTTTAGTTGTAGGCGAACAGAATATCTTTATTTTTATGTGGTGCCGAGGATCGAACCCAGTGCCTCACGCGTGCTAGGCGAGCACGTTACCACTGTGCCATAACCCCAGCCCCACCTATGATTTATTTAATGGTATATATACACATAGAGAGACCAGTTGGTCATCAATGATTCAATATTAAACTGATTTCACGTATTAAATTGGTTTTATATAGGTTGAGTATTTATTTTGATAAATAGCTTTCATGTGGAATTCAGGTGATCATTATTCTCATTGTTTATAGGTGGCATCAACATGCTGCTATCTAGGAGCATAACTGAAATTTACTTGACATAAACAGAGTATTATATTTAGGAATGTGCATTTCTAGTAGTATTTGGTTTTGTTGATCTAAGGCACACAACCTTTAAAGTGACTACATAGTGAGCAAAAGCAATAAAACTAAGCTGCAGTGTGCTTGCTTAGCACTTTGCCTAGCTCATCTCTGTGTTTTGGTTAGACTGGATTTTCCTTTTTTGAAGTATCCAGTTTTTATTGAATAAAATATTTTATCTGTTCCTATTATACATATTCCAAGTCCTTATCTGCCATGTTTGTTTTCAGTGACTTGGCAAAATAGAAATATATACACAAACAAGAATACATTTGATTTCCAACTATTGTTTGCTTTCCTATTCAATAGCAGATTTTTTTCTTCTACCCCTGTGAAACCACCTATGAAAGCTATAATGTCCAATATTTGTTTTAGAATTATGTACACAGGCAGATTTAATTAATTAGTTGAATATATTCTTATTTATTCCAAAAGCTTCCATATAACTATCAGAGTGATAGATTATATAAATATAAGATATTTATATATTTATAAATATAAGATTATATAAATATAAGATATTATATAAATGTAAGATCCTAGTTCTCAAGGATATATCCAGTTCATAATTGATTTTGAAATAAACTAGTTGTGCCTTGAGGAAACTTCACTTTCTTTTAAACTCTCATTATTTGTCACTACTGTTAGCTCAATTGTTGACCAACTTCTGGCTTTAGTGTTAGATTCTGAGATTTAGAAGAAATTACAAAGAGGATTTCTTTGGGTTACTGTTGACAATATTTGTAATTTCCAATTTGAAAAATATTTTCGATTTGAAGTATTTATTGTGCTATCACAGAATGTTCTGTTATGTGCTATAGAGTGGTTGTTTCCAACCTTGCTAATAGTATCCAGAGTAACCTGGGGAGTTTTTAAGACATTCATGTCCAGACACCTTGATTATAGAGATTTTGACATTCTGATTCAGTACATAGGGATCTGGTTAAAACTTAGATTACAAGTCAATGAGAGAAGAGAAAGGAAAAACAGAAAGATTGTACCAGGCAGTCTTGCAAGAAGCTTAGTAGTGTAACAGGAATGACTGACAGATTGAAGAGAAGAGGGGAGTTGTGTTTCTCCTAAGAAAGGGAGAACATAAAGTTTATTTGCATTTAATTCTTACTATACCTTTAGACATCTCAAAAAGAGTCCCGAGCCAGGCACAGGGGCGCACACCAGTAAAACCAGCACTTTGGGAGGCTGAGACAGGAGAATTGCGAGTTCAAAACTGGCCTCAGCAACATTGAGGAGCTAAACAACTCAGTGAGACCCTGTCTCTACATAAAACACAAAATAGGGCTGGGGATGTGGCTCAGTGGTCCAGTACCCTTGAGTTCAATCCCCGGTACCAAAAAAAAAAGAGTCCCAAATTTTACTTTTATTCTTTTAAATAAAATCACCAATAGACTAAACTGGAGTTAAAAAAGACAGAAATGAAAAGTTCATGTACTCTCTCTCTTACACTCCTTAAATTTTTTCTAATGCTTTGATCACCTTCAACAGAATACAACTGATGTGGTTTTTGAACTAAAGAAAATTACTGCTGGAAGATAAAATTGAAACCAGTTGGAATCCGAATGGGGAAAACAGAGACAATGTAGCTTTGGTTGTTTCCCATTGAGCTCAGCCAGAAACAAACCAAATTTAGATACTCAGTAATATATTTATGTGCATAAAGTAAGAGAACTCTATTATATAAAATTCAAAGGTTTGATTTGTGTGTTTTTTGTAGAGCTTCCTTTTTCATTTTATCATGAACCAGTGTATCCCAAGTGAAACATTACCAAACACTGTAGCACCTTATGGGTTCTCATTCAACCCCAATAATAATGGGATTGTAGAAATAAGTTTTATGATTTTATTAAGGTTCATTTGTTTTTATTGTTACATTACATGTAGACATATAGTAAATTTATGTGAGAATATATGTGGGGTAAACAAAGGATAGTTACAGTTTGTTATCAAATGGTTGATCCCTACAGGATTGATACATGTGAGAAACATGAAGACTATGAATGTGTTTGATTATGTGAATTCTATTTGAAAATCAAAATTAACAATCAAAAATTACAGCAGGGCGCTTCTACATGCTCTGTCACAAGGAAAGTTTTGAGCATTTCTCAGGTTTTCAAAAGTAGAAATAAGAATAAATTGACCTTAGCTACAAGAGGAATGGTGTAAGGGACCAGATATTTATGAGGTTCCTACTATGTCAGGGGTTGACAGACTATGGCTAGTGAGCCAAATCCAACTGGCCACCTATTTTTGTAAACATGATGTTATTGGAAGTCTGCCATGCTCATACTTCTTGTTAATGGCTGCCTTTATACTAAAATGCCAGAGTTGAGCAGTTGCAACAGAGTCTGTATGTCTTGCATAGCCTAAAATATTTGTTATCTGGTCCTATACAGATAAAGTTTGCTGACTTTTATATTATGTTACTGGAAGTATTACATGTGTGACACATATATTCTTGTACATGTCCCTATGAAGAATGCATCAGTACCCACATGGTTTAAATAACCTAAATTTCCTGTAATTCAAAACTCACATTGCTTTCTTGTTAATACCTACCTTTTTATAGCCCTGATCCCCCACTTCTACTACTCCTGGAATTTGACATTAGTGCTTTTCAGCTTTTCAGATGTTCTCTTGGTTGATTCTGGGAGTCAGAGGTGGGGTGGAGGTGGTCAGAAATTAGTCAGCTATTATTCTTTGGGCTGTGTTTATCATGGTTGTGCCTTCTGTGAGCATATTATTCTACTCTGCACAACCATTTTTTTTTTCATTCAGAGACTTCTGTGAATCCTTGGATCCCTGATATAACTTCCAAACCTCTCATTAAAGTTCTTTGTTCATAAGTTATACAAACACATAAGGTTTACAAGACTGGACTAGATAGAAATGGAAAGCATCTCAAATCATTGTTCAATTTCTATTATCTTGTCTTTATTTTCCCAGAGACTGATAAAATGAACATCCAGTACCTTCTGTAGAGATTACTGATCACCAAACACAGAATTCTAATTTGGACAAGTAAGGATAGCAAACCATGAATTAAAAAAAGCAACCACAGCTTTGATTTCATTTCTTACATATCTGTCTCCATCCATTTTGTGCTGCTAAAACAGAATATCTGAGACTGGATAATTTAGAAAGAACAAATTTATTTATTATAGTTCTGGAGGATGGAAAGTCCAAGTTTGAGGGGCCAACATTTGGCAAGGTCTTTCTTGTAGTATCATCCCATGGCCGAGCACAGAAGGGTAAGAAAATGTGTGCATGCAGGAGAGAGGAAAGAGACAAAAACAGAGTATGGAGCATGTACACACATATCCATGAATAGCCATGTTTGTGGGAAAAGACCAAACTCACATTCATAAAAAACACATTGCTGTGATAAAGAACCCACTTCTGTAATCAACTCTAGTAATCCCTTTGTGAGGGTGGAGCCCTCATGAACTAATCAGTTCTTAAAGGCCTCACTACTCAGCACTGTTGCTTGTAGGATTAATTTTCTAACAAGTAATGTTTGGGAACACATTCAAACCATAAATATATCCTACTAGAAACACAATATACATATACCAACTAATAGGTATAAATAAATGCTAGCATAGATTGCACACTCTATGCACTTTATTTCATTTGATATTATTTATTAAAGATCTTTTCATATCATTTCATAAAGAACTACCTTGTTCATTGATATAGCAATGGAGTAGTTCATTGAATAAATGTTCCATAGTATACCAGTCTTTTTTGAGAAGCTTTTTAGGTGTTTCAGATTTTTTCCCCATTAAATACAATGTCTAGTGTATCATAATTTATTCGCTGTGACTCCAGTTTATGAACATCTATGATCTTTTGCTGTTGACAATACTGATATATATGCCTTTCTATATAAGTCTTTTTGCACCAGGAGGCATATATATGTAGGGTGATTCTTTTACAGGCACAATTCTGTATATTAGTAAAGGATAGTCACAGTCACAGATCCCTCTTTTTAACTGAGCTTATATGATAGACAATATATAAATAAGTAAGGCATAATACTTATAATAGTAGTATAGACTTGTATTATGTTGGGTGGATATAATTGGTATTGGGAAAAGTGAAGCAGGCAGAGGGAATAAGGAGTGCCAAGGGAGAGGCATTACAATTTTTAATTGCCTCATCAGGAAAGATCTCTGTGAGAGAATGTCATAGAACAAGATTTGAAGATCTGAAAGAAGTGAGAGACAGTCTGGCGATGATAGAACATAATGTGCAAAGATTCTTCTCTGAAAATGAGTTTTGGGATATTTGAAAAAACAGGAAGTCATGTGACTTTAGCAGAGTAAATGAGAGAAAAGTAGTAGGAAATGAGGTCAGAGTACCTAAGGAGTGGGTGTGAAATAAAGTAAGGCATTCTAGACTATTATAAGATTTCAGCTTTTATTCTGATTAAGAGGCAGCCATTGAAAGGGTTTTAGCAGAGGAATAACATGATTTACTATTTGTCAGGGTAGAATGAAGGTGGTCTGTCATAGTGGAGACCAGTTATGAGGCTACTGTAATAACCCAGGACAGAAGTGATGGTGGCTTGAAACAGAAGTGGTGAAAAGAAGTGATCAAATCTTGCATTTGCCAAGGAGTGGAATGTAAACTGTGAGAGAGAAGACTCACTGAAGGCTCTATATTTCTTTTTGCTTTAATAATTAGTATTGAGTCACCACTTGTTGAAATGGAGATGAAAGAGCAATTTTGAGAGTCAGATCCAGACTTTGGTTTTGGATGTGTTAAATCTGAGAAGCTTATTGCACAAGTAGAGATATCTAAGAAATGAAAAGGAACCAGCAAAGCAGCCTCTTTTAGGATAAGTAGTTTCCTAGTAGCCAAATTTGAATGAGTCACTGGTGGAATCTCCAACACTGATGGTTTTTTTCCAGCTTTTATAGTGCTGTTACCAAAAGACCAGACAAGAACAATTTTAGAGGAGGAACATTAATTTTTCACTCACAGTTTCAGAGGTTTCTATCCATAGATGGCTGAGTCTGTGCTGGTGGTGAAGCAAAACATCAAAGCAGAAGGCCATGACAGAGGAAAGCTGTTCAGGGTATGCCCACCAAGAAACAGAGAGAGAGGCTAAGCTCTCTTAGTCTCACCAGGACTCTTTGGCTCATCAGGGCCAAAATATATACCCCAGAGGCATGCCCCCAATGACCCAACTATTCCAGCCACATCTACCTGCCTAGAGTCACCACCCAGTTAATCTTTGTCTAGGAATTAATTCACTGATTAGGTTAAGGCTCTCATAACCCATTCATTTCACCTCTATTTTTTTTTTTTTTGCATTGTGTCACATGTGAGCTTTTGGGGGATACCTAATACCTAAACCATAACAACTGTCTTCTAGAAATGCTGAAATGTCCCTGAAACTAAAACTGAAAAATCCTACGTTGTCAAGTTGGGACCCTGGCTACAAATGTTTGGGAATGTTTTTTCATTCACTCTTGCTCAGCAGAGTTAGCTACATTCTGCATTAAACGAAATTGTGTGCAGGATTTGCACCTATCTAGGATTAACCACACTAAATCAGAAAAGCATGTGTGTAATAAGTTCCCAAATTTTATTTTCAATAAGAAATGCCCTGTTGGCGTAGGATACTGATTTTTTTGCATTGTATTTCCTTCTGGTATGCTTTTCCTAGTATTTTTCCATATTTGATACACAAAATTCTTAGAGTTTATTACTTGACTCATTGATTTGTGACATGAATTATGAGATTTCATATATGAGGGTGTTCTCTGAGTATATGGGCTAGCCAGAAAAATGTCATTTGGTACTTACAAATCGAGAGATAGCATGTGGGTTAAAGGACTGACTCTAGTTTGAATAAGGCATTTCCCCAAGGTTTGAAGGTTAAAGGTTAGCAGGAAGAACTTGACAAACCTCATTTGTTAAATACTATTTTGAGGTTAGAATCATACTTGAGTTTGGATTTTAAACTGCCCCTTGAAATAAGGAAAATTTGTCCCTAAAATTCTAAGACATCTATGTTTGACCTTCCAAAATATACATTACTTGCTGAGCTATGGAAGCCCATTTGAAAATATACAACATTAGCTATGCACGTTGTTAAACATAGTGTTCTGGTGACATTTGGCAGTGTTCAGTAATTCCTTAATGAACAGGTGTACAAGTATATTAGTTATGCAGATGTTCATTTGCAGTAACATGTGCTTCCTGATTTGGGGGGTTCTTGTATAAACTACAAGCAGTAAGATTTGTTCCTTAATTAGGAAATCATTACAAAGTATGTGTATGCGATTCCCACCATTAGAAACATTAGTCTTGTTAATGTGCTCTGAACTTCAGGAACATTCCTGATAATGCCATTCCTATTGCTTCAGGTACTATGCAGGTGTCAGGATTAGATCTGCTTTTCTGTAGGATGCCTTAGTGTGCAGCTGTAGGTGACATGGTAGGGGGAATCTTCACAGCTGTAATATGTAGCCTGTAAGAAGAGACAAAAGAAAAAAAAAGAAGAGACAGAAGTGCAATGTCTTACTGCATATTACATCACCTTTCCCTCTGAAGGTTTGACAAATGGGTTATGCTACATGAGATAGACTCACAAGTAAATGAACACAAAATTGTAGTTGTTTCCCAAACTGAGTAATCTTTACCTGCATTTTTATTGTTCCATGTTGTTTGTGATTCCTATCTGCACTTGGTCCTCAAGATTTCTAAGGCTAACAGTTCATAAAAATTGTCATGTGAATTTTTTCCTGTCAAAATTGGAAAATTACAAAGGCTGATATAGCAAAAACCCATATACTAGCCACCTATAATGAATAGACGAGAATAAACAAATGTTAACATTTAGTTGTATTTACTTCAGATATTTGCTTTTAAAGAAATAAAAACATTAGAGGTAAGTTTGAAGTTTCCAAGTTTGTACCTATTCCAGAATCACTCTTTGTCCCCAGTGGAACTGCTGTTATTAATCTATTTTGTATGTATCCATCTATGAACAATAGACAATATGAGCCTGTGCGTTATTTTTAATTTAGATGAATGCTACTGTACTATGTATGCTGTTTTCCACAAGTTATTTTTATTCTCTTTATTATACTTGGGATCTGTCCTTGTTGAAATAATGTAGCTATAGTAACTATAGATGTGTTTTATTTCCTTATGTTGATATACCATAATTTTTTTATTCTATAACTCTTGGGTCTGTGAGTTGTTTCCAATATTTGTACTTTTATAAACATTGCTTCAGTGAACATCCTTGTTTCCTTGACTGTTCTTCCTACAAGTTAGATTGTAATTATGGTAAGCACACTTTCAAATCATTAGATGTTAGTACGTAAGGTTGATGCCTTATTTTTACTACTGTTGTTTTCATGGTCAGATTCTTGTTTCTTTTTTTTTTTGTCTTTTTTTTAATTTGTTTTATTTAGGCTTACATGTTAACAATGCAAATGGATTCATTGTACATAGATAGAGGATAACATATCGATTCTCTAGTTGTAAGTTGTATAGAATCACAACATATATGCAGTCATACATAAAGTTAGGGTAATTATGACCATCATATTCCACAACCTTTATTGTCCCCATGCCCCCTCCCCCCTTACACCCTTGTGAACAGAGATCCAGCATTGTTCCCATGTCCTTCCCCACATTATGGATCAGCATCCACTTATCAACGAGTACATTCGGCATTTGGTTTTCTGAGATTGGCTTACTTCACTTAGCATTATATTCTCCAACTCCATCCATTTACCTGCAAATGTCATAATTTTATTCTCTCTTCTTGCTGAGTAGTATTCTATTGTGTATATATACCACATTTTATTTATCCATTCACCTGTTGAAAGACACCTATATTGTTTCCATAGCTTGGCTATTGTTCGTTGAGCTGCTATAAATATTCATGTGGCTACATCACTGTAGTATGCTGTTTTTAAGTCCTTTGGTAGTAGACCGAGGAGTGGGATAGCTGGGTCAAATGGTGGTTCCATTACAAGTTTTCTGAGGAATCTCCATATTGCTTTCCATAGTGGTTGCACCAATTTGCAGTCCCACCAGCAATGTGTGAGTGTACTTTTCTCTCCATATCCTTACCAACATTTATTGTTACTTGTATTCTTTTTTAAGTATTCTTTAGTTGTCAGTGGACCTTTAGTTTATTTATTTATATGTGGTGCTGAGAGTCAAGTCCAGTGTCTCACACATGCTAGGCAAGCACTCTACCACAGAGCCACAACCCCAGCCCCACTTATATTCTTGATAATTGTCATTCTGACTGGAGTGAGATGGAATCTCAGTGTAGTTTTAATTTGCATTTTTCTAATTGCTAGAGACCTTGAACACTTTTTCATATATTTTTGACCATTCATATTTTTTCTTCTGTTAGGTTTTTGTTCAGTCCCTTTGCCCATTTATTGATTGAGTTATTTATTTTTCTGGTGTTAATTTTTTTGAGTTCTTTGTGTATCCTGGAAATTAATGCCTCAATTGAGATACTGGTTGTAAAGATTTTCTCCCATTCTGTAGTTTCTTTGTTCATGTTCTTGATTGTTTCCTTTGCTGTAAAGAAGCTTTTCAGTTTGATATCATCCATTCATGGATTCTTGATTTTACTTCTTGTGCTTTAGGTCTTACTTACGAAGCCATTTCTTAAGCAGATATGTTATAGAATTGGCCATACTTTTTCTAAGAGCAGGGTCTGTGTCCTAATGCCTAAGTCCTTGATCCACTTAGAGTTGGTTTTTGTGCAGTGTGAGTGTATATTGATTCTGACTCTGAACTCTCTCACTAGAACTTTGAGATAAATTATACAGTTTTTATTAGGATTTATGGTTACTTATCACTGTGCAAAACATCCAGTTACCCATATAAAACATCTTAACATTTGCTACAAATTATGAACATCTTGTCACATGTTCTGTGTATCCAGTGGGATAGCAAAATTTAATAGGGGGTTTCTCAACATTGCCTAAATTAGTTTGGGAAAATATATAACCATGTTTACTTTATTTGTGCTGATGTTCATCCCTCGGTTGCAAAGGAATAAATTTATAGTACAATTGTTTATAAAAATCCATGCATTAAAGGAAAGATGAGAATACTCAGTGGGCATTTTATCTTAGATAATGAGTATCTTGATGTTAACATATCTTTAATAATAATACAAATGTCTTTATTATTAGCATCATTATATTCCTCCAAGGCAGTACTTTATAATGTTTTATTATTATTCTGTCGATTAGAAGTGCCAATTTAAGCACTCAAATTAATTTGATCCATTGGATTCAAACCTAGTTGCAATATGGTTTTTCATTTGCATGGAGGTAATCACATTTGACTGGAGGCATTGCTGAGTACCTCAGGACCTTAGGACAATCGGTGACAAAGGCAATTCTTGATATTTTTGTAGTAAAAATTAAACAAAACAAAAATCTCTTCAGTCCCTTCTAAGTATTTTCAAGTAATTACAGAATTACTATAAATTAGTTATTTCAAGTTTTGTAAGCATTATAAATGTACACAGAATAAAATCCTTGTACAAATGCCATTTTGAGGGTATTATGAATGCAGGTGATTTTTAACATATGAAGTCTTCAATACTACATGGATATTTGATGTCTCATTGCTATTCTTTGAAATCTCTGTATATCTAATTCTGTGATTGTGATCCCTGAGGAATACATGTTAAAACAAAAAGCCAAAGGCAATAGTAGCCACTGGTCAATTAGCTACTTATCATGGTGAAAACATGATTGTTTCTGAGAGTTTGTTTAGCTAAGATGCTATTCTAAACTTGCTTTACTATAATGATTTTCAAAACAGCAGTGCTCACTCATGGAATTCTTGTTTGAACACAGGATTTAAGCCAAGTTGCATAACACAAGGAAAAATACTGATTTAAAAAGCACACTGTGAACTACTGATATTTAGGATGACAAATTCTAATTTTAACCAATTTGTTCATTTGAAAAGGGGAAGAGGTTAGACTATATTTAAAATTAAACCTGCTAAAGTGTGAAGTTATATACTGAGTATTATGTATGCCTAGGTAATGCAGGGGTCTGTTTGCTGAGTAATCTTCATGCTACAGTATTTTCATCTTAATATGTTCTTGGTTAATTAGTCTCCCATACAGGAGATTAAGATATAACAAGAAATTAGGATACTTTTCTTGACTGTTTATGTGTCTTCTAAAATTTTCAAATGTTTTTAGCAGTAATGCCAGTGTAATTCAGATATTTTCATAGGCAGAAGCAATGACTATTGAAATGTCATTTCTTCATATACAGTTGTCTTAAGAAACTTACGGTATCTGAGAGAGGCTCGAAACTTAGAATAACTAAAATAGTAGAATTACATAGGAGAGACACTGTGTTCTTAGAATGATCCTTTGAGGAACATTTGTGATGCTTTTATGTGTCTGTGTATTGGACACAGGCTAGCCAAGAGCTCTACCACCGGGCTATCTCCCTAATCCTAGTGGTGGTTTTTGAAAGAAATAATATTAAAAGCAATTATTCATTGAGTAGTAGCAATGACTTTCTGATGAGTGAGCATGAAAACTATTTTCCACCTCTTATAAAATGATAATTTTCAAGTGTAATTATTATCTAGTCTCTTGAGAAAATATATCACTTTAGATTGGTTAGTCAGGTAAAGTTTTAGAACTATTAAGAATTTAGTTATTTAGGTTACTTATTTTGTCTGTTATTTCTGTACTTAATTGTTTGTATTTTATACCATTCAAACAAAGGGAACCATAATGGACTTGCAATATTTTCCTGCATTTAATGCCATGCTGAGATTTTTTTCCCCAGATGCCAATGCCGATGAGTACATCAGCTTAGCAAAAATTTATAATAGTTGTTTGTAATTTTCTTCTAAGAAAAAAAATTACTCGCGATATCCTTTACGAGGATTATTAGAAAGTTATATGTTTGGTTTTTGTTTTTGTTTTATTTATTTGGTTTTGTTTTTGCATGGTACTTGGGATTGAACCCTGGGCTTCCTACATGCTAAGCCTTTTTTTTTTTTTTTTTTTGGCACCAGGGATTGAACTCGGGGGCACTCGACCACTGATCCACATCTCCAGCCCTATTTTGTGTTTTATGTAGAGACAGGGTCTCACTGAGTTGCTTAGTGCCTCGCGTTGCTGAGGCTGGCTTTGGACTGGCAATTCTCCTGTCTCAGCCTCTCAAAGTGCAGGAATTACAGATGTAGGCCACCATACCCAGCTGCTAAGCCTTTTTTTTTTTTTAAGGCAGAGTCTTGCTAAGTTGCTGAGGCTGGCTTTGCACTTGATATCCTCAGCCTTGCTAGTTAATAGGATTACAGACATATGTCACAACACCCTGCATCATCCCTATTCTTCAAAGCAGACTCAGCTGGAATTTTTTATGGCAACCTGTTTAGCAATTAAGTTACCTTAGGTGTTTTAAAGCATTTTCGCTGAATTAAAGAAATCTGTAAATTTTTACATATTTTAGGAGAAATCCTTATCTTCCCTTTTTTCTCAATTAGTCCAAATTAGTGAGAGTTTCTTATATATTTAATTCCACTGCTGCTGTAGGTATCTGGTAAAGGAGTAATTAATGTTGCACATTAGGTAAGAAACAGAAATTGATTTTTGGCTCTATTTGGCTTATCTTTTCTGCTTAAGTGCTGATATTTAATTTGTAGGGAAACCTCTAAACAGGTCTATATTTTTATGTCTGTCCTCTTCCTTGAACTAATGAAATAAACACATTTATTGATTTCAGAATGAGTTTTATTAATGTAGTTAATATGCCTTACCAATGTTATTTCGTGTACTTGGATTAGTACCATTATTGTTTATGAATCAACGTTTTTCTTTCAGTTCAAAAAAATGCAGAATCTTCAGAAGTAAAGAAGAGTATGCCTGTGAAGAAGAAACTGAAAGAATTAAGAGTTTTGGATCCCAAAACAGCTCAGAATTTGTGTATGTAGTATCTTCCACTAAGGGTTTGGTTGTGGTGATGGTGAGGGGTTGCCAAATGTATTTAAACAAAGTTGTAATTTTTTTGAACAACTGTTAGTATATGATGGAAACAAAATTCTGTAGCTGGGCATGGTAGCACATGCCTTTAATCACAGGGACTTTGGAGGCTGATGCATGAGGATTGGAAGTTCAGTGCCAGCCTCTGCAACTTGGTCTCCAGGCCCTAAGCAACTTAGTGAGACACTGTCTCAAAAAAGAAAAACAAACGGGCTTAGGATGTGGCTCCGTGGTTAAGTGCTCCTGGAATAAATCCCTGGTAACAAAACAAGTAATAAATAAAAGAAGAAAGGAAAAGAAACATACTCCTGTGTAAATATGATTTTGGTTGCCATTTTGTCACTTAGCCACTATAAAGAAAAATCACAATTAACCTTGTTAAGTTCAGGTTAAACTTGCAAATAATAAGTGTGGAAAGTACTGTTAATAAAACATTCTTATTGAATCTTGTCAAACATAAGGCAAAGTTGAAAAGAAGATTATTACTTTTTTTTCCTTCTGTTTGAGCCTGGCATTTATAATTTTAGAGTACTCATTGGTCCCATTCTGCAAATCCTTTTACTGTTATCCTTTGCATTTGAAATAATTTTGAGGCCAGACAGTTAAATTTTTAACTGTTGCACTTTAGGACAGTTTACTAACAATTAGGGATGTATTTCAGTAGTAGAGTTACTGCCTAGCATGTGCGAGGCCCTGAGTTATATCCTTAGGACATCCAAGAAACAACACAAGCAAAATAAAAAACAACAACAAATGGAGAATAAAAAATACCAAACTGATTACTGAAGCTTGAAACTTTTACCAATCCTGTCAGCCATTGCTACAGTAGCTGGACAGTTAAACTCATCTTCATTTAAATAGCTCTTCAAGTTCTGCTTTGATGTACTCTCTCCTCTGCATTGAATTTGGAATATTTTTTTGTCACTACATTGGACTGCTAAGATTCCAAGGGTACTAAAACACTTACGCATGAGAAATTTCAACACACCAAGCGTTTCTAATTGTGCAAAGAATACCATGGGAGTTTATTTTGTTAAAGAATGTGCTATAGAGAATAAGATTAAAATAAACAACTCATCATTCTTATGTCAGTAAGAATGTAGCTCTCAGAAAATCAGTGTACTAATAGCTATTTTGAATTAGTACATTGCTTACCTGATCATACATTTTCTTTATAAAGTTGATATTCAGTAGTTTTTAAAAAATACCATATGATCTCAATTGCTTGTTGATATCTGTCAGAATTATTTACTTAGATTTTGGAGATATCCTTTGGTCTAAGTAATCATTTGCCTAGACAGTGAGGATTTGTTTTTTCTTTTTAGTACCTGTGAAGCCATATAGATGATATCATGAAAAAGAAATCACATAAAAACATATTAAAAATGAAAATCTTGGAAATATATTAAGGTTTTAGTGATAAGAACACATCTTTGAAAAGTATATTCTTTGAAAAGTATTAATGGAGATTAAGTGTAATATGTTGAAAAATACTTTCTCAGTAATTATAAGCTATTCTAGGTATAATTTGCTGAGTTATTTCAATATGACATAAAATATATTTAATTCAGTTAATGTTGACAGGTGAAATAATGATTTAATGCATAAAGCAACTAATAGTACACCACATGAGTGTCAGCAGGAATGCAGGGTACATTGATGACTGAGGCACTTACATTTTTTTCTTGTGTGGGAGAATTGCTAAGTACAGTAGTTCTTCCATATCTGTGTTCCAAGATCTATATGTTCCAAGATCTCCAGTGGGAGATGTGAACCCCATATATGCTATGTCTTTTTTATATATATTACATACCTATTATAAAGTTTAATCTATAGGCACAATAATATCTTAATTAAAATAGAAAAATTATAACAGTCTGTCATAAGTGTTACGTAAATGTGGTCTCTCTTTTTTATCTTTCCAAAAATATGTTATTGGTGCATGCTCACCCTTTTAGTGATTATGTAAGATGATCCCTAAAGGAAGCACTTTACAATTTCTTTTTGGCATCTTGAAATTGTCAGAATCACTACTTTTGCAGTTTGGTCCTATTTTTTAGTAAAATAAGGGTTACTTGAACATAACCATTGTGATACCTTAATAGTAGACCTTAAAACCAAGAAGACTACTAAATGATTAAGAGTCAGGTAGCATATACTTTTTGGATACACTGGAGAAATGGATAATTTATATCATCAGTGAAGCATAGTGACACTGCTTTAAATGTTACTGGTCTGCTCAGAACATCACATACCTTAAAATTTATAAATTGTTTATACCTGGAAGTTTGCATGTTGTATTTTCAGATTGTGGCTTACTGAATGTAAATGAAAGCACAAAAAGTAAAACCACAGTTATGGGGACTACCATATATTGATTTGATTTAAAAAAAATGTTTAACTGTCATTCCTGAGAGGTACTATGTTGAGTTTTTATGGGTCATTTTATATCAACTCAACCTAAAATGCCTAAAGGATATAGTCAATAGTACCTTTAGTAGGAGTTGTATTTTGTATTTAAATATGCATGATCTGTACACACAGGGCCTGAGATAATAGACCATTTTGCGTAGATGGACAGAAACTTGCCCATCAAATGGAAACAACCTTTGCTTGTTCATAATTCTGTAAATTGATATGAATGACAGAAGCTTTAATATTTTGAATCTATAAAATGGGAAGCAGGCAAACCCTAAGACTTTTACATTTTGTTGTTGTCCTAATGTTAATAAAATCAAATTTTATTTTAGCTATCTTCCTGGGATCCTATCGCATGCCATATGAAGATATTAAAAACATCATTCTAGAGGTTAATGAAGACATGCTAAGTGAGGCCTTAATTCAGGTAAGTTGAATGTCTTCCTTTTAAAATTCATTTTCACAGATATTCCTGGATTGCTGTCTTCTCAGTGGAGTTGAAATAAAATACTTATCTGTGTTTTAATAATAGAATCAGGAGTGTATATCTATACTGATTATTAAGAGGACCTATCCCCTACCCTTTCAGATCTAAGTTTTAAATGTGTCTCTGCCATTTATTAGCTACGCATCATTTTAAATATAAGGCTATGCATATGTAAGCTTATCATTCACTGTCATTCATTATACATGAAGTTATATGTGTTTTATCATTATAATGTCCCCATTAAGTAGTTATTATTAGCATATTATGGATGAAAAAATCTAAAAAGTCAAGAGGTTAAATAGCTTGCTCAAAATCAATGGATAGGTGGTAGAGTAATGTTTCTATTGGGTTGGGAACTTACATATTTTGGAGATCATGTCAAGTATTCTATGTGTTTATTATCTGATTGAATCCTCAAGTAATCCTGTGAGATAAGAAGTTATCCTTATTTTACAAAATAGGAAACTGAGGCTTAGAAAAATTGTGTAGTTTCACAAAACTCCTAAATTCAGAGTAGTATACAAGGGATTCAAAACAAGGTCTATCTTGACATGAAAGCCATTGTATTATTCTGTGTAAGCTAAAGCTTTCTAAATCAATTTCTTTATCTGAGAATATAAGGCCTTTGTATGGATTAAACCAACTAAAGTGTTTTTGTTTTGTAGTATAAAATAGTATGGAGATATAACATATTATTAGAATCCTCAATGTATCTGGCTCTTTCTAGTTTGATTTCTGGGAAGAAGAACTTCAAATATTTGCGTAAGGACATAAACACATGGTTTTGTTGGGGGTGTGGTTTGTTGTTATCTTTTGTTTTAGAGCCATAGAGTTTGTTTTTTAAATTTTTTTTTAGTTATAATGAACCTTTATTTTATTTTTTTATATGTGGTCTTGAGAATTGAACCCAGTGCCTCACACAAGCTAGACATTTGCTCTACCACTGAGCTATAACCCCAGCTGTAGTTTGTTTTTATTTCAAGAGGATATGATGTAGTTTATGCTACGTTAACAATTTAGCCACAACTCCCTCTGACTCTCTAAATCTCAGAGAACCTGTGCTTATAATTTGAGCAAGCCATATCTGTATGGAAGTTCCTCTATTTGGGAGTGTGGGCCTGCATTGCACTTTACCTCAAGTGTTTTTATTCATGTATGTATATATCTTTACTAGGGATTGAACCCAGGCTTGAGTAACCACTGAGCCACATCTCTGGCATTTTTTCTTTATTTTGACACACACTAACAATCTCACTAATTAGGCCTTCACTAAGTTCCTGAGACTGGCTTTGAACTTGTGATCCTCCTTCCTCTACCTCCTGAGCTGCTGGGAATACAGGTGTGTGCCAACATGCATGGCCAACTGTTGTTTTAAATTTAGTCATGGTTATTTTCTATAGAACTAAGGGCTAATGAGTTTATTCAGGCTCATTATCACAACACACTTACATCTATAAGAGTTACACTTTCATAAGAAATAGCCTTGTTGGAACAATCTCAATAAACACATCACACCATGTGACAACCCATTCCACCCTGGAGAAACAAGCAAATTCAAAGTTCTCTGAATTGAAATGGGTAGCTGATTACTTTAGTCCTACATCTCTTAGTTCTAGGATTGTTTGTGTACTAATCAGAATGAGCAAGGCATTTAGCTTAAATGTGATTTAATTTTTCCTCTTTTCTTCAATTGGAGTTTTTAGTTCTTAAATATAATAAGGCAAATAAACTTTTGACTCCTACTCAATAGTTGAAGCTTTCTAATCTTTTCTGTGTAATTGAATTATAATAAAATAGAACTCCATTTTGAAGAGTTAACTGATACAGTCATTATTTTACTCACTAAAATAGTATAGCATTTTCTTCACATGTCTTGGTAAATAAGAAAGAATGTAAACATGGAGAATGTTGCCATGGTATTTATTTGTCAGTAACATTTTTAAAATATTTATTATTTTTAAGTCACGTTTTCAACTCTTTAGGGAATGCATGACAGAAACAGAGGTTCTCACTCCTGAATGTCTCTTACATGCAACAAGCTTTTATTTTTTACCATTTTACTTTATTTAATAGCGTAAACAGTATGTGTGTGTATATATGTATGTGTGTGTATGCATGTATGTGTGTGTGTGTGTATATATATGTGTATATATATATATATATATATATATATATATATATATATATATATATATATATGCTTCTCTTTAAATTGGATAAGCTTGGTCCAGTTGGGAGGAATGGATTGCTTGTAGTTTGGAGATAGCAGTAAATTATGTCTAAATTCTTGAATTTCCTGGTTTAATTTTATCTACTATGCAGTCAAAACAACTGCTTTAAAATCACATTATTATACTAAAACTTGAATTTTACTCTGAGAAGGTGAGTGCAGGAGAACCAAGTGTAGCTCCTGCCAAGCTACTTAGTGCTTTTATACATTTCTTGTTTGCTGTGTATGGGTTGGTTTGGACCTGTCTCATCTCTTCCTGTTTCCTAGACCTCCATTCACTTTTCTAAGCCTTTATATTTTCCTCTGCTTCACATTCTTACCTGTTACCCATTTCCTCCTTTACCACACCAATTTTGTGCCTTTTGTTTGTTTAATGCTGTGTCCATCAGCTTTTTATTCCTGAGAGAAAATACCTGGCATGAATAGCTTAAAAGTTAAAAGAACATTTTGGGTCATGATTTCAGAAGTTCCAGTCCATCATCCACTGGCTCCATTGCTGTGGGCCAGAGGTAAGGTAGAACATCATGGTGGAAAGGCATGGCAGGAGAAAGCTGCATACTTCATGGTAGCCAGGAAGCAGAGAAAGGGAAAGGAAGGGACTCGTAAAAGAAATACCCTTCCAGGGTACACTCAAATGACCTACCTCCTTCTACTAGATCCTACCTCCTAAATTTTGTACCACCTCCCAATAATATCATCACCTGTTAACCCAGCAATGGTTGAGGTCAGAGATCTCATGATCCATTCACTTACCAAGAGCCATACATGTGAATATTGTTGATTGGGGAGACCAAGCCTTCAACACCTGAGCCTTTGGGGGACATTTTAGATTGAAACTGTAACACGTGACTTCTGTTTGCTAGCATTTTATTTTATTTTATTTTATTTTATTTTAAACATTTTTAGTTGTAGATGGACAGAATGCCTTTATTTTGTTTACTTATTTTTATGTGGTGCTGAGGATCGAACCCAGTGCCTCACACATGCTAGGCAAGCACTTTACCACTGAGACACAACCCCAGCCCTGCATTTTATTTTATATATTTTATATTTTTATTTTATTTTAAGAGCCTTACATTTCTTATCAATGCCATATACTCTATTGTTTTTCTCATTCCTCACCCCACTCAATCAAAACTAATTTTC
>CM053417.1:48142008-48228010 GCA_028644305.1 Xerus rutilus | reverse complement strand
TTGGTACCAGGGATTGAACTCAGGGGCACTCGACCCCTGAGCCACATCCCCAGCCCTATTTTGTGTTTTATGTAGAGACAGGGTCTCACTGAGTTGCTTAGCAGCCTCGCCATTGCTGAGGCTGGCTTTGAACTCGCGATTCTCCTGTCTCAGCCTCCCTAAGTGCTGGGATTACAGGCTTGAGCCACCGCGCCCGGCTACGTCTCATGTTTTCTAACCATTAATCTAAAGATAAAATTAACTGTCCAGTTGAACATTCTACTGTCACTTGAAAGAGCATTCCCAAGTTCATATTCTTGTTCCTTCTCTTAAATAAAGGCCTGCCTTCCTTGAATCTCCTATGTCTTTATCTCCACAGTTTCCCTAGGACTCAGCTGCTTGATATGGTTCAACCAAGGGGATATCTGTGGTCTTTATTTGTCTAAGTTCCTGAGGATAGGGTATTTGCCATATTAGATCCAAAGAGAACACTGTTTAGGTGCAATTTTTACAAGTTATATATTGTATATCATTCTAAAAACAAAATCATGGCTACTTCCAGATTAAGATATTTTGTGTTGATGATGAGCATCATTTTGTTATTAAATGGCCTAAATCCACGAAGAACATTTGAAGTTCTGTGAGGAAGAGGTACCAAACAGATGTGTGTAATGTGAATGTGTACTTCCTCTTTGTATAGGAAAAGTCACAGGTATAGGTAAGGGTTGTATATACCTAAAGGGGGGCATAGGGACATTTACCAGACATTCTCTTTAGATACTGATCATATGGACTCTTATCTGAGTTTATGCTCAGGTTTCCTCAGAAGCACCAACAGGTCAAGTGTCATCAAGAGGACAGGCTTTCAGAGGATGGGTAACTAGTTGATGACTGAGTGAGCAGTCCCATAGGAGAGACTAGTTGGAGTGGGACTACATCTGAATTAAAGCCATGATTTCAAAAAATGATTAACTTTCTTAACCAATACGAAACCAGTCATGGGAAAAGAAATATATTTGGTCACCCTATGATACACTGTCTTTTATTTGTTAATTAATAATCATTTGTTTTGTGGAATTCAGCATTGGCATATATATTCCAAATCCTCTCTACATATAGTCCCTATTGTTTTGCATTTGATGGTAGTGTTGGTAGAGTGAACTCAGTAAATGTTTATAAATAAACATGAATACATATTTCCAATTGGGAAAACAATCAATTCTTGAGAATTGCAGTAAAGGCTGTTATTGGCTTTATATCTGTTAGAAACTCAGTGCCCCAGGCCAAATACACTTTATGGGTTATTTTCATACATAACTTGAATACTGCTTTTAGAGGGAAATATTTCAAGCAAAACTAGGTTTGTAATTTGTTGTAGAATTTTTTCAATTTCTGTTTCACTAGCCTCCCTCAGTTCATGTTACAAATGTGTAAGGACTTGTTTAAGGTCATCCAATTGTGTCTTACCTGATTCTTTTTAACTCAGTTAACAAATTCTCCTTGTGAAAATGTATGAGATATTTAGAAAGGTTTCAGAAAAAAAAAAACAACAATAATTATTTTTACTAAAAAAAAAACCCACAAAAAATACTGGCTTAAATTAGGTGATTTAGCCTTGGGGATTATAATTTAACCTTCAGAGGAAAAAGAAAGTGAGGAATGAGGGTATACTTTACAAATGTGAAGGATCATTATCTACACATTAGTGACCAACTGAAAAATGTTTCTGACTGGCTTGTCAATAGAAGTCTATATTGAGTTAGAACAGATGAATAGAAAGCTAAGACCCAAAGTATAAAGTTTTAATGCAATAATGTGAACTTTCCCAGAGTGTTAGAAATGTTTGAGAATAGAAAGTTGAATTAAGTTTTACTACAGGTTCATTTGGGACACTTCTATAGCTTTAAGTATATGTTTGTAGATGATTGCATAGCATTAATAAAATCTAAATATATATATCCAAACTTGTGAAGCTCATTGTTTATGCTTTATCCCAAGAAGAAACCATGATTCTGAATCTTGAATCTTGAGCTCCTCATCCTCATTATTTTTTTTATAATTTTGCCATATATGCATGTGTCCCTAAAATATATATTTACATTTTCCTTGTTAAAAACTTTCTTTAAATGGAATAATACTGCATATATGTTCAAAAACTAAAATTTTTCCATGTTTTAGAAATTTTGTTTACCATATTGATGTGTGAAAACCGTTCCTTTTTTTTATTGTGGTACCGTGTTCCATCACATTTATATACCTTGATTTATTTGCCTTTTATCCTATCAGTGAACATGTAAATTGTTCCCATGTTTGTGTTTTATTGCTATTGTTGTTATTGTTATTATTGTCAATAATATTGCTGGTATAAATAATGTTGCCATGAGTGTCTGTGTGCATGATCTTGTTGTAAATGTTGTCAAACTTCTCTCTATTAATGATTCTCGTAAGTGTGATTGCTAGGGCTGGGGTTATGGCGCAGTGGTAGCGTGCTCGCCTAGCATGCGTGAGGCACTAGGTTCGATCCTCAGCACCAAATAAAAATAAAATAAAGATATTCTGTCCACCTACAACTAAAATTATTTTTTTAAAAAGTGTGGTTGCTAGACCAGCAGCCTCAACATCACCTGGAAATATGTTAGAAATATAAATCTCCACCCCTAACCCAGACATACTGAATTACATTTTGGGGGCAGGGCCCAGAAGTCTGTGTGTAGCCCTTTCTTTGACTCTGTGGGACACATATTGAGACTGGCTCTAGTATCTCAAAATTTCTGTGGAGTGCATATATCTTTAGCATTATTAAATAATGTCAAATTATTTTCTGCAGTGGTTGTACAGTTTATCCTCTTGATACTACATGAGAATTCTCATTGCTCTACAATAGTAATTATCAAGCCAGCTGTTTGCTGATATTATTTATGGAACCTGAGAAAAATATAGTTGCCTTGATCACCCCCATATCAGTTAAATCAGCATTTCTTGGAATTGGATCCAGGCACCAGTTTTTTAAGCTTCCCAAGCTATTTTTTAATGCGATGATGGTTATGAAAACCAATGATATACATCCTGGGAGACACTTGATACTCTAGGAATTTTATATTCTTGCCAGTCTGGTAGATCTGAAAGAAGAATTTCATTTGTGTGTTCAGTGTTTTGTTGGTTACTAATTAGTTTGAGCACCTTTGGACCACTTGTGACCCATGTGTGTTTCCTCTTTTGTAAAATGCTTGCTTTAGATTTTTGTCCATTTTTTTCTCACATTGCTTATCTTTTCATGTTGATTTGCAAATGCTTTTGATCTGTTCCTAATGGTAACTTATGATTATGTATTGCAAATATTTCCCCCTTTTATTATCTTTTAATTTCTTTATGTATTTTTCATAAAAAGATATTATGCTAATTTTACTATAGTCTATCAGCTTTTTACTTTTTTTATTTTTCACTTTTTGATGGACCTTTATTTTACTTATTTATATGTGGTGCTGACAGCTGAACCCAGTGCCTCACACATGTGAGACAAGCACTTTACCACTGAGCTATAACCCCAACCCACTAATTCATCAGCTATTTCTATTTGTGTTTTCATATCTGATTTAAGAAATTCCTTTCTCATCTAATGCCAGAAAGGTATTAGTCTTATATTGTCTTCTAAATATTTTATAGAAGTGGTCTATTTTCTTTAGGTCATTAATCCATCTGGAATATATTTTTGTGTATGCAGTGAGAGGCATGTCCAATTCCATTTTTTAATTATATACATTTTAATGTTTAGTTATAAATGGATACTACATCTTTATTTTGTTTATTTTTATGTGGTGCTGAGGATGCAGCCCAGTGCCTCACACATGTGAGACAAGTGCTCTGCCATTGAGCCACAACTCCAGTACCCCAATTCCAATTTTTAATGTATGAAGGAATATTGCTTGTTAAATAATCATATTCCTAATTTTTCTAATATTAACAGATTCCAAGTATTCATGACTCTCCAAAGTTTTTAATTTGAATCCATTATCCCATTTTTCTATCCCTATACCAATATCATGCATTCTTTAATTGTTATTATAATATGATTTGGTATGTGATAGGGCATGTCAGCCCCTATTTCGGGTTGTTCTCCAGGGTTGTTTTGACTGGTATTTGCTCTCTAACCAGCTAGGTGAATTTTAGAATCAGCTTGTCAAGTTCCAATAACAACAACAGTGCTGTCAAAGTACTTTATTTTCTTTGATGTTCTGTAGTTTCATTGTGATGTTTCTTTGTGGATTTCTTTCATTTATCCTTTGTTTATCCTGAGCCTGTGGATTTTCTGAATTTAAAACTTGTTCTGTTTCTTCAGTTCTAAAAAATTCAGGTATTTTCATTTAGAATATTGTCTCTCTCTTATGCTATTTTTGCTTTCTGTAACTCTAACAGAGTATATTTTAAATGACGTCATTGTTTTCTTTAAGTTCTCTTTCACATTTTATCTGTGTACACTGTACTGGATTATTTCTCAGGCTTATATTCCTGTTCATAAAGTTTTTATGATTTTCCCCAATCTTATGATTAACCCATATAAAGAGATTCTAATATCATTCATTGTAATTCTTATGTGAAGAGATTCTTTGTTTTCCCAATGTTATGTCTTAAGTTTTTATAGGCTTAATTGTGATATTTGTATTTGCTCACTCTTACTAATGTTTCTTTTAAAGCCTTAAGCCTTTCTTAATTAATTTTTTGTAGTTGTAGATGGACAGCATGCCTTTATTTTATTTATTTTTGTTTGCAGTACTGAGGATCAAACCCACTGCCTCACATATGTGAGGCAGGCACTCTGCCACTGAGCCACCACCCCAGCCTCCTTACTAATGTTTTTTGCTTCTTCCTGTGTTATCTTCACTTTTAGTGTGAAAAACTAAATCTTTCTCTGTGAAAAAACTTTGAACCTGGAAGTTAAGGTACTTTCATTCTTAGAAATTTGCATTAATTTGTTTGTAGGTACTACTAAAAATCTGAAGTTTAGATTCTCAGCTTTCTGAATTGTCAAACAATTCAGTACTTTAAATTCTGGACCAAAATATGCATGGGGGCTACCTTGCAGATACAAGATTTTAGTAAAGATTACCCTTACCATCAATCCCAGACTCAAAGCAAAAGCAAATAAGATCCTTTACTCTTTTCCTCTGAAAGTGGTGTTTTTTTTTTTCCTCCAAGGTAATCCCTTCCCTTGAGATATTACCTTTGGGGTTCTATTAGGTAAGGAACTTTATTTACCCTCTCATCTTATGAAAGGTCTAGGCTTTGTGTACTGTCTTGTATTTTAGCCTCATTAGTGCTAAAATTGCTAAACCCCTGGAGATTGGGAGGTGTTTCTAGGGCAGTCTTGGCCTTCAATGTTTGGTTGCATCTCTGGATTAGTGCTTTCTTTTTGTTGTTGTTGTTTTTTTCCCTTTGAGAGTTATGATGATTGGTAATGAGAATGTTTTCTTAATTTCTAGCCAGCTTAGCTTTGCATCTAAAGATATTTTTAAAAAGTTTTATCTAGTATTTTAGGTGTTCTGCAAATTGATGGTCCCTTGGTAACTCCTTAGCCATGTTGCTATAAGCAGAAGTCTTTTTAAATGTATTTCTATGACACTTTGGGAAATTGAGAGACATATTAGGTACTGCTTAATCCACCACTATGTTTAGGTAAGTGTAGTTCAAGTTCTGCACTTGTCCAATGTTGTTTCTGCTTAATTTAAAAGAAATAAACAAAAACAAGTGTTAGCTAGATATACATACTTGGTTTGTCAAAATGTCCAGAATATTTTGGATACTTCAATTTGATTCATATTTATTTAATTGAAGGGAAAACTGAGCACCTTTGTTTTTGATGCAAGCATCTAGAAGTAGGTTCTAATGGAAAGTGGGGAAATAAATAGTTAAAACCAGTCAGTTGTCATGTTTGGCAGTTTTATTAAAAATCTTTTGATCTAATTGAAAATATTTTATAATGATTTAAATATGGACACAAACCAGGTTTGGGTGATTTGTTTTACTAGATAGAGAAATATTTCTTTCTTTAGACCTGCATAGGTAGTGGTAGCATTCTGATGTACCATGCTTCATTTCACTGTGGTCATTCTGTTCATGTTCAAATTTTCATAGTGTGCATTGTATTCTGTGGTTTCACACGCCCAAACCAAAATCATGAAGAATAAACACTCTCTTCTAAAAATGAAATGATATATGGAGTATACCTTAGTGAAAGTTTCAGATTGTCCTTCTGGGTAGGCTACACAGAATACATTGCACCGTTCTTATTTCAAGACATAAAGCTGTCAATGACCTTCAAATTTTATAGTTGTCCTAGATAGGAATCTTGACTTTTGGGATAGGAGTCAACTTTGGAAGCAACAGAATGTAATACTTTAGGTAATGAATCCTTGCATTGTTTTATGGAAGTTTGCCCTGTCCATGATAAGATGGTAGCTAATGAAAGCAGAATACTGCATAAACCAGATATTTTACACCTGTCAGCCTATTTTGTCTATTAAAAATCTATTCTGTTATGTATCTGAGATTATCAGTTTGACCTCTCATAATGAAAATATACATAATTTTATTTGAAATATGTTAATTTAAAGTAAATGAAATGTATGTAATTTGTAAAAGAATATCAATAACATGAATACCATCTGTATTATACATAGGGAGAATATATTTTATTTAGACATGGTTGTCCACACCTCCTATGCTTTTTAGTCATCATCATGAGTCATTCTATATGTTCTTTATTCAATGCTAAAAATCACCTTTTAAATTTAATATGGTTTATAATTTTTATTTTAGAGTACAAACTGTGACATAAACAAAAGGAAAATCAGCATGAAAGGAATACTTTTTATACTTATCTTTTGATTAATTGAAAATTGCTTAAGTTATTTTGGAAAGCAATATGTTTCTGCTGCCAATGGAATCATGACATTAGCAAGAGTTGAATTTTTATGTACAACATAGTTAATTTTTTTGCCTTTTATAATTTAGATTTTGTGTATCTGTGATCTCCATTAATCCACTTAGTGTAGAGTTAGAACACTTTGAAGAATGTAATTGAATTTAATTTAGGAAATGTTTAGATACTATGTGATTTCCTTAGTCCAGAATTTTGGCTGTGGAATGTAAAAGAATGGTTGAATCTGAAAGAGGTTTTGCCAGGAAGAATTATCAGAACTCATGCCAGAAAAGTGATTGCTGGTTCAAAAGCTTAGACGATGGATAGGAGGCCAATTCTATTGGCCGAATGGGGCCATTTGGAGGAGCTATAAGGGGTAGGAATGGGGTATCAGTGAGAAACAATCCTCCTCTAGATGTGTTTCATTTGAACTGATGAAGGGACATCTGGGTGGGAATGTCAGTTAGAAACATGGAACTTGAGGATGGTTAAGGGTGGTCAGGACTAGACATGTTAATTTTGTCTCATTGACACTGAGATGATATTGATCTGGAGGGAGTAGGGGATTTGAGTATAACCTGAATGATTAGTCTCAGAATTTCAAATTATTTAAGAAAAATTTTCCTAACTATGGCATTATCAAGTACTGATTTTTGGAAGTAATGGTTCCATGCAAGGAATTAGAAAATCCTTCTCTGGATACTTGAAGTCATTATTTAATGCACTTTTTAATATGTTGACTCTTAGACTTTAAGAGTTAGAGAAATATTAGGAATTTTAGATCAAATGAGATAATCGTACCATAACTACCTAAGGGGCGATATTTAGAGTAAATGGAACATATAGTACTGTCTCTGGTATGTTGATTGTGTTTTCGCAGTGTAAACAGGACAAATGTGGCCTTTTGGACCTGTAATCTTACTGAGGGCATAATTTCTAGTGGCCCATGTGGTTGATAATTACATAGTAGACAACCAGTACATATTAGTTGAATGAATATATGAAACACAAAATTAGTGTAGAACCAAACTCTCATATCAAAGTATTTGATATTTAACTCAAAAGAAAAGAAGAACATGTAATGGAGTTTAATAACATTAAATATGCATGTACACACACTCATATTTAGCCATATATTATAAGAAATTATTGGAAAACATGACATCATAAATTATAACAGTTAAGGAATTGATTTTTGTAAACAAGCAAAATGGGAGAGGAGTGTGTTAAAATATAAAGATTTAAAAAAGACTTTGGGGGAACTTTTATTTTTTTACCTGGACTAAAAAAAAATATTTGTCAATATAAGTTAAGACAATACTGATCTATCTAAAATACTGTACTAATATATTTTTTAAAAAGAATAAATTGGTTCCATTCCATTTAGGTGGAGAATGACAGACTTAATCAGAGTGAACCTAACTAGACTATCCTACTACTAAAATGACTTAATGAGATATAAGATAGAAGAGAAAGGTTATGTTTTGGCAAGAAGGAAAGGGCATTATGGTTCAATACTTTTAGTTAACTAACCTTTAAGTGTGCAATTAACATTTAAAGGAAACAAAGTTTTGAAAGCATTATAGAGTAATTGCAGAAATGTAAAAAGTAGTTAAAAGCCTATGGTCTGTTAGGAGAAATTCCTTCAGATAACACTGACAGTCATCTGAAGTGAATTTGTCATGCATAAAAGATGAAGAAAAATCTGTTCATATGGTGACATAGTTACTGTTTTCTCGTTTGTTGTTTTTCTTCATGAACTTCAGCTCATTGACATTTGCTGGAATGAAACTTTCATACTGACCCAGAATTGATCTTTTAAACACAAATTATGAAGGTTTTTTTGAGGGAAGAAACACGCTTGGAAAGTGAGCAGGAGGAGGGAGAAATGGAAGGGCTTATGTCTTGAAATTTTACAGGATACTTGCCTATCAACTTGCAGTTTTTCAGAATCTCTTACATTTAAAAATTTATGATGTCTAGCTTCTGCTACTATGAATAGCTTTTCACTTATAGCAGGTATTCAGGGTGTCTGAGCTATCAACTTACCTTTACAATTTATTTTGAGAACATAAGTAGTTTTAATGTCAAACACTAAATTCAAAAGCTATTTTCATTTTTTAAGATACAGAGTACTTAGACAATAGGAATTTTACAACAGTAGCCTGATCCACATCAGTTTGCCTGCAGTTTTCTTGCTCTTTCTCCTAACTGCTACTGATGGACCCTAACTCTTTTCAAATTCCCCTACACTAGATGTCTGCAGGGACCTCAGGGAATAGCTTGCACATTCTCCAAATGAATTTTGTTAGCTTCCATGTAGCACCTTCAGGTGTTTCTACTGGTTACCTGTTTTGAACCCCTCCCTTAGAGACAACCGTGTGTGGAGAGAGGGAAAGAATTTCTCATGGGGTACAGCAGGTGGCATACTGTGAAGCCTTCTAAGTGAAAAAGGGGTGATTTTGGGGAAAGTATGGAAACATCTTTCTTCTTCTTGCCTCTCTCTCTCTCTCTCTCTCTCTCTCTCTCTCTCTTTCTCTCTCTCTCTCTCTCTCTCTCTCTCTCTCTCTCTCTCTCCTCTCTCTCCTCTCTCTCCTCTCTCTCCTCTCTCTCTTTCTCTCTTTTCCTGTGCTGGGGATGAAGCCCAGTCCTTATACCAAGTAGGCAAACAATCTACTGCTGGTCTATAGCTCAGCCCCTCTCTTTTTTTAATGTACTTGATTAAATTGGTACCAAAGCAATGCTCTTCACACAGTTCTCCTTTGTCATAGCACTCAGAAGTTTGACCATTTGGGGAGTCAGTAGCCTGGGTCTGGAGACACATTTAGAAAACAAAATATGCTGCACTTAGAATCACCTCAATCCTTTGCAAATTGCAGGTCTTCCTGGTGGACTCTGCCTGCCTACTTGCTACTGGCTTCCTTTCCTTTAGATTATTCTCTCAGGGGGTCCCTTAGTTCACCACACAAATAGACTTAAGGCTGATTCCTAGGATTGTACACATAAGTCTCATACTGTGCCTTGTACTCCTACATTTTTTCCATTTTCTTCTCTTGATATGCTTTAGATGAGTAGGTGAAGGAGAGTGGAAGAAAATGAATAATGCTGTATCTCTTTGTGTCTTATCTTTCTTCCTCTTCTATTCAGTAATTTATGGGCATGAAAATATTATTATCCAATTTTACAGTACATTTTTGTCTACAAAGTAATGTAAAAAAATGAGGTATCATTAAGCATTGGCCATGATGACCATTTGTAACATGGAACAATACAGAAGTTGACTCATTGAAGCAATATGTACTGTGATAGTAATCTGCATCGGCCATGAATTTGAGAAAGTGAGTTTGATTCTAATTGTTATTTTCAAATAGAACCTACTAAGCACTAGAAGTTCTATTAAGTCTATACCTTCCTCAAAAATAGTTATCCAGAGTCAGAATATATCCAAGCCCACTGAATGTGTTAAATATTTCATATAGCTGAACACAGAAGAAAAGATATGTCACCTCCCACTGCAGCGCCTGAATTCAGAAGATGAGTTAACAGGTTATCTATAGCAAGAAGTGAAATAAAATAACAACAAAAAATTTCACATTCTGAGCTAAAATTCTATTTTAGGTTCAATTCATTCTGTAATGCTTATTTGCACAGTTAAACCTACAATGGAGATGAAAAGTTTTAAGTATACAGAGTTGAATTATTTTATAATTACAATAATGTTCTTAATCTTTCAAATTTATTTTCACTGTAGTAAAAATTATTCAAGTTACCAATCTATTTTTATAATAAAATACTTTACAAAAAAATCTCACTAACAGAAACATTTTTGAAAATTGAATAATTTTCATGCATCAAAAATATTCTAGTAAAATAAAAATATACCTTAATAATTATTTACCTTTTCATTCTATTTGAAAAAGATCATAGTAATGAAGCAACATAATATATGTTTTTGATTTCATTTTAACACATGTATATTGTGGTTCTATCCATATGTGTATCTCTTTTAAGTAAAAAGGCACAATATTTTAAAATTTGAGTCTCATTAATTAGATAATGGGTACCAATACAGGACCAGAGCTTAATGGAAAGTGGATTGAGTTGAAGGAGAGAAAAGATTAGTGAAGAGAAGAAAAAGCACACTTACAGGGGCGGAGAAAAATACATGACTTTTTTTTTATCATTTTACCCATTTAAGCATAGAATTAAGTGACATTAAGTATACTTACATTGTTTTGCAGCCATAACCACTATTTCCAGAACTTTGCTATATATCTAGGTAAACAATAATTCCTCATACTTTCCTGCCTGGCTACTGGTAACCTCAATTCTTCTTTTTATATTTAAAAGTTTGTCTATTCTAAATATCTTATATAAATGGAATCAAAATATATCTGTCCTTTTGTGTCTCTTTCATTTCACTAAGCAAAATGCTTTCAAAGTTTATTCATGTAGCATGCATCAAGTCGTTGTTCCTTTATGACTGAATAAATTCCATTGTATGTATATACCACCTTTTATCAGTGAATCTGGTGGGTTGTTTGCATCTTTTGAATAATGAATAATGATACTATTGAGGTTGATGTATATTACGCTTTTCAGTTCTTTTGTGTACATAACTAAGTATATTTGTCAGGGTTGTCCAGAGAAACATAAACAAATAATATATGTATAAACTGACTTATTTTGAGGAATTTCGTATTGCAATAATATATATATTATATATTATTACATATATATATTATATAACATATATATAATATATATACATATATATATATACATATATATATATATATAAAGAGACTTGTTATGAGGAATTAGATCATTCCCTTAGTGGCTGAAGAATCTCATGGTCTGCCATTAGTAAGTGTAATTCTAGTCCAAGTCCTGAGTCGGGAGGCCTGAGAACAAAGGGAGCTGGTTGTATAAATCCCAGTCTAAGAACAAGAGAAGATTGCTCTTCTATCATACAGAAAGCAGAAAAGGTGAATTCCTACTCCTTCCTTTTGGTTCTATTTAGATCCTCCACCAATAGGATTATGCCCACACACATGGGAGTGGGTAATCTATTCTGTTGAATCCACCAATCCAAATACTGACATCATCCAGAAATACCCTCACAGATACACTCAGGAATAGTGTTTAATTTGGGCACCTCTTGGCCCAGTCAAGTTGACACATAATCATCACATCAGGGGCAGAAGTGCAGGTTCATGTGGTAATTCAGTGTTTAATTTCAGTGTTTAAGAACATCCATAACTGTTGTCATGGTGGCTGTACCATTTTACATTGTCTTCACTAGTATATGAAGATTGCATTTTTTCTACATTTTCACCAATGTGTATTATTTTCCTTTTTTTGATAATAGCCATTCTGGTGATTATGAAGTAGTGTTTTTTGTGGTTAGTATTTTTGGGGAGTACTGAGGATTGAAC
Organism: Xerus rutilus; assembly: GCA_028644305.1. Lineage (NCBI taxonomy): Eukaryota > Metazoa > Chordata > Mammalia > Rodentia > Sciuridae > Xerus > Xerus rutilus. The sequence goes on along the minus strand of CM053417.1, from coordinate 48,215,677 downwards.
CCTGGGGTGGTTTACCGTTGAGCTATATCTCCAGCCCTATGTGTGTATGCATGTATGTATGTATATATGCATTTTTTTAGAGACAGGATCTTGCCAACTTACTTAGGGCTTTTCTAAGTTGTTGAGGCTGGCTTCAAAATTATAATCCACCTGCCTCAGCCTCCTGGGTTGCTGGGATTACAGGCATGTGCCACTCTGCCTGGTTTGTGGGTACTATTTTGATGTTCTTCAAATGGAAGAGAAATGAATATTGCATGTTGATTATGTATCCTGCAACATTGCCACAATAATTAATTAGCTCTGTAACATTTTTTCTGCATTTTTTATGTTTCGTACCTGTAAGATCATGTCATTTGTGAATAGAAATAATTTTATTATTATTTTGCAGTTTTTGTGCTTTTTATTTTTTTTTCTCTAAGTGCTCTGGTTAGAGAAAATCAGTGCTATGATGATGCAAGTGGTGAAAACAGACATACTTATCTTGTTCTAATTTTAGTTATTAGAGTCTTCTGGTTCTCAAGCTAGCTAAAAGCTTTGTCTTTTTAAAGAAAATGGATTTTCAGTGAATGCACTGATTTTTCATCTATTGGCTTAAATGATCTATTTTGTTTATCTGTAATTTTTATTATTTTCTCCCTGTTATTAAATTTGGAATTAGTTTTTTCTTTTCTAGTTCTGTAAGATGTACAGTTAGTTTATTGTTTTAAGATTTTTCTTCCTTTAATGTTGGTATTTACTATTATAATTTTTCTCTCTTAGTATGGCTTTTACTGCATTTTATAAGGCTTGGCATGTTGCAGTTTTGTTTCCATTCATCTGAAAGGATTTTATAATTTCTCTTGTGCTGACTTCCTTGGCCCCATTGGTTGTTTAAGAATGTGTTGATAATTTTTTGGATAATTAGGAAATTCTGACTTTTTTTGTTATTTCTTTCTATGCTCTTGCCATTGTGATAACAAGTCATACTTTTGTATAATTTTAGTCTTTTAAAATTTCTTAGGACTTACTTTGTGGCCTGACCTACAACTTATCCTGGAAAATGTTCTGTGTGTGCTTGAGAATAATATGCATTCTGTTGTTGTTGGGTGAAATGTTTTGTATATGTCTGTTGGTTCTAATTTATTTGTAGTGTAGTATAATTTCTCTTTTTATTAATCTGTTGTCTAATTGGTCTATCCACTATTGAAAGTAGGGTATTTAATTTTCTATGTATTTTTATAGAATGCTTTAATTCTCCCTTCAAATCAGTCAATGTTATTTCAATTTTGGAGCTCTTGTCTTAAGTGGGAATGTGCTTATAATCATCATACTTTCTTAATGGATTAACATTTTTATCCATATTTAATCTCCTTTTTGCCTCTTATTATGTTTTATTTTCTTATTTCTTTTACTTAAAGTCTATCTTATCTCAAAAATAGAGGAACCTCAGCTCTTTTGGTTGCTATTTACATGAATATATTTTTCTATTCTGTTTGGGTCTTTTTGTGTCTTTTTATCTATAGTGACTCTCTTTTATACCAATAGAAGGATCATATTTAATCCATTCTACCAAACACTTCTTTTGATTGGAAAGCTTCTTCCCTTTTATATGTCTGTGGAAATCTCATACAAGATTAAACGTAGGGGTACTTAACCACTGAGCCACATCCCCAGACCTTTTTGTATTTTACTTAGAGACATGGTCACTGAGTTGCTTAGGGCCTTGCTAATCCTCCTGCCTCAGCCTCCCAAACTGCTGGGATTATAGGCATGGACCACTGTGCCTTGAGGATTAGATTTCAACATATGAATTTTGGAGAGACACATCCTTTCAATCTATAACTGGCCTCACACTTGGGTATGCCTCATATTTCATCACTTGTGCCTGATTTTCCTTTAAAAGTAGGAATGCATAATGTAATTAAACATAGATATTGTAAATAATGGGTGAATTTTGAACTGGCCAAGTGTGCTTTATAAGATGGAAAGTGGTTCCAAATTTTGATAAATGAATAGTAGTGTTGGTATTTTGTTTTTTAGTATTACTATACATAAGCTAGTGCTACATAATGTTTTCCATTTCCTGGTTAGATTTTCATGACAAGAAATCAGGCTTTAAAAATTATGATCTGTATTTAAGGCCCAGAAACTTACTCATTGTTTTTGAAAGCCATTTGTTCTTACATACTCTTTTTGTTTGACAGTTATTTACTTAAATGCATAGAAAACAATAAAATTTATACATTTTATATATTTAATTGTAGTTTATTTTTAGGTGAAATGCTGTAGGGAATAGGTAAGGAGTGTATAACCATGCAATAACAACCACACCAGAAGTTTACTAGTTAATCAGTTTTAGAATTGGTTTTGCATGCTTAAAAATCATGATCATAAACCACTATTTTTTGCTTTTATTTCTTTTTAGAACCTTGTAAAACATCTTCCTGATCAGAAAGTACTCAATGAATTAGCACAGCTTAAGAATGAATATGATGATCTCTGTGAGCCTGAGCAATTTGGAGTTGTGGTATGTATTGAGCAGAAACACCTACAAACTCAACTGGGAGGTAACGCTTGTCAGAAACAGTGAAAAGAAAGACATTTCACATGTTAATGTTTTTTCTGACTCTGTAACTAACTAATTACATATAATATTGACTGTCAGAAAAAATCTTTCTTTACCTCTAATATATTTCATGGTGTTAAAAAATAACCAAATTAATTTTTAAATTCATAAAACATCTTAAAAATCTTATGGGATCCTCTCTAATAAATTAAATTGAAATTATATTATTATATGCAAAATACAAAATGCCATATTTTATTGGCTACATTTTCTTCCATTCAGATCTCCATGTTAGAATTTGTCTCCCAAAAGCATAGTCTTCAATGCAAGGATAATAATTTGATAACTAGCAAAGTATGAGAGACTTTTCCATGGTATATATTATGTTAGAAAAAGAATGGGTATTTTTAGATTTTCTATACAGTGTCATTAACTAATTGAAAGCTCTAAGTGTATTGTTTTAAGCTGAGACCAAAATTTTATGAATATACCTCATATGGTATATTATTGGAATGAATTAATATTATTGGAATGAATTATTTTTCTTTATTCCCCCTTCATTTTAAATGTTTCCAAAGTTGACTAGTTCTAAGTTATGTATTAAAGAATGTAGTTAATATATTTTAAGTATTCCCCAATTTGCTATTCAAATATTGACAGTTTTTCCCAAAAAAGATAGGGAAAGAGGGTATCATGATGTATTTAATTTATTGGAGTTCAAAAGATATTTTTACTTAGGTATTCAATACAAATTTGTTTGTCATATGAATGAAAGTTCCATATGATTGCTGACTTTTTTCTGACTCCCTGAACATTTTCTGTCTGCATACTAAATATTTTTAAATTGCCACTGGGCCTGATAGTCAAATATTGTCTGCTTCATCCAAAGTATTTTATAAGGCTTTTTTAAAAAATTTTTTTATTTTTTATTTTTTTATTTTTATACTTTTTTATAAGGCTTTTTTAATAGTTGTGTATTAGAAACTTTGCAATTTCAATATCTTGTATAAAATCAATGTGTGAAAGGTGAGGCTCTGCATATTCCATTTGAGCATGTGCAGTAACTGCCTGCCCATATTTAAAGTACTTTAATTCTAACACTTGTCATTCCCTACTGATGTAAAAGTATACTGACAAATCTATTAAAAGAAAATCAGATATATGCATTTGGGATCAAATAGAACATAGAAAGTTACCTGAGGAACATGTTTCTCTTATGAGTCAGGAAACTTAGTCAACTGAATCAACTAAGTATTTATTAACTTGGAGGACTTTACTGCTATGTTAAGTGATAAAATTTTCTAGACCAAAGGCAACACTTGAAATTTGAGCTTCTCAGATTCATATTGTAATTGAAGCAGGGTTATACACCATCAGAGAATTCCTCTGTGTCTAGATGGTTATGAGTTTTACAGTAGGTACACTACACAATTTTTCTGAAGCCATTTTTTCTGTGAATGCAGTTTATCTTAGAAGATGTATTTGTTTGCCAAGCAAGTCCTTCAAGTGGAATATCCTTGGTACCACACTCAGGCAATGAGGTTTGGGGACATAAAAAGCAATATACCTTCTGAACTAAAGGCAAAATAGAAAATGGAAGAGATATCTTATTTATGCACATAAATAATTCTTGGGCTGCATGTACATGAATTCACCTACTCTTATTTATTCTCACCATACTTAGCTACATGTCTGTAGGGGAAAATATCAAGGCCATTACAAAGCAGTTTATACTATGTAAATTACCTAAAAATGTATCAAACAGAATTTGCCAAATAAAGTTTAGGTAAATGCATTGTTAGGAAAATGTTTTTGAACTAATGATATACCTTAGTCTTTTAAGAATGCATGTTTGCATTACAATGTTCACAACAGTATGTTGAATAAGTAAATAATGTTTATTGAAATGAAGTATAGGACAATCATTAAAGATAAGTACGTGGGCTGGGCACATTGATGAATGCCTCTAACCCCAGTGGCTTCGGAGGCTGAGGCAGGAGGATCATGAGTTCAAAGCCAGCCTCAGCAATTTAGCCAGGCCCTAAGCAACTCAGCAAGACCTTGTCTCTAAATAAAATACATAAACGGGCTCAAGATGCGGCTCAGTGGTTAAGGGTCCCTGAGTTCAATCCTTGCTACCAAAGTAACAAACAAACAAACAAACAAAAGGCAAGTATGTGATTGAGCTATAAAAGCAAAAATCATGCTAAAATATAACCAAGTTAAATTACTTTGGTCTGAATATACCCAAATGCCTTGTAACCCTTATACTTCAATCAACATCCTTCACTGAGGATACCTTTAGGAATACATGTAATCATCTGCACTAATGAAAGAGGTTCCAAACTGGAGAGGTTCCTTGCTTCTGCTCTCTTCATCTACCAACACTATTAATGCATTCTTCTGAAAAAATAAGTGTGTATCATATAATTCTTATATCAAAAACCTTTAGTGTCTCCCTGAATTTACAGAATGAAACTCAAACTCCTTTGCATTCTCATCCTGCCTGTAATTTTCTTAACCACTATTGTCTAATCTTCTGTCTCCTGCTAGTTCTTTTTCACTTAATACAAACAACCTAACCTCTTGCTTGCCAAAGAAAACCAAAAACATTTAGGCTGCAGAGCCCCCGATATCTCTTCTGCCTACAAAGTTATCTCTAGCCATATCTCTTGTTTTGTTATTGTTTTCTTGATGTGGGTTCTTTCTGTGTTGTCTAGTCTGATCCTGAAGTCATGAACTCAAGTGACCCTCCCAGCTCAGCCTGCCAGTCAGCATTACCTGGCTTAAGGATTTTTTCTGGGAGGTGCTGTGGATTGAACCCAGGATGTTGCACATGCTATGCAAGTGTTCTACCATTGACCTATATCCCTAGCCCCACAACTTTTATTAACTCATTTTCTGCCACACCTCAGAAAAAGAGATGCCTAATTATTATTACTAATATTATTGTTGTTATTTTTAAATTTTTATTTATTTTTGGTACTGGGGATTGAACATTACCAGGAATGCATTGTCAGACACAAAATATAATGGAGACTTACTATGCCATGGTCTGTGCTAAGAATCATTACTTGGACTATCTTATGTATTGTTGAAGTTGTCAATATTACTAACTCCATATTACAGAGGATGAAACTGAGGCCAAGAAAGGCTCGGTAACTTGTCCAAGGGTTGTAGATATAGAATTCAAACCCAGATGGTCTGAATTCATAGCCAGTGCTATTAGCTCCAGTGCCCTTCTGCAGAGTGTCTATGTGTATGTGTGTGTGTGTGTGTGCGCACATGTCTGTCTCTCCTCTGCCTACTTTAAGAAATCAGTATTTCTTGCGTGCTTCACTTCTCTTAGTTATTCTATTGCATATTCAATTTTCCAGGCTCCACTCCACTTTTTCTCTTTAGGGGGGGAAATATGTCAGTTATTGTCTAAAAATGAATGAATAGATAGATGGGTGAATGAATACATCCATCATTGACGCTAAGGCCCCTGCTAGCTACTGCCCTCTCTCCAGTTCTCCACTTTAGTTTTGTCAAAGATTAGTCTTCATTTACTCTCAAAAACCTTAGCTCTTATTCACTCTAACCAATAGCAATCAAGATTCTGCCTTAAATAATAAATTGAAATTGATCTAGGAAAGAACATTAATTACCTCTTAATCACACTTTAAGAATGCATCAGATCTACTCACTTCATACCATTTGTACTAGAACTGCGTTAGTCCAGGTCAGCATGGCCATTCTCTTTGACCATTACAACATATATTTGATGTTAGTGTGTGCATGCAGTGCTAAGTATTAAACTCAGGGATGCTCTACCCCTGAGCTCCATCCCAAATTCCCTTTTTATTTTTTTTATTTTAAGACATGGTCTCACTAAACTGGTGAGGCTTGCCTCAAACTTGCAATCCTCCTGCTTTATCTTCCCAAAAAGCTAGGATTACTGGTGTCCATTATTATGCCCACTTTTAACAATCACAATATACTTGTAGCTGGTTTCTCTCACACTTTAACCCTTCCCCAAAACAGTCTTGGTATAGTCATCCTCAGGGTGGCATTTCTAGAATATATTTGCATTGCATTATATTATTTATCTGCTTAAAGCATCAGTGGTGTTCTATACCAGTAAAACTACAGTATTACCTCCTTACCATGGTCTTTAAGGTACTTCTACTTTTCTCTCTTGCTGCTTGGCCTCTTGCTTATCATGCCTCAGCCACATTGTATTTCATTTTTCTGGTGGTTGGATTCACCGGGCTCATCCCTGCGCCTCAGGATGGTTCCACATGCTGCCCTATCTTACTCTGCTCCCTGCCTGCCTCTCTCCTGCTTGTTCTTCAAGTATTAGCTTAAATTTCACATTCCCAATGATGTCATCACTTATTTATCAACCAAAATCGGTCTCCTTATTAACCTCTCCCAGAGCACTATTTGTTTCTTTTTAGAGATTATCATGTTATCTGTTTATTTGTGAGGTTGAATGTCTGCAGCCTTTACTAAATTGTAAGATCTATCATGTCAATTTTATTCACATGATATGTACCTACAAATCTTATTTGAGTCTTTTTTGCATAAATGCAAACTCATATGAACTCTTCAGTCTCATCTTAATTTGTATCCATATGACACTTCATAATATTGAAGAATTTAAAATCCTTTTTGAAACCTTTTTTCCCTTGTCTTCTTAAAAGTAAATACTCTCTGCTGATTTTATTAATGTAATTCTGGCCAGTGCCCTGCAGAGTTTCCATTGTTATGTAACTTCCCAGATGATAAAAACAGAACCTCATCAAGTAGGGATAAACATATACCATAAGTGAGATTTCTCCTGCAAGAAGGATTAAAATAATAAGAAAACAATAAAATCATCACAATTGACAGAAGTTGTGGAAAAGCTTACCTGAGAATGGCTGGGCTGCTAAACTTTTTCCAACTTTTTTGTTTCTTTAGCAGTCATAACATTGGGTTGACTTATAATTAATTACATGTATACAGATGAGGTGGAGAGAGAGGGAGGGAGGGAGGGAGAGGAGAAAAAGGAAACAATCAACAGAAAAACCTCACACACACAAAAATACAAAGACCTTTCTACTGCCTAGAGGCAGACCTCCTGGTAAGAGGGATATGCTAGTTCCCACATCTTCTGTGATCAATAATCCTCTTCTTTAGGGGGGTAGATTGGCTGCATAGCTTCCCACTGACTTGTCCTCCAACCTGCCTCTGACAGAATTGAATTTGGTATATGGTTGTAATTATGTGCTGTACCTTTACTGGAAGAAAAGCACAGATCTTTGAAAGCTCTGGCAGTTAGAACCCCCAGCAGGAGCTTTTAGACTCTTCAGAGTGTTTGCAGCTCAGCTGTTCTCAAACCTCAGAGCTATGGAAATTCCCACTTGTCTTGCACTGGGGATGGAGACCCATACTGTGTACATCTATTAAACTAACACATCTTCTGAGAAAAAGAAGGCAATAATTAGTTCTTTCAGTAATCTCTGCTTTGTTTTTCTGACTTCAAATTACCCATATTTTTCAATTAAAAACATTCTAAAGCTATAATCTAACAAAAAGATGTTGAGGTAGACTTGTACATAAAAATCTTTATCTTGAAAACCACAGATTACACGATATTGTTGACAGCACATAGAACATTTTCTTTTCTGTTTTTGCACAAACATTTGAAGGTGGGAGGAGAGATTTATGCCTGTAATTGGAAGTATTACTATAAAGTCTCTATGATTTTTAATTTTTTAAAAGCCTTATAAGAGTTCATAAGCTCTATTCAAGGTAGTTTAACCGGGTGAAAACGAAGTTCTTAAAAGCTTTTTAAATTTTTTTCTCCCATATATAACCAAAGGCAGTTAGTGTGGTAGAAATTATAAGTCCTCTGTTCTATTAATATTAAATCACTTTTTTGGTTTGCATCTTCTTTGGGAAAATCATATTTTTTCTTTATTTTATCAGCTTGCATTCAGAGTATTCATTATTTTGATATGTAATGCCCTAATTGTTTGGGTTTTCATTCCTTCTCTATACATGAATGATACCTCTTAATTCTACATGCATATTCATCTTATGTGAGTAAAAGCTCCTGTAATAATTTTGAGATCAGGTAAAAGAAAATTCACCATGACTCATTTGCTAATCCCCGTATTTATGTTCTTATTCATTTCATTAAATTCCTCTAATAACCCATTCTCATGACAGGATTATTTATTTTCATCAGCTTTTTTAATGAAATAAGGTAAAATAAAACCACCTGAAAATTGAATGTTTACAGTAGTCTATAGCTGTCAATTTTGCAATTGATTGCTTTTTATTAAATTCAAAAAAATAAAACTGACCGTCTTGGTCTTGTTTTTCCCCATTTATCATTAATCCCTAAAACAATAGCATGACACCACAACAGTTTTAATTGTTGTAATTGGTCTGAAGCCATTGTTTTCAGAAGTAGTTTTTGAAATTCTTGCTTCTTGGTGTTACTCTTCTCCAACTTTTCAGTGTGTTTTTGGAAAAGATGTTATTGTGTTCTGTTCCAGAATAAAGATGAGTAGGCATTTGTCAATGCGTAATCTCACATATCACTATCTTTGGGGAAATCCTCTGTATCACCATATCATTATTTTTCTGATGTAGCATCAGTTTTCAACACTACTTTTTCAAAGCTTCAATTTGCAGATTAACTATGTCTCTCATCTTTCATGCTATCTAATGTGCAAATATTTGTCATTTATTTATAGCTAGTATACATATATTGGTAATTTTGTCCAGGCCTGGTACTGAATTTGTTTTTGAAAGGACAGAAATGAATAGGACAGGTCCTGACCTCAAGAAGGGTATTGTCTATAAGAAGATTAGAAAATTACTTAATATAGAATGACAAATGTCTTTGCTTTATTTTCATGCTTCAGGCAGAATGTTGCTTGGTATGTTGACTCTAACTCTCACTTTCATAGGCAGTTGTACCTGTTTTCTAACATAAATCCTTCCATCTTTAATGAGATTTCTTCATTTTCTTTATGTAGTCACAGATACAAAACTATTCTGTGTATTCAGTGTACAGTTGGTCATAATAGTGAATATTTGTTACAATTTGTCTATTAATTCTAATGAATTCTAAAATTTATATTTTGAAGAGACTAGAGTTTCCATTATGGTTTGTATAATAGGTGTTAAGGGTGTATTTCTTAGCAGTACAAAAGGAAAAGTGATGGAAATAACCCCTGAAGTCACATATGACTGCAAACAAGTCACGTGGCCATCTTCTGTGCATTCACATATATTTTTTGCACTCATGCCATTTTTTTCTTTTTCTTTGAATTCTTTTGGTAGTCTGGTAGTAGATCAATATTCAGCAACTGTGTAGGTTTGAAGTACATAAAATTCAAATTATATAAAAAAAACTATGTCTAACTCTTTGGGGAAATAACCCACTTGTAACTGCTCTCACTAAAGCTGTCAATGCACATTTTTTTTAATATAGTGCAGATCAGCTAAAGAAATGAGAGTTGCTTGGTGTGATTTGATAGACAAGTACCTCGTAACACAAATAAATCCCCTACATAATACAACACCCTGGTCAGCATCCCACAGCCCTTCAAGGAATGAATTATAAAACAAAGGATGCCAGTCAACTAAAATGCTGCCAGGGACCACAATGCAAAACAAACACACATTTCAGCAGAGTTTTTGTTTTATTTACTTATATCACTTAGGTGTACTCAAGTACCTTTATGAGACATGAGCCTTTTAATAATTGTATCTGTGGCTGGGGATGTAGCTCAGTGCTTCTTATTTTTTCCATGCTTCGTTGTCCAAGATATTCTCTTACATACCCAAATCTGCTGATGGAAGTTTATCTGTTATCTATCAGACACTGGTATGATCATAAAAATGCACACTTATGATTGTGAAAATTCTGTTGATATGATAAATACATATTGATTTGTGGCTTCTATTAAGAGATGTGCCCATATAGCTTCACCCCCCTCCAAGTCTCTTGATTTTATAAGAATGTATTTTCAATGATAATATTTCAAATGGTACATATACATTATGAATTAATTATGGCTTAGTGGAGTATAGCACAATATTTATAGTGTGTTTAAAGGATAATAAGCTGTGTTCTTCACTGGACCGTGGAAGCACCCTTCCTTAAATTGTAGGTGAGAAGAACTTTCCCTCAGGTTTGAGAGAACAATTAGAAGCCATATTTCCTTCTTACTGAGAATTTCTGAGAAGAAATAAAGAAGCAAAGGATAACAATAGCCATTTGTGCATAGTACTTACATTTTTTCAGTTACTATGAAAAGAACACTACACATAGTAGCTCATTTAAGTGCTTTTGCAACTTGCATAGACTCTTATAATTTAATGAACACATTTTCCCAATCAAGAAGTAAAGACTCTAAAACATTAGAGAACTTACACTAGGCCTCACAGCTAGAAAGCGACTAAAGTGTAGTTCAAGCTCATGTCTCTGTAATTCAGAATTCCGTTTCTTGTATGGACACTTACATCATAAGACTGGAGTTTACATAGTTTTCTTTCCTAAGATTAGGCAGAAAAATCTCTCTCAAACTTAAAATTTGGCATTCCAAATATGAGTTAATTGTTGTCCTGTGCAGTATTTTCGGGATGACACGGTTTGTAGCAAATGACCTTGCATAAGGTACATCCTCCTTCCTTACCTATCCAGCTATTTTACCTCTTCAAACTACTGTGTGTCTTCTTAATCAAGAATTTTGCTGATATTGTAGTTTTTTGCGTGTGAATGAGTATCTTCATTTATTCATTCATTTTACTATAATTTACTTTTTAGATCAGCTGTCATATTTATCATCTGCTATGTATCAAGCAATTGTTGTAAGGAAATGAATGAATAAAGAAAGTTTCATCAGATCTAAAGGCAATTCTGATACCCTCATGGTATACCACTTCTTCCTGAAATCAGGGTGACTAATGACAGATTAATATCCAGTGCTAGCAATTCAACAGTGATAATTCTCTTGAATTCCTGTTTTGACATCATAATTGGAGATATTTGGTGGGAGAAGAGTAAAATATTTCCATCAACTCTTAATTTGTTCAATAATAGACATTCTGCTCCTCTTGGGAAAAGATCTGGAATATGGCTAGTCAGCTAAGGAGTACTGTTAAAATCAATCAACAAATATTTGAATGTCTAATACAAGCAAGACTCTGTGCTCAGTACCTCTCAAGGTGTAGTCTTGTCTTTTCTTTTTTTCACTCTACACTCTTCTCCTCAGTGACTTTGTCTCTCATAATATCTACTCAGCTCCCAAATCTGCAAACTCCAATACTAATCTCCTAAACTCCAGGACTATATTTCTAAATTCTATCAGATATAATAATCACAATACTACCAAATATAATAATACAAAAAATTAATATCACAAGAAAGTATTATTATTTCTCTATAAGAGAGGTATCATTTTACCATTTAGGAGAGGGTTTAGAGTGGGAAAGGCTGGAGGGATCAGCAAGAACATTTCTATTGTAGTAATCTAACTTCAAGTACATAAAGTCTGAGCTTGAAAGGAAGCTTGGAAAATAAGATACAATTCTAAAAAAATTTTCAGGTGAAAATATTGGTAAGGATTGTTATTAAATAATGTCATGTTTACTGTGATTTGAATGAAACTACAAGATTTGGTATCATAATAATGGAAAGTATAGTGTCATGGTTTGTAGTAAGATACACTACTTGGCATCAGAGAAAATGTTCAACCAATTTCATATGTGATTATAAATTTTTAGTAATAAATGAATAATATATTTCATTTGTGGAGCTAATACCCTTTACTTGATCTTCCCACAACTCTAGAGGCAGAGATGTGAAAAGGAAGGAAGTAAAATATTTATTTGACTTCTGTTTGTTCATCAAAACAAGACTGCTTTTTAGGAATTTCCCCTATTTGACAGATGGTGATACTAAAGGCCAGTATATTAGGCAGTCAGAACATAGGGAAGTTTCTGGATTTAGTCATGTTTGATTGAATTTGCTATTAAACTGCACCCTCCTAGCCCATGTGGAATTAGTCCCTGATTCTTTAATGGAGTGTAGATACTATCAGAACATGGGAAGGAAATTCATTTACCAACATTCTCTGAAACAAAACAAAAGCCAAACAATAAAACATATCATATCAGCTTCACCTTCTGCCTTCATTAATGCCCACATTGTTCTACCTCAGAGCAAAACTTAAAACCTTAGAGCCATCTTTGACTTCCTTCTTCCATAAATGGTCAGTTGCTATGTCCCATTGATTTTTTCCCCCTTAATTTTGTCTCTTGTACCAGTCTAATCCTTTGTCTTCCTTCTGCCAGCATCCTACCTTATTACCTGTTTCTCAAGCCATTTTGATACTTTACTGATGGTCTCCCTGCCATTGGTCTCTCTTTCATACCATGATTGTTACTGTTCCAAAAAGATTTGAAAGGCAGTTTGATAAAGTAGTTGAATCTGGCTTCTGTATCATGGATGTATAAGTCCAAATCTCTAGTTTTCCAACATAAAATTTGACATTTTCTCATCTTTAGAATGAGAATAATATAACAACAACAACAACAACTTTCTCCTAAGATTGTTTTCTGGATCAAATCAATTAAGTTTTAGTCAGCTTTTTTTATTACTGTGACCAAAAGAACTGAGAAGAGCAATATAAAGGAGGAAAGGTTTTTTTGGCTTATGGTTTTATAGGTTTGGTAGACTATGTAACTCTGGGACCAAGATAGGGAAGAACATCAAGGCAGAAAGTCATGAGAGAAGAAAGTAGCTCAGGATATGGTAACTAGGAAACAGAGAACTTTGCTCACCAGAGATAAAATACAAACACAAATGGCGCATCCCCAGTGATGAACATCCTCAAACTATACTGCACCTTCCAACAATTACTACCCTGTTAATCCATATCTGATTCTATTCTAGTGCTCATAATCTGATCATGTCACCTCTGAATATTCTTGCATTATCTCACACATGAACTTTTTGGGGACACCTCATATCCAAACCATAACAAAGTAGTACATATATCATACATGTGTAGAAGAATGCCTATAATCAAGTGCTCAATAAATGTTAATTGCTATTATTGTTGTTACTATTCTTATTATAGTTTTGATCATGTTATTGCAGTAGGAGCTAATATTAAAAAATAAAGATCAAATTCATACTCTGAGTTTGTAGGCCAAGAATGGAAATGCAAAGCCCAGGAAGGATAATAATATAAATGAAGACATGTGATATTAAAAGAGAAGCAAGACTAAAAGTTCCTGTACATCTAAGTCAGGCTTACGTTTCTTGTTGATTAGGGACCAACGGCTCCTTGGTGAACTGAATTCCTGCAAGCCCTACCAAGCATTGTCAGGAGAATACTTCTATGGTGATTACCAGCTGGTCTAGTGGATGCATGGCTTTTGTAGCCATCAGGGAGACTAGGGAACTATTCCCTAAACATATAAAATGATAGAAAACATGTTTTTTTTTCCCCCTAGTAATGGCCATTCACTAGTGAAAGCAAAGGAATAATAAAGTGGAGAGGGATTTGGACACGATGGTAGAAATAGTAATGAAAAGAAAAAAATCTTAGATTCCTATGCAAAAGAATTTGCACATTAACAGATACATAGCCTTTGATGTGATTAGCTTCCAGTTTCTTGGCTTTTACATGAGATCTTCAGATACTTTGGTCCATATTTCTGTCTGTAGTCATAAAAATCTTATATGCCTAATCCATAAAACTTTTCTTATACTATTGTCTCTCTCTACCTATTTTTCTTAGTTTCAGTTCTAGGTGTATTGACACATGCATATACATGTGCATGCACACACACATGCATGTCCATTTATTTTTCCTCTGCAGTGAAGTTTTCATAAAATACTATAGTCTACCCACCAGCTCATTTGCTGCTTTTGAAGGTACTTTGCAGTTTAAATACTTTCATTTATGGTATCAAATTATATTCAAGTTATTTGCTGTGCCTAATCTGTGCCCAGAATTTGTATTTAAGAAAAGAAGCTATAAATATAAAAACAAACATAATTAGGATGGTTAATAATTTCTGTTCATTGTGTATATGTATACATATGTTTGTGTCTACTCTCCACCAACCTCTCTTCCAGAATTTGTTTGTAAATGAAAGCTAGTAAAATAATTTGGAGCTATAGGAAGTTAAAAACTAAAAATAATTATTAACTTAGAGGTATGCCAAAGGGAATTTGAAATGTGCACCAATACTCTGAAACAAGTAATTAAAACCAAAGATGATCTGTTTTGAAGAAAACCAACATAGAATTTTTGAATAATGTACTTGAAAGTAAGTTCATATGATGTTATCATACCCTAATTATTTAACATGAACATCTGTCAAGTAGGTGAAATTCTTTAGAACATATATAAATATTTAATGTATTATATGAATAGAAACTTAGGTTTAAAAATTATTAAATGCTCAATCAGAGCTGGTTCTCTGATTTCAAACAGCATAGTAATAGAACATTTCTTAGGAAATGTTCCAGTTATATTTTCTGTCATCATGTACATCTTTTATCTATGGCCCAACTGTTTACTCAGTTCAATTTCCTATTTATTAATTTCCATAGTTCAACCTGAGGTACAGAGTTTGGCAGCTTGAATGCTATAAATAGCTAATGATCATGCAATTTACATATAATAACTATTCAGCTTCAATAGTATTTTATTAATGCTATCAGAATTATTTATTTTTTTAAAAAATGAGTGACAAACTTCTTGAAACTGTGATACAATTTTCCTTTGGAATGTTTAATGCAAACAAAAATATTATTTTCAAAAACTCATGGAGAATTTGCTTTATGTAGAGCTTTTACAATAACATCTATGAAATTTTTCCCACTAAAGAGATAAAATAACCAGCTTTCAATGTATGTTCTCATAGAGTATTCCTTATCTTACAGATGAGCTCAGTGAAAATGTTACGGCCTCGTCTCAATAGCATTCTTTTCAAGCTTACGTTTGAAGAACATGTAAACAACATCAAGCCAAGCATCATAGCAGTAACTCTTGCTTGTGAAGAAGTGAAGAAAAGTGAAAGCTTTAACAGACTTTTAGAGTTAGTTCTTTTGGTTGGAAACTACATGAACTCAGGCTCAAGAAATGCTCAGTCTTTGGGATTTAAGATCAACTTCCTTTGTAAGGTAAGATGGCATTGTACCATGTTAATTTATGATAGTGATCTTGTAGATGTGTAGGTTATTCTAAATATAAATATACTGAATATCTGCAAAGTTACATGAATTAACAGTGAAATTTATGGTTTGTAATTTTTAAAAAATATTCTTGTGGTAAAATTCAAAAGACTGAAAATTTTGGTAATATAGTACTTAACTCTAGCTGATTAAATTTTAGTGAAGCTTATAGACCAAAAAAAATACTGTTATAATATAGACTACATTGTGTTTCAGTCTATTTATGCATACTTTATGACTTTCCAAAAAGTATTTGAGAAACTAAATTTAATGAGGAAAATGGCCAGAAATTTGTTTAATACCCTTCACTTTTTCTACTTTAAGACAATAACACTATTTGAATAGTGTTATATCACTAGGCTTACACTGGTTTTTATGTGCATTACCTTCAAAAATTAAAAAAAAATCAACTGGTAGTCATCTTTACTGTTTTGATTGGGCCATTCATAGTATTATTTTTCAGACTGAATTCTTGTGAAAAGTAAAAAAACAGAGAAGCCCCAAAGTGATTGCATGTGTCCATTTTGAGGCTGGGGCAAAGCACTTTGTTCAAGGAAAAGATCTGTCTGTTACAGAGAGAAAACTAAACACTCAGGGGTGAAGGCCTGGAAGCAAGCTAGAGATGAAAATAAATCTGAAAACAAGCAATCTGTCTTTGACATCTCACCATGCTTTCACTTTTTTTTCTCTCACATCTGAAAACATTGCAGAATTTTGGTTAGTTCTTAAAGTACATTATAACAAGAATCCCTAGGAATAGATATGAATTTGTTCGGTTCATGCATTAAGTAGATTAGCATTACATATCAGTAGACTGATATTTTAATATCTGTCAAAAGGATTTGATCATGGTAGTTCTGACTCAGGTAGACATAAAGAATAATATTTATATATAATTAGATATATAATGGGATTTCATCTGTTTATTCCTGGTATATTTATGAGTGGTGTAAGAAAAGTAAAAAGAGATCATTTGGAAATGCCAATTTTAGTTGAGAAAAATTTTATTTCTTCTTCTTGTGATAGTTGAGGACGTGCAGAATTATTTGATAATGCCAAGGGGGAATAAGGCAATGTTCATAATAAATTAAAATAGATCATAGTTGCATTTATAAGGTAAAACTATTTGACACTTTCTCATTATATCTTATGCCATATTGCCTGATACTAATGAAGTCATCTCTTACTAAGATGCAGCTTGGTTAGAGTGTATTTCAAATGCACAGTGAGCAAATCTAAAATGATCTTGGTTGATGATTATAAAAATAATATAAATTATCCTTAAAAGTTTATATTATTTATGTATTTCATATTTAATTATTCTAATATGAACAAATGCATCCCTTTAAGTGTCTTAATTTCACCTTATTCAAATTAATTACATGAACTGATTTCTTTGAAGCAAGAATGAATAAGTCTTTTATGCACAGGAACAAAAGATTACATTAATCTCACAGAAGGATTTTATAGTTACATCTTATATTTGGGAGAGAGGCTTCTTCCTGTCATCTACCTGTCAAACAAAAGTTCTTCTACACAACGCTGGTCTGACATCTATCACTAGAGTTATGCTCAAAGGATTCAGCACAAAGATTTTTGCCGACTTCAAATAAAATAAAAAATAATCTTGTGGGAAATACTATCATGTAGTAATAGGTGTTCTGAAAGAGAAAGAAGTGAAAATTTTAAAATGCTTTCCCTCCCACATTTTAGTAGGATTTTTATCTCTTGGTAAATGCTTATAGGGAAATAGTTGTCATTAATAAAGTGAAATATCATACACAAGCATGATATTCCCATAATTTCTACAATTAAAATGATGTTCCTAGAATACAAAGGAATCTGAGTAGATGTAGATACCTAATGACAGACATTTACTGAAGTAAATAGAAGGAGCTTAGGTCTATAATCTCTACAAAATGGAATTAACTACTTATATATACTTAGCTAGAATTGCTCTTAAATTTCACTTATATCATTAAAGATTACTTGGTTGATTTTTATTTATTGATTTTTTATTTCTTCATAAAATAGCAGGGAGAATTCCCTGTTTAGTGTTTACTCACCTAAATTTTTCTAATGTTGATTTCCTTTCTCAGTGGATTTCAAAATATTTTCAACTGCCTGTTACAAGAAGCTAAAAAGTACACTACAATATTTACCTAGTTAAAAAGGAGTTCTGATATAAGCAGTTAAACTTATCAGATAGAAGTTCATTTATATATACATATATATATGGTAATATAAAAAATTCAGATGGTCACATTTGGCTGCTGTGATATTTGGGAAGAGAAGGAAAACAGATGGGTTAACCAAAATGTCAAATAACACTAAAGGGTATCATTATTCTGAGTACTATCCTCACCACAAAATGCTTTGTTAATTTCAGCAGTGAATTATCACTTTGTGAGTCACCAAACCAGTGTGCTGAACTGCAATAAAAATCATTTAAATGAAGATGAGTTCCCAATGTTAGCTTGGCCTGTACTTGCCTGTTGGTTATTAAAATTCTAACCAATAGCAAAGCTGTACTTCAGGGACATTTGTTATTTTTGTTTTCAGGATGTAATAGCATTTATAATCTGCATAAGAACAAAACATTTAAAAATACTGAGCACTCCCTAAGTGCTAAGCTTTGTGGTATTTTAGATAAGTATCTTTGCATACAACAGAGAGTGACTCTGCTGATTCAAGCAAAACAGAATTTATTGGAAGGATATGAGGTAGCTCAGCCAGAAATTGGTGAAAAGCTGAAGGAGTTGGCCTTTAAAAAGTATACCAACTGTGGCAGCTTAGAGAATTCAGGGAGCAGGAATGAAGGAAAATCTTTTAAGGATGTTGCCTTTGGGATGTATCAGCCTCAGCCATTTTCTCCTCCTTTCTCCTCGGATCATTCAGATTGTAATTAAACTGATTAACCTAGAATGGATTATAGGAGCACTGCTTGTCCAAGGGGAGAGCAAAGAACTTTGAGTAACAGTGTTACCATGACTACCTGTAATGGTAGACAGATCATGACCTACAGAATACTCTTGCCAACGATAGTGATGCCAAAGTTGAAGGAGTATGGGGCAGGCACAGACATACCAGGACAAAACAAAAGCAATGGGTCTGTGTACCAGGGACCCTATCTCTGAATAAAGTACAAAAAGGGTTGTGGCTCAATGTGGCTCAATTGTCAAATAGTAAAAGAAAAAAAAAACATAAACACAGGAACACTAAGGAGCTGAAGAACAGTTGAGTAGCCAAGAAATATACATAGAAAATATCGTGACATCACAAGCTACACTGTCAATTGCTGCAAAAAATTAATGATCCCTGAGATTAGGAGTTCAGAGGAGGGAGAAATCTTTGGTGCTTGGATGATGTTAGAAAATTGAGATAGATCTTGAAGAGTAGAAAGTATTGGAGTATAGGAAGAAAAGCCATAGCTGTATCCAAGAAGAAAGTGTCATGGGCTTAGAAATGAAGTACATTTTAGTTTCTACTTTGCCAGCTATCAGCCAAACATTTATGGCTAAGGATTTTGCCCTCTCTGAACCTCAGTTTCTTGATCTGTACATGAGGAAATGCACTGTTTATTTTCAGGTCAAATAAAATAAGTTAGGTTAGAATACATTGAGAAATTGCAATGTTAAACAAATTCTAATTCTTTTTAATGGTGATACATACCTGGGAGTAATCATGATATATATAAGAATGAAATAGAAAACCACACTGCCTGGAATATTGGGTTCATTTTGGAAACAAGTAATAATATGGGTAGGCAAGTTGTAAAAATCTCAGTCTTTTGTATACTAATTTGTATATCTTGGCTATTTTTTGGAAAATCATTCATAGCCCACTTAATAACTTTAAAAAGCCAAAAACTTTTGTTTAGTATGCTGGTCAGAGACTTCTTAAGCTCTTTCAGTAGTGCTGTGATTTTCTAGTCATTCTACTTAGAAAGACACAAAAAATTATGATACAGCACAATGATATGCTTGCATACAGATGTGAAATATATCATTGAAGAACTCCAAAGAAACATGTATGTTCACTATGGAGAAACTTTTACATATATTTAAGGATTAACATGATAATGTAATTATGCTATACTTCTAACATTCACCATCTACATAGAGTGTAACAAGTAAAGGCTCTATAACCTAAAGACCATCTCCTGGTATTAGTGACAGTATTATAGGCATCACCCCAAATATATAAGAATACATCCTCACCGTAAAACTTGTAAGGGTGGAAGTAAAACAAGTTTACCTCCATTGTGAAATGAAAGATTACTTATGAGATAAAATAAATTGTAAGGAAAATAGCCAGATGTGGTGGTGCATCCTAGTGGTTTAGGAGGCTGAGGCAGGAGGATCTCAAGTTCAAAGCCAGCCTCAGCAATTTAGCAAGGCCCTAAGCAACTTCATGAGACCCTGTCTCTGAATAAAGTACAAAAAGGGTTGTGGCTCAATGTGGCTCAATTGTCAAGTGTCCCTGGGTTCTATCCATGGTACCCCCCACCAAAAAAAAAAAAAGAAACAAAAATGACTGGTGTCTATGGAAGTAAAATTTGGAAATATATAATTTAAGAAAAAAATTTATAAAGACCTAAGGAAAAAAATGTCACATACATATACTCCCAAAATTTCACATTGTCTAATTTAGCTGAAATGATGTGGATTGTGTTTATACAAGCTTAGAATATTTTTTGGGGGGGACCAGGGATTGAACTCGGGGGTACTCAACCACTGAGCCACATCTTCATCTCTATTTTGTTTTTTTTTTTTTTTTTAATGTAGAGACAGGGTTTCACTGAATTGTTTAGTGCCTCGCTTTTGCAAAGGCTGCCTTTGAACTCGTGATTCTCCTGTCTCAGCCTCCCAAAGTGCTAGGATTACAGGCATGTTCCACCTTGCCCAGCTAGAATTTTAGTATAAGAAGATATCTAGTCCAACCTCTTCAGTCTACAGTAAGGAAACTTATGCTGAAAAAGGGAAGATACCTTGGTCAGTGCTTTTGTCATCCTAGGCTGCCATAATAGAAATAACATAGTACACTTGGCTTATACAATAAACATTTATTTTTTCAAAGTTTAGGAGACTTGAGGTCCATGATCAAGGTGGCTTCTGGTGAGGCTTCCCTCCTTTGGTTGTAGATAACCACTTTCTTGATATGTCTTCACTTAGGGCTTATTATAACTTACTCTTTTATTTCTCAGTCTCTTTCTCAACAGTCAGAACTCATCAACTTTGATGAATACGTTATTCTACATTATATCCCCAGTGTCTATTAGGTATGAAACCCTTAATAAATGATAGTTTACTGAAAGCTAGGCAATTTGATTAAATGGAAGTTTGTTGTTAATATTCAGGATAAATGTTAATGTTTTTCTATTAATTGTTTTTCTAAGTGAATTTTGTTCTCACAGGTATGTAGGGCATACTTTTGCCAGCAAAACATTTGAACATGAAATTATAAGAGTTTGTTGTGTTCATATGTAAAGATAGAAAAAATGTATTGTTTACTTTAATTCTAAACCAGAATTGAACCTTTGAACATGGGTTAATGAATAAATTAATATGGGACTATTAATTTACAAAGATATTTTAGAAAATATATACCTTAGGATTTTCTGAAAAATAATATTAGAAATATCAGTAAATCCAAGACAGCAGTCTACACTTTTAGTTGCTTGTGTTTTATAGTTTATGAAGTGCTTTCCTTGTTTTCAAGGAGGTTAAGTATTATTTACTCCATTTTGCAAATTAGAAGACTAAATCCAATATCTGAAAGCTAGAAAGTGTCAAAGTTGGGATTTAAATCTGGGTTTTCTGTATCCAAAGCAGCGCTACACCCTGCCTCTCATTGCATTATAACTGAATGTTTGGTCATACTTGGTTCATTTCAACAAAGCTTTACAGAACCAACTCTGTCACTTACAGAGTTCTGAAAATGCAAAAACCTCATGTGGATTTTCATGGTTCTCTGGCAGCTTATGAAACTTGGAATCTTTTTTCGTTAAATTCAGTTTGAAGTAATTGTAGGCATATTAATAGAAAGTTTGTCTTCCTATAATAGACTTTAATGTATGCAGGCAATAAAGCCTGTGTCTGTGTGTGTGTGTGTGTGTGTGTGTGTGTGTGTGTAAAATAAACACCTAAAAATCTGAATAATTATAGGGCCATCCTCTGTTGTTGTGTAAGTTCTCTGAGCATATCAGTTTTATATAGGCAATGTTGACTGCTGTTCTCACAATTTATAAATGGCAATCTGCTCTCCAGAAAGATGGCTCACCAGTGATCACTCAGTGACAAAGGCAGAATTAGGATCCAGCTTCTTCTGTAACTATAACAAATATTTCAATGTATCCTGTTATTTTTTTGATTTTACACTGACTATGACTTCACTGAAATATGCTTTTACCTGTCAGTGTTTAGCATTATTTGAATATGGGGGAGATGTGTTTGACAGTTTATTAAGAAGAAAATGACTTTGAGGTTTATAATTTTGCTTGGGAAAAACATCTATGGAAAGGAAGATTAGAGTCTTGACCAAATGTGGAGTGAGGTGAAATATTAGATCCTCTTTCCAAACTACTTCTTCTCCCTTGGGTCCTTTAAACTTTCCTTTCTGTGGGGCCGTTTGCAGCAAACAGTTTTCACTTGGTGATCTATCCAAGTCACTGTTTGCTAATCAGTGATATATGATCTTATGCTATAGCAAAATGTAAAGGAATTCATTCATTGTACTTTGCATTTTAAAATGTCAGCAAATAATATAGTGACACACTGTAGTAACATTTGTTCATAATTCATGAGCAGTGGACACAAACATTTCAATTTAGGGATTTGTCTGTACCTCATTATATTACATTGAAATACGAACATTCACCAGTTTAGACCTTTGAAATAGCTAAGCTCCACAGAATGACTTAGGACAGGATATCATTCTTAATTTTAAATAGTTTCCTTTGTTCAATTTATGTGATGTTTGACCTTTATTTAAGTCCATTGTATCTTATTGTATTGTGCTTACTGAGCTCTCATCATTGAAAGCCACTGAATAGTTTCTCAAACTTAAAGATGAATATTATATTGTACTATGCCAATGGTGACATTCTATAGTCAGCTTTTATAATTGTGTTATAGCTTTTTGTTTTCTATAGTTCTTTGTGTAAATCAGTACACCAAAATTTATAATTCGAAGGCAGTAAACATTAATATTACTTGAGTCAATAATTCTAGAAGTGTTTAAATTTTTAGAACACTAAGTTTAGTTTTTTTAATGAAATAGTTGTCAGTAAATTATTTTATTTCCTACATGTTGTTACTCATTATACATCCTAAAGCACGTACTTTTATTCTGTGTGTATGGATTTACACTACTTGGCAAATGGTGATAGTGAAAGATTGCTTTAGGCGGACATGGTGACTCAGGTCTATAATACCAGCTACTCAGGGGGCTGAAGCAGGAGGGTCTTATTCGAGGCTAGTCATAGAAACTTAGCAAGATCTGGTTTCAAAATGAAAAATGTAAAGGGAGAGTGAAGTAACTCAGTGATAGAGCATCCCTGCATTCAGTCCCCAGTACCCAGATTGTGGGAGATTACTTCAGTAATTTCTCCAGTAATAAATCTGATAATCAGCTCAGACAACAAATCCAAAGTCCTCACCTCTGATGTTGTCTATGCCATTGAAAATCTGAATGAACACAGGCTTCTTCTTTGGAATTTATCTAATTTAAAAAGGTCACCCTGTAAAAGTTGGAGACAACTGATTATGTCTCCTTGATTTTGTACTCCTGTATCCTTTGACTGATACTCTTCAATTAGAAAATCAGCTCTTTTCTTGCTCCTAAAATGCAGGATACCCAGTTTGGTCAAAGTCATGTCATACTGGAGATTCAACCCAGGGGCACTCTACTTCTACTTCCCCTTCCCTTTTTATGTTGAGACAAGATTTTGCTAAAATCCTAAGTGTGACCTCAAACTTGTTATCCTCCTGCCTCAACCTCCTGAGTTACTGGGATTATATGTGTGAGCCACCATGCCTGGCTAAGTTATTATCTCTTTTACTCTCTGTAGCCCACATTAAGAAATTGAGATCGAAGAAAAGACAAACTTTGTAATAAGCCAACTCCAGCAGGGGGAAAGCTTCATGATCATTTTAACCACAGAAATTAACCAAGTTTGTAGATGCACTTCTTCAAATTGCTATAGTTATGAAAGAGTATGTTTCTCAGAATATCTTTTATGAAAATTTGAGCCCTGACTAAAACAAAGGAACTTAAACCTTTATTCTCTTCCTTGCTTCTAAAAATATAGAAGTACCATTAGCTTATTTAAAGAATTTTTTCTAAGTTGAAATTGTCAATTTACATTCATTGGTGCAAATTAGCTAATAGTTTAAAAGTAACACTTGCTTATTTTATCAGAATTTGATTACATCTGTTCTAACATCACATTTACAACACTGTAGTTTTACTTTGGGGAAAACTTTATTAAACCCCCAAGTTTGAGTTTCTTAAATTCTGTAGAGAACAGTAGTTTGTAAATGTAATTTATCTGATGGAGATTTGATTACTATTCCTTGTTAATACTGACTGCTTTGAAGACTCCTTTTGTTCCTCAACCTATTTTTCTGTGTCATACTATTATATATATTAAAATGGTTTAACCCCCAAACACACACACATAAATGCACATGCACATACATGCACACACATTCACAACAGGCCCTTAAGTACACTATTCAATATTATGAAACCTATGCTATCTGATTTTAATTCATGTGAGTTACGTTTTTATATCTTCCTCATACACATATATGCTGGTGGTATATATGTGAATAAACAAACATACATTTGGATATATATATACACACGCACAGATATATGTCACATATACACACATACATATGCTTAAATAGAGGTATAGATATGACACCCTTACCTTTTGTACTAACTATGCTTAGTTTACTTCCCTATGCAAACACATAATTTTTTTCAATATGAAAGGGATTCTGATTTTAGAAAGCTTTACAGGAAGGACCAAGAAAAATTTATTAAGAGCCAGACCATGTCAAAAGAAGGTGTGTGTTCATGTGGATGTGGAATAAGAGTAAGATACACACAAAGACAGAGTTATTGAGAGATAAAATTATAGCAAAAAGAAAGAGTAAAGATAATCAGTAGTGATTTTCAGAATTTGTGTAATCAGAAAAACAGGATTGAGTTTATGTTTGTTCTTGTACATAAATGGAGAGACTTGTAGATAGAGTTGAAAAATTCAAAGTAAGAGTGGCCAAATTATGTTCCTTAGATTCTACCAATAATAAGTATTAAAAAGTAAACTATACATATTTGTATACAGAACTGGAGTGAAGCATGTGTAGAGGATTCACATATGGCTTAGTTTTGACTCATTCAATACAAATACATTTCAAGGAAACAGGGAACAAGAATATATTGATATTTTCAATCTTTATTTCAAAAAGCATATCCTCATACACTAATAACAAAAGAAAACAGTCAAGTTAATACTACAAGAATATATCGATATTTTCAATCTTTATTTCAAAAATTATGTCCTCATACGCTAATAACAAAAGAAAACGGGGGCTGGGGCTGTAGCTCAGTGGTAGAGCACTTGCCTCACAAGTGTGAGGGCACTGGGTTCGATCCTCAGCACCACATAAATAAAGCTATTGTGTCCATCTACAACTAAAAAAATATTTAAAAAAAAAAAAAAAAAAAAAACAAAAGAAAACGGCTGGGGTTGTAGCTCAGCGGTAGAGCGCTTGCCTCGCATGTGTGAGGCCCTGGGTTTGATCCTCAGCACCACATACAAACTAATAAAATAAAGACATTGTGTCCATCTACAACTAAAAAAAAAAAAGAAAGAAAAAGAAAACAGAGAAGTTAATACTGTGGCATAATTATACTTGTTGAACTCATTGTAACTAAACAATAATGGAAGTAGTGAGCTGTTCTGAGTAATATAGCTGGCATAGATGAATAATTCTCTAGTTTACAAAATTTGGGGGATGTTTATGATGATTCCCCCACATATCAGAAGTGGCAATAGACATTGTCAGTACTGGAGCAGGCAAAAAATGATGATTTATGGGACTAGCTGTGGGTCTTAGTTGTTTCACCACGAAGATTGTTTCCATAGAGGATTTAATGAACCCAGCTGGCTTAGTATTCTGTGAATTGCTGTAGTCATTTTCTGAGTTTAATCTTATGACTGATTTTGTAATTCTCACAGTGGGGGAAAGTTGACAACATGAACAGCATTTAGTGAATATAATTAGTAAGTTTGAAAACAAATGCCTTTTTATTCTGTAAAAGCTCTGTTCAAAGGGAATTTCAACCCTGTATGAAACTGTTGAAAACACATGGCTGCAGGGCTGAGGATGTAGCTCAGTGGATGAGCACTTACTTGGCATATGCAAGGCCCGGAGTTCGATCCCCAGAACTACAAAAAAAAAAAAAAAAAAAAACCAAATGAACAAGATCAACAACAAATCCATGGCTACTGTGACCAGTACTTTTGCAAACTGATTTTTGTGTCAAATAAAGCTGTCCTACTGCAGGCATTGTGCAGTTTTAACAAGGAGAATCAATGATCAAGGAAGGTGGTTTATAAAGGGGCAGTTAATATGAATATAAAACTCTGTGGTAATTTTGGGGAATCTAATGATTATTTATATTCATTTAAATGCTTTTTAGTTAGTACTTGGGTAGCCAGTTGATAATATTTATTGAGGCTTTACTCTCTGTGGAACCCAGTGCTAGATGTTTTGCAGGGATAAAGAGGAATAAAACATGTATCTCTAATCCTGAGCTAGTTGCTAGATATAGAACATTGCAGTACTAAAGCAAGCAACAGGGTAGAACACAGTGTGTTTGAGGAAAAGGGAATGGATTTTATATTAATAACACACATGAAATATAAATTATGTTGCTCATAAACACTGGCTAACAACAAGACGATAAAGTACTCTGTTAGATGATATCCCACACTGTAAAGCTGCTCTACCTCTTTAGAAAAGAAAAGAGCAATAGTGGCCCCATTTATAACATGTATTTCACTTCTCTCATATGAATAATTTTTTCAGTTTTTTACTTTTCTTGACTTCCTTCATGGGGACAAGCACAAATCCTTTTTACGTCATTTTCTAAAATCTGGATTTGCACAATATTCTTGTCTTTCTTATGCTATAATGTGTTGTTGTTTTGTTTTGTTTGGGACTAAACTCAGGAGCACTCAACCATTGAGCCACATGCCCAGCTCTATTTTGTATTTAGACACAGGGTCCTACTGTGTTGCTTAGCACCTCACTTTTGCTGAGGCTGGCTTTGAACCCACCATCCTCCTGTCTCAGCCTCCCAAGCTGCTGGGATTATAGGTGTGCTCCACCACACCCAGCTCATAATGATATTTTTAAAAAATGTTTCTCAAATCTCTATTTTCTACATATAAACAAATGTCATTATTTTTTAAAAATTTTTGATAAAATTCATCAGGACCTGTTCTAAAACAATAAAATGTTGGCACTACTCTATGACTGATCTATGCCATAGCCCTCCTGACTCAATAATTATGTAGAACAATCATATTTCTGTCATGAAGAGGCTGCCATAAAATTTTCCAGATAAATAATGAAGAAGTTTTCTATTTAATATTCAGTATGAGGGATCACTCTAGGATCCAAACATCCATGTATGAGGAAATGTAAGCTGTGTGAAGGCTTATCTTTTTAGGAAAGGAGCTCAAATCATCAAATTCAAACAAGTAGGTAGATACACATATTAAAAAAGAATATTTGGGAATTTTTACTGAGGCAAATAAAGTATAATAAGCTACATTCAAAGATTTGGGAGAAAACATGGAGATCCTGGATTCCAGGATTTTTTCATCAATCACAGCCTGGTCCATTCAGATAACTTTTTAATTCCAAATTTCAGCTTTTTTGAAGTATATGAGAAAGGCCATATTGTTCATTGATATCTTAAAGCATCTCCTTAGGACTTTCGTGGGGTTTTTATGTTGTTCTTTTGTCAGTAGTCAAATGTGTTCATGGTTAATAGAGCTTGAACCGAACCAAATTTCTTAAAGTATGCCTTAAGGTAAAATTGACATACAATAAAATTTGCTCATTTAGGTATACAGTTTGGTAAACTCTGGCATTTTTGTACAGTTTTGGAATCTCTACCACAATCAACCAGTATATTTTTCTCATACCCTTGTACAGTTGATATCTGCTTCTAGCTCTAGGAATGTTCTTATTGTCTTTTGAAATTTTGCTGCCTTCTAGAATCTCATATGAATGAAGTCATATAGGAATGGAATCATTGTGTTACTTTGTGTGTCTTCTTTCACTTGGTATAATGCTCTGGTACATACTAGTAGTTCATTTTTATTGCTGAGTAGTATTCCATTTTATGAATATATCACTTTTTACTGTTAATTAGTTGATGGACATTTGGATTGCTTCTAATTTTTGGCTGTTATATATAATGATCCTATGAATATTCATGTGTATCATATACATTCTTTTATCTTGGGCAATTAGCTATGTTGAGCCATATGGAAAGTATAGGTTTCAATTTTAAAAGATATTATTTTCCAAAGTGTTTGGATCATTTTCATTTATAGGATTAAATTAAGTGAAGTCAGGGTAAAGATGAGGAACAAAGGGAACTGCTGGTAAGATAGTAACTTGAAGCATGCATTGTAGAAGAAAATTTGGGACTGTCTAGAAATGTTGAAGGAACAATACCAGATATGCTACATAAGGACTCTGGAGACACGTCCAAGAATGATCACACCATCAAAGGTCACATCAACAAAGTAGAAAGACAACACATAGAATTGGAGAAGAAATTTGTGAATTAAGTATCCAATAAGGAATTAATATCCAGAATATATGAAGAACCCCTATGACTTGATAACAGAAAAAGTAGCAATAGTTAAAAAATAGGCAAATGGGGGCTGGGATTGTGGCTCAGTGGTAGAGCACTTGCCTAGCGGGTATGAGGCACCACATATAAATAAATGAATAATTTATAAATATTATAATTAAATAAATAAATAATTCTCAGCACCACATATAAATAAATGAAAGAAAAATTAATATCCATCAACAACTAAAAAATATTTTAAAAAATAGGCAAAGGACTGTTTTAATAGATGTTTCTCCAAGAAGATATAAGCACATGAAAAGATGTGCAACATCACTAATCATCAGGAAAACACAAAATGCACAATGAGATACTACTTTATCTATTAAAATGATTGCTGTCAAAACTAAACCACAATACAAGTGTTAGCAAGGATTTGGAGAAAGTGAAATCCTTATATATTATTGGTAAGAGTGTGAAGTGGGAAACATTAAGTATAGAGTTACCACAAAATTAAGCACAGAATTATTGTATGACCCAATAATTCAAATGTCCATTAATAGATGAATGGACATACAAAGCTTAGTCCATGTATACGATAGGATAGTGTACTACCTTAAAGAAGAATGAAATTGTAGGGGCTGGAGAGAGTTCAGTGGCAGAGCACCTGCTTAGCATGTGAGAGGCCCTGGGTTTCATCCCCAGCACCACAAAAATCATAAATAAAAAAATGAAATTCTGGTGAATCTTGAATACATTCTACTGAGTCAAATAAGCATGGCACAGAAAGACAGATATTGTGTGATTCTGCTTATCTGAGGAGTACTTAGGATAGTCAAATTCATAGAGACAGAAAATAGAGTAGTGGTTACCAAGCATTAAGGGGAGAGGTGGATGAAGTGTTGTGTTTACTGGGGACAGTTTCAGATAGGGATGTTAAGAAGTTATGCAGATGGATAGTGGTGATGGCTGTACAACAGTGTGAATGTACTTAATGACACTGAACTATACACTTAATATGATTAAAATGCTGAATTTCAGGTGTGTTTTACTACAATGACAAAGGGTGTTCACCACAGGATTATCTGTAATAATATCAGAAATAATGATTTCTGTGCCAAAAAAATGTGAAAAGCCTTTAAGGAAAATTTTGAACAGGAGAATATAAATAAAATTAGTTATATGGCAAAATTGTACATAGCAATGGAAATGAATGACTGAATATAACCACTAGCATCAACTTAGTTAAAAAACTCCTAACTTCTTAATTCTGGATTCTAGTTATGCTTTCCAAACAATACGTATCTTAGACCATTCAAGTTGCTCTACTCTTTGGAACTATGCATGGAGAAAACAACAGCAGTAAACTTATTTGACCCACTCTGAAGACTCACAATTTTGTTATTTCCTTTATTTTTTGAGATTCTGGGGATCTCGCTATGTTGTCCAGGCTGGCCTCAAACTCAAGATCCTCTTGCCTCAGCCTCCCAAGTATCTGGAATTATAGGGTACACCACCATGCCCAGCTAACAGTTTTAAGTAAAATGCTCATTATAATAAAAGTTAAATGTTTTAGCTAATTGCTTAAAACATGTCTGAAAAGAAACCATTTAATACCCAAGAGATATTCTTGCTTATAAACTATTTCTATACCAACTTAAAATAATCTGATTTTTATTAAATCTGTTCTCAGAAGAATTTCTATTTGATAAGCCTAATATAGACAGGTTGATTAACTGAAAGCACTTGAAAGTAGCAGACCAAAGCTTTTCTTTGTTAACTATAGACTTATTTCATTAATTTATTCTGGCCTATCCAAAAATGAGTACAAATAGTTGTTGATTTGCCACTAGTCACAGCTACTTCAGGCTAATGTACTTGCAGCATGTTCTCCTTGGATAAGTGGGACTAGAAAGGAAAATGCTGAGAGATGGAGCAGGAAGGGTAAGAAAGCAATATTTGTCTTCTCTGAGAAACTAACATCATGAATGCCCTGCTGGGCCTGAAGGTGGCAATTGAGATGAATCCTTATTCCATTTAATGTTGTCATGGTTTCAGGTTTAAGCTCTCCTTTTACAGATTTCTACCATAAATTAAGCTAACCAGTATAAAGCTCTTAAATTGCTTGACTTTTTAGACAATTGATATCATCTGTTCCCCTTTTGTTGGCAATACTATTATAATACCAAAATTGAGAGAGTAGAAAAGGGAGAATCAGGCCTACATGAAGAATTAAGACATCTTTCCACCATAAATTACATTTGGCTGAATTAGTGTCAGTCCTGATCATGTCAGACCCCAAAAAAGGCATTTTTGGTGACAGATTTAGAAATAAAGCCAGGAAAGCATGTATTAACCCTGTCTGGTCATAGCTACAAAGCTAATGTCTTTATGGTAATTGCAATCTGTAGAAATACATTGTTTCTCAATGTTATTGCAACGTGTGGTGGGGTTGAAGAAAGCAATAATTTGTAAACAACCCTTGGCAGAGAGCACAGAACTTGATTCTATTTAAATAAATGAGACTAGCATTAGAATTCATGTGCTGTATCAAGACTGGCAAGCAATACTAGTTGTTTTGATATATGCACTGGAGCATTCATGATTGCTTAAATATTAACTGTTCATGAATATACAAACATAATAGGGGGAAAAGAAGCCATGATTAGGAAAAATTTTACTAAAGGAAATAAAGTTGAATTATCTGATTGTATTGGTTCATGGTTTTGTTTCAATGGCTCAACCAGATTCCTTTATTGCATTTCAGTATCATGATTTCTTTTCAAGGACAGTTCAATATAAATGTGTACTGTGATGTGTTGCTATATGTTAGTACTGTTTCCTTGATATAGAAGGATGAAGCGGTTCTCGGTTTTTCTGAGTACAGGACCTGTTAGGTTTGCTGAGATCCATGTGGTCATTTCTGTAAATATCGGGTGATAGGAGAAGATTTGAAAGGGCTTCCTTCTGATACAGTATGTAGACATGGAACTTTATCTCACACTATTGTGTTAATACATAGATCTTTAATAATAGATCTGTTTAAGTGTGTCCAGAAATGTTTCCTTAAGTGATACCATTTAATTTCTTACATTCTTTATGTGCAAGTCAGTTTTTTTGTTGTTGTTGTTGTTTTTTGGCACCGGGGATGCAAATCAGTTATTGTCTCAGATCAATATGCATTCTATCGCAAGTTGTGCAGTAGCTGGTGCTCCTCCCATGTATTTCTGTCTCTTTCCAGATGAGAACACATTCATGAAGCTGGATGGTTATTTGTTTTGTATACTCCTTCTGATCCTTCTCTGAACCACTTTGCAATTGAGGTATAGGTTAACTTTTGGGCACTGATATTAGGTCTACTGCTTTGTTGCTCTATATTATGTGATACCTGAACTGAGCCATATCCTCACACTTGGTCTTCAAACATGAATGGGAATGCTGTTACTGGTAATGTAGTAACAGCATATGCCAGTGTCAGGGATAGGGATGGTGCTTCCTCCTTTCCCTCCTTCTT
Source organism: Xerus rutilus (assembly GCA_028644305.1). Classification (NCBI taxonomy): domain Eukaryota; kingdom Metazoa; phylum Chordata; class Mammalia; order Rodentia; family Sciuridae; genus Xerus; species Xerus rutilus. Next base: position 48,183,481 of record CM053417.1, on the reverse strand, counting down.
CTTTACATATACACACTGTGGTCTGATTTTATGTAAGTGAGCTGTTTATTGTAGGATTTCAAGGTACTAGGCTTCTAAAAGCCAATGCAGTGCACTGAAATTCAAACATGGGAAATGCATTAACAGCACAAGAACTTTTATGGTAAGCACTGAACTGTGTTGTCTGCAACATAAAGTTTGGTATTCTGATTCAAAATTCCTGGGTAAATAACTGAGCAATAATTCAGATTTGCTAATAAGAAGCAAATTTGCAATCTGAGTTAGCTTGGAAGGCATAGATGATACGCCATTTTATCTAGTCCATCACTCTTTTGGTGCATAGTAGACAAGACACTATAGAATCATTTCGGTGTATTTTAATACACTTTTAGGTGAAGGATGAGAGTGTGTTTAGAAGACTTATGAACAATGTATCTGGAATCTTCACAGCATGAGGCATGCTGTTTGGCTCATCTCCTCTTGCATTAGTAGATAGTAAATTATGATATAAATCATTCTCATTTCTTATATGAATGAATCAAGAACATTCAGAGCAATTCTATCCTTCAGAAACCACAAATCGCTACACAATTCTCTAGTTGTAAATTGACTTCAAGCTTTGAAAACATGTTGACAATTCAACTTGTTATATTTAAAAGTAATTGTGAGAGTGCCCAGGAAATCTGTAGATAATTCCCAAGCACCTTCTCACCTGGAAATTTCCTTCAAGTGTGCCATAGTGGCTCTCAGATTTATTTCCCCAATATGTTAAAATACAAATTGTGAGACCACACTCTGAGTTTCTGCTTCATTTGATTTGAGCCCAGATCCCCAAATTTGTATTTTTTACAAGTTCCCAGGTGAGGCTGAGACTTCTGATTCAGGGATCACAGTTTGAGAACCAATAAAGTAGTCAGTGTCCATGAATTTTCGATTGTTCATTCTTATTTCTTCCAGTGCCTATTCCCCTCAGGCCTAATTATGCTTAACTTATTCAAGATGATAATTATAATAACTTTTGTCACTAGACTCACCATTTTCCAGCTGCTGGCTCTGCTGCCTCCTCTATTATCTAGTTATCATTCATAGTCAATATTTTGAGTAAATTATTTTTACATGTTACCTCCTCTCTCTGGGTACCCATTCCTTTTAATTTTGTGTCCTTTACACTGTACTAAAACAATGCTTGTAGGCTACAGAATTTGCTCTGATCATCAAATTAGCTCTAATCACCTTTGGCTTCTCTATAGTTTTATTCATTTAATATTAGTGAAAAAAATGGTAATAGTCTTCATTTCTCAGGAGGTCACATTCTGGTGGATGAGACTGATTGTCTGAGCAGAATTATATATTGTGGGTAAATGCTATAACTAGAATATATAAACCACTTTGGGGAAACAAAAGCAGAATTTATGCATTGTATCTATTCAGGGACATTGAGAAAGGCTCCTTACTAGTAACTCTGTTATCCTTGAACGATCCTTCTCCTTTTCATACCCCGTGAATCTTAATTCAGACCTGTAGGTATGAATTAAATATTCAGTATGCATAAGCAACCAACTTGATTCTGATGCTAACCCTTATTAGTGATGTGAATTAGGTTAAACTGTTTATGTGCTCTATCTTACCTGTAAAATGACCATATTAATTAACTAACTAGCTGAAATGCTTCAAGAATGTAAAACAATTGATGCAAATCACTTACCAAAGTGCCTGGTACATAGGCACCTGGAAGATGGGTAATAAATGCTGGTTCCCCTTCCCCTTAATGGAGGAGTAAGATGCTACCTCCTGATGAAGAGAGAAGGGGCTTCTGAGTTGATGAGCAACACAAGTAAATGGGTGGAAATCTTCACCCATTTTTGCATTCTACAAATACATGTTGAGTGCCATTGTTCTGGATGGTGAATAGATAAAAATGAACAGGACATGATAATATATTACCTTATTCAATTTTGGGGGGAGGAGGGTACCAGGGATTGAACCCAGCGGTGCTTAGCCACATTCCTAGCCCTTTGTATTTTTTTTTTTTTATTTTGAGGCAGGTTCTCTCTAAGTTAATTAGGGCCTCACTAAGTTGCTGAGGCTGGCTTTGAACTTGAGGGCCTCCTGGTTCAGCCTCCCAAGCTCATAGGATTCCAGTTGGGTGTCACCACCTATAGAATCCTTATTGGATTCTTTTAGCATGTCTGTGAGCCTGGGTACTTATTTAATGCCTGTTTTATAACAGGAAGTGATATGGCTGTATGTATATTTAAGAACTATAGCATGGCTAAATCATATTGGATACAATAAAGTAGAAAGAATAGTGTTCATGATCACCTTCTCAAGAGAGTGTGTCCACATAGCTGATACCTCTGTTTAAAATATTACTGACATCTCCTTCCTAAAGCCAGCTCATTCTAGAGTTATCATTTTCCTTGTTCTCAACACAATACATCGTTTTTTAAATCATCATGGCTTTAAAACTTTTGGAGTCTTTGCTTTTTCCCTTTTTCTCATCCCATCATTCATTGACTAAATCCTGTGGGTTTTTTTTTCTCCCCACAATTTCTTTCAAGTTTGTCTTTGCCTTTTTGTGAACCTGTTCTAGTTATCATTTTAATTATACCAATCCTTGACATTTGCCACCAAATTATTCTTATGCCATGTCTGTTCTATATAATTTTATAATTTCCACTAAATTCTGCGCTGGAAGCTTTAAAGGTACCATGCATTGTTATTTATCTCTTATCCCTAATATTCAGCACAGTCTCCAGCTGACAGTGGAAAAATTATAACTTTATTCTAGCATTCACTTCTACCTAACTCTTAGCACATATGGTGTCCTGGAGAAGTTTGGCTTCTGTAGTCAACATGTGCATATACATTAAAAACAAGATAAAAATTTACAAGTATTGCTTTATACCACACACAAGAGGGATTTTGTGTGGAGAAAAACTTCTTTGAGACACATTTATTGACTGCCTGGCAGGTTTTAGCATTCTCCTAGGTGCTGAAGATAAATATATATATATTACTAAAACAGGGTGTCTACCCTTGAAAGAGCTCACATTGAGTACAAGAAACAACCATGTTGAAATGTTTACAGTGTAGAACATGACCTAAAAAGTCCCAAGTTACTCCTAAGATAAAGAAGTGTACAGAAGTGAGGTGATAGTTGAGTAGTCTTCAAGTATGAGTAGGTTATTTACTTGACAGAAAAAAGGAGAGATGAGGGAGGGCATTTAGACAAAGCAACTGTGCAAAAGCACAGTGGTATGAAACTGTGGTATTTGTTAGGAAGTTGCAATCAGACTGAAAGCAGCAGGAAATGGGTTAGAAAAACGGAGAAAGACCAGCTCACAATGGATCTTACATGTAAAACCAAGAAGTTTGCCTGTTTTCCAAGTAAATGACAACAGCCTTTGCAATGAAAATTTTGAATGAGTCCTAATCTCTGTGGAAAAAATCTAACCATTTGAGAAATATTGTCTATGAGGAGAGGTTATATTAACTGCATTTATTTGGTTCAGTTTAGTGATCAGGACCAAAGAGAAGCGTAAATCCACTCTGTCAGAGGTTGTTATACGGAGGATATTGACCAATTATTTTCCATTCCCACTGAAGACAAAGCAAGAAGTAATAGGCTTAAATCTCAGCTGAAGGGAAAATTACCATCAGGAGGAGTGCTTCACAGAAAGATTGAGTGTGACTGACGTAGATCATTAAAATGTTGTCTTGGACTGTCTTGCTGAGTGCTGGTTTCTATGTACTAAAACAGCTGATTTTAGAGTCATGGCAGGACCTGATTTTCATACTTGAATAAGATATTTGGAATAAATTTCTTAAGGGTCAATTAGTTATTCAGATATTTTGTTATCTGTTATTTCCTTGACAAAAGTGGTAGTAATGTGTAAATGTGGAAAAGATAGATATTATCTATTCTCCTATAGCATTCATATTCTTTTAAAAAAGAGAAATGATCAGAGTTAGCTATAGAAATAGGTATTGTTCTATAAAGGTATTTTATATTCATATACCATTGCAGAAAGTTATTAAATACAAGGTAGATATAATTAATTTAAATTCACTTATTAATCTTTATGGGTAACATTTATTGGTCAGATGATTACAATTAAAACTACTATTTGGTTTATTAACTGGTGGCTCTTTGTCAGTTAATGCAGTGACTCACTCTTGTCATTGTTATCATTTGTGAGTGAGTCATCTATTAAAATAATAAAAAATGTTTTTTCCTTTTTCAAAAATGTTTAATTTCTGAAACTGCTATGTGTGTTCTTGTTGGAAAATATATACAAGACAGAGAATTGTAGAGTGGCTATTCCGTTTATCCTGCATCTTTAGTCATATGTCTGTCTTGTGGCCTGCCTAATAGTGAAAGGAAGAGAGGGACTTTGCTTCTTGCTAGAACAAACCTTGAAATCCTTATTGTATAGTCTTCACTAAGACTTAGGCAACGTGGGCAAGCATTGTTTGGGTATTTGATGTTAATGTAAAATTTTAACATGATTTCAAGTTAATCAGATATGAAATGGTAATCAATTTTATTTTCTAATAAACTAACCCACGTTGGAAGTGATTTTGTACCTACTCAGATTGAATTACTTTTGCTCTGCCGCAAAGATGTTTATATCCAGCTAGTACACTTGAAGAGCAAATTATTGGGTAAATGTCATTAACTAGTAGAATTGATAAAAGTGAATCTTTTCAGTTGTCTTCTGTGCTGACATTGAACAGCACAATAGGGCCTGGGAGAGAGACAATAGCTAATATCTGAATGATATAGATTAGGTAAGAGAGACAGAAGACATGATAATAAAAAGTAAATGCACTTCACTAAGGAAAAATTCTTTCCCATTATATTTTAATGCTATGTATTTATTTTAAAATAATTGGTCTAAGGGTCATACACATAGAGAAAGATTTAAAATAATAGCTTTTTTGTCATGATTTCCTGCTAGTTTGAAACATTAAAATGGATCGTGTGAATTTTTTAAAAAAGTAAAAATCGCAATACAAATTATGCAGCTTGTCTTCCCAACCAAAGAAGATGCTTCTCAGCTTGACCAGACAGGAGCTTGGCTATGTTTGCCTGTGCTTTGAAGGGAATATTATGATTCCAAAAAAGCACATGCATACTCTATATATGAGCCTTTCTGACTTCATCAGATACTAAAATATTTACTAAACTGAAATGTTATGCTTCATTTATCTCTTTAAAATGTGACCATTGACTCTACTAATTTCATAAGAAATTAAGTTGTTAATGACACTGATTCTGAATATTTTAATTAAAGAATTTACTGAAAATTAAACCCTTTATGAATATATGCCAGAAGCTAAATTTTTAATGCAAAATGATAACACCCATAAGAAAAAAAGAGAATATTACCCATAAAATTGACATATGAGCACAAAGCCATTTTTCTATTTCTGCATTTCCAGTGTTAGCTGTTTTTAAAAACCATAGTGTCTTCGAAATTCAGTTTCTGAAAAAAACCTGGTGGGTATATACCAATGTTTTGTATTGTGTTCTGTTAGTTATTTTTCCTTTGATTCTCAACCAAGTTCATAAAACAGATCAGTTTCCTGCCTTTAAGAAGATGTACCAGAATTTCCCTAAGATCCTCATGTTTTTAAGATTTTAAGATTTATGAGGTTAGCTATTTTTTTAAGAAGAAAAGAAACTGTTAATTTCTTTATTACTTGAAAGGTCCAACATACTCTGAAAATGATGCGCTTTACACACATATAACTTACTAATCCCAGATAAGGACCTTTCTTCAGGAATGAGAGCCCCTCTCCCCCAAATTGATTCCTCAACAGCTGCTGGCCTTGCTTAATACAAACTGCCCTTAAGGTTTGTGTTGTTTTTGTTCTTATAGCTTGTCCTTGAATTGTGTCATTCTATCTTGAAGTATTTAAAAATATTTAGTGGATAAGTGTGATAATGCCAATTTCAAACATTTACCTATATGGGATAAGGTAATCATAGAAATTCTAAAAGAAATATTTATGACCTTTTGAACTATCAATATTATGAGTCCTGTGGCCATTTGTATATTTGTAGCCTTGAGATTAATATTTATTTTTAAGTTGTTCACATTATCTGGATGTAAACAGCTGTTAAAAGCTGTTGTGCAAAACAGATTCAGTTTGGGCCTGATTTATAAAGTGCTACGTTGTTTTTTTTTTTTATTCTTAGTCACTAAAACAATGAGGATTAATTTACTCTGTAATTACCTAAATATCCTCTGCAGCCTTTTCAAAAACCTGTTTGTGAAGAATACTCATTTATCTTAAACAGAGTAATCCTTAAAGCTAAAAACCCAGAATCAGTATGAACATCAATGGACAAACCCATCATCTAAGGATTATAGAATTAAAACATCCAACAGAATGAGAAAAATTGATACTTTATGCTGTATTTATGCTTTGTTTCTAAGTAAATCCTTGATTACATTTGCAGCTTAGTCTACTATAAGAGTTATATTAAAGAAAATACTAGATTCTCCTCATATATATATTGCCATATACTTAAAAGATTTTTTTATTATTCTAACTGTGGCATATTTAACCTGGTGTCTCTGAAAAAGAAATACAATATGTAAGCAGACACATAAAATATTTCATATTATCACAACTGTGTGGTCAGATTCCTTTTATAATTCTGGAAAGAGAAGCCTCAAGAATTATTTTCTGATGGCCCGTGCAAGTAAAGGAGAGTAAAATGTGCTTACTCTTACATTAATTTACATCAATAATGGCTAGAAATAAACACCATTTCACAAATTAATCCACCTTTCAAGAATATATTTTTGTAATAAAAGCAAAAAACAATGCTGCTAACATAAACACACATTAACTTGTACTATTACTATAAATACTTAAACGAATTCTCTTCTCTCATGAAAATAATAGTTCATTTGTCACAATGATTCAGACATTTGTTAAAATACATATTAAGGTTCAATTTGGCACATTTGTTGATCATATTTCTTTCTTTTATAATAGGATGCTTGTTTTAAACTCCACATCTTTGCCACTAGACCCCATTAACAATCTGCCTATTAGTTTTTTTAATTAAGTAATAATAAATTAATTCACTCATTTATTTGTTCCACTTCTAAAATTCCATTTAAATTACTAAAAAAATTACTCAAATGTTTCTTGTTGTTTCCTTCCAGATAAGAGATACTAAATCGGCAGATCAAAAAACAACCCTTTTACATTTCATTGCTGAAATTTGTGAGGAAAAATACCGAGACATCCTGAAATTTCCTGAAGAACTGGAGCACGTAGAAAGTGCAAGCAAAGGTAATTGATTGGGAACAGCTCTGAAACTATTCCTGGCCTACATATTAAATGTTAAGATTAAAGAATCTATAAACATTAATCATAAAAGTATTTTTGTTTGTGCACTGTTATAAGAAATGCAGGAAGATAGTTTCCGTTAGCATGTACTTGATAGCATTGTGCATTTTAATAGCTGTTTTGGTCTATTTTTTTTTAACAGCACTAGGTTACTAAAGTCTTCATACCTTTGGTCAGACAATATTTTCATTCTTTCAAGGGTATTTTATGTTGTATGTAGTATGGTACCTTTTAGTGATATGAAAATGATCCTGGAAATGTTTGAAATCTTTTTTTTTAATTTTTTTGTAGTGGTAGATGAACAGCATGACTTTATTTGCTTCATTGTTATTTGGTGCTAAGGTTTGAACCCAGTGCCTTGCACATGCTAGGCAAGTGCTCTACCAGTAAGCCACCACCCCAGCCCCAGTGTTTGAAATCTTAAAGTTGAGGGAAAAAAGAAGTAGATATATACATATATACATATGAATACCCCATAGAACAAGGATGAATGTGAGAAGGGTACATGAAAAGATAATATCCTGCAGTTGAAATGAGGAGGAGAGTACTTTTGAATGCTTAGAGAAGTCTTTATGGAAGAGGTAAAATATGAGGACAGAGGTTTGTTTTTTTTGTTGTTGTTTTTTTGTTTTTTTTTTTTTTGTTTTGGTACTGGGGGTTGAACTCAGGGGCACTCAACCACTGAGCCACATCCCCAGCCCTATTTTGTGTTTTATGTAGAGACAGGGTCTCACTGAGTTGCTTAGCACCTCGCCATCGCTGAGGCTGGCTTTGAACTCGTGATTCTCCTGTCTCAGCCTCCCCAAGTGCTGGGATTACAGGCTTGAGCCACTGCACCTGGCTGAGGACAGAGTTTTAAAGGCATGGAAAGAGGCTTGCTTTCTTAAAGAGAAAACAATGTGAACAAGGCACAGTAGTAGAATGGTTTAGATCAAGTGAAAGAAATAGTTGACAATGAGGCTCAAGAGCAGTAAAGTAAGCATCTCAAAAACTTCAGTGACAGGCTAATGAGTCTCAGCTTGATGTTGCAGGCAGCAAGACATCAATCAGATAAAGGTAAAGAAAGGGCAGTACTTGGCACCAGTGATGAGCAGAATGGGGAAAGTAAAAACGCTTCTAAGTTTTAATTTGAGGTAGTTAGTGTTGTCTGTATTCTTTGCTCTTGTAAGAGGTTAAAACGTAAAAGGAGGTTGGCTCAAAGAAACATTTTCTGATGATGAGACTCTATATTTTGCCTTTTAAATAAGAGAAGTATCCCATAAATCTTATATTTGAAATTATATTATAGCAATTCCATTCTATAACTCTGAGGACTTTAAGGGCTCAAAAGTGTATGCTTCCCAAATTTATTTCAGGCCATATAAACTTGTTTGTGTACTTTGAAGGAAAAAAACAGAGTCCATGAAACCTAGAATTGTTTGTTTAGTGTTTGATAGTGGTAATCTTTATTGTTTTGGTTTTATCAATCAAATAGACCCTGAACATTTCCCCATTGTATCTTCTTTTTTGGTTCAAAGAGCAGAATGACAGTAGAAGACAAGGTACAATTCCATGGTGCTATGTGTTTTCTTTCCTGATTTAAAAAAAAAAACTCTATGTATGATTGCAAATTATACTCTCTACTACCGAAATACTAGCTTTCTAACGAACTTTAGTATCTTGACACTGGTATTTTAAAATACGCCTTTGTAGCTGGATGTGGTGGCATAAGATTATAATGCTAGCTGCTCGGGAGGATGAGGCAGGAGGGCCCCACGTTCAAAGCCAGCCTCAGCAACTTAATGAGGCCCTAAGCAACTTGGTGATAACCTGTCTCAAAATATAAAAAATAAAAGGGCTGGGGATGTGGCTTAGTGGTTGAGTGTCCCTAGGTTCAATCCTTGGTACAAAAAAAAAAGCCTTTGTGACCACAGGCATACATACTAAAATGTAAATAATATGGAATATGGGATAATCACAATACTTTGAACACTGTATTGTGATTTTAAATACCATGAAATGCTACAAATAGGACTAGTTTTTGAATTTAGATCATTTTGGTGGAGTTATTGCTTTTTGATTGCCTTTATTAGATTTTGTTTTCTAAATTTTGTTTAATACATTGAAACAATTTTGAAAAGATTTGGGGCCAGGTGTGGTGGTTTACACCTATAATCCCAGTGGCTCAGGAGGCTGAGGCAAGAGGATCATGACTTCAATGCCAGCCTCAGCGATTTAGCAAGGCCATATTCAGCTTAGTGAGACCCTGTCTCAAAATAAAAAAGTACTGGGGATATTGCTCAGTGGTTAAGCCCCCCTGGGTTCAATCTCTAGTACAAAAAAAATTTAAAAAATTAAAAATTTTAGAATGAAATATATTAAGAATATATTCAAGGGGCTGGGATTGTGGCTCAGCGATGGAGCGCTTGCCTCGCATGCGTGGGGCCCTGGGTTCGATCCTCAGCACCACATACAAAGCAATAAAATGAAGACATTGTGTCCATCTACAACTAAGAAAATATTTTTTAAAAAAAAGAATATATTCAAATAAAAAATTCCATCAGTTTTGTGCTGATTATTTTTTAATTCTAGTATGGAAAATACTTTTACATGAACATATCTTTTATAAATATGTTTTTAGTCAAAAAAATCTTCAATGACTAAAATGAAATCAATAATAAAGCTTATGTCAGCATCTAAACCCCTAATGATTGTGTGTGTGTATCTGTTTTATGTTGCCATGGCAGAATACTGCAAACTGGTAATGTATAAAGAGCAGAATTTGTTTCTTATAGTTTGGTTGTAGGCTGGGAAGTCCAAGATGAAGGGGCTGCATATAATATAGTGAGTGGCATCTTGCTGTTTCATAACATGGTAGAACTCATCACATGGTGAGAGAGAACAAGAGCTTGAACTTGCAGCCTCATGCCCTTTTATAATCAGCATTAGTCCATTCATGAGAATGGACCTAAACACCTCCCATTAGGTTCAACCTGCATGTTTTTTGGAGAACACATTCATCATAGCAGTGTGGGCTTATATCTATTTACATGCTATAGATATTTCAATACTTATATAACTGTACAGTCATGAACCACATGTTTTGGTCAACCATGGACTAGACCACATATGTGGTGGTCCCATAAGATAATATCTCCTAGTGATACTGTAGCCATGTTAGTGTAAGTACACTTGATATTTTCCTAGTGATAAAGTCACCTAATGAGTCATTTAGGACTATATTTGTATATAGAGTGTTTATGTGTGTGTGTTTTAAAGAGCTATAGAGACATGAAAAAATATGTACTTTTAGCTGTTACTGCTACTGATGAAGGTAGACTATAGAGCACAGCCTTTTTAGTTATATATTGTAAATTTCTGATCCTAGCTCTGCTACTTACTACTTCCATAGCCTTAAGCTTGTAAGGTTCCAAAGTTTTGTTTCCTCATCTATAAAAAGGGAATGAAAGTAACAATAAGATTATATGAGTTTACACATACAAAGGGTATGCAGTTGTTGCTATACCACTATGTTGAGTAGTAGCAGAAGTAATTGTTACACTACTAAAAATGTGTTTGTTATTTCTCTTGTCTTATTAGGCAGGAATGATCTTAAGGCAGTCATGTATTTCTTCCAGTTTTAGACAAGAATGTATTCAGTTATACTTGTTTCTTCTTCCTGGGCTTTTGGTAAATCCTTTCATATTTTTCTTTTACAATATCACCAAGTTCTTTCTTCCTATTTGAAGATCCAAATCTCTGCATCGTGGTTTATTTATTTCTGCTTTTGTGTATTCTCCCTGCCAGTGTATTCAAAAGACTGTTGCCAAGAATCCTCTTTCTAACCCACTGTTTAGGATGTAGCAATCCCTATTCTCATGTTTTTTGTCTAGTTATTTCTTTTTTCCTCTGAAATTCAAACTTAGAGTTCACAACTCGAAAAGTTCTTAAGCACATTCTGCCTGCTTGCATCCCTCTTTCATTTCCTCCTAATTCTCATTTCATTGTACTGAGACATATATTCTCTTGAGCTGTTTTTATTCCTTTATAATAATCCTGTCTCCATGTACGATTTTATGCTGCATCCCCTGCCTAGAAATCTCACCTGCCTTCTCCTCTAAGACAGCTAACTATCATTTGTCAAATCACTCTTCAGAATCCATTTTTTTTCTTTTTTCTTTTTTAATGTTTTGTTACCAAAGCTTTAAGAGAAAATATTTTTGAATTTAGCCTGCAGGAAGAACCAAAACATAGTGAAAGGTCAAGCCACTTACTTCTTATTTATAGTTAATGCGTTTCCTTAGTATTTGAGTTGAACTTGACTTTCTTGCTTAATACACATTTTAGCCCTTTTGAGTCTCTGCTCCTACCGTCAGTATTGTGCATAGCATACTATGTGTAATATTTACACTCTACCTGTGAAAATAAAATTAGATCAACACTATATATATAATTCATTTTATTTGATATTGTACTAACTACTTCTAAAATGGGATCCCTATTTGGTCGAAAATAACCACAAAATGATATCTTAATAAACCAAATTGGACTACTATTTATAAGAAAAAGCCAATTTAGTTAATTATTTGTTTATATAACATAATCAAATATAACATATTTAAAGAACATTATTGTTATGTCTACTAATGCTCTTTTTCTAAGTTTTTACATCATTAGAATCCTAGGATTTCTTTGTATGAAATAAGGATCTTTTTTATCTAGTATAGCAAATATGTGTATTTTCTTTTAGTCAAACAAAAAACAAAACAAAACAAAAAACCACCTTGAAGTAAAAAGAAAGCAAAAGAAAACAGCTATGTGAGATCAGTGGAAAAAAAATTTATTTTATACTTAACTTTCTTCTTCATAAATCTAAGAGTGCTTCTTGGAAGATGCAAAGCTATGCTATGAACTTAGAATATTTTCCTAGAGCTCTGCAACTCAAAGATATTGGGGGAAACACATCATTTGTACATTAAAACACATGTATATCATATAGTAGAGTGCAAAATCCACACAAATTTTTAAAATAAAACAGATAACTTCAAAGAAATTTCACACTTGCAGCAGATCCATAGGTGTACTTGTTCAACCTTCTCTTCCATTAAGGATACTTTGGTGGAGAAAGTATAGGAAGCATTTCCTGGAGAATTAGAGAGTAGTTTTGTTTTGATTTTAGTTCATTTAGTTATTTAGTTATTATTGTGTGGAGATGGGAGTCTAGCAGACAGGGTGGGAGAGGAGTGTGCTTCACTTTCTTCAAAATGATATTCTCATAGCCCATATGAAGTTCAGAAGCAAATAGTATAATGCAACTTTGTTACAAGAAAAATTAATAAAATGGCGTTGTTATGGTCATTTTATTCCAGGTTAAATTATAACTCTGCAAGTCCCTTCATTCATGATTGACCATATCAATGAGTCTTTAGAGAGAGAGAGAAAACATGGTTGCTATAGAGACTCCAGTGCCTTTAAAACAATGAAAATACTTGTGACAAACCACATTTACATATCTTCCTATGATTAAATTTAAGATTATATGTGTTTGTAAATATATGTAAGCTTATATGTAGTAGATATATATTACATAAAGTATTGCTGGTTTACTAGATACATTTGATAATTCCTTTATTTCTACCCCCTATGGCTATCATTTTAACTTTCAGCTTTGAGGATTTTTATAGTTTGATTTAAAACCTCTACTGTTTTATAGGTCAGCTCGAGGGATTAAACCAAAAGGGTTAGTAAAGTTTAATTAAAACTATTTCATTCAATAAGGGAAAAATATATTAATGTATTTGAAGGCACTATTAATCCTAAGGTTTTGCATAAATCCAAAATGGGTTTCACTTCAGTGAAATTAGTACTGTCCTACAGGATAAAAGCTAGGTAAGTTTCCTATGAAGTGTGTTAATTTCTTGTGAATTAAATTATTATAAATTTTAATGCTCAGCTATACCTTTTGATAACTGCCCTGTTTCTGTTGCATATTAGTAAAGCATTAGCTGTTTATCTCTTCTGACTTCTTCACAGAATTATTAATGATGAAAATTCAGATTAAAGGAAATGTACGGGAGATTTTAGGAAATAAATAAATGAAAATAAAATTGTAACAGTATAAATGTTGAGGGAAAGGAAAAAATAAAACATTCTCAGAAATTTTAGTGCTGGTTAAAGCTGTAGAAATCATCTCATCCTTGATAAAAGGGATTTTTAGTATAATTTCAGCATTTTAAAAATGGTGTTAGTGCAATTTTAGCATCTTAAAAAGTTGAACAGACTGAGACCTGGAATGACGAAGGAATTGCCCAAGATCACACAGCTGGATGGTAGGTCAAAGCATGTTTGTAGACCTTGTCTAAAGTTATTTTACGATATATATATATTTCAGCCACATTTATACTTCCTTTGTGATTTAAAATATAAAACAGAAATTCATGCTCAGATATTGGAAAATATTGAAAGTAAATGCTGACTACATTAAAAAACCCTGAAATCATAAATGCTATTCCTCTAGGCAGTTGTCCATACTCTCTCTAGCTCCATTTTGGCAGAATTAACTTTTCCTTCCCTTGTGTAAATAGCAGCATGGTAACCTTATTGGTAATATAACATACACCACATGAACATTTTTTATTGGTTTATTTCTATCTATATGTCCCGGATTGAATTCCTTAGTTTCAAGGGCTATGTCCTATTTGTCCTTACAGTCTCAGTGCTAGCACAGCATCCTAGGCTGAAGTGCTTAATAAATGCTGTTTAAATTGAATAATAGCAAATCATTTTAGTACAGCAGGCATATTTCAAAATAAGACATTGTAGGAAATTGACAAATAGAAAACAGCAGCCTAAAAATTACTGTTCACTGTAAATGCAAGAGAGAAAACAAGGTAAGTTAGAATGAGGACAGTGGGACTTTATAATATTTCCTCTACCATCTTTTATCCCTTTCAAAGAGAAAGATAAAATTGGAAACAATTGAGTTAATAATGGACAGGACCTCGACTTAATGACAACTACTAAACACTAGAGGTTCATGGTGGACTAAGTAATGACCAAGTCTCATAGAATTACATAAGAGTTGATTGTCCCAATATCATATGTAACTAACTGTTTAAACAGCACTATCTTTTATTCTAATGCCTTCCTGAAAAAATTAATTTCACATCGTGTACTGTTAATTTCATTGCAAAGTAGTTTAGTTTTAGAACAAAATCCTGCTGTTTTTAGAGAATTTAACATATAGCGCCTAAGATATGAGTGTTAATCTATATAATTTCCTAAGAGATTCAAAATTTGAGTTATAATCCTACATTCTTAAAAGTACAGAATGATAATCTACCAATGTGACAAAATTATCAAAATTTCTTGACCTTATTTAATGTTAGCAATACAAGTAAAACTGAATCCACATATCATTACATCATTGTAATGAAAACATTAAAATTTTCACTTCCTTGGACTTTTTTGTATATATTATTTAAAATAGCTTAAATATTATTTAAACTATTTTAAATAATATTTTTAAAATATTATTAATATTTAAACCATTTTTTGCTGAAGGAATTGCATTCTATTATATGAACTTGATAAACATGTTATAAAATTTAGAGAAATACCATTAAATTCAGGAAATCAAATATTTAATTACATATATTTTCCTAGTTTTTAATATTTTTTCTTCTTTACTCTCATCAAGTCATTTCAAAGAATTTGTTAAACCAAGTATCTTTAAAATAAGACAACCAGTAATAAGCCGGGCGCGGTGGCTCACGCCTGTAATCCCAGCACTTAGGGAGGCTGAGACAGGAAGATCGCGAGTTCAAAGCCAGCCTCAGCAACAGCGAGGTGCTAAGTGACTCAGTGAGACCCTGTCTCTACATAAAACACAAAATAGGGCTGGGGATGTGGCTCAGTGGTCGAGTACCCCTGAGTTCAGTCCCTGGTGCCAAAAAAAAAAAAAAAAAAAAAACCAGTAATAAATCCAAAACATGCATTTTTTAAGTGTGGTAAGAATAGTTAACATGAGATCTACTGCCTAACAAATATTAAAGTATAGAATACATTATTGTGGACTATAGGTAAAATGTCGTACAGTAGATCTTGGAGCTTATTCATTCTTTAAGCAAAACGAGTAAGTTCTAGAACATATATTTTTAATATATTATGTGAAAAGGGAAAGAAAATCATGGTTTCTTCTTGGTTTTTAGTAGTCTAGTCATTGCTAACTTGTGTTTTCAATTCATAACATATGAACCCTCTAATTCCTTTTCATTTCTGGAGAAAACTATTGCATGAAACATTATCTTCAGGTAATAGTGAAAGGAAGCAGAGATCATGGTCATTTGCCTTTGTGAAACATTTGCATTGTTGTGAAACATTGTTTGTGTTTTTTTTTCTGTGAAACTGGGGATTGTACCCAGGGTGCCATGCATGCTAGGCAGGTCCTGTAGCACTGAGTTGCATCACTACCTTGGTAATCTGTGTAACATAAGTAAAAGATTGATTTATTGATTGATTTTTTTTTGCACCAGGGATTGAACCTAGGGGCACTTAACTACTGAGCCACATCCCTAGTCCTTTTATACTTTTTATTTAGAGATAAGGTGTCACTGATTTGCTCAGGGCCTCACGATGTTGCTGAGGGTGGCTTTGAACTTGGGATTCTCCTGCCTCAGCCTCTGGAGCTGCTGGGATTACAGGCATGTGCCACCACACCCAGCCAAAGATTTACTTGTATTAGTGCATATTGATTACATAGAATAATTGGTATTACTGTCTTCACTAATTTTCTGAGGCTGGCTTTGAACTCATGATCTTCCTGTCTCAGCCTCTTTACCCATTGTGATTACAGGTACACACCACCATGCCCAGCTTTTTTCATCTCACTTTTAAATGACAGAGGGTGCGGCTCAGTCATGGGCCCTGGTTTGATACACAATGCCAAAATTAAAAAAATGAATAGGGAAATAGATAAATAAACATCAAAATTCACTTATTACATCATAAAACTTTCTGAAATAGTGTATGATGTTACTAATGTTATTTTCTTCATGTATTCTTATACTATTTTTCATTTTGGAGCCTTTTGGAATTATAATATAATCATAAAGGCTCATCTCATTTTGAATTACATCTCTAATACTTGATAGAAGCATCATTGCCCTATATTAAAAATTTGATCATCAAAGTTCTAATTCTTGTTAGGGTCTTTATCCTTAACATGTATAAACATGGAAGAAAATAATAAGCATATAGAATGTAAATGAATAGTCTAAATAAAGTTTAGGGAGAAACAAAAAATTTTATAATATTGTTAAAATGATAATAAACTATTTTCTTTTTTGTGCATTTTAAGGGAGTAGATTCTGCTAGTGTTTGTGGTAGAAAACTCAAAGCTAATGTGTGTGCCAGGTACTGTTTGTTCACTTAGTTTTACATTCTGATACCTGATAGTAGCAATAATAACTACTACTATGTAAAAATAGTTTACCAAGTACTATATTAAGCATGTTTTCTAGAAAAGGAGACTGAGTCTCAGGAAATTCAAAGAAAGTGGTCAAGTTCACACAATAAATTTTGAAATTTCTTCAACATAGACCCAAATACCTACTTGTAACCTGCAGCTTTTTTCACGTAGGAAGATTAATGTATGTGCTTGTATTTTGATTATATTTTCATATAAAGAAATTTAATTATTCTGAAGATAGTTAAAACATGCAAGTAATTTCAGGAAGTGGATACAGTTTAAACATGAGTAGAGATCATGTGGATAGTAAGCAAGGATTTTGTGTTAAGATTGGGGTAACATCTTCTAAGGTCTGACACTACTGCATTGTGGCAGTGAGCAAGCAGCACATCTCTAACACTTTGCATTGCTAGCAATGAAGTTAGACAGCTGTTCTTTCCAAAGTAAGTGAGCCAAATGCCAGCCCAGCTAATTGCTTCACTTGGAAAATGCTGTTTACCAACAGCAAGTTTAAGATAGTGAATTTCCTGTATGTACCTAATAAACTCCATTTGCATGCAGATAACCAACTAATCTTGAATTACAGTTGGTCTAGCACTAAAGCTATTATATGGTTTGTATAGTTATCTCCTGGAGAACAATACACAAAAGTTATCACTGGTTTTTAAAATTTTTCTCTTTGACTCTTTTGTAGAACTCTCCATATTGTCAAGTGTTAACTAAGTAATGAATGTGAAACAACCCCCAGAAAGAAACATACTGCTAACCTTGAAAGAGTTTTTCTTTTTAAATGGTTTACAGACACAATTTGAATTCTTTAATAATACAGTCAATTCGTTGCTTTATAATAATAGAACATCCTTCAAAATCTGGAACTTCCCTTTTTAGTAAGCTGAGGATCCGAATCAGTGAAACTAGAAAGGAGAGGAGTCTGGAATGATGTGGGACTTAAATATGTATTGTATTTGTGACGTGACATGGGTGGTGAATGAGGAAGACACCAATGGGGAGAAAAAATGCAAAAACAAGTGGTAATATTTTAATTCAGATATTGCACCTAAATAATATATGTTATAATTTGAAATTACCTGTATCTATTCTTATTATACATGATTGCCTAAATGAATTTCATTTCTAATATCAACAGTGTCATACCACTAACACGCAAAAGTAAAATAAAGATCCTATAATTAGTGTAATTTCATATTCAATATCATCAATTAAATTTTGAAATATTAAGAAAGAAAGTGTTTGTTCTGCCTGACCAAATCTCTAAGCAAAGTGGATAGCAGGGTCATACCATATTTGTAGTTTGTGTTATATTTTTTAGTTCCTCAAACTAATTATTTCTCTAAGATTTACTATCATTTGAAGTAGTTATCACATAAAAGTATATGCTGAGCCTTACTGTGATATTAAATGCTTGTGAAGTTCAAATATTTTATAAAGTATAATTTAATTTTCTGTGGTTATTAATTGAGGTAGAGTAGCCTCTCTCTGAACAAAATATTGTATAAAATAAGATCATGGTCACAATTTATTACATATGAAAAGAAACATATTCATAAATAATTTTTGTGCTTCTCTAAGAACCATAATCAGTTAATCATCTTCATTCTATTGCCTTACTCTGGTCTCCCATGGTTTGAGAAAATGGGAAATGATTGTGACTAATAAAGCTATTTGCCAGATGATATTTAAGACCACATTCACATTTAAATGTGATATTGTTTAAATTATAAACAAATATATGAAATTAGAGGAAACAAAGAATTCTGTCTATTATAAGTAATGACCAAATTGTGCTAGTAATAGTTAATTATAGGAGCTCTCTCTGTGCCTTCAGCGCCTCCTATGCTGATTGGCTGCCTTCAATGCATCCCCTCCTCTTTCCTTTACCTTATACTGATTGACTACTTTGAATACTCTCCCTCCTCTTTACCCCATGCTTATTGGCTGCCTTCAGTGCCTCTCCTTTTCTCATCCCATGCTGACTGGCTGCGTGCCTGACATGGATCAATACCCTATTGGCTGTAACCTAACCTCGGGGCCATGATTGGTCTGAGGACCCTATATAAACTGTTGCACTAACTGAAATAAATGGGTCTGCTTCTCGCTCTGGCAGAGCAGTTTTACCTACTCCCGGTATCTGGATGAGTGACTCCGTGACCGTCCACCCCATAAACCCTCGTCTTCTGGGACCCCAGACTTCGTGCCATGGGACCCCATTCTTCGGTCCCCTTGTCCCGTGGGACCCCAACTCGTCGAGCGAACCCACACAAGGCACGACATAAATGACATGTGGCACCCAACGTGGGGCTTGAACCCAGGACCCTGGGATTAAGAGTCTCATGCTCTACCAACATAAACGACAGTTAATGTCAGTTAGATCAGTTGTTTCATTTACTATATTCTTGAATTCCATGTGTGCAAAGTGGACTTGAGGGGAGTATTTATAGACAAGAGCATCAACTCTGTCTCTGGCCACCAATGTTCTCCTCACCAGTGCTCATTGCCAGCTATCCAAACATGCAGTGTGTGTGTGGCTGTGAGTGGTTGAATACTCTGACACTTTAATTAAAATAGAAATACCTGTGCCCAGAGTGTAGGTCAGTGGTAGTATGCTTGCCTAGCATGCACAGGGCTCTGGGTTGGATACCCAGCAATGCAAAAAAGTAAGTAAATACATTGGAACTACCACTGTTGATTTTGCTAGTTTTTTTTTTTAACTGAAATGCTTTGTTTATTTTGTCTCTCTATCTTTCAATATTTGCATAAAAGAGAAAACAAATCCTCCCTTGACATGGGGGGACTGGAATAAAGTGCTAATTAAAATAATGTGGTGAAACAGTATTGTCCTCTTTAGATTTACACTGACATTTCTAATGCAATCACTTTAACAGGACTTGCAGATCAGTATCTGGTGAGCCTTTTATTATCTCTTCAAATTCACTGAGCAAGACCATTTCCAGGGATTTTGAAAATGCAAAGCAAGGCCAGGCCAAAATAACATTTATTTCGTGAAAGTTACATTAGCAGTATCTCCAGCTAAAGATAAAGGAAAGAATAATGTTTCACAGAGAGTTATAGGAGATATGAATATATACAGATTTTTTTAAAAAACAAACCACAAAAGTCTGCAAAACCATCAGGTACTGCTTTGAGAAGAATACAGAAGTACATGGATTTCAAATGTGTTGAAAAATGGCTAAAATGTACTGAGCTGTTCACAGCCCTTGGCTTTTACTTTTTATGTGAGTTATATCTGAACAAGGATTTTATTATAGTCGGTGTTATTCATGCTGCTATAGTTAAGATCGTCAGCATTTCCATTACAAACACACTATTTCAGTTGTGTTCATAACTCAGCTTTAGAAGTCACCCAGGGCTAAAGGTTGGCATATGAATTTTCAACCTGTGGTGGTAGTAATGACTATGAGTGAGATTCAATATGTAGTCAACATTCAAATTAACATATACTACTTTTGTGTATGTGTGTGTGCAGTGCTGTGGATCGAACCCAGGACCTCACACGTGCTAGGCAAGCACTCACCACTGAACTGCATCCCGTCCCAAACATTAGCCACTATTTATTTTATGAAATATACTAATAGCATGATATATTTTGGTTCCTTAGTTTTAGCAACTGTCTCATATATATTCAGTCTGTCAGTGTAAATGATTAACAGAGTTAAAGAAAACATTCTCTTTTTTTTTTCTTCTATATCTAATTAGTCCTCATAGCCAAGAAACTCTGAATTTATCTTGGAGCCATAGGCCAAAATACTTTCTGCTACCAACTGAGTAATGGGTTTTAAAAGACACTCAGAAATGTATCAATATTACAACAAAATAACATCCAAAGGTTAGTGAAAACCATCAGGATTAAAAGGTTAAATTGACAGTTTGAAATTATATATGTATCCATAGCTGCCTGTTTAGGTAACTAGCAGATTTAAAAAAAAAAATAGAAATGCAATATTTTGAATTAATCATACATTTTATTTTAAAATTCACATTTAGCTGTGACTGTAGCTCAGTGGTGGAGTGTTTGCCTAGCACATGCAAGACCCTGAATTTGATTCCCAGCACCACAAGAATAAATAATAAAAATTAAAATTAAGCCAATATTCCTAGTTATGAAAAGTAAAATATTTTAGACTATTTAGTAAGTACAAACAATTTTAAATACAAAAGAATGAAGAATAAAGTAGTTATAATATCTCAAACCAGAGATAACTGGTAACATGTTGGTGTATATACCTAATCTTTATTTCATGAACATACACAGATACATGTATTGCAAAATTGGGATTATAAACTTATTCTACCTATTTTTCTATGCAAGAGAGCACAAACTTGTCATTAAATATCTCTTTAATGTATAATTTCCGAGGCTGACCAGTATTCTTCTGTATGGGTATCCTGAAGTTGAGCTTACCACATACTGTTTTGGATTTGGAAATCTGTTTCACTTAATCTTCCTTACTTTATGTAACTTACTTTAGAATAAAAATCAGACAAAACTTTAGCAGCTAGAGTTTTCTCAAGCTCTTTATCTACCTTTAGCCATTTACAGGTGCCCTACTTAATGTATTCCCCAAATGTTAACAACTTATAATGATGGAATGGGAAAAATTATTAAAAAATAATTTATTGTATATTGAGTATATAGAGATACCATATACCAAGTACTCAAATTATATTGCCATGATTACATATTGATACTTATATTATTAATGGAACACTTTGAAAATTAATTTATTTGCAACCAATGGAATGATCATTTTTTTTGAATTCCTATTTTTCTAACTGAAAAATGGGCAAGGGAGAAGCTGTATTAGAAATAACATTTTCCCTTTAAAGTTTTTGGGTTTGGGGAATAAAATGGGAAGAGGTTCTACATAGGAATAGGTTATTATTTAATAAAGAGTTCTGTGATGGAAAAACACACATTGAAATCTCACTTCTGTATCTTCTAGCTATGTATGTGATGTTAGACAAGGTTTTTAATCCATGTGAGCCTTATTTTTGTATGACATATAGATAATACCTGCCCTACAATTTTGTTATAAATATTCAATGGATTTTTATCCAACAAATCATTCATATTTTCATCTGATATTATTTTTTAAAATTGTTTTAGTTATTGATGGATCTTTATTTTTTATTCATTTATTATTTATACGTGGTGTTGAGGATCGAACCCAGTGCCTCATGCATGCTAGGCAAGCGCTCTACCACTGAGCCACAGCCCCAGCCCCTCGTCTGATATTATTGAGTAGTTATTCTCCTTCAGACAATGTTATAGTGGACTTGACAGATATAGCTCCTACCATCTTGAAGTTTATTGTCTAAGGGGAAGCAGAAGAGGCCTTGAGTCCAACCTAAGATATTAATCACGTTTAAAGTTTTGGAAGATGAAAAGGATCCAACAAAAGGGATTGAGTGATGACCAGAGAAACAACATGTTATTTAAGTAAAAGCCACCTGAAGAAAGTTTTTTGTGGAGAGAATTGATGAAACTTGTGATATAAAATGAGGTCAAATAAAATTAAGACTGTGAATTAAATATGAAGTCTGACAACATGAACTCCATAGGAGCTATTCAGTTGGATTCATGGGGATAAGAGCCAGATTGGAGGAGGTCAAAGAGAGAAGAAAATGGGAAGAATTTATAATGACAAGTGTTTTCTTTAAAGCACTTAGATTTTAACCATATTCTTTAAATGCTTTTTCTTCATTTCAAAAGTGATAGTGGCCACTGTAGAGAATTTAGGAAATACTTCAAAAAGAAGAAAATATTTTCTATGATCCAACCATTCAGCCATAACCACTGTTAATGTTTTGGTTTCACAACACTTGGGTATTTTTTTTCCTGTGCATTTTTAAATTGATTTCTAAACAAAAAAATTAAAATACAGTATACACCAATTTATTAATTGTATTCCATTACCATGTATACCACGTTTTACCTCTTCACTAAATATCCTTTGGATTTTTAATGGTACAGTATTATATTATGTATTATAGTTTATGTGCAGCCAATATCCTATCATTAGACACTGAGATTATATCCAGTTTTCAACCTTATTTTTTATACAACATCGCAATG
Organism: Xerus rutilus; assembly: GCA_028644305.1. NCBI lineage: Eukaryota > Metazoa > Chordata > Mammalia > Rodentia > Sciuridae > Xerus > Xerus rutilus. Next base: position 48,160,562 of record CM053417.1, on the reverse strand, counting down.
CATATTTGAAAATGTGTTATTTTTTTAATGATATATTCTCAATAATTTGGACTATTAGTCCACTGAGATATGTCTGGAAGAAAAATACTCTGATGATGTTAGGTCTGCAATCCATTTGTCATATAAAGAGGGGGATTAGGAAGAGTTGCTCCCATAGCAGCAGTTGGCAGGGTTTGGGTGAAGGAAGAGAAATATCCCGCTACAAAAATGTAATTGTTAGGAGGGAAGGGAAATTCTCTGCCAGGTGGAGGTCCTATCAATAGAAAAGATCTTGATGGAGTTACAGCAGTTGTTTGTAGCAATTTTTAAATCAGACACTCTCCATATTTTGTTGAATTATAGGTCACACAATTTAAGTTATATCATATATCTTTATAGATACAAACATTGTATGCTTTCTAGAATCAAACACAAGCCCATTTGTATGTATGTGTGTGTATCTGTGTTATAGTTGAGGAACTTTCATGTCTGGTATACTAATATTTTACTGAAAACAAGTTTGAAATATATTTCTATAATTACAAAGTAAATTTGGATCTTGAAAGGATTCTATTTTCTGAGAAACAAATAATGTAAGCATTTTCTCTTGCTTGACCTTAATCTACTTAAACTCTAGTTTTCCAGTTAGTAGACTATCTTGAAGAATGTTTATCACAATTCAAGAACATATTTTTTTCTGACGTTTTTTGTTGTATTTTCTAGCAAAAAGGTCAATATGGATGGTGCTTTACGTGATGTTAATATTGCCTAGGAACATAACTGACAATCAGGTATAGACTCCCAGATTAGATTTTCTAAAGGCCAAATGACTTGGATATCATTACTATTTGGAGAAATATCTCTTGCCATCCTTTTCAAGCATTCTATGTAGTAAACCACTAATAAGAAAGGTGTTTTTTTTTTACATTTTTATATAGCCTCTGGTTTTGTTCCAATTAAAAATATGCTGCTTGAAAGTTGTTTAAAATTATTTTAAATAATGAAAAGAAGGCTCATACGTACAGTTTATTTGATGTGATATGACTCTTATTGCATATGTGTAGAACTAATCATGTTGCTATTTAACAATGAAAATCTAAACATTTTGCTATGAAGACCAATCCCCCTAGTTTTAAACCATCTTCAAAACTTCTGATTAATGACTCTGTTCTCGAGAACAACTGAATTACTTTCTCTTCACTATTCACAGAATGCATAATTCTACTCCATTCTGTATGGTATACTCTTTACCTAGATTTTCTGTGTTCAATAATTTGCAAGTCTATGTCCAATCCATAATATAAAGTTCAGTTAAATTGCTATCCCCTCCAAGTAGGCTTCTCTGAATACCACATTGTAAGTAATGTTTTTTCCATTGAACTTTCACCTATTTTTATATCCTCTAGAGACTACCACAGTGCTGATACACTGTTATGACTATGTGGAATTTTGATTTGCTCTGTTATGCTGCTATTTATTTACCCACAAATATTTTATGGTTTTTTTTTTTGGTTTATTGGTACTGTAGATTTAACCCATGGGTGCTTTTCCAGTAAGCCACATCCATAGCCCTTTTGTTTTTTTTATTTTGAGACAGTCTCACTGAGTTATTTAGGACTTTACCAAGTTGCTGAAGCTGGTTTTGAATTTGTGATCCTCCTGTCAGCCTCCTGAGCTGCTGGGATTACAGGCGTGCATCACCATGCTTGGCTTCTGTTAAACTATTATAATAAACAGTCCCAATCTATGAACCTTCCTTATGAAACTTGCTAGCATATATGTGTGTGTGTATGTATACATATAAAGTATATGTATATTTTTGGTAAGAGTGAAAATTTGGGGCTAAGTATATAAAAATCATAAGTGTTTCTCTTAGTATTTTTAAAAATTGAGATAAAGCATTGAATAGTAGCTAAAATAGCAGTGTCAAGCCACAAAATGATGATAGCATTTATTAAAGATTTAATGAGATTTTGTTTGTTTGTTCCTTTATTTGTTTTGAAATGGTGTTTTTCCATGATGCCCAAGCTGGGCTCTGACACCTGGGCTCAAATGAACCTCCTGCCTCAGCTTTCCAAATAGCTAGGACTTCAGACATGTACCACAACACCTGGCTACTATGGTTTTTTAAATATATACACGCTATCTCCTGTGTATTTCACACAAACCTTATAAAGTAAGGTGTTATTATTCTCCTCATTTTACGCATGAAGAATCTGGAACTTGGAGATTATCTTACTTGCCTAACTTTCCAGAGATAGTCAAAGGCACCAAGACATTTAACCACTTTATTATACTGAAAACTAAATCAAAGAGAAGGTTCAACCAGTAAACAAAACTTTAAAATAAAGCCTTAGGATACAAGAAGAAAAATGAGAGAAATTGTGTTTGGGATTTAGGAGTGCATGCCCGTGTATTTATGAATTAAGATACTACTATGTTGTTACAGGACTAGGGCCTTCTGGGAAACTGAGGCAGCATGAAGACCCCCCTTCACACCTTGATTCTTATGTTCATGTCAGAAAGATTTCACATGTATCACTCAGAGTAACAGGCATGAGTTTATTGAAGGGATAGCAAAAAGGAAAGGGGTCATTCTCAAGGGAGAGAGTGGGTTCTCACAGAAAGGAGAGGAACAGTGTGCTTCTCCTATACTCCAGTTTTATTGGGAATCCCAGAGAAGTTTCCAGAGGTTCCCACCCAGATCTACCTCTTGACTTTTGACTGACAGCAGCATGGCATCAGATTTTCAAGCCCTCACTGCCATGACAATTCTAGGTCATTTGGGCCCATGCTGACCAATTCTAATTGGATTCTTAATCATAAATTTCTACAGACTCTATGGTTAGGAGGAATTATCCTTATTGCCTTGAGTTTCAGGATGTGTTCTATTAAAAGGGTCACAAAAGTCTCCCCTTTCAGGGTAACTTGGGTTCTTCTTGTTAACATTATTTCAGGTCTGCATTTCTCCTGCAGATAACAAATGAGTTGCTGACATATCCTGGGTAACTAAGCCAGGTAGGGCTGCAGGTAAATTGTTTCTTGGAGAAGAAAGCATATGGAGGTCAGCACAGTTGGCCCATTTTATAGAACTATTCCCTTGACCTCATGTTCCCACCATTTGCATCTGTCTATCTTCATCGTCATGACTACGAAATGTTGATGCATATGCTTTATCTGAACTATGAGAGAAGGTTAGGTTAATATATCTTTAGTTGTCCTAGATATTAATGAGAAAAATTATTTTTAAGAGTTTTCATAAAATAATTTGATTCATTTATACCTCTAAAGCTATTTTCCCATGAAACATTAGTTTTAAATAGTAAATTATCTATTGTAGGGTTCTTAAGAAACCTAATTCTTATAGTTAGATTTCTAAGAGTTTGTGTCTGCTTTGAAGAGCTGTTAGTAAAACTGCAATATACTTTATTCCATTGTGATATTATATTAATTATTTTTGACTGATCCTGCTTTCTAAACTCCAAATTAGAACAACCTCTTTAAAATATTTATTAAGGAGAAGTGCCTTAACCAGTTCAATCTGACATATGCAGAGAACATCTTAGAGCTGTTCTCCCTTAAGAGAATAATGACTTAGAGAAAGCTGTATCAGTGCTGTCTGATAAGCCTGTTACACTAGCATGTGGAGGGAGGGAGGGAGGGATTTATTTTGAATTCTTTCAAGATGTCTAGCCAATGAATTATAGTAACCATTATCATAGTTTGGCCACTTGGATGAAAGAATGTTAATGCCCATAGTCCTACAACCAACCTGACAGGTGCACAGGACATTAGGAACCTATTTCCAAATATTAAGAAAGAAGTTGTAACAGGCTTGTGTTTTCTCTTTTGCAAATACCTTTTATAGCATGATGGTCTCAGAAGGAACTATTGAAGAAAATAACCACTTATCTTTCCTCGAATATCAAATTCCCTGTGTTGTGCCTGCAATATCTAATAGGGTGTCATTTGATATCAGTATTTAAGTAATGTCACAATAGGTGGTGCCATAGCTCTATACTGCCTTATACATGGGAAAATATGAAATGTTATTTGACCTGTTAAATAGAAAGGAGAAAAATATTTTTAAAGTCTTCTGAACTCTGCTTTTAAGAAATTCATGAACAACTGAAAAATTTTCAAAGGACAGTATTCTTTCATTCTCAGTCAGTAAAATACTTCAACTGCCTTCTTGATTCTGCTAGCAGCCAGAATGGCAGTACACTAGGGTCTGAATGGCAAATGATATTATCTGCAGAATTGATGTCAGCCTGCATGGAGATTAATTACTATATTTTTGGTAAAGTATTTGTTATGTTGCATTTGTGGCCTTTTAAAACTTCTCCCCTCCTTTGGTCATTTCTACTGACAATTTATAGTAAAATAGCTGACAACTGCCTATGATTAGTTTAGCCAGATGCTACTTGCTCTGGTAAATTCATTTTGAGCATTTGACAAGACTGTAAAGATTAGTGCCAGCTGAACTAAAAATATTTTTACAGACTGAAGATGTGTGAAAAGTCGGTTACTTTCCAGGTGTATGATGACTATGTAAATTAACTGACAACATATCTTTTTTGGTGTGTATTTGTGAATCATTTGTCTACTTCATGCAACCATTGGTGGAGTTATCCTTCACATGGTATGTTCAGATGTCACCAAATAGAGTACTTAGGAGTTTTTGTATTTTATTATGTTCTATGAATTACTTGCACTCCAAGACTTAGGAGTTACAAGAGAAAATTAGGAACCTCTGGATTAGAGAGGGAACATAAAATCAAGGGATCTTTCCTTTATGTTATGGTTTGGATATGAGTTTTCCCCCAAAAGCTCCTGTTAATGCAGGAATATTCTGAGGTAAATGATTGAATTGTGAGATCTGTAACACAATCAGTTCATCTTAGTTTGAATGGAATTACTGAATGGTACCTGTAGGCAGGTAGGTAATGGATGGAGGAGTAGTTTCACCTAGCAATGACTCATGATAACTACTTGACTCTTTTTATTAACCTTTCTTCATTCTCACCCGTATCCCTTTATTTTTAGTTTTCCTCTTAAACACTCATTTTTCTTTCTCACTTTTAGGATTTCTTATACTATAAAAATATTTCTGGGCTGGGGCTGTAGCTCAGTGATAGAGCACTTGACTAGCATGTGTGAGGTACTGGGTTCAATCCTCAGCACCACATATAAACAATAAATGAATAAAATGAAGAGCCGTCAACAACTAAAAAAACATTTAAAGTATTTCTATTCATGATTGTTTAAAATTTGATTACTTGAATAAAAATTTAATTACTTGAATAAAATAAAAAATTTGTTTACTAGAATTTAGATTCTAGATTTCATCTAGTCCTTAGTACCTTACAGCACTATCAAATAAAGCTATATCTACAGACTTTGAGCAATTTCCAGTCCTCCTTCATCCACCTGGGACTGACTGGGTATATAAAAATCTTACATGTGCTCAGTACTATAATGACCTTGAGATGCTATCTCCTCCCACTACATTTTACCAATAAGGTAACTGAGGTCCTTTGATTTCAATAATTTGTCAAATACTACATAGCAAATGGCTTAGGTAGAATTAAAATCTAGTTTTCTTTACATTTGTGTATTTTATGCACTTGGCTGTGTTCCCCCCCAATTTGCTTGACTATGTGTGTATGTTTGAATTTGTTTATGCTTTTCTGACTTTGAATCCTTCTCTAACTTCGTGCCTTAACTAAGTTCTGAATTCATCCTCACTACAAAATACCTATATGAATGTCTTCCTGTATGCTCCATTTCCTTTTGCTGTTTTTGTTCCCTATTTCTACCGCCAACCCCAATAAGGTCTCCTTCATTTATAGCTTTTTTAAAAACCATGTAGAATCAATGATTGTCCCTTGATATTTTTTATAAATTTGTTTATTTTTCCCACATTCCTTTTTATTATAGCTCTGAAAAGCTTACTTAAAGTTTTTTTTTTTCTAAGTCAACTGCTAATTGCTTTTCTTCTTGGTCTATTGAATAAAGCACTAGATTGGGAATAAGGAAACCTTGATGCTCTTTCTTACCTTGACTAATGATATAAACACTCTATGCTCTAGTTTTCTGCCAAGTCTTATTTCTGTGTCCTGCAGAGTTATTAACCTAATATAATTTAAAAGTGTAGATATTGTTTGGGATTCTCTCAGAATGTTGAAAAGAATATATAACTTGGTTATGCTATTTTAAGATACGTAAAAGTATCATGGCTGTTTTCATATTGATGGTTGTTATTAATATTTAAAGACCAGTGTACACACAGTTTTTCAGGAAATTGATTAAACAATACTTTTCCTGTGAACAGGACTACATTTCAGTTTACTCTTATTTCACCACTGCTATGATCTGAATGTCCCTCAAAACTCATGTCTTGAAACTTAATTACCAGTGGGATGGTATTAAGATCTCAACCATGGAGAGCCTTTTGGATGGAGACTTTTGAATGAAGTAATGAGTGTAGAGCCCTTATGGATGGAATCAGGTCCTTTACACAAGGGGTCTAGTAAGTGGGTTCCTTTTGTTTTTGTCTGCTACTTTTTCCCTTCTGGAGGACCTAGCAACAAGGTGCTATCTTGGAATCAGGGAGAACCCTCACCAGGCATTCCATCTCTCAGTGCCTTGATTTTCGACTTCTTAGCCTCCAAAACTGTGAGGAATAATTTTCTGTTGTTTATAAATTACAATGTCTTATTGCATTATAGCAGCACAGACTAAGATGATTACTATATGCTTTACATCAACCCAGCTTCTACCATACATCTAAGAAATTGAGTTAATTGGTGGTGATAGGGTTACTAATGTGTGTACATTGAATGTTCATTCGTCGAAAAAGAGGCTGTGATTTTGTGGTGACTCCACAATGAGTGTATGCTTGTACCAAAAGCCTTTACTTTCTGCTTCCTCATCCTATGTCCAATTTTAGTCAATGTAACAATTGTAGTCTTTTGCAAGATGAAGTACTACAAGTAGGTAACTTTTATTATTGTATGTGCTTTACAGATTCAGACTAATAATGTATTGTAAATTTAGTTTTTACAACAATCTCATGTCAATATATCATATTCTGTAGGGTAGTTATAAAGTTTATAAGCCCTTTTCTTAAGCCATGAGTCATCAGTCAACCATTTGCTTTGTCTCTTATTACTTGCTGTCATTTATCAATATACTTAACAATAAAAATAGACCCTGAAATGCAGTATATGAAACACCTTTGGAGTTTATTGAAGCTAGAGACAACTTTTAGCTGTGGACCAGGATAAATACTCACAGAGTGATGGAATCATTTGGGATTCCAGTAGGTTGAGATCTTGGTATGGCCTGTGTTGGCTACAGATGATAAAGGAAAGCAGAGGTTGGAATTCTAGCATAGAAAGAACATGTTAAAACCAGACACAGGGTGAAGAAATACTGAGTAAACTTGGGCTACAGAGTAGTCCATCTTAGCCAAAGTGTAGGATATGCTCATGGTATTAATGGAAGTTGTGCTGAAAAGGAATTTTGAAAACCACATCAGGAATGGCCTCAAATGTTCTAATAAGGTGTTTAGATTTTATTTGTAAGGCAGAGGGGGAGCCACAGAAGATTTTTAAATAGGAGAAGAATATTATAAATGGTTTTAAGAAGAATAATCGGAAAGATATGAACAAAATGAATACAGAAAAAACTAAAGAGGGAGGAACTAATGGTTAGCTGATTTCAATTGTCCAAGCAAGAACCTAAACTAGAATAGATGCAATCGATATTGTGAAGTAGGACTCAACAGTATTTCATTTTTTTACATGTACAGAAAAAAGATCAAAGACAATCCTGAGCCTGAATAGGGATGCATTTCTCTCCTCCTTAAAACAAGGCAGTAAGTTGGGAAGAAGGATCCTGGTTTGGGGAGAAATTATTTTTTAACTTCTCTGGTTTGAAGTGTAGATCAACTATATAGGTATAATTGCTTTCTAGGGAGTGAAGCATGGTGTTTGAATTAGGAGAGTAGTGGATGTCAATACTTATCTAATATGAAGCTATCCCCACAAAGGTAATAATTAAAGTGATGACATTAAAAAAAAAGATCATTGGGGTACAGAATGTGAGAAGGGAAGAAGGACAAAGAAACATCTCTGTTGAATACCTCATTTAAGTATACAAATAAGAATTGCTAGGGAAAGAAAAGTAATAGAAGTTGGGTGGGGAAATTGTGCTTAAGCAGTGTTTAGAAAACCTATGGAAGAGAAACTTTCAAGAAGAGAGGGTTAATTAACAACAAATTTTAAAGAGAAAGCACAGGGTTGAGGATGAAAAAGTAGGTCACTGGATTTGCTATCCTAAGACACATATCTGATGCTATAAGAACTATTTTAGTAGATAGGAAAGGACATAGATCAGATTGGAAGGGGTTAAATAAGTCCTGGGTGATAATAAGGTGATGTCAAATTTTAGTTTTCAGTCTTTACAAAAGATGAACATTGCTTATTTTTGCCTTTGTTATATTAAACTAGATCTATTCTAAATTTTTAATATCCATGCAAGAAGCATTTTTATCATTCTGCAGCAGATTTTTGAAACTATAATTTCAGATTTTTGAACTGATCAGCATGAGACAGATTCTCTTTAGCACCATTTTTGTTCTGGACAAAATTCAAACGGGGTATTACTGATTACTCTGAAATGCAAATAGTGCAATTTTGTTTTACAACTATCATTTAAAAAGCCATGTACTCATTAAGATAAATATGTGCAGCATGAACAACAAAAAATGAGAAAGAAAATGGATATTATTTGTATTTTGTAGGCTCTCTGATATAGAACTGAATGTACTAATCTTCAAATACTAATGAGCAGCTAAATGTAATTTGCCAATGCACAATTAACTTCTGACTGGCTTCTGTTGATTTGCAATGCCATAACCCCATACCAGGTGAAATTTTCCATTTTTAGAGGTTTTATTGAAGCAACCTTTCTTTTTTTTTAACTTTTATTTTATTTGTTTATATTTATGTTGTGGTGAGGATCAAACCCAGTGCATCACACATGCTAGGAAAATGCTGTACCTTGAGCCACAATCCTAATCCCTTTAACCAATATTTCTAATTGTAGCCAAGTAATGAGAAGATTGTCATGAAAACTATTATGTTGGAGTAAATCATACTTCCGTGGAGCTCTGATTTTACTTTTTCTATTGAATCATCTGCCACTAAGGTTACGAGGTTTTGTTTTCCTCTTTCCCCTTTTGTTCTTATCTTTTTCCTGTCATTGACAAGCAAAGGCTTCCCTCTAAATTCTCAATTTGAAAACCCCACTAGTAACTTGTCTTTGTTTCAGTATATTATATCTTATATGACTATGTTATCACTACTCTTCTTTTTCTTCACCTTTGTTGTATCATGTCATTTATATATATACATATAAAGACACACATACATATAAATATGTATACACATGCATATGCTTGCATATATATATATCCACTCATAAATGTGTATATGCATACATACATACATAACATCAAAGAGTAGTGGAGGGGGCCGGGATTGTAGCTCAGTGGTAGAACACTTGCCTTGCATGCGTGAGGCACTGGGTTCGATCCTCAGCACCACATAATAATAAATACATGAAATAAAGATATTATGTCCATCTACAACTAAAATTTTTTTAAAAAATTGTAGTAGATGAAAAGGTTCTGGACTTAAAACTTAACTGTTTAGCTTATAGTCTATTGAGGAAGATTTTGTCCCTTAGTGTCACATGAGAAAATGCCTACTCTTTAGTCATAAGCTAAAATTCTAAATTCAGCTAGCCATTTCATAAATATACCTGTGGTACCTGGAGAAATTAGGTTAATGCATATATGGATTAGTAAGAGCAATCATTATAATTGTCATATGAACTCAAAATATTACAGCAGTCAGGAATTTTGTTTGTACAACATCCAAACTAATATATTGATTAAGTAGCAGATTGCAAACCAGTAGAAAACCTTGAATTTTTGATTCTCCCATTGTTTCGTTTAATGATTGTTTCATAGAAGCATGAAACATTGATTGTTTGAAGGGACCTTAAAGGATCATCTAATTTAATGTCTTTTTCTAAAGCAGCACTACTTTCTATAACACCCCTGAGAGATCAGTGTCCAGTGACATAGAATTCCTTACTTTATGTGTGTTCCTACTCCATTAAAAATACATTATTTTTATTGAATAGACATCTGTCTTCCTGTAAGCTCTCATTAATTTCCACTGTGGGAAACAATGTAGAATCTGAGGCTTACCTCTACCTCATAATAGTCATTCAGGTATTGGAAACTGTTTCCTTTATGTTCACTTTTCCAAGGTATTTTTCTACATGGCATGTATGTGTAGATTTGTCAACCATTCCCTGATTTTTCACCTCTCCAGAATGTTAATTGCTCCTGTTCTCACTTGTTATGCTTTGTAAATGCACCTCCTAAAATGTCATGCATTATTTAACCTAATATGTCAAATAAGATTTTACCTTTGCATAATATGTTTGAGCAATATATTATACATACATTAGAGGTTGAAAGGTCAATTCTATGGAAAATACAGGTTCTCATTCTAGATTATGTATGACAGACTATGATTTGTAGCTTTTATAGTAATTGTATCCTGCTGTGGGTCACATGTTCACTCTGTGTCTATTTGAAAGCCTTATTTCCTTTTGTTTTGTTCTGTTTGATTTTTTAAACAAAAACTGCACTCAACTTAGATTCTCCCAAATCCTGGACCTATTTAATTGATATTTTTAATTTTTTGTAGTTGAAGAACCAGGGATTGAAACCCAGGGTACTTAACCACTGAGAAACATCCCCAGCACTTTTTTATATTTATTTGGAGACAGGTCTCTCTGAGTTGCTTAGGGCCTGGCTAAGTTGCTGAGGCTAGCTTTGAACTCAAGATCCTCTTCCTCAACATCATAAGTGACTGGGATTATAGGCATGTGCCACAGCTCCTGGCTGACATTTTTTTTAAACTAACTCTAAGATTTGTGCCTGCCCTTGTTAAGTGTAATTTTGTTTAGTTTAAGTTCATCACTGCTACGTATTACAAATATTTTATCCTGGTTCTGTCACCTAGCATATTAGCAATTCTTTTGGGTGTTGTGTCATTTGCAAATGTAACGTGTACTGTCAAACAACTTCTTCTAACTCATCGATATGTTGAAAAAGACAGGAACAAGAAGACATGCCTTTGACTACCAGAAGAAGAAACCTTCCTCTGGGTTGACACCAATCTAATAATTAATAGCCTTCCAATTTAATTTTAAACCAAATTAAAATCTACCCAGCTGTACTGTTTTCCAGTACATGTGTTTTTTTCCTTTCCTGCAGTGGTATCCAGAATTTGCCTAAAGTCATCATATTTCATACTTTTACCTTTCAACTCATTTTCTCTAGTAAAGAATTGCCAGTAATTTGGCATTGGTTATTTTGCATAACCCATGCCTCTACTTGATTTTAGTATGATGTTGTATAACTTCATGAAGACCTTTTGTAAACCCAAGCATGGGACAGGGGTAAGGATTCTTCATTTTTTGTAATACAGTTGAGAGATGTTGGTATTTATATCCATATATTTGCTAAAGAAGAAAGAGGTTGAGGTATAAGAAATCTAAACAAATTGGTTCACAAATACAGGAGTAACATAGGCTGCAGGGCCTGGCCCCTTTCACTGGGAGACCCATGAAAGGGAAGGCTTCGTCTTGGCTCCCTCTTTCCAGTCTTTTGGTGTGCTTCCACATTTTGAGTGTCATTTGATAATTATCATCCAAGATCCATGTGTGAGCACGCATGCTTGTAATCCCAGTGGCTCAGGAGGCTGAGGCATGAGGATTGCAAATTCAAACCCAGCCTCAGCAACTCAGTGAGACACAGTCTCAAAACGAAACTAAAAAAGGTGAGGGATATAGGTTAGTGGTGAAGTACCTCTGGTTTCAATTCCCAGTAATAACACAACAAGAACAACAATAACAAAACCCCTATAATTATACAGGATATTTATTCTGGATGTTATGACCCTTGAATATAGATGAAGAGAAGCTTTGTCCTTTTTTTGGTTGTCTACTTGCCGTAGGTCTATTCTCTCTGTTTTTTCCTGGAATGAAATGCATGCCTTTTCTCAAGATGTTACCAGAGATGACCTCATCTTATCTGAGATCCCACTCTACCAACATGCTTATGAGCATTATTCATATAGATACAATAGAACTGTAACCTAGTACATGACGATATGGAATTCATATAGTGGGAATTGCCAGTCTTTAATAAAAGACAATATGATCATTATTTGTCACTTATTCTGGCCACAGTTTTGAGAACGTATCTGAGGAATGGTTAAGTATTGAAAACTAGTTAAGTAGCTATTATTATTGTTCATGTGAGACATGATGAATAACTTAACTTGTTTGTAGCACTGTGAATTAAGTATACTTAGTCTGATGGCAGAACAAGCAATTGGCAAAATACATGAGATAAAGTAGCAAAAAAAAAAAAAGTCAAGTATAAGTAAGGAGATTGAGCCAAGACTGTTGAAAGTTGATATTCTTTTTAGAAACAAGAATTTATGAATGATATGGGCGTGGAGGACAGAGTGAAAACTGATAATGGGTTTCAAATAGCACTGGCATGCTCTGAGTAATTTTAGGCAGCCAAAATTCCTGCCTCGACAGATATTTGGAAGTTGCCAACAAGGCAACGTAATCTTTGGAGCATAAGAGAAAGGCTACAGATAAAATCTTAGACAATAATACCTATATCTAGCATGAGAGTTGAAAAGAACTTGCAGAGAGTGTTAGAAAAAAGGGCGAGGATAAACAAAACTGGTGTTATGTCTTAGGAACCTAGGGGAGAAAGCATTTTTAGAACAGTAGGGAGTAAAACAACACCATCAACTTCCACAAAGAAGTTGAAAAGTATAAACTGCTATCAGGTCTTTAAGTTTGGTGCTAATATTAGTTATTGGAGACATTGCACAGAAGAGGTTCTGGAGAATGTTAAAGGTAGATTGGAAGAGTTTATATAATATATGCAGCAGTGGAGGAAGCTGAGACAATAGACTAGGCAACAGAAATAACTGAAGGTGAGAAAACTAAGACTTTGCAATTGCTTCTTCCTGTTTAGCCAGTAGTTCTTGGATGAAAGGCAAGGGGGGGTTAGATAAACTCAGTTGTTGAAAAATTACTGAAAGTTTGTTATATTGTTTTAATTGATTTTAACTTCAGACTGTTCAATAATGAGTACATAGTTTAACCACCATAGGAATGAAATTAATTGAGTTCTTTGCTTCGCATAACTTTAATAACAGACAGATGTTAGTTTTCCAGTAAAAGCAACAAAGGTTGTTCTCTAAATTACTTTGGATTTACAGTGCTACAGAGCATTTTAATTACAGTCATATGTGCACACTTTAGAAAAATAATTTCAAAACATTTTACTATGGTAATAGAAGCACATTTATGCCACATCATGTGACATGGAAAGCATTCTCTCTGTTGACTGGCATAAAATCTTTGTAACTCTTGCATTTTGCCATTTTTGCTTTGAGATTGCCACTATCATTTACATTCCCTAGTAATCCAATTTTGAATTTCATGTATATATATGAGCATATGTGGACAGGGTGCCAGTGGAAAGCTAAGAAATGCAGAAAGGTAAAGAACAACCAGAGGACTTGGCAAGATTATTGTTTCTTCACTGAGCCCAGGCAGCTATTTTAGCTAAAAATGAAGAGGAAGGGGTGTGCAAGAATTTAAAATTAGGTAAAATATAGGAAGAGAAAAGCTGGGCAAATAATTCAGGTATATAAGCAAGTTTGAGAGACGAATGAAGACATTACTGTGAATGTTGAATAGGTGATGGCCAGGCAAAGGATGGATGACAAAAAGCCATATTTGAACCCAAGGTAATAAATAGTTGGGGTTAACTAGAAGTCTTGTAATACCAGCATTTAGAATAACAGAAAAACTATGTGGCCCCATGCAACATATGAACCAGAAAGAAGGTTCTGAGAAAAGATATGGGTCTGTAGAACTTTTATCAGGATTCATCTGTTCCTTCCTTCTTTTTCTTTCTCTGTGCTATGTAATGCATGGATACCTCAAAGTCCTCTATCCTCAGGTTTATCTCAGGAATGGATAGTAAGTTATAAATTACATTTTTTCCTCAAAACATTTTTTGTTTTTTTATTTTTTAATTGACATAAAAATTATACATGTTATGGGGTAAAAACAAAAGTTCAATACATCTATGCAGTATATAATGATAAAATATCATGGATATTTGGAACAATTGACAAATTTACATATCAGCCTTGTACAGAAGCCAAGTTAGTCTTCTATCATTCCAGTTTTAATGTGTGGGCTAGCAAAACCAACACTATAAATGATATTTAAAAGTAACTATTGGGGCTGGGGATATAGCTCAGTTGGTAGAGCGCTTTCCTAGCATGCACAAGGCCCTGGGTTCAATCCCCAGCATCACCACCAAAAAGACAAATAAATAAATAAATAAATAAATAAATAAGAGTAACTATTGCAGTACCTGTCTATATAAGACATTTTGTTCCTTAAAACTTGCCAAGTCTAATAGCTGATAGCAGAAAATTGAAGGCTCAAATAAATGAAGAAAAAGATAAGAAGCAACTTAAAAAATGTTGCTTGCCTAACCAAAAAGGAAAAGAAAACAAAAAAGTGAGTAGGATTTATTATGAGAAAATGTAACCTTTAAATCTGGCATGCACTGAGAGTTACCTGCCTCTGTAGGGCATGTCCCTGGAGAGATGCTTAACTAGGCAGCTATGATGATTGCAGAGTTATTAGGGCAGCAGCAGAGGCGGAAATTGTCAACACGTAGGCAGTGAAGTCTGCATACTCAAAATGTGGGCACTTTTACTTGGCTTCTTAAGTTGTTTGTATGTGCACGAGTGTTTTGGCTGAGGAGAAAAATTCCAGTGGTGTTAGAAAATGTCTGTTTCACATAGACAATATCAAAACTGTTTTACCAGTCCTAAATAACAAAGAAGGAGCAGAGACAGATTTGGGTTTTAATCCTTTGGTTTCCAGTCACTTGCTTAGCCACTGCTGATATGTTGTTTTTCAACCAAATTGTGCGTGCATTCATGGCATTTGTAGCCCCATGGAGTGCCCATAACTGGAATGATGCATGGTTAGTTACGGTGGTAGGGGTCATCACCATGGTAGATGGGGAGATTTGTGATTCTAGGATGTGTGCTAACCCTAACTGGAAAAGGTTTTAAAGGCTTAGAGGTTTTTCTGGGGGCTGCCTTTTGTTTCACTAGAGACAAAAATCACTAAAGGGATTAAAAATCATGCACCCTTAATACTACCAATAGAATTTGAACTTTATTATATAATATTTAGAAACTTTTCAAAGTATGCATCAAAGAAAGACAACATGACATTGAGCCTCATTGGGGACTAGAGATGCTGTCCCATTTTGCTACTAAGAAAGAGTAAAAATCAAAGGTTTTGGTCTCTGGGTGAGCTGGATTCCAGAACATGAATCACTGTGAGACTTTACCTTCACTCTGTTTTCTGAAGGCAAAAGGCAACATTCTTCGTCTTAATCCTATAAAGCCCTCTTTCTGCCAGGTACAGTGGCACAAGCCTGTAATCCCAGCACTTCGGGAGGCTGAGACAGAAGAATCACAAGTTCAAAGCTAGATTCAGCAACAGCAAGGCACTAAGTAACTTGGTGAGACCCTATCTCTAAATAAAGCAGAAAATAAGGCTGAAGATGTGGCTCAGTAGTCGAGTACCCCTAAGTTCAATCCCTAGTACCAAAAACAAAAACAAACAAAAAAAAACACCCTGTTCCTTTTCTATCTGAATTATCTGTATGATGGTCCCTCTCTTTCCAATGCAAAGTGGATCTGGATCCCATACACAGAAATAAAAAGTTATGCATTTGTTGGATTTCTTCTTTGAAGCAATTTGAGTAGAGTTCTTTCTTTCAAAATTACCAGGTAGGATCAACACTTAGAAAACATTTTGCATCTTCAATGGGAAGTATGATTAAGGAATGCTGTGCAATAAAAGAAAGGTAGGATGAGGCTGCTTAATGTATAACTATATTTCTATTTATTTTAGCACAACATGTTCAGTACCTTGCTAACTATGAAGAATGACCTTTAAGAAACCTACTCTTCATTCATTACCATTCAGTGTTTATATGGTCACAAATATGACATAAACAAATTACTTTTTAGTTTAGTCCACACAACTTTTCATTTTCATAATATCATCAGTTTATAATTAAATTTGAGGACAATTAAAAAGAGGAAAGTGCATGGCAGCATGAGCTTTGTTGCCTCCAAATCAATGCTGAAGGGAAGCAGTTCCAACATGGCGGCCTAGACGGATGCCACGGTCAGTCTCTCCAGAACCATAGATTGTAGTTGTGGAAATATCATCTCCCATCCAGCTTCTAGACATCATCCTACAGCTACCTCCACAGGAATTTCACTTGCGTGTGTATGCAGGGCCACCAGGCAGCAGCGATTGCCACAAGCAGCATGACTTCAGCAGCAAGCGGCAGCGGAGCTCAGCTGCGGACGGCTCAGAGTCCCAGCCCAGGGCTCGCCCCAGGCGGGGCCTGATTCTACACGGGGTACCTGGCTCCAGCGCCCACCCAACCATGCTGGGCCCCTACCAGTTGCTCCCGTGGATGCACGGCCCCAGCCACTAGCCACTGGGGAGCCCAAATTCAGGGTAAGAATCGCTCCAGAGACCCCAGCAGAGACAGCCCTGTCCAAAGGCAGCCTGGGCCCACCTCACTTCTGCTCCAGAGTTCCTGTGGACCGGCAGGAGCCGCAGAAGGCCCAGATCTGCCCGCAGGAACCTCCACGGGTGTTCAGCCAACAGGAGACCAGGGACTGCTACCTCTAGCCACTGGGGAGCCCAAACTCAGGGTAAGAGTCCCCACAGAGACCCTAGTGCAAGGCAGCCCCGCCCAAGGGCAGCCTGGGCCCACCCCAGTACCATTCCAGAGTTCCTGTGGACCAGCAGGACCCCCAAAGGGCCGTAACCCGCCTTCAGGAACCTCCACGGTTGTCCAGCCAAAGGAAGACCAAGGACTGCTACCTCTAGCCACTGGGGAGACCAAATTCTGGGCAAGAGTCGCTCCAGAGACACCAGCACGAGACAGCCCCATCCAAGGGCAGCCTGGGTCTGCCCCAGTTCCTCTCCAGAGTTCCTGGGGTCCAGCAGGAGCTACAGAGGGCCCAAATCCACCCTTAGGAAACTCCATGGGTGTCCAACTAAGGGGTGACCAGAGTCTGATTGCTAACAGCCACAGAGGAAGGCACACCCAGGGTAAAAGTGACCTCCTGAGACCCCAGCATGAAAAGGCCCCACACAAGTACACTCTGGGCCTGCCTCAGTTCTGCTCCAGAGTTCCTGTGGCCAGGCAAGACAGAAGGCCCAAAACCACCCTTATGGAATGTCAGGGGTGCCCAGTTGAAGGCAGATCAAAACCTGCTAGCCTCTAGCCCCAGGGGAGCTCACACTCACTGTAAGGGTGAACACAGACTCTGCAGCTTGGTACCCTGCCTAAGTGAGACATGAGCCTGCCCCTAGTTCTGCTCCAGAATTCCTGTTCACCAGCAGGAGTGTAAGAGAGGGGAAAACAGCCCTCAGGGGCCGCCTCAGGAGCCCAGCCAAGGCCACTCCCACTGCCTTCTACAGGTACGTCCACTACCTCTGCCACCAACTTTAGTGACAGTAGTGCCCATCTGGGGACACTGGGAGAACAGAAGTAGCTCCAAGGTGAGACACAGGTAATCTGGAGTGTCAATACAATATTATAGGATAGAAGCCGCAATACCTCAGATTGGTATTTCAAGAAAGGAAGATACACAATCAACATGAATAAACAAGGGAAGAAAGTGCCCCAAATAAACCTGGATACCACTGTAACAGAATCCATTGACAGCACATTTGATGAAATATCAGAGAAAGAATTCAGAATGTACATAATTAAAATGATCAGGGAACTAAAGAATGACATAAGTGAACAATTTCAGGCAAAAATTGATCAATCCAACAAAGAAATAGAGCAAATAAAGGCAACAATCGATCATTCTAACAAAGAGATAAGAGAGCAATTATAAGTAACAAAAGATTAATTAAAGAACCAGAGATTGTGAAAAAAAACTAATTAGAAATTCTTGAAATTAAGGAAACAATAAACCAAATTAAAAACTCAATAGAAAGCATCACCAGCAGACTATATCACCTGGAAGACAGAACCTCAGATAATGAAGACAAGATATACAATCTTGAAAATAAATTTGACCATACAATGAAGACGGTAAAAAATTATGAACAGAACATACAAGAAATATGGGACAGCATCAAAAGACCAAATCTAAGATTTATTGGGATAGAAGAAGGTGCAGAATTTCAAACCAAAGGAATGCACAATCTCTTCAATGAAATAATATCAGAAAATTTCCCAAGTATGAAAAATGAAATGGAAAATCAAATACAAGAGGCTTACAGGACACCAAACGTACAAAATTTCA
>CM053417.1:48107211-48141508 GCA_028644305.1 Xerus rutilus | reverse complement strand
CAATTTAACAAAAGAGGTGAAAGACCTCTACAATGCAAACTACAAGACACTAAAGAAAGAAATTGAAGAAGACCTTAGAAGATGGAATAGTCTCCCATGCTCCTGGATAGGCAGAATCAATATTGTCAAAATGGCCATACTTCCCAAAGCGATATATAGATTCAACGCAATCCCAATTAAAATCCCAACGTCATTCCTTATAGAAATAGAAAAGGCAATCATGAAATTCATTTGTAAGAATAAGAGACCCAGAATAGCCAAAGCAATCCTTAGCCAGAAGAGTGAAACAGGAGGCATCACAATACCTGAAGTCAGATTATACTACAAAGCTATAGTAACAAAAACAGCATGGTACTGGCACTAAAATAGACATGTAGACCAATTGTATAGAATAGAAGACAGAGGAACCCAATTACATACAGTTACCTTATACTAGAAAAAGGAGCCAAACACGTACACTGGAGGAAAGACAGCCTGTTCAACAAATGGTGCTGGGAAAACTGGTAATCCATATGCAGCAAAATGAAACTAAACCCCTATCTCTCACCATGCACAAAATTCAACTCAAAGTGGATCAAGGACCTGGGAATCAGAGCAGAGACCCAACGCCTAATAGAAGAAAAAACAGGCCCAAATCTTCATCATGTCGGATTAGGACCATACTTCCTTAACAAGACTTCTATAGCAGAAGTAGTAAAATCAAGAATCAAAAAATGGGAGGGATTCAAACTAAAAAGCTTCTTCTCAGAAAAAGAAATAACCAATGAAGTGAAGCGAGAGCCAACATTCTGGGAACAAATCTTTGCCACACACAAATCCGATAGAGCACTCATTTCCAGGATATATAAAGAACTCAAAAAGCTTACCACCAACAAAACTAACAACCCAATCAATAAATGGGCCAAAGAGCTGAACACAAACTTCACAGAAGAAGATATACCATCCATCAACAGATATATGAAAAAATGTTCAACATCTTTAGCAATCAGAGAAATGCAAATCAAAACTACCCTAAGATTTCATCTCACGCCAGTTAGAATGGCAACTATCAAGAATACAAACAACAGGGGCTGGGATTGTAGCTCAGCGGTAGAGCGCTTGCCTCGCATGCTTGAGGCCCTGGGTTCGATCCTCAGCACCACATACAAAGCAATAAAATAAAGACATTGTGTTCATCTACAACTAAAAAAACATCTAAAAAAAAAAAAAGAATACAAACAACAATAAGTGTTGGCGAGGTTGTGGGGGAAAAGACACGCTCATATGTTGCTGGTAGAACTACAAATTGGTACAACCAATCTGGAAAGCAGTATGGAAATTCCTTAGAAAACTTGGAATGGAACCACCTTTTGAGCCTGCTATCCACTCCTCGGTCTATACCCAGAAGACTTAAAAACAGCATACTACAGTGCTGCAGCCACTTCAAAGTTTATAGCAGCTCAATTCACAATAGCTAAACTGTGGAACCAACCAAGATGCCCTTTGATAGATGACTGGATAAAGAAACTGTAGTATATATACACAATGGAATATTACTCAACAATAAGAGAGAATAAAATTATGGCATTTGCAGGTACATGGATGGAGTTGGAGAATATCATGCTAAGTGAATTAAGCCAATGTCAAAAAACCAAATGCCGAATGTACTTGTTGATAAGTGGATGCTGATCCATAATGTGGGGAAGGACATGGGAACAATGGTGGATCTCTGTTCACAGAAGTGTAAGGGGGAGGGCGCATGGGGACATTAAAGGTTGTGGAATATGATGATCATCATAGACCTAACTTTATGTATGACTTCATATATGTTGCGATTCTATACAACTTACAACTAGAAAATTGATATGTTTTCCTCTATCTATGTACAATGAATCAAATTGCACTCTGTTTACATGTAACCCTAAGGAGAACAAATAAATAAAATATGAAAAAATATCAATGCTGAAAGGATGAACATGAATCTACCCTATGCATCTCAAAAGGAAACAATGAAAAACTAAAGATTTATGTGTGTAATGAACATAATGCTTAAATGGCCACACACACACACACACACACACACAAACACACAAATTTATCCTATATAAATCTTTGCATTGGCACAATGGAAATAAATACTTCATTAACAAAGTAAAATTCCTCTCCATCTCCACTCCTAACAACCAACATGAATACCTGTTATATCTACATGCATATACTTATTTTGTGAAACAAGATAATGCCTCCCCACAAACATAAGAAAGAATTGAGCCATAGAATGAATATAAGAGCTAGAAACATGTTCTCAATGGTTCTAAAACACTGATCCATGGACTAGTGTCAATCTACGAAGTTTTCACCATTATGTAGCTAACTATTTGAAGATCTTGCATATCAAACAGAAAGTTAAGCAAAACTTATAAATTATTGAATGTAAAAAAGTGCACCTTTATTCTGAGATTCTTTCCTTTATATCTTTTTATCAAGATAAAACATCCTTTCATGAGATAGTGATGATGATAAATGGTAGTTTTTCTCCTAAAATAATAGCCTCATTTGGCAGTATATAAAGTAAGTCTCTCTCCCTTCTTTAACATGGATTCTCAAATCCTAACACTTTCAAAAAACTTGTCTAGTTTATTCTTCTTATTAGACAGATGAGAAAATTAAGACCTTAGAGATGTCAAGAAAGTTACACAAGATTTGCCACCAGGAAATCATGGAATTAAAACTAGAACCCAAGCATTAATTTTCCTACTTCAGAGCCCTGAATAAAGCAGAAAATTATCTGTTCTGTTTCTGAAATAACACATTTCTTGTTTTAAATTGACCTTAATTTTATATATTTTATTTTCCTTCTTTGATCATATTCAGACTTCTATATTTTGATATGATAGTGCTACATTTGATTACCTTCATTATGCAGTTAAATTAGTCTGTCAAGTACTCTTTAATTATTGATTTGTCTCTTATTTTATTAAAGTGAATTAAAGGTACATTTGTCTTCTCAAAAATTTAAGTCCTTCTTATTGTCTTTTTTATGAAGACTAAGTCATCTCCTCATTGATACCATTTAATAAAGACATTGATTGCATTCTATTGACTGCCTCCTGGTGCTGCAAAGCTATTCCTTTTTCTGGTGAAGTTTATGCTGATGAGTTGAATGGAATGTGTGCTGGTAGAATGTATTTAATTATATGTTAAATTTGTTTATTTTATTATGCTATTTAGCAAGCAGGATTTTAGTATTCTCACAAATTATTATTTGACCCAAGGAACTGCCTAATCAGTTTGGTTTCTTTGTTGGAACTAAGATATCAAGCCAAGTGGAAAATTTAAATCTATCTGTGATGGGTTCTAATCTCTGGTATATAAATAAGTTTGTGTGGTCATAAGACTTTATCTAATACTGTATATAATGAACACATTTATTTTTATTTGGTTTTCAGTGCATCTTTTAGCTACATTATCAGACTTTTCCCTTCAATAACAATTTGAGGGCTTATTTGCTGTTATTGCTATTTTTTCATGACACAACTGAATCTCAAATATCTTAAGTAATATGCCCAAAGCCACACACGTAATGAGCAATCATGAGGGTCAGTACTAGAACCCCAGATCCAATGACTTCAGACTTGCAAAACTCGACTCTATGATGATACTTCTCTCCGTGTTTTGTTTTCAAATGGCTTCTCTTTTCCCTCCCTTACAGTGATACAATTTTAAATAAAATATCTCATCCCATTTTTAAAAATATTTTTTAGTTGTAGGTGGACACAATATCTTTATTGATTTTA
The DNA here is from genome assembly GCA_028644305.1 of Xerus rutilus. NCBI lineage: Eukaryota > Metazoa > Chordata > Mammalia > Rodentia > Sciuridae > Xerus > Xerus rutilus. The sequence continues at coordinate 48,137,732 of CM053417.1, read as the reverse complement.
TTTTTATGTGGTGCTGAGGATCGAACCCAGTGCCTCAAGTATGCGAGGCAAGCGCTCTACCACTGAGCCACAATCCGAGCCCCTCCCATCCCATTTTAATGTCCTAGAAATATTTTTAAATTGTTGAACTTGTTTTAGTGGTTTCACTTGCTAGGTAGGATCAAAACCTATCTTAAATATTATGATGAAAAGGGAGTGGGGGAAATAAATAATATTGTTATAGGATTTAAGCTTGAAATAAATTTAAAATCATGAATTCAATTAAATGTCCCTAAATGAACCATTTTATAGCTTAGTAGTATACAAAAACATTATCAGCAAGAGAAGGAACCCACATTCACATTAGGAAAGACTTAGTTGTATTTTAGATACATCGGAATAGCTTCCCAAACTCATATCCACCTTCCTGAAGGATGAATTACTTGGTCAATAGTTCCGAAACTGAGTGGGGTAGATAGATTTTAACCTCAGACCATATACTAAAATGAATTCCACATAAATTCAAAAAGGAAAATTTAATAAAAAAGAATTAATAAAAGTTAGAGAGCAAAACACTGGTGACTGTTGTCTGATCAGGTTATAGAACTGGAATTATTGAACATGAAAATCTAAGAAAAGCCTCCAATTTTCCTAGATAGGTATTTGTTGGTAGATTCTAAAATCCAGAAAAGATATTAACAAAATATGAAGCAAATTATATTCTCTGGGAGATAGTTAAAACATGTAATATCCAAACATATTTGGATAACATTTTATCAATTATGGGGTACTACAGTTAATGGCCAATTAAACATTTAAATATAAATTAAGTTCAGCATTGTTCCTTGAGGTATGTTTAGAAACTGATACTGACTAGTCTCATTGGTAAAATGGAAGGTGATTAAAGTAGATCCATTGCTGTAAGTGGAAAGTAGTACATACCCAATATAGAATGTACTAGTGTAGCACTGTGGATCAAACTTAGGGCCTCATGCATGCTAAGAAAGCACTTAACCACTGAGCTATATCTCCAGCCTGATGCTGGCAAATTTGGTGTTGAAATAATCTATTCTACATATTTATGAATAGAAAGAAAGCAAATGAACTGTATTGTAGAAAAGGAATAGACATCCGTAGGGAATTGGTCACTGTGATTTTGCATATATCAGAATCACTTAGTTCTGTAGCTGAATAGTTAACTGATAGACAAAACTTACATATGTAATGAAAACACAAGTTAATTACTTGATATGATGCCACTGTTTTCCTTTTTTCCATGTTTTTATTGGTGCATTTTAATTATACTTAATGGTGGGATCAATAATTGAGTTATTGATCTCTGTTTGATTTTCATGAGATTCCCTCACCTTTCTTTTCTTTTTTCCTGTATAACTTCCACATACAAGAGAAACACATGACCCTTGATTTTCTGAATTTTGATTCCATTGTTGTTCCAAAATAAAATGAAGCACTCTTGGAAAATTTCATTGTGATAAATGACTGAAAGATAACTGTGTTCACTTTTAAAATATGGGCTACAAAGTATGAAAAATATATCACTGATATCTTAATAAAATATAAGTTACCTGAAGCACATGGTGACAAATAGAGTTTTTCAAAGCTCTGATGACATGCACATGCGTGTGTGCATGCAGTTTTTTTGGAATACGGAGAATGGAGAAAGAACAATAAAAAAGGGGATTTTCAATATTGTATTTTACCATCCTGCATTCAGTTTCATGTTACTACCTTCTTATCTGTTCTGAAGCCAAGCAGGATATAACACAAGATTGTAGGCATTAGGATATCATGAGATGCTAACAGAAATTTGTTGAAAGGAAATATGGTTGTAGTGGTATGAAATTCTCAAAAGTAATAACGAGAGATTTGTCATCCAATGCTAATAAACAGAGAAGTGGTAGAGATGTCAAGAAAGAAATAACCTGAAGTACTTCAATTATGAGCTGGTATTGGAAGTTTGTTACAGAAAAAGAGGAAGAATGCTCTCTATGACATTTACCAACACTGTATACAGTAGCTCTTCTATATCCCTGGTATTGTTTCAGTGGTTTCCCTTACCTAAAGTCAACCATGATCCAAAAACATTAATGGAAAATTACAGAAGCAAACAATTGTTAGCTGTTAAAGTCTATGCTGTGTCTGAATTGCATTATGGAATCTCACATCTTCCTACTCCAACAAGCCCAGGAATCATCCCTTTGTCCAGTATATCCATACTGTATATGCTACCAGCCTTTTAGTGGCTCTCTGGGTTATTAGATCATCTGTCATTGTATCAAAATGTTTGTGTTCAAGTAACTCTTATATTGTAGCCTATGCTGTGTCACAGTGCATGGATCACTTGCTTAATTTTATCTCACATTGGCATTATATCATCTCACATCATCATAAAAAGGGTGAATATAGTGCAATGAGGTATTTTGAGAGAAATCATATTTACATCATTTTTATTACAGTATATTATAATCTATTTTTATTATTGTTAATCTCTTACTGTATCTATGTTATAAATTAAACTCTATCATAGGTATGAATGTGTAGGATACAATAGTGTATTCAGGGTACAATATTGCCCACAGTTAAAGGCATGCACTGGGAGTATTGGACTCTATTCTCCTTGATGTCTATGTTCAGCATATTTATTTGAAGCTGGTATATACCTGATTTTCATTTGGAAAATGTAAATAGAAAAGAATTTTTTAATCAAATATTTGAACTTTTCTATTATTTCTATTGGGTTCTGAGGCAGATTGGTGGATCACATCAAGTTCAGAAAACTTTTCAGTGTATGTATTGCACATGGCAGTTAAATCTGTAGCCTTTAATTTATGAATTGTGTCTGTAAGTTTATTAAAATATGTGAATATACACATAACCTTCCATATGATGTAGAATGTATCACCTGGAGAATATAATTTTTCTTACTGCACACTTGAAAATTAGGTAACCAGTCTTCATCTGGTACATTAGAGGAAATAAAACAAGCATGTAAATATAGTGAGTAAAACAGGTAAGCAGTGGCAGAGCAAGTGGCCTTTTATTTACATTCTATTTAATTTTTCTTCTCCAATTTACATTTGTTTTTATTTATTTCCTCAAAACTGCCTAATACCCACCTAGTATGTGTTTTAATTTATGTAAGACTATCTCTAATTAAAATAATCTATGCTCAAAAGGGGAAATGTTCGAGTGATTATTGCATATAAGGATAGAGTGCATATTATTTTATAAATTTCATTTAGATCTCTAACAATTCCATATGTGATGAATTTACTTAGTGTAAATTTACTTTATGAGAAAATAATTTTATAGTAGAAAGCAAACTATATCTGCTTTTTAAAACACATTTACTACAGCTAGCATGAATTTCAATTCCTTTGGTTACCAGGATCATGGGAGGGTTATGTATATACATATAATTCACAAAATTGGTATCTTCAACTTAATGATTACTACTCTTCAACCTTTTTCTAAGGTTATATTTGAATTGTGCTAGTCATTTTTGGCTTTCCTCCACCACAGCCAAGTTGGCTTTCCAAAGCTAGCATATTTGCTAATGCTGTTTGATCAGGTTGTTTTTTAAAACCAGTTACTTTAGTTTTTTCTCTCTTTCCCAATTCTCTGCATTTCCAGTTGAATAACAGATAAATAGAGAAGGCTACTCAGTATTCTGAAGCAAACCAGTTTTGTTTGCATGTGTTAGCTTTATAAGACTCAGAGAGACCATCAGATTTATGAGAGTCAGTTGAAAACCATTTTTTTTTCTTTCAAAAGAGAATGGGAATGAATGATCTTGGCGCATGTGTCATGAATGGTGAGAAGCTCATCTTGTGGTTAGAAAAAATAAAAACACCTCCTTGGACTGGATGGCTCTAGTCAGAAATACAAGAAACCTAAGGGTGTTGTGTTTTACCTAAAATGTGTCAGTTCAAAGCAGTGAGATATCTGAAAATACATATACACACACACATATGTATGCATGTATATATGTATATATGTATACATACATATATGTTTATTTACATAAATATGGAATATTCTGTTTTAATATATCATTGAAGGTAATATTTTCAAATATTATACATGGTCCTAAAATACTTTCCAGTAAAATGTTGTGTAGGAAATAAACTACAACTTACTTAAATTGAATAAATATATTGTGCAAATGTATAAGCATAAATTGTATGTAATTTGCACTACTATATTTGCATTTATAATTAATAAATATTTACATTACGTAATATGGTACATTACATATTATGGTAAATTACAAATTACATATTACCTTATGTAATATTTACCTTATGTAAATATCAATACAAGTTTACAAACTCATCAACAGTGCTTTAAGTGTATTGTTCCTTCTAATCTTTTAGTCCATGAAAATTATAAGTGGTTCAAACCAGTGGTCCATACCATCTATGATGTTTTTATCTATTAATGGAGTGCTGAGTATAGACAAGCAAGTACTTGATAGGTTTAATCAAATATATTGAACTTGACCTACACACTTTAAGCAGTGTGGTCCTCTGTTATCTTCAAGGTATAGTGTTTTCTCCATACATTCATTTGATATTTCCATCCCTGACAACTCACAAATCCTCCCATACTTTTTGACAGCATTATACTCTGTTAAGAAAAGAAAGCTTTCAAATATATTAGGTTGGCAAGTGAGCTGTAGTTAACCTTGATTAAAGGTGAGTGGAAATGAGTATAGAAAGAAGAATTAACAATCAGAAAAGTAGGTGACTTGGGAGGATGGGGTCAGGGTGAGAAATAGGAGGAAGAGAGTTTAGCCATAAGCTAAGGTATGTTTCAGAGGAAGACAGTGCTAAGTTTTTCCCTTATTTTATTTTATAATCTTCCCTTATAATAGTAAGCCACTTCCATCTAAATAATCATCCTGCATGGCTTTCTTTGAGGCAAAATATGAATTTATGTGAATTATGTGTGTGTGTGTATATGTGTGTGTGTGTGTGTGTGTGTGTGTGTGTGTGTGTGTGTGTGTGTGTGTATATATATTAGTGTGTAAGTCCTTTGTGCCTCAGCATTTTCACCTGTAAAGTGGGATGTGATGATGATAGTTCTCACTTCATAGTTATTTTGAGGATTAAGTAAATTAATTCTGTAAAGCACTTAGAAAAGAGTCCAATATACTGTGCCCTCAATAAATGGGAGCTCTTATTATCATCACTACTACCTTTGTTGTTATCATTACAACAAACTTCCCGTAGACAGCCAAATGATGCCCATAAATACTTGATGAGTGAGCATAGATTATAAAAATAATTGTGTTTTTTTCCGTGATATATAATTTAAACTGTTTTTATTCTATATATGTATATATGCATAAATACATGTGTGTGTGTGTATGTATGTGTGTCTGTTTGTTCCTCCAAGCAAGAATTTATGGAAAGCTTGCTCCAATGACATTTCTTCCTTTATGTCATGGTCTTTTCCTTTTTATTGAGGCAATTTCTACTTTTCCTTCTTTCTTAACTCCCTTAATGTTTCAGTTCTTATGAAATAGTCTTCTGAGCACTGAAGCTGGGACCTTGACATATACCAACTGCTGTTTTCAGTTTTGATTTGAACTAGAGCTGGTTAGAGAGGTGGGGAAAGGATACTTCCTGAAACCATGTTGATATTAATAGCAACTTAATGGTTTGGCTTTCACTCTGATATCTGTACATTCATCCTCTTGTCCTTGAATTATCAGAAACCTTTCTCAGCCATGAACAAATCTGAATATATGGTTCCTTATATTTCCTTTCTTGACTTAACTGATTTTTATAGATTGCTTACTTTTAAAAGAACTAGACTGAGTATAATAAAAGTACACACCCTTATATCAGCATTATTTAACTCTGCCTCTTCAGGGCTCCTTCTGGAAATGATGTGTTGTAAAAAAACCAATCTATTTAAATACTGGAATGATTTTGAATATTTTTATCATGGAGTCCTGAAATGCTATTTCATTGTGGAGTTTACTAGGGAAAATGGATACTTACACCATTAAATCTTTCCTAAAGCAGCAGATTGAAAGACTAGAATCATACATGAAAAAATGTATAGAGGCATATAAAATGCATAACCATATATATACAATATAATATTCATATATCTTAGTCATATTTGCTGTAATACTGAGTGATAAACACATAGATTAGCGTTTAACCCATTTTAAGCTCTGTTGAGATAATACTAAATGAAATTTTTTAAAGAACTAGTGACTTTAAGGTAGTATGACAAAAAAAATCAAGGTAATTCTTCCAGGCAATGCTTTTAAGATGTTGTGGTTCAGGAAGACTTAAGTATGTATATTTGTGATACATTACAAGCATCCTTGCCAGGAATGATATCCTTTGGCAGAATTATTTTAATGTCCTGTGACTGTATCATATGTCTGTATTAACAATGACCTTGACTATGTTTTCAAAACATGCTCTAGATTTTGGATTTTTGTCATCTTCCTCATTCTAATTTCAATATCTTTTAGTGGCTTCCTATTATCTACCTTTTCCTTGCCTCCTGGTATTTGCAACCACTCCTAACCAACTGTTTATTATGGTAGAAGTATCTTTATTGGTATTTTAGCTAAATTGGATATTTGTATGTCTCTATGTCTAATTACTTACAAAGAAATTACTTAATGTAGTAAAAAATGTTATCAGTTTTATACTTTAGATACCATGTAATGATGTCTAGAGAATTCCTTTGAAAGACTTCAAAATGTTAAAATATACTATTTACCCAAGAGCAAAGAGTTATGAGTGACTTTTAACACCATGGGAAGTTTGTAATAATAATAAGAATGTTGATGATGACGACGACGACCACTCCCAGTTACCGACTTCATAGTTATGTCAGACTCTGTTCTTAGCACTTTACATGAACTAATTAATTTAATCCTTATAACAACTTTTTTGAGGTAAGTATTATCACCATCATCCTACTTTACAGGAGAAACTACTGAAGTAACAAAGAGTTAAATGAAAGATGTACAGTAGGACAGTTAGGAAGTATGAGGAAGAATTTGACCTCTGTTTTCTTTTTTCATGTATCAATTCCAGATTTTCCTTTTTCCAAGAACTTCATTAATAAATTTTGAGTAGTTAAACAAAAATAGTACTCTTTAAATGTTTAGCAGTCATGATTCATGTATACAGAGGACTAAGCTGTGTGCAGTGATGATTTTCCGATGTAAATTCCTATTTTATTTTGTAAAAGTAAGAACCATGATAGAAAACAAATTCCGATGTCTTCCCTTCTGAAAAATGTTTGTCCATTCATCCATCCATCCATCTTAGATGTTCCTCTGTGATTAATAGTTATAGATGATAAGAATATGAGAGTAAACAAGACCTGGTCCCTGTTTAAAGAAAAAAAAACAAAAAACATGGAACCGGGGAAGAGAACAGAAATCCATTTGTACTTCTTGGTCATATATTCACCTTCCTAAAGGCAGATTAACCCTTAAGGAATCAACTAGTTCTGCAATTCAGATTGTAAAAATTAATTTTACTTGAAAATATAATTTAATTTGCTTAATTTGTTTCATTCTGTTTTCAGATTATTTTGGATCAAATTAATGCATTAGTTATTAGATAAGGGTCACTTTTCTCTGTTAGCCACTTTTGCTGAAAGGGAATGAGTGACAAAATCCTGCATAAATTCATGGGGAAGAATAATCTGTTTTCTGTGGCAATATATATTTAGGGAGGAATATGTAGAACTTTTGAGTGTTTCAAGATAATGAAATATTCTCGCAAATGTTCTTACAAAAAATATCTTTTGAGTAGGATGCTCATTCTGTTGTCCCAGAATTAAGTGGAATATTATGTAAGCCTTGCATTATTATGATTTTATCATATTTATGTTTTAAACAACATTGAAGCAACACAGGGATATTTTCAATATTCCTTTTCCACTACTCTAACACAGTGATCAGTTCTTTTTGTCTCCATTTTAAGGATTTCCCCTGAACTTTGTCCCTAACAATGTTTATAGAATTATGTAGTCTATGTTCACATTTTTTATATTTATTATATATAATATGTTTAAGACATGATACTCAACATTTATTGAGGCAACATATTCTTCATATGGATTCATTGTGTAACTTTGCTCAAATTGATATACCAACTTTTATCAAATCTTTTTCCAACGATAGAGAACAAAAACTTCTAAACTTTGACATTTTTTTTGTGGTGCTGAGGATTGAACCCAGGGCCTTGTGCATGTGAGACACTCTACCAACTGAGCTCTATCCCCACCTCTACCCTTTGACTTTTAAAAATAATTTATAATTTCTATTTTCACCTGTTTTTATCAGTTTCTTTGATTGATTATTTCCTTTATATGTTAAGATCAACAAATTCTTTATGCACTTGAACTTTTCAGAAATATTATTTTCGAGGAAGATTATATCAGCGTACACAGTCATCAGAGATAAATAAGTATGTGAGTTTCTCCACAGCCTCAAAAACAGTAGTTTTATCTTTATGTTATACTGGTTTTCAAAGATAGCTGATGGTGTGGGCTGGGGATATAGCTCAGTTGGTAGAGTATCTGCTTTGTATGCACAAGGCCCTGGGTTCAATTCCCAGCACCAAAAAAAAAAAAAAAAAAAAAACCAAGATAGTGGATGATAAACAGAAGCAAACACACAAATGCAATATAATAAAAATATTTTTAAAAAATGAGACATTAAAAACATTGCTCCAGCCAGATTCAGTGGTGCACTCCTGTAATCCCAGCACTTCGGGAGTCTGAGACAGCAGAATTGCGAGTTCAAACCAGCTTCAGCAACGGCAAGGCGCTTAGCAACTCAGTGAGACCCTGTCTCTACATAAAACACAAAATAGGGCTGGGGATGTGGCTCAAGTACCCCTGAGTTCAATCCCTGGCACCAAAAATCAAACAAACAAACAAAACCCACATTGTTCCAGTAAATATATAGTGTTAACCTCTTTTGTTATAATTGAAGTTTCTATCACTCTGAAAGAAAGAGTATATTTTCCCTTTTTAAGTTTTTTGTGAATTCAGTCCATATGGCTTTTGTCCATTTGTTGTTTGAGATCAAATGAATTGCTCTTCATTTTGTAAGAATCCTTTATATAACACACATTCATTGCAAATGTTTGCCGATTTCTGGTATAACTGTAGTTATTATAATTGTTCAAAATTCTCATCAAGAATTGTGACTATGATTTTGTGTATTTGCATTTGCAAATAGTAATGTACTTTTAAAAATTATTCACTTAAATTTTAAGTGAAATGCTTATTGATTTGGAATCATAGATACTAATTGTGTTTATATTCTATTGGAGCTGTTACAAGTTAACTCCATTCTATTTTTCAGACTATTTATCATCCTTTTTTAATCATTTTAACTGAAGACTCTTCCTTACTAGTATATCTCTTTATATTTATTTTAGACATGCCACACTTATTTTCATTTCTCCTATGGGAAATTTTCACTTTAAATTTTTTTTTTTGCTTTATTTTTCTGACACTGTATTTTCCCTCACTTTGTTCCTTTTGAAGTTTCAAGACCACTGTGTGTTCTCAGGTGGTTATGACAATGATGAGACACTGACTTATGGAATTAGCATAGACACATGGAAGCTATTTTATAGTACTGACATAACAAGAAACCAGTTCTGGGCCATGACTGAGACCAGGAGCTAGTGAGGTTCAACAGTTTCTATTCCATAGGGTGCCATTTTGTCCTAAATGATTGATGACATTCTCCTGCCCTATTCTTCACAGATTATAAGAACACTATTGCAATCTCGAGCTTCTGTAGATACTCGCTTCATTAAGCATGATCCCAAAATGTCATTTAATTTATTTCTTAGATCGAATGTCTCATTAAACTCTGATGAGGCCAGGAGCTACTTTGGGCTGGACTTGTTATGAAGCACTCTTATCTTAAAATTTTGTTCTGTCCCTGTTGGCAAAGGAAATGGACAAGACAGTGAAATCAATGCACAGTGCACTTTATCTTTGACAAATTGAAATATTGTTATGCTAAAATAAGCCCATGGGGTAGAGATTAAAATCACACATAAAGTAGATCAACCTAAAGGGTGAATTTACAAAATTTTTGTGGCATTTGGTGTGTGTGATTTTATTTTCTTTTAATCTCATTTTGCCTTATTTGGACATATCAAATGTATCTACTTAATTAAACAAGATACTGACTTCTACCTACCCACATTTGAAAAGTAATATCTTTGCATTTTGAGTTATACAAGAGGAGGTAAGAGTATGGGCAATGTCCTATCAGTTTTGATAAAATATATAACTCAGTAATTTTTTTCTCACCTTGTAAAACAGATGTGTATCACACAATAAAATGACCTTGTAATAATTTTATTTTCTCTTCATTTTCATCATAGAATTAGGGGCATAATCATAGGTTGGTGTGAGTAGGAGATGCAGAAAGGAGGTGAATTCTTCAGCAAATCAAATAGTTTCTGAATAAGGAATCAAGAGTTAAGTTTGGTCATGATGGCCATTGAAGCACATATTGTGGATGCTTCCTTAGTAGTAGAATCACTCTGGACTACTGGTTTTTCTTTCGATTCCTGCATCCTGCTAGTCTACCACTGCCGCACTGTACTCTCAGATCCTAACCCCATGTACACTTCCTCTAACTCCACATCTGAATTTATAGAACTCTGCTCTTCTTTTGTCTTTTCTCTGAGTCTTTATATAGCATACCAGAGAGCTGCTCTGCATTCTAACACTTTGTAAATAAATAGTGTCAGCAAGCATATTGTTATATGCTGTTGCCTAAAATATCTTGTGTTGGAAGGCTTTTGCTTTGCAAAATGTTGGTTCTCTAATCATATTTTAAACTTTGAAAACTTGGCCACTTTTTCAGTTATCACTGTGAAATATTATTAGTGTAGATTAAATCATCAGAAAATCAGAGGGCAGTAAGAAAGTTATTTATTAAACATGGTCAGTGTTTATTAATGTTATCAGTCTATTTCAGGACATGTTGAAAAATTCTTGATTTTGTGTCACCATTTTGTAGGTTATTCAAGAAAAAGGTATGTGATATCCTCTGGATTATGTTTTTGCTGAAATCATCAGATGCATGGCTAGGGATGCGCAATTTTAGTTTATTTTGTTTAAACAGCTGATGTTATTTTTATCATACTGATTTTGAGGTAGCCCCAATCAGCTTCCTATTTTCCCCTTTCTTGCTGAACAAGTAAAGATAAACTCTGTGGCATTAACTAACATGAATCCATTTTTTCCCCAAATTGTGGTTATGAAAGATAAAAGCAATCTTAAGTGGGTGGGCTAGTCCACAGATTTAGAGTCCTAGAAGGACCTGATTTTGAGTCCTTTGTGGGATATTAGGTATACATACAACATCTTTCAAGAGTACGCTCCTCCTGTAAAATGATTGTGGTTACGTTAGTCAAAATTGTTTCATTAAGACTATTTCTAAAATTAAATGAGATAATCTACCTAGACAGTGCTTTTCTTATTATATATGCAGGAACATTTATTGTTTATCACATTATGTAAGTTTTTGAATTTGTAAGTAGGAAGTCATTGGCTAAGTAGTTGAAAGAAATGTTTAGGTATTTTCACCATTGTACAGCCATTATTATGGTTTAATTTTGGGTCCATGTTGTAAAAGAATGGTTGAAATGTATAGCCGATGTAGTTTTGGTCAGTGGTACTTAAAATGTTCTTTACACTAATTATCTTCACTGTAGAGAAAGGAATTGTACATAGTTTCTTTTGGAAGCATATGAACTTTAGCAAGGCAACCTAACTAAGATATGAGAAAAATGTTTTAAAATTAAAAAAACATTGTAGACATATTTCAAACTAAAACTTCAGTTGAAAACATAGATTGCATTTTGATTTTACCAAACCCAAGTAGATTGTTTCCTTCTTTATTTTTCTCCATTTCTATGCTACTCATCATAATCTCTTAAGAATGTTTCTATTTTCACTTTGTTCCCAAGATTAAGAAATGAATTTTTATTGAAATGTTAAAATATTCATACTATGTGGCATTATGGTGTTAATATCATTCAAGAGTCACAACTAAGTCAGTTCATTCATTTCCTGTCAAATTGCTGTTAGTTACCAAAGCCACCTAAATACTATTATATATCAAGTTTTAGAATTTTGCTTTGCTTTATCAGAAGCTAAGATGTGGAAAATATAAACATGTTTCCAATAACTTGTAACTACCTTAAATATTAGTAAGGAGGGATGAATGTTCTTAGGCAATGTGCACATATTTTCTTGATGTACTATAGAGAATCATTTTGTTAAAGCAGCTGTATTTGCATTTTCACTAATCCATTCAGTAAACAATTACTAAGTATACCCTATAAATCAGATATTTGAGGATACAATGATAAAATACTGTGTAATTCTGCCACCTAGAATGCCACATTATGGCAAGGGAAGCAAATATCAGTTTGCCAGAACCTCAATGCTATTGAATACATTGGACATAATAATCAACTCTACCTGTTGAAGTCTAGGACCATTTTACTAAGCAACTAGCTTCAGTCTTGGAGCATGAATAGCAGATTGCCTAGTACAAAGTAAAGTGTATAAGAACAGGCAATTGAATGTGCAAAAAATTGAGTCAAAAGGATCTAACACCTGTAGACAACATAGGAGTTAATTGTATGAACACAGTCAAATCTCTGTTACTTGAGACTAGTATTTTATTTTTGATACACCGTAGGCTAAATCACATTAATTGTGTAATTTGAATATTACATGTTTTCACTGCAAATTAACAACAAAATGTGTTTGTTTTGTGTTTGTGTTTGGGGCGGTTGCTTGTATAGTGTTAAAAATCGTAATATCTTGGACTGTAGCTTATTAGTAGAACATGAACTTAGTGTGAGGGAGGCCCTGGCTTCTATCCCCAGCACACACACACAGAGACACATACACATGCACACAAATTGTAATATTGTATCTTCCTAGAAACTTCTTTCTTGAAAGATTGATTCTAACTTTTAAAACAACTGTTATAAACTTGGAAATTCAAGTTTCTGTTTTCGTTGAGCTATTCAGGGTTTTCCTACAATAATAAGCACAGTTTGGATAAGAAATGCTTAACTTGGTGAAATTTTAGAAATTCCAGTAATGAAAATGATGAAGTTGATTTAGCCTCCTATAATCTTGCTTAAGAAAAAAATCCCCTGGTATTCAATTTATATATAGCATGCAATCTAGATGAATAGGTTTAGTTTGTTTTTTTTTTAAATAACAACATGTACAATAGGAAATATAATGATCTCATAAAATCTGTCTCCTTCTGAGAGACAGTGGCCTTCTGGTCTTCCTCTCAGCATCCTTCTAATGTAGTTTTCTTGGATATTAGGTGGTTTTGTTTCATTGAATCTTGGCAGTTTATTGCTTTAGAGGCCTTTTACTGAGCTGGGTCAACATTCCATGTTGAGATTTTTCTTCCCTAGTCATGCAAGAAGTCAACTGTTATTAACAGTGATATGAATCATTCATGTACACTAAGAGGGTAATAGGTTCCAGTTGTTTCAAAAACCGTTAATTTCTAGTTCTAACCATGAGTAGTTCTGTGAAGCAAATTACATAACTGTCTGGAAAAAAGAAATGGGAATTAAGTTCTTGTCTCACCGTCAGCTGTGTGTTCATTGAAGATGAAGTCTAAGGAGATAAATCCTGTACTGAGTATTTTGTCATTTATCCAATAGGCCATCATATGCCCTTTTAGCCATGAGATTGTATAGTAAAGGACTGCATGGTATTGTGTGAAACCCTGTATTTTAAAGACTGTGAGATAAATAATGGAAGCTAGGCTGTTCTTTTATGCTGTTAAACAGCTGCTACTCTTTATTTCCAAACTGAAAAACATTCCCATAGTGGAGACATTATCATACCTATACAGATGGTCCCTGTCTTACATGGTTCAACTTCACAATTTTTTGACTTTCAGATGGTAAAAAAATACACGTTTGGTAGAAAGTACGCTTCCAATATTGTATTTTGATCTTTTCCTGGGCTAGCCATATACTATAAGAGAATGTGCTGTATTGCTGGGCAGTGGGAGCAAGCTGCAACTGCTAGGTAGACAGATGACCACAAATGGAAAGAAGCTCCACTCAGCAGCCTGCCGTGTTGTTAAGTAACTTGAATAGGTTGGGTATATTAAATGCATTTTTGGCTGGAGACATTTTCAATTTATGATGGATTCATTAGGATGTAACCCCATCTTATATTGAGGAGCATCTGCACATACATGCATTTATATGAAAGGCTGCTGTACTTATATGGAATATATTTAGTGCTGGCGGTGAGGAAAAATTACAGTTTATATACTTGAAAAATAATTTTAGTAGTAATTAACTGATATTTTCTTCAAGTTTTTAAATATCTATGATCATATTAAGAACTATTTTCTAATTACACAAAGAACATATTAATATATTTTTGTAAAAATGTAAACTCTAAATAAAATGAAAGTCTTCCAGACAACATCAATCCCAGTCCCTTCCCAGAAATCACTTTTTAGGAGCAATGTGGCCAGGGTCAGTGGCACACCCCATAATCCCAGCTTCACAGAAGACTGAGACCAGAGGTTCACATGTTCCAAGCCAGTCTAGTCAATTTAGAGATCTTGTATCAAAATAAAATGTTAGGAAAGGAGTGGGGATATAGGACAGTGGTAGAGTACTTGTGTTCAAGGCCCTGGGTTCAATCCCCAGCACAGGAAAAAAAGAAAAGTGGTATGATGTTATCTATTTCTGAACACATATACACACAGAGACAGACAAATTTTATTTTGCCTTTGTACAATTGCTATTGTACTATATGTCTTGTTATTCAATTTTTAATTTAACTACATGTTTTGGATATCTTTCTTATCAATAATATGGTCAAACTGGGCGCCATGGTGCAAGCCTATAATCCCAGGATTTAGGGAGGCTGGACGCGGTGGCGCAAGCCTATAATCCCAGCACTTAGGGAGGCTGAGACAGGAGAATTCCAAGTTCAAAGCCAACCTCAGCAATAGCGAGGTGCTAAGCAACTCAGTGAGACCCTGTCTCTACATTAAACACAAAATTGGGCTAGGGATGTGGCTCAGTGGTCGAGTGCCCCTGAGTTTACCCCAGTACCAAAAAAAAAAAAAAGAGTATATAGCAAATTAGATGTATCAAAGTGTATTTAAGCTCTAAACTTCTGATAGATGTTTAGGTTGAATCCAACTTTTCTGTCTCCTAACAATAATACTATAAAAATCCTAATCATGCTTTTTTCTTTCAGTTATTACTTTAAAAATGTTTTTATCACTATATTACAGTTAAAACTAATATTGGGGTTCATTTTGACATTGTCACACATGCATGGAATATAATATTTTCCAATTCATTTCCCAGTGCTTTCTTTTTTCCTCCCCTCTCTCCTCTCTTCTACTCAACTGATCTTCCTTCTATTTATTTATACATTTTTAATTAGTACTTTATAGATATACATAAAGATGGAATTTACTGTATTATATTTATTCAGGTACATAACATAATTTGGTGAATTTCATTCTTCAGTTCCTCCCTTTTCCCATCTCCTCTTCCTCCTCTTCAGTCCCCTTCTTCTATTCCACTGGTCTCCCTTATAATTGAAAATGTTTTCTTCCCAAAGATACAAGTAAAAAATTGATCCAGTAGTTTTGATAATCAAACCCTGAGAGCAAAATCACACTATGTAGCAGTTGACCATTTTCAGTTGAGTCAGAAACTCATTCACTGGACTAATCTGTTGAAAGAATTTTAAACAAACAACCACATCAATCCAAGGACTGGTAGATTTACTTAAGGAATGTTAGGTATAATTTTTCTTAGTGAGGAATGCTATTATACAAATATAGATACTAAAAGTTCTTAATTAATGAATCTTATTGGGAAACATGTTTTCCATGATGTTGACTATATTAAGGATATTTTTAATCATAGAGAGGATAAACTTGTTAGCTTCTACCTCACATTTTCTTAAGCAATAAATGTTAAGAAAAGCATAGGGCAGAGAAAAAAGAATGAAACTGCAAAATATGTGTGATCCTAGTAACTGTGGTATTGAGTTAATATTAATCAGTTCACAAAAATATTTATACTGGAATGTGGAATAAAAAGCTAAGGATAAAAATTAAATAGAAAGCCTCTACTGTCACATGTGCATCTTTTATAGTGCTACCTTTACGAACCAGCTCAATAGAGACCAGTGGAATAGAAGAAGGGGACTGAAGGGGAGGGAGAGGAGATGGGAAAAGGGAGGAATTGAAGAATGAAATTCACCAAATTATGTTATGTACCTGAATAAATATAATACAGTAAATTCCATCTTTATGTATATCTATAAAGCACTATTTGATGCAGGACTCCCAAGCTTTAATAAAAGAACCAAAGCTATACCCATCACCATCATCTTTCCTATTCACCCTTAGTCTTCTCAGTAGACATTCAAGACAACATTAAAAACTAGGGGATTACTTCATATCACTTCAAATCCATCTTGTTTTCTCAGACCATACTGAAAAGATAAGTACAAACTATCATACAAACTTCATCCCCTATTTAAGTCCTTTGGCCCCTCCTTTGGAAACTCACCTGCTGCTATAAGGAATAAGAAAAGACTCCTTTGTTCCCTGGTTTCTTGTGGATGCTTACCCTGCCACTTTTATGATCTGACTCCTGAGCTATTCTGCTGACGCTTGCCTTGTTTTGTCTTGCGTCTGTACTCTACTCTACCACTTCTACTAGATTCACCCTCATTTTCCAGAAAGACATTGTTCTGTCTGCCCCCTGAGTGAATGAGATTTTTTTTGTCCCATCATTCCCCATTCATTTCCCTAGCAAAGCAAATTTCACTTTCAGTTTCACACAGGGTTTCATTTATACTTTGTTATTTCCAATTTCAACAATGCTCCCATTTTTGAAAAAAAGAAATTTAGGATTTCTGAAAATTTAGAGTTGGACGTGCTCTAAGAATATGAAGGACAGAACTCCCAATTTCTGCTTTGAGGAGTTAGGACAAGTTTTTTCATGTGAAATGACATTTGAGCTGGTTCTTAAAGGTAACACTATAAAACATGCATATGTGACAAACATATCTAATAAGTCGTATAAATGAGGCCAGTTGTTATTGTGATATATCTTAAGTGTATGTACATTATATTTTATTTCACTGGTGTTTTGGCTTTTTTTTTTTTATTGAAGATTGAACCCAGGGTCACTTTACCACTAAGCCACATCCCCAGTCCTCTTTACTATTTTATTTTGAGACAAGGTTTTACTTAGTTGTTGAGGCTAGCCTCAAACTTAGGATTCTCATGCTTTAGCCTCCAGAGTTGCTGGGATTGCAGGTGTGCACCATTGTATCTGGCTATTCCACTGTTTTTTATTAACTTTAATATCTTGAACAAATAGGAAAAATTAAATGCTCCATGTCAATATGAGAAAAAATCAAACCAAATGTAAAAGTTAGCAGTAAATTTTCTTATTTTTGGCATAGTGTAATTCATACTTACAAAATTATTTGTTAGTCAGAATAGGGTATTTTAGACTTCTTCCAAGTATAGACTTCTAGTAGAGAGTCTTCTGAAGAATTAAGCCTTCATATAATATGTTGAGCATACCATGAATATGGTTAGTGTATGGAATTAACAAACTAATATAGTATAAATTATGTATGAAAAATCATTCCTGTGCTCTGAAAGTTCTTTTTTATTTACGTCCTGGAGGTTCGGCCACCATGTGCAATACCACTAAGCTGCAATCCAAGCTCTTTTTATTTTTTAGTTTGAGACAGGGAGTTACTAAATTGCCAAGGCTGTCCTCAAACTTAGGATCCTTCTTCCTCGCCTCTTAGTAGGTTCTTCTGAAAATAAGTCCAAGTCATGGATAAATAAATATAATTTTGCAAAAGTAAAACTTGATGCTGTATTTAATATCTTACTGATTTCTATTATAGACAATAAGCATACAAAGCTGGCATGGTGGCATATGCCTGTAATCTCAGTGATTCAGGAAGCTGAGGCAGGAGGATCCCAAGTTCTAGGCCAGCCTCAGCATCTTAATGAGTCCCTAAACAAGTTAGCAATACCCTGTCTCAAGATAAAAAATAAGAGAAAGGGCTGGTATATAGCCCAATGGGAAAGCACTCCTGGGTTCAATTTCCAGTAACCTCCCCCTCCTGCAAAATGTAGACAGTTTCCTTCAAAGGTACATTAAAAAGTTGTAAAAATAAATATGAAAATGGAAATATGTGTATATAATATGACAGATTTTACAAGTACTGCTATTGTCATTTTTAAAAATCCCATCCTCAAGACACATTTATATAGTTAGGAATTCACAGCTAAGGTTACAGTGAAATCCACTGAATAAATATAAATAAATATACATATACAAATTTAGATGTTCTTTCTTCAATAAAATCACAAATATATAAATGGAAGTAGAATACTAAAGAGAAATTAACCTGGTAGAGTTAAGTACTTACCCATAGTTGTTTTAGTTTCATTGCTATCCCATGATAGACTTCAGATTTCTGCACAATAATTTTTCATCTTACTCCAACTGAATATCTTTTATAGATGTCAGAATGATTAGATTTACCGTCTGCAAAATACTCAACATTGGGAATTATAGACCACTTAGAAGATTGGCAAGGACAAGTTAAAACTGAAAATAGGTCTCTCAACAGGCATGCAAAATCATAGGTGTGATTCAGTAAATTTTCAGGGACCTTTTCCTTTCATGATAGGAAGGGGGACCATTAATATTTTTACATTGTTTTCAGACAAAATACTGGGAGCAGAAAATGACTCCTGTATTTATTTGAAAGGTGCATTTGTTTTATAATGTATTATCCTCCTTCCTAGACACACCCCACTTTCCGTCAAAATATTCCTTGGCTGTGTGTGGTGTTCAGTTCTGTTCCACCTCCTAGGCTGTGCTACTTTCATACTTTCCACCCAGAGAAGTGGAAGTTCTGTTTTTAAAAATCCTGAATGAATATAAGTTTCATTCTGACAAGCCCTCTCTTTCAGTTTGACCTTTTCAGTGCTTAGAAATTTTAGAAGAAAAAAAAATCTAAGATGACCTTTAATGTCATTATTTAAGTTGGCTCTTGAGGAGAGCAAAGAAAGCAACAACTTGAAGATGAAGGTTTACAGGTAAACACTTCTGTTCCACCATCTGCTCCCCGCCACCCCATAGCACAGTTAAAGTGGAATAAGATACCAGGGTGGGCCGGAGGGGCCAAGGTACAATGGGAATAAGGAGAGAGCAGGGGAGGTGGCTTGGGAGCAGATGGTATCTGGGAAGAGTGCCACTCCATGGCACTGTTGGCAGGGTTACAAAGAGGTAGATGTAGTAACAAGCTGTGCCCATTTCTGAATGTTTCAGAACTTCACTTTGTGGCTTCTGGCCTCAAACTTTACTCATTTGCTGTCATATAGCTTCCCCTATTGCCAGGAGTTCCTATAAAATCACTCTTCTCCTAATATTGCCTAAAAGCTATTTAAAATATATTTTATATGTGCATAGTATAATTAAGATACATAAATGCAAAGAAAAAAGTGTTCATTGTATTTGATCTTCACATGAGTAATAATTAGTACATGTAAAAAGTCCAATAAGAAAATATAAAATATATTTATATCACAGGAGCAATACTGATAAAAACAGCTTGTTGTATTTTTTTCTTTTTTTACATTAAGTGTATAGGATTCATATGAGCATTTGCTTGTCTCGTCTTTAGTTGAATCTCTAGTTTCCATTAAAAAAATAGGAAAGAAATGGCCTAATTTAAATTGAAATAGGTTCTTGGCTAAAGTCTTATTTTTCCCTAAAACATGCATCTACTGGAAATGCTACTGCCATTTCTAGTGCCTAAAGTGTCTTTGGAGGATATGCATAGTGAGTCGATTTGAAGTTTTTGGCCATATGGCATGGTTGAAGCAAAAACTTTGTATTGGATCAAACAATGTGTAATTGCTGATACTTCAAAAATTTTAAATTATGAAATATCAATTCTGTATGTTTCAACTTGATATATACTTCTAAAATTACTTATGTTGGATTTGGGTAAAAATAAACAACTTTTAAACCATGTACATGTAGTTTTGATCTTGCAGGTAAATAAGGATACACAGTTTTCTAAACCTTCATAAAAATACTGTTTGCAAAGGTGTGGAGGTTTGTCTCTATAGAAGTGCTCTGAGAGCATTGGTTGATATGTAATTTATTAATCAAGTTTTTTTTTTCTAATTCATCTACTCAGAAGCAACTTTGCTGTACAACACACACAAAAAAATTTATTCAGCCGGGTGCAGTGGCTCAAGCCTGTAATCCCAGCACCTAGGGAGGCTGAGACAGGAGAATCGCGAGTTCAAAGACAGCCTCAGCAATGGCGAGGTGCTAAGGAACTCAGTGAGACCCTGTCTCTATATAAAACACAAAATAGGGCTGGGGATGTGGCTCAGTGGTCGAGTTCCCCTGAGTTCAATCCCCAGTACCCAAAAAAAAAAAAAAAAAAAATTCATTCAACAGAGAAGTTAGGCTTTTACTTAGCTATACAATGCCTTTTTTGTTTACTAATTCATATGCTGGTCACTGGAATTTCTTGTTCAAAATTTAGTCCAAAGCAATAGTATTAAAATTTCCCACAAGTGAACAAAAATTCTGTTCTTTGTTTTTGTTTCTGAGACTGTTTTTAGGTTGGGATGACCTGGTTCTGTAAAGTACACAAATTATTAGTATTAAATATCTGTCTCAGGGTAAATGTGAATAGTTTTTTGTACATTTGAATACTGAATTGGGCTTTGTGCCATAGAGTTATGTTTAGATGAAGTTTTCCCAACAGTATAGCAAGTGTTAATTACATTTCTGTAGCAAAACTTATTGTGTTACAATGAAGGAAACATTGTATTTGAAAGACACCTCCACATCCAGGCTGTTTCTTCATTTTGTTTTCTGTGGTATTTGAAGACTAGAAGGAATAACTAGATTATCAAACAGAAAAGCAAGTGCTCCAGAATGAGAATATGTTTGTGACTAAAGTAGATTATCCCTTAAATAGAAAATAAAGTTGATTATTAAAGGCAAGAACACATATTAAATGTGAATTATCTCTGGATTTTCTCCTAAATTCATATCAACAAATATGATAATGTGGTGTATTTTTTTTAAAAAAGGTCAGAAAGTCATATAATCAGTTTTCATTCATTTGCATGCTTGTACTGAAACACAAGGCTAGTATAATGTGACCCCTGAGTTCTAAGAGAATTATCTGGAAATTATAGTTTGTTTTGTGGTTTCTGCTTTGTCTTATGGTGCAAAAGGATCTTAGTTTTGTTCTTTTCCTTAAATGCTTAATTCTGAGTCCTAAGTGCATTTTATAAAATGTTTAATATTTTAAATTAGTAAATTTTACTATTTTATATATGGATCAAATATTCACTCAAATTTTTAGATAGTTTATCAAAGTATCTTCTTGATAGTTATAGATTGACTTCCAACTTTGCCTCCCTAAATTTTGGCTCACTAATAGTGTTGTTCTCATTTTATCAAACAGAAGTGATTCAAATTGATTATATCAGCAATTTTTGGTTTAATGTTTTTGCCTCCATTGTCTTCTTGGACAAAAAAAAGACAGCTTAGTCTATACCATTGTCCAATTATTTTGAAGTCAAATACTGTCCATTTGTCATTTATTTTGATATGTTTTATTTGATTATACATTTCTCCAAATGCAATTGAATTTACATCAAGTTAGAAATGTTCTTGACAACTTTCATAATGCCTTTCTCCATTTTTGTTACCATATTTTTACCTATTACTCAAATATGTATGGTAAATGATCTTTAATAAACTTTCTCTATGATGGCGTATAAACCCCATATTTCTACTGAATTAAGCCAGCAGTGTCCTAGTACTTATGATCCATGACTTTAACCAACCTTTCAATTATTTTAAGTTTACTTGCTTTTCTGTAGGATCAAATATGTGTTGAAGGAAGAATTTCAGAAACAGCATAAAAAAGCAGCAATCACATATTTTTGTTTTGGTTTTCATTCAAAAAACAGATGTGAAATATCACAAAGTAGAAGAAATTATTAGTAATTCTGTTTCCCTGTTTATTGTAAAATCAAATGAAAACCACAGGGATAAATAAGTCTTGACTAACAAGTGGAGTAGCATGTACTCATGAAAAGCAACCATTTCCTGATGAAAATGATATCCTTACTAATTGTAAAACCTGGTGTTATTTCATTGGTTTGGAGTATGCTGTTATCCTGATTGATTGTTTTTGGGTTTTGAAAATATCAGTTTTCAACATTTGCATGTTTTCAGTTATACTATGGTGACTAATGTCCGTGTTGCTAATTACTACAGATTTAGTCAGAAAAATTATGATATGGTCTTTCTTTAGCTATTGCCAGGTCACTTAGTATCTGCTTAATCTTTTTACACTTTAATACACTAAAGGAAAGATTGAGATCGTTAGAAATCCAACTGTAATTTAGCACTGTTGAGATTAAGGACGGGATTATGGTCATTAGGAACAAAATGGTTTCATTTATGGACTGAGAACAATGAGGTCCATCAATAAACCACTTTCTGCTTTTAATGATCCTACTTCTCTCTAATTGTGTTCAAATCTAACAACAAACTCATTTTCTTCTTTCATTCTGAAGAAGATTGTTAAAACAAATACTTTAGGTTTGTGTTGCTTTTGCTTGCTTATGTTTTGGTGTGTATTCATGAATACAGTAAAATAACTGATATATCTTTTAAGGGAAATATGCTGTGTTCCCTCCTGATTTATCAACATATTTTTGGCAGAAGAGTAGATTTTCTGAGATTAGATGAGCTCCAATATCAGTAGCATCTTAATCCTTATACAAGTCATTCATTTTTAAAAATATATTTTTTAGTTGTTAATGGACTTTTATTTATTTATATGTGGTGCTGAAAATTGAACCCAGTGCCTCACACATGCCAGGCAAGCACTGTACCACTGAGCCACAACCCCAGCCCATGTCATTCATTTTTGAGGGGTGTGTGTCTTATAAAATCCCCAACTCAAAATATCTGAATGTGCTGCGAATTGAAAATTATATCTCTTGTTGGGTACTCTGCCTTATTTTGCCCTTCTGGTAGGAAATAACCCACCTCCCTATAACCAAATTCCTTCAGAAATCAATTATACTTTACTGAATATAAGGTGTTAACTAAGGAATAGGGCACTCAAAGTGCCTGCAGGGCCTATCTCCTGGCACTTGTGCTCTTGACATTTGAGATCTTGGTTACAGTGAATCAACTGGGCTTATTCTCCAACCTTTCTATATGGGGCAGTTGTATTTGTTAGTATTTTTATGTACTTCAGTTAAATATTATGTGAGCCAAGAAATCATGTTAGAAAAAGAAAGATGGCTCATTGTTACAAAAGCAATGTTAACTGCATTGGCAAAACCTATCAAGTCATTTTAAATTTGCTCTCAGTTATGGGTAAGCAAACTTAAATGATATGGACCAATTACAAAAGCCTTCTGTCATCAGATTCCTTCATAAAGGTTTTAAGTTTGGGGAACTTAAATGTATCTAGGAACCCATGCATTTTGTATGTGTGTTATATGCCAACAAGGCTTTGCTGGGAGCCAATCAGAGGATGCTAACACACATAGGATACCTTAGCTCTACATCAAAAAGTTAAGTATTATTTATAATTTTTCTGTTAAAACACTTAATACATATATTGTATTTTATGAACACCAACTTTAACTAACCTGTTTGATTAATTGACCTTCCCTGATTTTTTAATTATCTCCCCTAGTCATGTCTAGTGTATTAAAAGCTTTATTACCATGTGCTCATATTCAATAAAAATGTTAACTTTATAATCTAAGTTATATCATTTTTCTCTCTTTACCCTGTAAAAATGGACCTTTGCATGTTTGTAATTTTTCTTTTTTTTATGGTACTGGAGATCCAAGTCTGGACCTCATGCATGCAAGGCAAGCACTCTACAACTGAACCACATCCTCAACCAAGATGTTTATATCTTAAATATTCATTCCACCACTCCAGTAAGATAAACTCCTATAGACTATTGTCATTTCACCCAGTTAATAAATGTGTGTGTACACATATATAGGTGCATATATTTATTTATATATATATAAATATACATATATATATACACACATGTGTATATATATTTAATTATGATAAGAAAGACATTCAGTGGTGCCCAAGTATAGTATGTCCTTGAGGAAAATGTAGTTTTTCTAGAGGAACTTGCATTTTTACTAAAGAGAGAGGATTTAGAGTTAGGAAACCTATGGAGAGCAATGGAAGAGACTTTAATTTTTATGGGGCAGGGAAGATGATACATTTTCTAGGACCTAAGAGAAAGAAGAGCTAAAATGTATCATTATAGTCCCAATCTTCAAATATTTACTCATGTCTGAGTGAATGGAAGAATGACTTGAAAAGACTTGGAAGTTGATAGGTGTTATTAGTGGAGTATCCTTTCCACTGTAAAATGGAAAATAGCTGATATAATGTAAGACTATGAAAAAAACTCCATTAAGAATTACATAATATAATTAAAAACATGTCAGGCCTTGTTTCTGCACTATGAGTAAAGAATATATATTTGAAAGCATATAAAGTAAATAATGAGACAATGATGTCAAAAGAATTTTGCTTAGTAAGTTGATATTGGAACATGTTCCATCATCTGCATCTCGACATGGATCTATTGACCTACAAAAATGGCATTTCATGTAATTCAACCATTATTTTTATATTCAAAATTCCCTAAAGAACTTTAATCAGGAGAAATATGTGAGTGTGTGTGTGTTGTGTATCCAGCAGTCACATTTATTTGGTATGAGTATGTTGTAACAATATAGAAAATATGTTAATGTAAAAATTTATATTACATTCCTTTAATCACCTAATATAATTAGCATTTATAAAATACCTTAGCTATTCATGGCTCTGAAGTGTTTTGGACACAATGTAAGATTTACAGAATCCTTAAAGCAGGCCTAGGGCTATCTATAGCTTAGGTATAGCGCACTTACCTAGCATACATAAGGCCCTGGGCTCAATCCTCAGCAGTACAAAATATAAAATAATAACAAACAACTGAAGCTCTGAGGTCAACACAGTACATGAATATCATTAAGGAAATTTCCCTATTCTGTTTATTATTTATGACTTCATATAGTTTATTAACTGATTAATAATTAGACCATAAAATAGTAAGATGTTAGTTTATTTAACACAATAGTTACATAGTGTACTATGTGTAGTGCCCTAAGCTAGGCCAATTGACATGCACAAAAATATCTCTTACCTTCAATGGGTAACAAATAGAATTTTCTTGATAAAAATCATTGCAAAATATTTCACCAGATTGACTCTGAATATTTTTAAAGAATTATCTCAAACAGGTCTTCTTTATTCCAAGTCTTGCAAAGTCAAAGTTACATCTGATGGTAAATACTGAAGCAAAGCATGATTATTCTTTAGATCATGTAAGAAAAGGCAATAATCAGAGTCAAACCCATTTGTTACATTTAGGTCAGTTTATGTAATGCACTATTATATAAAACTGTAAAATTGACACCCAGCTTTTAAAACTGCAAGTTATTCTTAAGGAAATCCTTTAACTATTTATATCATAAAATCTTGTCCCCAAATTTATGTTAGGAAATTCAGCAGGTGCATGCAGCAAATCTTAGGAGAAAATGGTAGATTTCCTGCCTAATATTTGCACTTCAACTGAAATAATGTGAGACAATGATTCTCAAAAT
This sequence comes from Xerus rutilus, assembly GCA_028644305.1. Classification (NCBI taxonomy): domain Eukaryota; kingdom Metazoa; phylum Chordata; class Mammalia; order Rodentia; family Sciuridae; genus Xerus; species Xerus rutilus. The sequence goes on along the minus strand of CM053417.1, from coordinate 48,111,862 downwards.
GATTGGGGTAATATGGTAGATTCAAGAAAATTTGAAAATACTATTTTAGTGAGGAGGGAATCCATGTAGAAAATGAAGTTTGTTGATGTATGTAAGTAAGACAACTGAAAAATATATTTTCCAATGTTGCTTGTTTCTTTGGTACTACTCATTAGTGTAGGCTCACTTTTTCTTCCTAAGATCATACCCTTTATTAGGCAGCAATATCTTCCTAATGGAGAAAAGAAAATGAGCAGTTTACAATTATGTAAATAAGACATAGTTTTCTATTTCTGAAAAGTAATAGAGATAACTTTTTCCCCCTAAATGAATAAAATCTCAAATGAAATTAGAATCCCTGGCACCTCTCTACTCATTAAAGGGTGACAAGAGTAACAATTTGCAAAGAGGAAACTGTAGAAATGCAATAAAACAAGATTATCTTGGCAAAATTGAGATTTCTCTCTGTATGTCATGCTAAAAATGTAGCTGAGACCTGGTCTGTGTGAGATCAATGAGGGATGTATGCATGAAATGTGATTTGCATATTTAAAGAATTGATTTAAATTGTGGTTTATAACCCACACCACACAGAGAAAGAATAATGTAGTACTGATATACCCCTGTCCATTTATGTGTTAAAAGGGCACAGGTGCACTTTTAATTCCCTAGAGATGGTAAGGCTGCTATACAGGGTTTGTCAAAGCTATTTCATTTTATTTTCACCATGGAGATTACGAGTATTTTTTTTTAATTTGGGATAGCACTTCAGTTTCCCACTAATTTGTATTACTTTAATGCATTATATCCTAAAAACCTCTTCATTAGTGTTCAGGATATTAGTCATATTCATTAGTTTCTAATTGCATTCTGCAACCTATGGTAGCTTTTGAGACTTCAAATGTAATTGAAGGTTTTAATTTTAACTCATTGAATCAAAGAGTGATATGGTAACATCAGTGTTCTAAGAATTATTTTCCTCCTCCAAAGTATTATGTGAGATAGATTGAAAGCATGGAAACCAGTTGGAGTTGTCTAACCTTTAGGTGATGTGAGCTTTGGAAAAGTAGCAGCTGCAATGGAAAGGCAAAGATGGATGCCAAAATGTATCTTGAAAAATAATGATAGATGATACTTGATAACCTGCTGCATGTAGTTAACAGCAACAACAAAAAGATAGACAGAAAAAGTGAACTCTGTGGTTTTGAGCAATGACAGCTAGAGAATAGTGGGACCACCAGGAAAACAGGATAATCAGAAATTTCAGTTTCTGGGTGAAGTGATCTGTTCATGTTTTCATATAATGTATATGAGAACATGGAACACCAAGTTGGACGTGTTTTGTTGTATGTGAGAGTAGATGACTACTCCTCAAATAAGAGGTTGTTGCTTAGATATATATTTGGAGACCTTAGCTTATATGTAATAACAAAGCCTTTATCTAAGAGCAGTGCATTAAGATGAAGAGTTTATAGAGAAAAGAGCAGAGAGTCTTGGGGACTGTTTCTATCTAAAGGGTGAGAAGATACATAGAGGACAGCAAATGACAGAATACTCATGTGTGTGTGTATGTATGTATATGTAGAATGAAAGATCTACATTTGGAGTTGAAGTTGCATTATATTATTGGCCTCAAATAATAGAAAAATATTGCCATGTGTCAGGTAGGTCAGGTATTCATTTCATTTAAGTAAAATATGATAAATCTTCACAGATACCTTAATAAAGTTCCCTGGAACTCTTTGTATTATATGCTATGGGACTAAAATCAACCATAATTATTTTTATGAGTTGATACAGTTCTACTAAATGCAGACATTCCTTACTGTAGAATAGAGGCATTTCTGAAAAGTGTCCTATGAAAATTCTATTCAATGCACTGTGCCTTTCTTTCTATTACCTTTATACAAAGAGACTTATGTGAAGGAGCCAGGGAACAGCCTCATCCTTACACCAAGCACAATGTCCTTATGGTAACATTTATAATATCATCAACTAAAGGTTTTTATAGCACAAATAATATTTACAAAGAGGCATAACTCATTTGTGTCTTTATAGTCAATCCCCAAGGTCATTAATGCAGGTGATTTTATTCTTGTTTCCCAAGTGAGAAAAATGAGGCTCAAAGATGTGTAGGCCTCTTGCCCAAGATCATATGGAAAGTAAGTGGGACCAAGGTCTTCTGATTCCAAGACAAGCTTTCTTTTTGCTGTTAATGTGCTATCTTATATTTGTTATATATTTCCTAAAGACTGTTGTCAGAGAAACTTTAGAATTTCATCAAAGCAAGTCCTAAAGGTATATACTTTGCTTTACAGCATAAAAATGTGTTTAGGCATTATTCGATATGTTAGATCACAAGTCTAAAGTAATTGAATACTGGACACTTTTGGACACATTTTGAGGAATATTAATTTTTCAGGCTTTGTGGGAGGTAATTATTGTTGAAAGGGTTCTTATTGGTACCCTCTAGAGGCCTAGAAGAGTTAATTGGCTTACAAAACATATGTAGATTGCACTCTGGGAATAGTTCACTCATCTCTTAACATCTGGATATACTCTTTTATTTTTTTACCATTATGCATTCACATCTAAAAACTGGCCATTTAAAAAATAAATATAGTAAGTCAACAATATGTAGGTAATTAAGAACAATACACTGTAATTCTGTGACATATTATAAAAATGTTTTTTTGAAAAAGGAAGAAAAAGAAAAGCTTTCAAGTTTATAGTGCCATGTTAAAAATATCCTGGTGTATCTATGTAACTTATGAATTCAATGTAATTTAAATAACTAAAAAACAATTTTTACAGTAATATGCCATTCACATTTTAAAAGTATTGCCAATTATTTTTATATTATCTACTTTGAAAATATGAGAAACAAAATTATTCAAGGAGCTTGTGTGCATGTCATTTTGAGAACCGAAACACAATTTTTGTCAATCTGCATAAGCCCAGAGAGATAATAAAATATTACTCTGCTAAAATCTGATTTTCACCTTATGGTAATCATACCCTCTTCCACAGACTTCCACTTTCTCCTAAACATAACCTTCCATCAAAACAAAAAAACAACACAAAAACATCCTCCAAGGAAAAACATTGCAAAAACACAAAAGCAATAAAAAACATAAATAAATGTTTATTTAGTGGATAACAGGAGATGAATGTTGATGCCTTTCCATTTAAAATTATGTCCAATCCCACATCTTGGCCTCATAGTTCCTTGGCCTTCATTTCATCAGCATAATTTTTTCTTTTTGTTTTCAGCTTACTCTTAGCATGTAAGCATTAGTCTTTGTCATCTCATGGACTATGGCTACTACCAAGAACCTGGTCTTTGTGCCTTTCTATCCACAACCATCCTTGTACATCCTGTTGGCTCTTGATCCTGTTTATCTGTTACCCTCATTTTATCTTGACCTTTACTGTTCATTATACCCTCTCTTTTCTCCCAACCTATGTGTTCTCCTCCAGCTGCATTTGCCACACACCCTTCTATTTCAATTCCACCTTCTGCATAGGTGAAGAAACTTACACTGTCCACCTGTTGGGATCCATTATTCCATGATTTCTAACTTCAGGATCCTACGGAGTCAGAGTAACTTTCCATTGAACTCTAATTCTTTTTCCTCCTAACCACAACTCTAAACCAGGCCTGTTCACCTCAAACACTGAAGTGCATCCTCCATTCTCCCAGATTATCATCTTTTCTCATTCTTGACTTCAAAGATGAAGAAAATACCCCTTCCTTTTACTATCATATATCTCAAAGGATACACTTATCCTCCTCCCTTTTACCTTTTTTTAAACATGTTTTTAGTTGTAGATGGACACAATATCTTTATTTTTTTTAATGTGGTGCTGAGAATCGAACCCAGTGCCTCATGTATGCGAGACAAGCGCTCAACCACTAAGCTATAATCCCAGCCCTCCTACTAACTATTTTTTATACTTTATTTTTGTCCTCAAAGGTTGCATTTAGTTATCAAACATAACAGAAAAGAAAACAAATTTTCAGAAGCTGTAAACACTATTCACTGAAAACATTTGTTGAGGCAAATAGAAAAAAAATTGTTACAATCATAATTTTTCTAACTTTGTACAAAATTATAAGCAGATTACATTCTTCTTATTAAACATCTTTATATGCACTTTCAATGAACAGTATATATATATATATATATATATATTTTTTTTTTATCAACCATCTTTACTATACCCATTCCCCTTTCCTGCCTCTCGCCTCCCCCATGTCGCGTCCAGTGTTTCTCTATTTCTCTTATGTTTCCCATTCCCACCTCCCTTATTCATCAGTATCCATTAATCAGAGAGACCATTCGGCATTTGGTTTTTTGGGATTAGCTTACTTAACTTAGCATAATGCTTTCCAGTTCCATCCATTTGCCTGCAAATGCCATAATTTTATTCTCTTTTATTGCTGAATAATATTCCATTGTGTGTATGTAGCACAGTTTCTTTATCCATTCATCTATTGAAGGACATCTGGGTTGCTTCCACAGTTTTGCAATTGTGAATTGTGCTGCTATAAACATTGAAGTGGCTGCTTTACTGTAGTGTGCTGTTTTTAAGTCTTTAGGGTATAGGCCAAGGAGTGGGATAGCTGGGTCAAATGGTGGTTCCATTCCGAGTTTTTTAAGCAGTCTCC
>CM053417.1:48071747-48107111 GCA_028644305.1 Xerus rutilus | reverse complement strand
TATTAAGTATATTAATTTGATTGATACTCCCATGAATGCAGAGACTGGTTTGCTCTCCTCTCTCTTCTTTAAACTTTACTATTGCAAACTCATTGTGTTGTGTCATTAGCAGATATAAAGTATAACTACATGTTAAATTTCAGACATAAAAGAATTTTCCTTAAGTACCAGCTTCTGCTTATACTTCCCATTCATGGAAATGCTCTTACTTAAAACTTATCTTATTCCTGAAAGGCAGCAGAGCACATTGGTTAAGAAGAAAGACCAGACTGCATAACTTCAAATATGAGCTCCACCACTTATTATTACATAATCTTGAGGAAATTATTGAATGACCCTTTGCCTAGGTTTCTCATATGTACAATTAAGATAATAACAAGATATTTCCTATACTGCTGTTGTTAAGAGGATGATGTGTGTGTGTATGTGTGTGTGTTTGTGCACATGCATAGGGCTCATGTGCACATACCTGTAAAACTGAAATCTGTAACTTGGTAACTTCCTCAAATGTATTGAAGTATCATTTGAAAGCCCATGGTTACTATAAAGAGATCAGTACTATGGGTATGTTTTGGGAAATTATTGCTTCCTTAGAAAACTACAAAAGGAAGATATAAGACAGGATAATAGAGAATTTGATTTAGATGGAAAATTGGATTTAGATTCTTCTGTGTTATTCTGAGAAGTGATATTTGGCCATTGACATTGAGTTTCATGTTGCTTTTTAGTGGCTGATTTTTAAAAGATTTTTTAAAATACTTTTTAGTCGTCAATGGACCTTTATTTTATTTATTTATATGTGGTGCTGAGGATCGAACCCAGTGCCTCACACATACTAGGCAAGTGCTCTACCATTGAGCCACCACCCCAGCCCAGTGGCTGATTATTATGCTTACACTGACTGGTATGTAAGACCTGCATTTTCTGTTTGTTTGTTTTTTTATATTTTATTCACTTGATTTGAGGATACTTAATGTAAATTTTCTCAGGGGTACTTTGATCCTGTCTTAAGATATATGTGCTGCCAGGCATGGTGGTGCACGCCTGTAATCCCAGCACTTTGGGAATGCTGAGACAGGAGAATTGCGAGTTCAAAGCCAGCCTCAGCAAAGGCGAGGCGTTAAGCAACTCAATGAGACTCTGTCTCTACATAAAACACAAAATAGGGCTGGGAATGTGGCTCAGTGTTCAAGTGCCCCTGAGTTAAATCTTTGGTACAAAAAAAAAAAAGATAAATGTGATAACTGTATTAAAAATTATTTTTATGGGGTAGAGGAGTCTTGTTAAATTATTATCATATTGATACATTTACCAGAAAAAAACTAATATGATCTACTCCACATTATAGAATTCACAGTATACGTTTGACCCCCCAGAAGGATGAAAAACATCTATGCAAAAAATGAATTTGCATTGTATTTATATAAGAACCAGAAATCCAGAAACGTGGCTGTGTTCCTGAGCAGACAACTTTTGGTTTCTCTGTTTTCATATCCTCATGAGAAACCTGGACTAGGAAATTGCACATGTCTCTCCCAAGATTGCATTTTTATGAATCTAGAACATGGGTCAGCAAACCTTTTCTGCAGAGAGCCAGATATTAAATATTTTAGGCCTTGTGGATCACACAAGGTCCCTGTCACAAGGCCTCAAGCTGCCTTTGTAGTTCAAAAGCAGACAGAGGTCTTACGTAAATGAAGGGACCTGGCTATATTCCAATAAAACTTTATGTACATGGAAATTTGAATTTCATATAATTTTTATGTTTCACAAAATATTCTTTTTACATCTATTTAAAAATGTAAAAAGCATTCTTAACTCTGTTCATACAAAAACAGGCAATAAGACAGATTTTCCTGTGGGCAATAGTTTGTCAACCCCTGATGCAGAATAGAAAATCAGTTTATACATAGATCTATTCGTGGACATTCTGTATGCAAGACTCTATATCATAGTATTTGTATTAGTGACCAGTTTCACTTTCCTTTCCCTTGTTTCATAAATGATCCTTTCAAAGACTGGATGATAAGTATATTTGTGCTTGTATGTATTTTTGCCACACCCTTTAAATATCTGTGGACTTTTATTTCATCTGTATATTTCCCTAGTATTTTCTCACTTATGTAGATGAATAAAACATTTCAAAGGCCTTTCTTTGCATGACTTTGGAGACTAGGTATGATTTAAATTATACAAAACTATCTGTAGTTGTTATTTTTTCCCTTTTTTGTTGTGGTGAAGGACTTTTCAGCAACATATTTGAATAGGTTGAGAATTCTGAAAAGCAGTTTATATGTTTCTTTGGGTCTTACAGTAAACCAATTAGGAAGTTCATGTATTACAACATTTTTTTGATAGATATAACATCAGAGAAACTCCCTATACATTAAAGACAGATTCATTCCCTTCTTTGTGTGCTATCAGCTCACCCTAACATTGAACATTGTACCCTTGTAACATGTAGCATGGACATATGAGCAAATGATATGGGGTTACCATTTAAATTTTAAGGAGTTATTAAAAATGTGTTGGGTGTGGTGGTGCATGCCTGTAATCCCAGGTCTTTGGGAGGCTGAGACAGGAGAATTGTGAGTTCAAAGCCAGCCTCAGTACTGGCAAGGCGCTAAGCAACTCAGTGAGACCCTGTTTCCAAATAAAATACAAAATGTGGGTGGGGATGTGCCCCAGTGGTCAAGTGCCCCTGAGTTCAATCTCCGATACCTAATAAACAAACAAACAAATAATTAAATAAAAATAAAAGCCAGGCACAGTGGTGCACACCTGTAATCCCACCAGCTGAAGAGGCTGAGGCAGGCGGATCGCTAGTTCAAGCCTGCCTCAGCAAAGGCAAGGTGCTGAGCAAGTCAGTGAGACCTCGTCTCTAAATAAAATACAAAATAGGGCTTGAGATATGGCTCAGTGGTACAGTACCCCTGAGTTCAATCCCTGGTACCCTTCCGCCAATTCATTCACAGTTAAGATCATCATGATCTTGATGATCATGATGATTTGAAATGAAATAATAAATATTTTGGCTGTTAAAACATTCATAAATTCCATGTTAAAATCTATAGAATTATCATTCATTTCATTTTACTAGTCTTTATTCAGTAATTTCCTTCTTGCTGGTCATTGAGTTTATGTCATTTTTCACTATTATAAATAAAACCACTTGAATTTCTTTAGTGAAAACTCCTGGTTCCTCTTTCAGAAAACCTTTTCTTGAAGAGAGTTTACATTTTTTATTAGTATATATGTCAAAGGCTATAAATATTTGTAAAACTCTTAAGTAATTAATTCTTTTCTAGGAAAGGATTTGTTTTCTTATCAGAATCATGAGTTTTTATCTGTATCCTCAGAACTACAAAGTACTCTACAACTTTAAAAAACCACATTTACTACTTGGATAAATGAGAGAAATCGTGTTGGTTTAAACAAACTTATTAAGCATTTAATACAAGGCAAGTATATTGTTAGAGGCTGAGAAAAGAAATATTTATTTTTATATTTTTATTTTTATTGGAGTTCTGGGGACTGAACTCAAGGACTCCTGTATGCTAGGCAAGCACTCTACCAATAACCTTTAGCCCCAACCTCAATAATTTTTTCCCAGTGTTTGGTTTCAAGGTACTAAATTTCTCATGGTAGAATGAGTCATATGAGCTATTAGAAAGCAAAAGAAAAAAATCTTATGAGAAGCAAAGTACTATGGGAGCATTGAGAATGGAGTTAGTACATGTAGAAGTTCATGAAAAACTTAGAGAAGAATTGGATTTAATAAGAATGGGAATTCAAAGGGCAGAAGTAGGGGAAAGATATTTCACGCAGAAGAAATGTGAACCAAGTGAGGGAGACAGGAGAGAGTATAATAGTCCAGTGTTGGCAATTTAGGAGCTTTGAGTAAATGTGGTAGAATGGCATTAAAAGAGTATCCAAGATGGAAAGACTAAAATCATATGTTGAAGGGCTTTTATATATTGAAAGTGTAGATAACAGGAGCACAGCAACAAAGAATTAACATTATGTATCTACTTCTATAATGTACTGATTTGTATAATAAGAGGCATAGCAGGAGCTGGGTATGGCTGCACACTCCTGTAATCCCAGTGGCTCAAAAGGCTGAGGCAGGAGGATTGTGAGTTCATAACCAGCCTCAGCAAAAGGTGAAGCACTAGGCAACTCAGTGAGATCTGTCTCTAAATAAAAACACAAAGTAGGGCTTGGGATTCAGCTCAGTGGTTGAGTACCCCTGAGTTCTATCCCCAGTACAAAAAAAAAAAAAAAAAAAAAAAGGAAGCATATACACATCATTTCATTTAATCACCTTAACTGTTATGAGTTTTGGATTGTATTCACCATTTCACATATCAGAAAACTAAAGTTTACAAAGGTTAAGCAATTTGCCTAGAATCATACACGAGGTAGTAAAGAATTAAAAATAGGTATGTATGACTACAAAGGCCATGCCTTCTCTATTATAACATAGCAAACTACAGGATTACTAAAAGATTTTAAGCCTTATAAAGGCAAAATCAAGTTTTAGTTTTTCATATATGTCTAGCTACAATGAGCAACCAGATATCATAATGCCATTTTTGATTAATCTAGGAGGAATATTTCTTGGATACATTATTTATTTGGATTCCAATTTAAGTTTAAATGATATTTAGTCACATCTTCCGTATGTTAAAATCTCTACTAGACATGTTTCATGGCATTATCTAGTCTAAATAATTTTGGTTGAATACAACTTTTTTTTTTTTAATTTCAAAACCTGTTTCATATTGGCCAACTAGTTTCAGGTACTAGAAAAAATGTTTTGGAAGAAACCTATATGATGTCCAGCACTATATTTTTTTTTTTTTTTGGTACCGGGGATTGAACTCAGGGGCACTCGACCACTGAGCCACATCCTCAGCCCTATTTTGTGTTTTATGTAGAGACAGGGTCTCACTGAGTTGCTTAGTGCCTCGCCATTGCTGAGGCTGGCTTTGAACTTGTGATTCTCCTGTCTCAGCCTCCCTAAGTGCTGGGATTACAAGCGTGAGCCACCGCGCCCAGCTGAGCACTATATTTTTTAAAAATATTTTTTAGTTGTAGATGAACACAATATCTTTATTTATTTTTATGTGGTGCTGAGGATCGAACCCAGTGCCTCACGCATGCGAGGCAAGCGCTCTACCACTGAGCCACAATCCCAGCCCCAGCACTATATTTTATCAGTAAGTAATATCAGCATAACATCTGGTTGTATCAATTTGAGGAATTTCCTGTGGTCATATCCATTAAAATGTTGTTCTGAAACTTTAAAACAGCCAACAATATTTGACACAGAAAAACTCATCACTTTCAAATTTGGTGGGAGATTGATAAACCTACATAATTAATGTTAAGTTTTGGTTCTCCAAAGTTAAAAGTAATTATCATTTGGATTGATTTGAGAGTTTTTTTAAATTTTTCATCCATTACTAGCCCCTAGGCAGATATCCAAAATATTAACAAAACCATTTATTTTAGAATACTAGAGGCTTGATATTACAGTGGCAAATGTAGCTTCATTATGATAGTTTTCCAAATTCTAATCAGTATGGTGTTGATGAATCTTTTGAAGCTAATAGAAAGCTAGATTCTTAAACAAACAAGGAGAGCTTCTTGAAAGACTTTATTAACATCCAAGGAAGCAACAAAATTACCAATTTGTGAACAAAAGCAGATGTGTGAAGCATCCCCATGCACTCAGTAGTGCTAACTATATTGTCCCAGTTGTAATAATGTATAGGTAAGCATTGCTCTTTGCCTTAACAGTTCACCAGTACAACATTTGATTGCAATGACTGTTCAGAGAAAATCAGTGTTGACCCAGATTGAAGGCACATGCCTGCAATTCTAGCCACTCAGGAGGCTGAGGCAAGTTCAAGTATAGCCTAGGCAATCTAGTGAGACCTTTTCTGAAAAAACAAATTGAAAAAGAAAAAGACTGGAGATGTAGCTCAGCAGTAGATTTCCTCTGTGTTCAATCCTCAGCTGAGAGAGAGAGAGAGAGAGACAGACAGACAGACACAGAATCTGCATTGAAAGTGAGAAATGTGCATATCCTAAAAGAAGATTGTAGACCTACAGCCTGGAAGGAAATATGCCTTTGGATATCTCAAGTAGGCTAGTGGGACATAGGAAGATATGGAAGAATGATGAAACATACACTGACATTTATTGGCTAAACCACCCTTAACCCCTTGCCTTTGTACCAGTGTTACTGTGCCAAATATGTGCCTTATGAATGAAAACCAATGGAGTCTTTCAGGTTTCTCCTCCTTCAGGCTGAAATCCTGGCAGTTATTTTCATTGTTTACAGGGCTGGCAGTTTTTTGTTTTTTGTCTTTTTAATTTAATGAACTCCCTTTACCTCTAAATGCAGGTACCTTCTTCGTTCTTATTGGCAACATGTGTTTCAAGAGAAGTGTAACACCAAGAGTTTTGAGGGAGGAAACAGTCTTAATAAAAATATCAGTGGTACTGGTGGCAGTTTAGAGCAAGTCAGGAAAGACAGAGTAGAGGAAATGCAGGAATAAGTTACAAGCATAGCCCAGAGGAAAATGACCTTAGCCAACATCCAAAAATGTTTGTACTTGAAGTGTTTCTGGGATTCAGGAATTATTACCTGGATTTATACAGCCAGAAAACTAACTGCAGACTAAATTATATCATAGCAATGTAATGGAACATAACTGTTCTGAAGTGGGGTCTATATGCAAATACCTTCCTATTTCCTGTGTCTAGCCCAGACCTCTCTCCTCTGCTCCAGATTCAGCTGCCCATTTTAAATCTCATAAGGGATGGTTTAACATTTGAAACTTATTATACCTAAAATTGAACCCTTGATTTTTTTGCACAAATCTTCCATCCAAACTTCTCTGTTTCTGGCCTTGGTGCCAGAAACCAGAACTTGTTCTTATTAGTTCTTTCTTCCTTACCTTTAACATTTCATCTATTTCAAGTCTAACCAGCTCTACCTCTAAAATACATACTGCAAGTAATCTTTTGTCATCCTAATTTAAGCCACCATCATTTGCTGTCCAGGCTTCAACAGTTGTTTCCTATTTTCATTTCAACCCCTCCTTTCATCTTTCACAATAGATGCCAAAGTATTTTTTAATGGTACTAGGGATTGAATCCAGGGCCCAGGCAAGCATTCTATCACTGGATACACCCCCAACCCTTTTTATTTAGTGATATGCATGTCTCAATAAGCTGCCCATACTCCTAGAACTTGCCATCTTTTTGTCTCAATCTCCCAAACAGCTGAGATTGCAGGCCTGCATCATGACACCCTGCCTGTTATCTTTATAAAGTATAAATTTAATCAAACTGTCCTGCTTAAATCCCTTCATTTCTTTCCCACTACAGTTAAGGTGACACCTAAACTCCTTATGGTGGCCCAGAAAGTCCTGCCTACCTCTCAAACCTAATCTCTTTTTAACCATTCTTTGATTACTAGGCAAGAGACTTAAAATATAGCAGATTCATGAGATGATAATACTCAGATAACTAATCAAGACTTGCTTTATTTAAGGAATGATGTCAGTGGTGAAAAACTTGGAAAATTATCACAATTATATTCCTCTAATTGCTTTATTTTGCAAAGCCAGCCTCTTATTCTGGCCATATAGTAATTATATTAGTATCCAAAGGCAGTAAGTTGATAAGGAAAATGCAACCATGAGGTTAATATACCCTTTCAAGCATCTTCTGTCTGACCTGTAACACCAGCATGATAATTGCTAATCCAAGCAGCACTAATGTGGAATTGACTCTAATGGCTGCAATATTATGACCTCAGCATAAGGCTATTGATGTCATGACAACCTGCATTCAGTTTGGATGAAAATTGATGGCTTTACTTTTGTACAAACCTGTGGACTTCATACATCAAACTTGTTCCAGAATATCTCTGTCAAGTACAAGAATAGCTACACCAAATCATATAATCCTTTTAATTTCCCTGATATGTTCCAGGATACAGGTCATAGAAAATTTGGCCATGGACACAAAAATTATACCTAAGAAGGCTAATGTTATTTTAATATAGCATTATAGCTTTATGATGAAACTACATGTAGATAATTCCTGCCAAAAAGGATATGAAAGAAAATATTCAAATGGTTTATCAGTTTGTATGGAACTAAACATAAACATAGAATTCAAACTTGTCAGTTCAGATTTATTAAAATAGGATTTTCGTTCTTTCTAGTCTTAGTCAACAAGACTCCATTTTCCATAGATTTTATTTTTCTATAATTTTACTAATTCTTAAGCTTTTTATTGTCATAGTAAATATCTTCCTTTAACACTATTCACTTTTGCCGTTAGCTTAGCATTCTATTTCTAAGATGAATGAAGAATGCATTACATAGGACATTAGTATAGGATTTCATAAAGGATTTATCAGGATTTGAAGGGTCAGAGGAGCTTTTTTACTGAGAAGAACACCATTTCAACCATTTTAATCAACTCTCTAGGGGAGGAAATTTCAAGATAGTCCAATCCCCACTTAATAAAGACTTGATCCATTAAAATTTGAGGTGTTGGTGAATGGAGGTTCTTTTATTGCAAAGAAAAAAAAATGAGCGTTAAGAAAGATTGTCTAGCTGATTAGAACAAATTATTCCAGCAATAGTAACTATGTTCAGCATTGCTTTATAAATGCTCCAACTTGAATATGTACTTCCCAATCCTGGCCTTGAGCTAAGACTGTCAACAAGGGTAGGAGATTTCAGTTTGCTTTTTAGGCTTTGATTTTGAAATTCACACGTCATATTTGCTTCAGGCAGAATAACAGTTGCAGAAGAGACAGCAGGTGATAGGAGTGTGATTCTTCATGGGCAGCTGTCCACTGCTGTTGGTTCAATGGTCAGGCTACAGATTTTTGTTATTGCAAATTATTATTTTCAGGGTTTCAAATTTTCTCCTACCTCAACCTCTGTCCCAGCTATCTTTTATCCATTCCAATAGTTATTGTTTTTTTTCTCCTTTGTCTTAGAAGTCCCATTTTTTATTAAACAATAAAAAATGCATTCAGACTGAGGTTTATAAGTAGTGTGAGAACTTCTAAAAATGTATGAACCCAGAAATGTGCTTAGTGATTTTTTTAGAGTTAGACCATATACTTCAGTTTTCATGTTTTCTTATTGGAGTTCCTCTGCTCTTAGCATCAGTTCAGGTCATACTATAAATCCGATTTAGAAAAACTACACCTTGTCCTCAAGGGTATGTTACAGGAGTAGATGGTTGTGGTTTTGAGTACCTATTAGGGATGTATATTCTAATTAATTAAGTAATTATTTTTTTTTATTTTTATGGTGCTGGGGACCAAACCTAAAGTCTAGCATGTCCTAGGCAAGTGCTCTGCCAATGAGCTACATCCCCAATCCAAGATGCATATTTTGAAATGGCGTTTAATAAGCATGCTGGTTAGCCGGGCGTGGTGGCTCACGCTTGTAATCCCAGCACTTAGGGAGGCTGAGACAGGAGAATCGTGAGTTCAAAGCCAGCCTCAGCAATGGTGAGGCACTGAGCAACTCAGTGAGACCTTGTCTCTACATAAAACACAAAATAGGGCTGGGGATGTGGCTCAGGGGTCGAGTGCCCCTGAGTTCAATCCCCGGTACCGAAAAAAAAAAAAAAATAAGCATGCTGGTTATATTGCATGTTCTGTGGTTAACTATCTTTTTTATTTTAATTTTTTATTAAAGCTTTATAGTTATGCATATTAGTTGGGTTCATTTTTACAAATTCATACATGTATGGAATTTGATATCAGTTCATGATTTCCACCTTTTTCTTCTCCCTTTTCCCACCTAACCTCTCTTCCATCTTCCATTCTTCCTCGACTCTACTAGACTTCCTTTCACTCATCTATTTTTTTATATTTGATAGGTTTTTTTTAATTAAACATGAAGGTGAAATTCTCTGTGGTTGGTTTGGTTATTTGTTTGTTTGTTTGTTTGGTTGGTTGTTTTTTGGGGGTACCGGAGATTGAACTCAGGAACACTCCAACACTGGGCCATATCCTCAGGCCTATTTTTGTGTTTTATTTAGAGACAGGGTCTCACTGAGTTCCTTAGCACATCACCGTTGCTGAGACCAGCTTTGAACTCATAAACCTTCTGTCTCAGCCTCTTGAGCTGCTGGGATTTCAGGCGTGTGCCACTGCACCCGGCCCTGTGGTATATTTATATATGCACATTACATAATATTTTTAGTATTCATTTTCTGCACTGCCTCCCCTTACCCATCCCTCTACTCTTCCTCTCACTCTCATTCTTCTATATTACTGTTGTAGAAATTAACTTTCTTACCATGTTTTTTCTCCCAAGAATGAGTCATTTTCTAACACATTTTTTTTTTTACTATAGGGATTTCTTATTTTGGTGCCATTTACCACTTATTTTTTTAAAGTCTGAAGAATCCACAATGATGATCTTTTGTTATTGTGTTTATATAAACATATTTGCTTCATTTCCATGTATAGCATTCCATAAAATGAAACTATTAACTTATAAATGCACTTGAAAAAGAATAAAACAACGCCTATTTTTCAGTGTGCTTGCAATATTCCTTTGCTTTTTTAATGTGTGCTTTCTGGATGAGTCGCTTTAATGGTGTGCTGCCCAACTAATACTAATTCTTCAAATAAAAATATTCAGTTAAGGAAAATTACAGAGTTCTTATAATCATGTTTGGGTCTGCTCATACTTAGACTTTTCAGAGTAAATTTTTATGTGGCCTTTCTTGGAGCAAAGATGTAAGAAGTGCACTGTTACTTTGTCAGTAGTTAAAATTAATAGAAATATTTAATTTGTAGAAAAAATCCACAATATAATTGAAAAGCTTTTATATTTACATAAAATTACATATTTTGAATATGGTCTAGAGAGTGTCAGCAGAGGGCTGCGATTTTCTTTGTATATTCAATTTAATTTTCTTACTATGTAATTGAAGAGTCTTTTCATTCAAAGTCTCAATTAAAATATTTGTCCTTTACTTTTTTTTATAAAAATTATGAATTAGCAAAAATCTATCACTAAAAATGTTTTGAATGAATATCAGGCCACTATCATATATTTACTAGAAGTCAGGAAAATGTATATATATATTTTTTTTCAACTGAAATAAGTAGATAAATAAGATTTATGGGAAAATTTCTCCTACGTATAACTCAAGAGAGTGTACTAAGCTTAAAAGATTATTTATAGAGTACACAAAAGTTGTAGTAAAAAATCCAATAGCTGTAATTTAATTTTTAGTGTTATAATTCAGATTCAGTAATTCAATAGCAGATGTAACAAATGAAATGAAAGAAAAATATTAAAGTGCCACCAGACTGACTAATCAGTCATTGAAAATGCCTGTAGTGGGAATTTACTCAGATAGAAAATGTTTGCACTGTCATTAAAGACTCCCTAATTTATATTAGTAAACTAATATAATGACAGGCACAAAAATATACCCTGAGGCTGCGACTATGCAGAAGACAAGCATTCCTAACCCACTCTGGTGCTTAAATATTCCTGTAGCTCCAGGTACCTTCATCTCCCTGCCACCTTCAGTAAAAATATTTCTTTCTCTTCATACATACAGATACACCCTGCTAATATCTATGAAAAATTAAATGAGCTAATTAAATAGTTAATAATAACATTATTTGGCTCCCTCTTAAGATTGAGGGCAATGTATCTAAGGCAAGTTCTCAGGCAGGTAAACAATGTCGATTCTTTTCTAACACTTTTTAAATTTCTTGTCTTTTATTTTTTAGACAAGTCTAGAAAGCCAAAATAACTAACTTATAAATGTCTCCAGGGAAATATAGACTATTGTACAGGATTCAGTTTCCAAGAATAATCTTTCAATTTGAAACTTGCTACTATTTCAAATAGATTGGTTATTAGTATAATTTTCACTAGTTCCCAAACCTAAAATTCCACATACCTAGTAAAACTTACAAACAGAAAACACAATCTAAATTTCATTCTCTTGATTAGAAAGATCAAGAGTAAATGAAATAAGACTATAGTGAGGTTTGCAGTACAGAAGTCTGGTTTTTTGTTTTGTTTTTCCTTTGTCCTTTATTCCCCTTTTTGTTCTTTTCTTTCTTTTCTTGTTGTTTTATCTCCCTCTTCCTTGTCTCCTCCCCCTTTTTGTTTATTGTATCTAAATTGTTTAATTCTTGGAGGCACATATACAGAATTTCGTATGTCAGAAGGGAGGATATAGATGGAAAGGTAATGAAATATGAAAGGAGTATTTATGGATTACCTGTTACACATCATGTATAATGATACATACTTTACATTTATTAAATCATTTAACTTAAATGACTTACATTTAAGGAGGGCATTATCTTAATTTTGCAAATATAAGAAATACAGGAAATGAAGGCCCAGAGAAGCTAATCTATAGGCTCAGTATAGCCCAACTAATAACTGCTATGGCTGAGATTTAGAATGTAGGTCTGTCTGATTCTTAAGACCATTCTTGCTGCATCCACGTCTCCACAGCTATGTGAATAAGTAACATGGCCTTGTGCCATGAGTGATAAAGAATATAGATTTTATTTTAAGATACTCATCTTCCAGATTCTGGAGACACTGCTGTACAATTACAGTCTCCTGAAATGACATCACTTTGCTCATATGCCCTTGCTTCAAAGTACTGTGTACCTCATGGAATTTTATGAAGCTTAGGTGAGCAAATACATAGAACTACTTAGATTCCTGCCTAGGACATAGTTGGCACTCAATAAATGTTAGTTATTGCTTAAAATTTAGGTAATGAATTTCATACTATAGGAGGACTAGTTGAAGGAACTGGTTTTAACCGAGTAGATTAAGAAGATGCATCTGATACATTTTCTGTAAAACAGAGTAGACATGATCAGTGCTGTTGTAAGGCAAAATTAGGGGTAATGGGTATGAGTTCAAGTAGGCTGGTTTTGAGTCTAAGTAAATAAAAAAAATTTCTAACAATGTCAACTGTCAAAAATGGAATAAGCCACTTAGGATATGAAGAATAGTCTGTTCTAGATTTAGAGTATGCATCATCCTAGATGTAACTGGCGCCCTTTCTTTGTGCATGCCTCCACCACTAAGCCCAGGCCATCTGCTCCCCAGCCAGAGCAGGAACTTAACACCCCTTGAAATAGAATTACAGCCATGAAGGAACAGATATGAAGGAGACATGCTCATTCTGTCTATCCAACTCTTCAAGTTATGTGTGCTTTATCTAGAGACTGACTGTATAATTTGTAAGGCCCAGGGTAAAATGTAAATGTGGAACCCTACTGCAGAAATTATGTATTCAGAATTATTTAAATTTTATCTGTAATGGGAACTTTCAGGGGAAAATAAAGACCTAAAGAAAGACTTAAACCTGAGTATTTTCTGTTGGTTCGATGAACAATGTTTAATCCTGGAAAAACATGATAGGAAAAGAAAACATAGGAGCTAATTGTAATGACTGAGGGAACTTTCGAACAAGTGTCCCGGTTGTTCAGATTTTTCTGTCTCATCTTCAGAGATTAGAAGTTTCCTTTTCTCTGGGTTTAAGAAGAGCACTTCTCACATGAGAACCTTATGATCTCTTTCAGGGACCATCATGAAGTCTCTCCTGTACATACCATTTCTCAAATTCCTTTACCTTAAAATACTCAGTATGGCAAGGTGCAATATTTTGTGGTAGCATGCCTCAAACTCCTTCACATCTGTGTAACCTGAATGACACAATCAACTGTTAAATTTCATGCCTTCAGTTCAAGCAAGTAGAGAAAGAGAATTTTGGCTACAGAATTACAGAGAATGTACCAGAAAAATTTAAGGGAAAAATTCCATTTTAAAGTTAGGGAAGCCAGGCGCGGTGGCTCAGCCTGTAATCCCAGCACTTAGGGAGGCTGAGACAGGAGAATCGCAAGTTCAAAGCCAGCCTCAGCAATGACGAGTCGCTAAGCAACTCAGTGAGACCCTGTCTCTACATAAAACACACAAAAAAAATAGGGCTGGGGATGTGGCTCAGTGGTCGAGTGCCCCTGAGTTCAATCTCCAGTACTAAAAAAATAAAGTTAGGGAGAATGGTTTCCTTTCTAGAAAACTCATGTTTAAAATAAAGGGAGCAGTGATTGCTGAACCATTAGTGAATTTTTGGCAAGACAAAACTCTCTTAGATCCTCCAATAAAGAATAATTTCCAAGCTTGTCAGATCTAAACAAATGGAACTATATTGGACAGAGCTATTTAAGCTGAAAGATTAATAGAAAAAAATAGTCTCTAGTATTAGTATTTGATTTTCAGTCTCTTGAACCTCCATGTGTATCTAAGGTGATTTCCTCTTGTTGAGTTATGAAGATGTGCTTGTCAGTGTGATGAATTTGTATCAGAATAGTCTGGCTGAAATTTGCCAGGGGGTTGATTTTGTCAGTCTCTTAAATTTTAATTGTAATGCTGTTATGTCTCTAAATGAGACAAAATTTACTTTAAAAATAATCCTATTTTTTTTAATTCTGTTGCACAGTCTTTAATGAAAAGAACAGGATTCATTAGCTTGGCCTTAAAATCCAGTGTCACAGACTGCCTGCCTGTGGAGTCGTAATGCTTACCTTGTCTCTTTAAACAGAATGTTATATCCTGCTGGTGATATTGATATAGATGTCTTCATACATAATTGGCAGTCATACTGTATCTATAAAACAGTTAAAAGTTTTTTAAAATGTTTTTTAAGTGCCTCTGTGAAAAGGAGGCATCATGAGAGATCTGAAAATTGTGCAGTTTGAACACAATACTTAAAATTATTAGTTGTCAATGGAAGAAAAAGAGAATTGCAGAAAATGTTAGGGGTAATTAAAGCAACTAATGATAGTGTTTGAGGCATGCTGAAGCTTTGTGGGTGTGTATGTGCATATGTGTTCACTGGTGTTTGCTCTGAATTTTCTTTCTGTATCAACAATTATTTTTCACATCTCTGTTGAGTATGAGAATGACTAAAGATGGAAACTTTTAATATAGGTGTTAGTTTATAAAAATCCGGATATTTTACAAAAAAATTGATCCTTTTATATAATTTCACCTTAAATCATTTATAGAGCCAAGAACATGCATTAGTAATATAAGGTCTCTTTGAACCTTAGTTTCTCTTTAATCTTCAAATTAGATTTTAAAGAATGAAATATTAGACATTTCATCAATAAATTTAAATAGAAATGGATTCACTGAACTAATGGCTGAGTTCAATGGTGACATTCTCATATTAAACATGATGATTTTTATATTATATTTCACATTTTCATTTATTTCATGAAGAGTAGAAATCTTATGAGCAATAATTCGGAAAAATGTGAGTTGACTTTATGGAACTGTTCTCCATGTTAAAACAATACTTTAACTGATACTGTTTTTAGTTCTTTTTTGGAACACCTGGTAAAATATTCTAAACACTTTGCACATTGTTCTTTAGTTTCAGCTCAAAATCTTAAGAGCAACCTTGCAGCAATGGAACAACAAATTGTTCATCTGGAACGTGACATCAAGAAATTCCCCCAAGCAGAAAATCAACATGATAAGTTTGTGGAAAAGATGACAATATCCTTTATTTATTTAAGTATTTTGTTTATTTGTTAGTCTGTGTCTATCTACCTGTTTACCACGTGGTTAATTCTAGACTTCCTGGTCTCTAATACTATCTGGATGAATTTGTGTGTATACTGTTTTTATATTAGCTGCATAACTTTTGTTTCATGATGCTTGGAAACAGGTAGAGTATAAGCAAGGGAACAATTAGATCAGAAAAATTGTCATTTTTCAAGGAAGAATTTCATTTGAAAGCCCACAAGATATGCAAGGTAAGTCTTAAGAGGCTTGATTAGATATAAAACAAAACAAAACAAAGAATATTCTTATGTAACTAAGTGCATAAATGAGGTGATCAACATTAGATTTTATTTTTTGGTCTGAGGTTTTCATTTTCTTTTGGAATGTGTGTATTCATTTTTTGAGGATGTGTGCATTTTCTGAAGGGACGTGTGTTTTGAAGGACAATTGGAAGATGACTTATATCAGTAGACTGAGAGGTTATGAAATACAAATAGATGCATGTATGAATAGATTAATTGATCATAGATGATGTATTTAAATAAATTATAATTTATATTTGTATATACATATACACATATTCATAAAACATTAAGCATTTCTGGCTAAAATCATTTTTGAAACTCCTATTTTATGTGTGGTATACTCATATAAATTATAGAAATATATGAAAGGAGAACTTGAGAAATAGCATTTAGCTTGAATTGTTTAATGTTAAAGCTGGTGTCTAAAGATAAACTACATTAGAGCTGAGTTTTTTTTTTTTTCTATTTTGGTTTTCAAAAGTTAAAGCCATATCCTCCTCCTTTGGGTTTAAATAAGTATCTTAAACTGCAGATTGATTCACCATTTTATATCTCTAGAGGGAATAAATACTGTAAATTCTTTATCTGATATTAAGTAAATTCCTTCTATAACTACATGGAAGTCACCTTGTTTCAAGGTTAAAACTATTGCCTTTTTTTTTTCTTACATGCTTTCTTTCTTCCCAACTTGCATGTTATGGTTCTGAACCCAAATTATTTGAGCATAGCAATTTAGATTTATGGTGAAAGTTCTTTTTTGCTCTCAGTGTTTTGGTTCATGAATTAACACTATGTTTTGTGTTTTCTTTTAATGATGCTGAGTATTTTCATAACTAGGAATATTGGAAACATAAGCTAATGAGTGGTTAGGGATAGAGAATCCTCAAAATTACCCTTTGATTACATAACTGGCTACATTTGGATACTTACTCTGAGGGCTTTGTTTTATTGCTGATTAGATTTTTTGTTCAAATCTGATATATTGTCAGTGACTGGAAACACAACCTTCTTTTTCACCTTTTGATTTTGGTTCTTGCCTCATATATTTGAATTTAATTCTTGATCCCTTCATTCAATTGAACATTTTCTTCTGTGTTGGCTTATGGCCATGCAACAGCTTGCAACACTGAGTCTTTGTTGCTCATTTAGAAAAAGAAAAGCAATTTCAAACCCTCATGAACTTGGCCTGGACTCCTTATTTTAGTTCTCTCTTTATGCAGGTAATTAAGCACTTTAAAATGAAAATCCAGAGCCTTCTGTATCTGTATGTTACAGATGAATGGCTATTCTTCATTTAAGTGGCACTAAAGTGTGACTATTCGTCCACAAGGGGATTGAAAACTATATTAAAATGTATGGACCTGTTACTTTGCTTAAGATATTTAAGAAAAAAAAATAAAATATACAGCAATTTATTTCAGAGAAAAAGAGTATTGAGTTTAGTTGGTTAGAAATATGAATTAATGAATTACAGCAATAAAACTATTGTTTAGATTATTATTTTTGTATAACACTCCTTGGGTACCTATCAAGAGTTTCAGTCTTCCAGAAAGAGACAGACAGAATGCATGATCATCATGTATATGTTATGAGTCTGATGCCTACTTTATATTCTTCTACCCTCCTGGACATCGAAAAAGGAGAAGAAATTTTTGATTGTGTGATAATTGATCCTGTTTTAAAATCAGAATGTCTTCATTTCTATTATAGGATTCTTTGTATTGGAGGATCTTTTCAGTGTTTCTATCTTCTGTCAACAAATTGCTTTACTTTAGGCATTGGCACTTTAAACTGAATTATGATGGGCACAAGTATGAGAGTAGTTTGTCTTGAAATTAACCTTACCTACTACATGCTAATATGTCTATATGGACTGTGAGTTCAGAAAGTGAATAGGATTTTGTGCCCTTTTGGACTTGGAAAACAGCAAGAGGGCTATGGAAAGCAGCAATGGAATGATGGACACAGAGCAACTAAACAGGTACATTGAATACTAATCCCTAGATTGGACCATGTAAAACAGGAACTTATGATCACCTTACTCTTTCATAGTATCCACCAAAGCTTTCAGTTTGCTAGTGTTCAATGGTTTATTGCTGAGCCATGAAAATGTAGAAGTGCACACAGTAGAAAACTTGACTTTAAGCTGCTGACAGTCTGGCATTTGCATGTTTTTGTCTTGCTGTCCCCATCACAGAGATCATATCTGGTTTGTTAATTACCATGTACTCATAATAATGCCCACTGCTTTGCCTAGTGTAGGCATTACGTAAATGTGTGTTGAATCACATAATTCTATAGGTGCGGACAATGGTGATCACCACAGTCAAGCCTCTACTTTTACTTAACACATCAACAGGGATATCGTCAAGCAGTGGTAGGTTGTGCTTATAGTAATAAACTTTTCATCATAGCCAGGTACAGTGGAATACACCTGTCATCCCAGGACTTGGGAGGCTGAGGAAGGAGAATGGCAAGTTCAAGACCAACCTCAGCATCTTAGTGAGACCCTGTCTCAAAGTAAAAAATTAAAAGGGCTGGTGGTATAGCTCAGTGGTAAAGTGCCCCTGGGTTCAATCCCCAGTACCCACCCCCAATTTATTTTCCCTCATGTATGTCTTCTCAGGAACTTGAGTAACATTAAATTACCTTCTTAGAGCATGTCTGTAAAAAGGTATAATCAGTTTTAGAAGTGATGGTGCATATCTTTTAAAGTAAATGTCAAAAAAAAATTGACCAAAGAAGAGAAATGTTCTCCTGTGAATAGAGTTGCCTGGCTGCTTTCAGCCTCTTGATGCTAGTGATTTTAGAAGGAAACATATCACCTTTGTCTCCCTTTTCTATCCAAAATTGGTTGCTTATTCTGACACAGAAGAAAATAGATAGTATGGAGGAGAAAAGATTTCTTCTCTCACCCATTGCAAGGTTCATGGCTGAGGCCTCTATAACAGAAGACATTCTCAACAAAAGAAAATCACACACATTTATTTAATGCAAGTTTTTTGTAGCACAGGAGCCTTCCTATATGAAGAACCAAAGAAACAAGAAATGCTGTATTTTTATGAATTATGATTGGAAGACAAAGGAGTATGATGTAATTGTAATAAACTGGGATGAGCTACAGAGGACAACTGAACAAGGTCTATTTGTTCAGATACTTGACTTTTATATGCAACATTGCTTCCTTCTGGGTATGGGGCAGGACACCTGTTCCATAACAAAGGAGAGAGGAAGAAGGTTGGAGAATGACCCTTCCTAGGTTTTATAGCCTGCTTCTCTGAATAAGAGGCAAGAAGAACTCTAGTTTCTGTGACCTCCTTCAGGAGAGAAGAGGTCGGAGGTTAGGAGAATTTTCTTCCTCTGTGGTTTATCTCAGTGTCCTTCAACTTAAAACACTATTTAGGCCAAGTGCTATGTTTTGAATATATCCTCTTCAAAATTCCTGTTGAAATCTAAGGTGCAGGTTAACGATATAAAAGGGCAGGGAATTTTAGGAGATTTTTAGGCAATGTGAATTCTGCCCTCATGGATGAAATTAGTGCCTTATAAAAAGGCTAGAAAGAAAGAGTCCAGTTCCCTCTTTTGCCCTTTCTGCCATGTTAGAATGAAGCAAGAAGGCACAAGCTGCCTCCTCAGATATTGAATCTGCTAGTGCCTGATCCTGGGCTTCTAAAACTGTGAGAAATTTGTATTATTTATAAATTACCCAGTCTAAGGTATTTTGTTATAGCAGCAGGAACAAAGATACCCACATGCCATATTTGGGGATAGTACTTTCTTCCCCACCTTGAAAGAGCAAAGCAAACAAACCTAATAAGATTATAAAACAGGGAGAAAATGGGGAAATTCTCGCATACATCATAGGAGGGAGGTTCTAGAATTAAAAGAGGAGATCTTGATAACTACATGAGGAAAATAGTGGTTATCCTAAGTTTCTTTTTATGAAACAACATTCATGGTACAGATACTCCCAACTTAAGACAAGATTATGTCCAGATAAACCCATAAAAATATCAAAAGTTGAAAACATGCTTAATACACTTAACCTACCAAACCTGATAGCTTAACCAAGCCTACCACAGACATGGTCGGAATACTTATATTGGCCTTCAGTTGGGAAAAATCATCTAACAATGAGCCTACTGTCTAATAGTGTTGAATTTATGTTACTTATCGAATACCTGTACCAAAAAAAAAATCTGGTGACTTAGTACACTGTAGAGTATTGTTTGTTTACTCTTCTAATTGCCTGACTCATTGAGAGCTGGGGCTGGTCATAGCTCCCTAGCATTTCAAGACGGTATATTACAGAACATTGCTAGCTTGGGTAAAGATTTTGCAAAAATTCAATGTGTACTTTCTTCTGAATGCATATCTGTATACACACTTAAGCACCACCATAAAGTTGAAAAATCACAAGTCAAACTAAGTCAGAGACTATATTATTTATGTTAATATGCTCATAACATTTCTAGTATTCGAAGGTTTTAGCTCAATTGTTTGCTCAGTGAATTGAAATAAAATCTTTACTAGTCTTTTTAGTAAATGCTGTAGGTAATAGTCATCCTTATTTATCAAATATTTATTGTGTATCAAATACTGTCTAATTTTACCTACTTGAACTTTCAAAAAATATTCCCATTATGAAGTGAGGAGTATTTTCCATTTCTGATGGTAAAATCAACCAGTTGTTCCTGTAGCTCGTTGCAGTGAGCTAGAGTTGTATTAGGATAGCATTAATAACTTACAGAGATGTTTACCACAGTCCGTGTTCTTCATTTATTTAATAAGAGTCATCTCTTTTTGTCTTTTAAAGTTACCATGAATTATATAGTTTATATCTGTATTTGGCATCTACTGCGAATATTTGTGGGATGAGGTTCAGAGTCATATCTGGTTTCCACTCTTTGAACCCATGCTTGAGAGAGGTGAGAGGGAGCATCATGAATAGACTCCTAGTTGATCTTAGGTCTTCTCTTGGACTGGACAGTGTGTGTGACAATAACATTATTTGCAAAATTGTAGCTTTTGTCTTCTTAGATAGTAGTGTGACTGAAAGAATTTTTCTTTTGTAGTGGACAAAAAGTAGAATATGTTCCTCACACATCACAAGGTTTATGGCTCATATCACCTACAGCAAAAGATAAATTAAAACTGGGTGTGGTGGTGCATGCCTGTAATCCCAGCACTTTGGGAGGCTGAGACAGGAGAATCATGAGTTCAAAGCCAGCCTCAGCAACGGTGAGGTGCTAAGCAACTCACTGAGACCCTGTCTCTACATAAAACACAAAATAGAGCTGGGGATATTGCTCAGTGGTTGAGTACCCCTAAGTTCAATCCCCAATACCAAAAATAGATAGATTAATAAGAGAAAACCATAGCAAATTTATTTAATCAACATTTTATGTGATGAAGACTCTAGAGAAAGCTGCCTATTTTTATGCTAAGTCTGATGAAAGAAGTGGATAGTTTTAGAGAAACATGATCAGATAAAAAATGCTATAATCTTTTGTTAATAAAAATGGCACTCATTCTTTTCTTTCAGGGAATGAAATGACATTTCTTCCCTCTTCTCCCCTGGGTATAGGGCAAGACTCCCACCAATCACATGAGAGTTTTCAATGGAGAAGGGAGGAGCTCAGAGTGATCCTCCTATGGTTTATGGCTTGATTGTAGGGGAATTCTAGTTTCTATGATCCACTTCTGGGAAATAGGGCAACAGAATGTCAGAGAGATCTTGCTTTGGGGTCTTCTGTTTCCTGCATCTGAAAATACTTAGCATGCCAAGCACCACATTTTGGGAAATTGTTTTCTGAGGCCTCACACTTTTTCTTCTTATCTCTTTTAATTGTTCTCTATCTCTTTTAATCAAAGTATTATTTTACTTACTGTTCCTTGCTTTTTCAGACAGGAAAGAAACCTGTTCTTAAGAGAGGGCTTCTTAGACTTTTAAATGTGTGTTGTGGCCCATCCTTAACATCTTAAGCTGCCTATAAAAAGCACATTAACCACAATGTTGACCTTACTGCTTATATCCTGTTGACAAATTTCTTACCACATTTACTCACAGAGATTTTGTCAATGGCAGGGCTGTCTATTGCCCCAAATCAGCTTAGCTTTTTGATTGACTGCTGGTTAAATCATTTCCCCAACTGGAGGACAGGGAGTGACTGAGCAGCAGGAACACCATTAACACATTGACAAGAAGAGCTGACAGAATGTTAATGACATTAACACCCTGTCAACTAACTATCAACACCTGGGATTTCCTCCTAGTGTGAGGGAGTGTCATTCCAAGTGGTTATAAATGAAATCAGTGAGGAAGCACATTGTCCCTTTCAGATAATTCAAAACAGATTTGGGGTCTCTACTGCATTGCCATTATGTTAATTTTATTCCTCTTTTCATTATTAAGAGAATAATTTAAAATAGTTGAAAAACCTCAAAGTTATTATTCAACTACAAGTAACACTTACCAACTTTGAGAACATGCCGATAACAAGGTTTAGTGGGATGTTAATCTAAATGTCATATAAAGTTCACAAAACAAAAACAAATAACAAATCTTTTTTAAAAATTAATGTAGTGTCCAGGTCATTTTCTGTCTTTTACAGAAAAATTGAGAACATCAGACTAGACTTGAGGAAAATTACCACCTCTGATTGTCCTTACCCTCTATTGCCTGTTGGTCACAAACAGAAAATTCAGGAAGTTCTAAGCAAGATTTTTTTTAATGAGACTGTTCAAGTAGGGGAGTGTATAGGATAGAAAAGAAAAAAAGTAAAAGGTCATAGTCAGTAATGGAAATAATGTATACATTGAAATGCAATTTGTTGCCTGGCATGGTGGTACAGGCCTGTAATCCCAAGTATTCTGGAGGCTGAATGAGGAGTATCTGAAGTTGGAGGCCAGCCTCCACAACTGAGAGAGACCTGCCTCAAAATAAAAAGGACTGGGGATGTAGCTCAACAGGCCTTGCCTAGCATTCACAAGGCCCTGGGTTGAACCACCAGTACGGGGGGGAGGGGGTAGGTTGTTTCCAAAGTCATAATGGAAGCTTATCCCACAGAAAAACCAATGTCTGAGAGAATAGTATTAGGAAGAAAGAAAGGCTTTATTCATTGGCCAAAGAATGGACAAGAAGGTGTGTTGTTCACAAATCAGCTTCTAATAGTTGAGGGGTTACAGATATAGGATAGGAATAATAAAAGGAATGGACTGGCTACTAATAGAGAGGAATACTAGTATCTTTTCTGGGAATGAGTGTAGATCTTTCAGGAACTCAGTGTCACCTCTTTTTGTTCCTTTCATGGTCTGGTGTTTCCAGTCATGGCAGTTGGTAGGTGTCTAACCTTAAAAGGGATGGGGGTGGAGCACTAGGCAAGTCTAAGTCAAGTTAACCTTATTTATAATTTTGAACCAAAAGTTTCTTAAAAGATCGACATGTCTACATTCAGTGCTAAGTAGAATCTGGTCTAAAGTTTAAGCCAACAAAGGGGATAGACAAAATAAAGACAGAGATGCCAAGCATTTTCATTGTGTTCCAGTCACCCATTGGATATCTACAGGCCCAAGTGAAGTGTCAGTGATTTCAGCAAGAGAGGCCCTTCAGTTCCCTGAAGAGTAACCTAGGCAACTATCATCATAACACACACATGAGGTGTTATCTACAGCTCCAAAATTAATGATTTTTAAGTTAACTAAGAGTAAGTAAAGCTAGAGGGTTTATTTAGGTTTCTCCTTCGTAAGAAAATCACATAGGGGAATACTGTTGCTTTTAAAAGGAAGATTCTCAGCATTCTTTGAAAGGCACACTCTTAATAATGGTATTGGGAATTTTTTGTTTCATTGTGCATTGAACTGTATAGAAGGTATAATCATTCATGAAAAACGGTAATGACATATTAATAATAACAAGTATTATCAAAGAGAATCAGAGCCAGATAGAAGTGAAAGCAGTCAAGGCAAATTTTATTCAGAAACTATTGTAATAGAAGAGAGATTCCAGTATACAACTGAAGTACATATTGAACACAAGGGCAATTGGAGATTTGTAGCCATGAAATGGTTGAAATCAGTGGATGAAAAATTACTAAGAGGAAATATCAAGGATAAGGATTCTGGCTTAACCAATTTGACAGGATTCTTGCTAAAGGCATGCTGGGTTGAAAAGAAACAGAAGATGGGAAATGAGGAATTTGGTCAGATACCAAGGGTGGAAGATTTTCACTCAACTGACCCAACAGACTTCTTGCTAAAATTGAACTATTCAGGACTAAGGAGAAGGCCCAATGGTATGGCCTGGTCAAAAAGAGGACTCAGAGGAGCTTGCTTAAGAAGAATCTTTTTGCTCTTTAT
Organism: Xerus rutilus; assembly: GCA_028644305.1. Classification (NCBI taxonomy): domain Eukaryota; kingdom Metazoa; phylum Chordata; class Mammalia; order Rodentia; family Sciuridae; genus Xerus; species Xerus rutilus. Next base: position 48,082,816 of record CM053417.1, on the reverse strand, counting down.
TGAATGTCATGTGCCAGCCAGTATGTCAGGAAAGATCTATAGAGTACACACACACACAGAAAGAGTTTGAATACCCCTTATTTTATTTGAAATGCTTGAGACCATAAGAGTTTCATATTTCAGGTTTGGGAATACATAATGAGGTACCTTGGGGATGGAACCCAGTCTAAACATGAAATTCACTTTGTTTCATAAACACCTTATGCACATGTAACCTGGGGGCAATCTTAAATGATATTTTAAGACTCCTGCATTTTGACTGTGACCTATCTCATGAAGTCAGGTGTGGAATTTTCCACCCATGTTGTCACATCAGTTTTCAAAATGTAGAGCATTTTAGATTTTCAGTTTTCAGGTTAGGTATGTTTAAAATTTTCCCTGCCACAGATCATCTCCAAAGCAATCATGAGGTAGGTACTATTGTTTTTTTTTAATATCTTTATTTATTTTTATGTGGTGCTGAGGATCGAACCCAGTGCTTCACACATGCAAGGCGAGCACTCTACCACTGAGCCACAACCCCAGCCCTAGGTACTATTCTTAACCTCATTTTAATAACTTCATTTCAAATATGAGAAGGCTAAAGAGGTTCAGCCATGTACTTGAGATCACATAAGTAATCAGAATGGTTAGTGAGAGTTGGGATCCAAATTTTGATCTTTTGGAGTTTAAGCCTTGTCATAGTGTTATGTGGCCTTTGAATTCAGAAAGGTTCATAAATCTGGGCTGAATTCCACATTTGTTCCCTGTGAAACTATTTTATTGCTTCCTTTCCAGTCTCCCTCAAATAGGAAAAATATTCCTTTTGAAAGGATTGTAAACTAATTTAAAAATTAGCTGCTCAGTTACACCATCTCCTCTAGAAAGCCTGTTCTAATCATAGGAATCAAAATTAATTTCCTTGTCCCTTGTCTTCTCTTAATATTTGACTACTTTGGTTAGCATACTTGCTCATTTGCCTATACTGTTGATGTACATGTCTGCTTTACACACTGGGTTATAAATGTTTGAGATATGCATTTGAATATTCTGCAACAAGCTTAGTACAAAGGTTCACAGGAAGTTAAGTACTTAATAAATGTTTAGTTAAATAGGTTTCAGTTTCTTTGTATAATGATATTAAAGTTAGCACTATGGCAAGTAAATAGAGAACATTAACTTATTATTCTGGCATGATCTCAGTTTAACAAAAAGAGGACTCTAACATGTCTCCAATGTTAGTCCTTTATCGTGTTTTAACTTTAAATATTGGTATTGAAAATTATTTCTTAGCAAACCCTTAGTGGAAATCATATTTTAAGAAACTGCCTCAGTGGAGCATATTTTTTAGGACCTGTTAGCATACACACACAAAATTTCTATTTGAAGAGTCTTGCTTGTTTGAAATTCAGCCTGAAATTGCATAGACTATAAGTACATTTTTCAAACATTGTTCAGGGAATTGATAGACATTTGGTGCATGATGCTGATGATGAGAACAGAATATATTGCTCGGTTAAAGGGTGCATAAACCTTTTCAGGCCACAGGAGACTCATCTGGGAAATCATCTTTTTCAGAACATAAAACGGGACTTAATTTGTCTGAAAGAGTTAATGTACCCTCAACCTGACAAATTCTCATCATTCTTACCAGAAGCTAAGTTTCAACAGATGAAAAAACTTTCTGTGGGATTTGTTGATTTGAATAGAAATAAAACAAAAAATCTTGAAAAAATAAATTACCCAATATGGTTATTTTTAAGTGAGTATTCTCATATACTAGAGAACATATAGCATATGTGTTAAATCTATTCATAGTTATTTGCAAGACCATAGATTGGATGTAGCAATGAATCAATGAATTTGATTCATTTTGCTGTGATTTAAAATGTACTGAAACTCTTTTCAATTATGAAAGGTATTTGTGGTATGTTAAACAAGCATGCAGTGATAATGATTATGTTAGTCAACTTCTCATCCCTGTGACCCAAATACCTGACAAGAAAACTTAGAGAAGGAAAAGTTTATTTTGGCTCATGGTTGCAGAGTACAGTGCATGATCAGCCAACTGCATTGCTCTGGATCCAAGGTCAGGCATAACATCATGGCAGAAGGGTGTGGCAGACGAAAGCTGCTTAGCTCATGGTCATCAGGAAGCAGATAGAGGGAAGGAAGGGGAAAGGGACCAGGACCTGACCCCAGTTACCTACCTCCTGCAGCCACTCCCCACCTGCCTACAGTTACAACCCAGTTAGTCTGCTCAAACTAGGATAGACTGATTAGGTTATAGCTCTCATAATCTATCATTTCACCTCTGAATATTCCTGCAATAACACAGGAGCTTTTGGAGAACACTTCATATTCAAATCTTAACATTGATGTAAGTATAACTCTTTATATTCTTACAGCCAAAATCTCAATGATACTATTTTGAATATTTAGAAAAATATATCAGTATCTTTTTCTATTGAAGTCTGTTCACTTATTTGTAGTTTGAATGAATGTTGTACATACAGCTTATGAAAAAACAGCAAGTAAACTTAGCTTTTTGTTAACTATTCTGTGTTCTTCTGGGTTTGAACTTTAAGATAAAGGAAGAAAATTCACTTTATAAGGTGAAAACTGAAGAAAAAGGCAAGAAAGCAAGTCTGCTTATTTAGTAATCATGTAATGGTACCCTCCTTTGTGTTGTAGATAGGATGATACCTTATTACATTGTCCCAATTTATTAGTGAAGTTACAAATGGAAAAAAATGTATAACTAACATTACTCAAAATTATCCAATTGAATTTTGATGATGGTTACACACATACACACACACACACACACACACACACACACATACACACATACACATACACACATACACACCTCATAAGATACATGTACAGCAATAATGAACTTGAGAGGATTACATCTCAGCTACACATTTAAGGCTAAGGGAATCACTAATGGTGGGAATGGAAAATCAATGAAAAATGAAAAAAGAACTATAGACATGCTGTCCAAAGGTCATCAGTTAGAAGGGGAATAGGACCTAGACATCAATTAATGTTGCCTGACTGGAGTAAAGGAGTAACTGAGATAAAAATGGTTCAGAGATGAAAGTATCAGCTCCTTTTTTCCTCATCAAAAGTAAATGTTAGTAAATGGCTTTTTCATATCTGCTAAGGCATTAACAAATTTGTATGTAGCAACTCTGCTTAATTACCAATATCTAGATTCCTGAGTCATGAGCCTGAGTCTAAACCTACAGTACTATCATTTCATTTTGCACACCATTTAGAAATGCTCTGGCCACTTTATTTGCCCAATATATAAAAAAGTTCTGTCAAACTTTGATGTTCTTACAAATGCAAAGTAGCTGTCTTAATCCATCTGAATGAAAAGATATTTGGACTGGGTGTCAGTAGACCTAAGATCTAGCACTATGCTTTAACCTTAGAAAAGATGTTCTGTTTACTCTTTTGTAAAACTGAAATGATACTATTTGGCTTGCATACCTCATATATGTTGCTGTTAGGATTAGGTATAAGGACTCAACATGCTTTGTAGAATGGAAAAGCTAGGATCTTTTATTTATCATTCTGCCCTAAATCTCACAAATAGGAAATGAATTACTTCTCTAAAGGAAAATCATGGTCTGGTTTTGTCCAATTTTATTTTATCTAAGCTTTCTTTTTAAACCTGTTTTATATTTTGTTTGTAAATTTTTTGTTTTTGTTTTTAGACTGACAGGTAAAAGGTACATTCTTCAAAATCTAGTAAATGACTATGAAGGAAGTAGGATATTTATCCCTCATTATTCAAGGAATATCCAGATGTTTACTGTCAAAGCAATCCATAACCTTTCCATTTTTGGTAGAAAATAGGAAGAGATAACAAATGGAATTTGAAGATTCTTTCATGCTTTATGAAAGAGGATATTCTAAGTTCTTTGGTACTCATAAAATAAGATTAAGGTATGTTTTCTTCTTTCAAGAAAGGATGTAGTCATGGAGGTAAGCTGACAGAAGATAACTACAAACAATACAAGATTATTGTTAAATGAATGTAGTGTATGCTGAAAATATATTAGACATTTTCTGTGTTCCTTCATCGTATTTTTGGCTGATGAGAAAGCATTCCATCTTTGGGCACAGTTGGGAAGTAATACTGCAACTTCATTATTGTGTTGGACATATATTGTGAGACCAACCAAGAGACCCAAATGAAAAGTTGTATATGGGAATTCATTGCAAAGCCAAATGGAAATGACTTATGTTTTGTTTTGTTTTGTCTTTTGTTTTGAATTGACTAACTCCCTTAGTACAAATAATTGGGTACTGGGTGTGCCAACAATTCCTCTGGGTTCACAAATACATTGCTTTCCATGATTTTGTTAGTCAGATAGCATATATTTATTAAGCAGTCACTGCAGTTTTTTAACACTATCATAGGTGCCATGGAACTACAGCATAAAAATGAAGTGCAAAGGGCTGGGGTCATGGCTCAGTGGTAGAGCACTTGCCTAGCATGTGTGAGGCACTGGGTTCGTTTCTCAGCACCACATATAAATAAATAAATAAATAAATAAAATAAAGATCCATCAACAACTAGTAAAAATCCTAATTTTTTTTTTTAAAAATGAAGTGCAAAATATTCTCTTGGCTCTAAAGTAAATTAGCAATTAGTTAAGAGCACATACATGAGAAAAATGATGCTAAAAGGATGGTGTTTAATTAAGTTTAATTGTGTGGCATTGTTATAAATGCATTAAGAGTTAACAAGGCAGGGCATATTGTGCTTTGAAGTAGCTTCGTGGAGGACATAACATTCAACTCTTGCTGAAATGCCCTCAGTGTTCAAGAAGTTTCCTATGCAGATGTTTATCACGTTTGCTTTGTGGTGATCATCTTTTGTATTCCCAGTGCCTGGCACATAGTAGGGCTCAATTTGTGTCTGGAAAATGAATGAATACATGACTTACCCTCTTCTGTCATTTTATTTCAGTGTTATACTTGACCCTGAAAAAGTATTTTGCTAAATATTCTCACAGATCACCCAGAATGTCATTGATTTTGAAATTCACTTCATGTCTTTATTTAAACAAATGAAAACTTCTCCTTAATTATGTTTATATTAGATGAATATTAAAAATGATTTGAGAACTGGGATGGAGCTCAGTGGTAGAATGTTTGCCTAATATGCATGAGGCCACCTCAGCACTGCTCCCCTCCCCCAAAAAATATGTATTCCAGGAACTCTACTAAACTGAATTGGGTTCAAGAAGAATTCAAAATTTAGGATTTGACATAATCAATGTAGCCAGATTAAATTTAAATTTATAAACAGATTTTATTACTAAATTCTGTTTTGTTTAGTGATTCTCATATTATGTGATTAAATAGTTTAAATTCACAAAGCCTGTTAAAAATGATTGGTTATAAATGTTGAGATGCCATATGATGGGGCATATGTATTAGGTCATCTAATATATCTGCTTAACATTCATATATCAGGGCATAATTGACTCAAAGAGTTTTGCCTTCTACTCTGAGGTACATTTTCCCTTTTTCCAAGCATATCTTTTATCATTCTTGTAATGCCTGTATATGCCTTGTATACAAAGCATTAGGGCTGGGAGGTACACAAACATTAATAAGACATAGAAATTTAATTTCGGAAACATGTAATTTAGGAAGAAGAAACAACAATATACCAAAACCATTATAAGACAACATAGGCATGATAAATGTATATACATGTTGGAAAATTCCTTATATAAAATAATAAAATCTAATATTTCATCAAGATTTTCAGTCTGCATAGTGTTTTCATGCATTGTCTTAGTAGTAGTTCAGAGCAGGAAAAGATCTGTCTGTCTGATGACTTGGGTAGTGGAGGTTTTATGGAGAGTTACAATCCAGATACAAGCAAAAAGTCAGAATCAATAAAGTTCAAAGAAGTGTTGAAGGAAAATGAAATAGACCTGTTTGACTACAAGTAGTGAGAGTTATTACTAGGAAAAGGGATAAAAATCAGGTTCCAAATGATCAAGAATAATAGTCTAAAGAGTTCAAACAGTATTTGGCGGGTCATAAATTACTGAAAGATAAGGTTGTTCTCTCCTTCCATTCACCACCTGGTGTTTCCCTAAATGGGGTAGTATTTGCCACTTGTCCACTACTGATCCACGTAAGTCAGAATCATTTCCAATATTAGAAAGCTGAATGTACACATTCAACTGTATTCATAATAACAACTTGCATTTACATTGGCGTACAGTTTAAAAAGCTTTTATTCACATTCATGCCTACTCCAAAATGTTCTGTAATGTAAACCATGATAACTGTGTGTTGAGGAAAAAAAAATGTGTCATCGTTTCCTCTTCTCTCCCATCACAGCCTAAAAAGAAGATTTCTGTGACCTAAAAAGTGTGGTGATTTCTCCACACCAGCAAGAATGCAATTCTGGAGAAATGGACACCAGCTGGGTGTCCTCTAATTCAATTCAACTCTGACATGTATCCCTGGAGATAGCATCAGATCCCACAGGTTGAGGGTTCTGTAGCAAGACTGTGATCCCCCACCCCTGCCCCAAGCAATTTAGAAGCCAGTCACAAGCCCCAGGTTGTTTTACCTAGGCTTCTGACCCACCCACTATAAATTGAGATTTCTACCTTCCCTTCCTTCGATTTGACCAATTTTCTTGAATTGTTGACACAATGCTAGAAAACACTTATGTTTACTGGTTTATTATAAACGATGCAGATGTAGAAATGCATAAGGCTGGATATGGGGGAGGGGGCACAGAGCCTCCATTCCCTCTCCAAAGAAAACTATGTGTTCAGCTATCTGGAAGTTTTTGGAACCCCAGTCATTACATAGGAATGGTTGATTAAATCTTTGGTCATTAATGGTGCATTTAACCTTAATTCCCAAATCCCATGTCAGAGGTAGGTTAACCCCCAGCCCAAAGCTACTTGAGGTCTGTCGGTCATGAATAAGTTCACCCATGAGAAAAGGGAAGATCACTTCAAAGATTCTAAGAATTTGTGGAGTTTTATGCCGGGGAGAAGGGATGAAGATGAAATATAATACATATGAACTCTTGCACCGAGTTGATGTGTTTGAGGATTTATCCATCACACAAATATTTATTTATTTATTATTTTTATTTTGGTACTGGGGATTGAACTCAGGGATGCCTTACCATTGACCTATTCCTTGGTCCTTTATGTGTGTGTGTGTGTTTAAGTTTTCAGCCAGGGTCTCACTAAGTAGCTGAGGTCTGCCTACATTGCTGAGGCTGGCCTCAAACTCTAATCCTCCTACCTTTAGCTTCCCAAATCTCTGGGATTACAGCCATGCACCATTATGCCTGGCCAAATATTTATTGATTTATCACTTACTATGTGCTTCGCACCATGAAGGCATTTGTAGTACAGTGATAAACTAAAACTATATAAAGCATACCTTAGAGGACATTTTAGTCTGCTGTAAAATGTAAACATTAAATAATTATGTATACAACCATGGCAGGTAATGTAGAAGAGATTTCCAACCAAATGTCTTATAGCATTAATGCTTAAGCTGAGAAATGAAGGATGGGTAAGAATTAATTCAGATAAGAGTTATAGGTGAATCTTGTTTTCACCTTGTTTATCTACCATTACTTAAAATATTTGGAAGCTGTGTAACTTGACAATTATTCAGTTACTTTCACTTCCAATGCATCCAGTTTCTTGTCCATGGTCTCACTAGATTTATACTCCTAGTAGACTTTGAAAGTTGGAGAGTTAGAATGGTCTCAAATTGAGCCAAATTCTGAGGACATTTTTTATTTCAAAAACTCTGTTAACTTTTTTCACCATTTGCCTTTACTATTAGCTAGGGATTGAGTGTGGGTATTTTTGAAGAGCTATGTCAGATTCAGTGGAAAACCTAAAGCTGTACTAACCTTGTGGGAGCTGGAATTTTTCAGCTAAATAGGTTCCAATAGATTTAAGTATTTATCCAAACCGAACTTTCAAACCACCTGAGATTTTTCCATTACTAGTTTACATAGAGCTTAACTACAGTGGTTTCCTCTTTCAACATTTACTTTTTTTATTTAAACAGCTTAATCGAGAGCTATAAAAACACTGGATCAGTCTTTTCAAATAAAAATGAAATGCAGCTGCCATGGGTTAGTCTTATAGAAGAAACCCTGCTGCCTGCAGGCAGTTTAGGTGTTAAAATGATATTTTTTTAAATACCAGAAGATCTGCTTTTTGATTGCAAGGTCATATCTTTTGAATTGCCAGTTTATAAAAACCTGGCAATTCTTTTGATTAGTGGTGAGTGTGATGTGCACATGAGCATGCATGTGCATGTGTATGAAATACAAAAAGTTATGAGGTTTACATTATTGGTATGTTAATTAAGGGAAGATTTCCATAATTTTATTAATTTAATCACACTGCATATGGGACATACCTTCTCACTGCTTTTTTCTGCATATATTTTATATGTTGTTTGTATTTTCATAAAATGCCAAAGTGTGCTTAGATTAATAACAATATTTTCCAAAACTTGTTAGACTTATAAATTATTATTACCTATTTTCTCCTTCTGTAGTTCATTGCTTTGCATTTAACTTTTAAAGTTATTAGGAAAAAAGTCTTGTAATACTCATTTTCTTTAGAGGAAATAGAGTATCAACTTTCAGTAAGAATTAGCCTGAGCAGAGAAAGTTAGGGAAAAATAAATACTTCCAAATTATGTGAATAATTATGTGTCAGTACAATGGGATGTATTAGGTGATGTTGAACATTCTTTCAGCTCTAAGTGTTTCTTATTTTCCTAATTCTATGTAGTGTATCTGTCCTTATTCTGTTCAGACACTATATGCTTCAATGTTGAATTAATTTCCTCCCTGATTCATTTCACCAATACTGATGATACTTTAATAGTATTCCCACTGGTAACAAATTCATCTGTTTATTCACCAAATGTCAATCAAATACTATGTGCTAAGTCCTGTCCACCCCTTCTTTAGGATTCAGTAATGAGAATCTGTTTTGAAAGTCACTCTATGAGCATTTTCTATGTGATATACTGTCAAAAACCAAATATGTAGTAAGATATGATATGTAATATGATATCAGATCATGCTAAGTGATAAGAAAAATAAAGCTGAGTAAGCTGAGTAAAAAGATTAAGAGAGAATTATTCTTTTTTAAGAAAGATAAATTGGTCAGATCAGGACCTTTCTGAGGGAGTAACATTTGAAGACAATTGAGTCAATTGAGATGATTAGTGGATAACTGAGGAATAAACTTTTCATGCAGAGGGCATAACTAGTGCAAAGGCTGTAAGATATGAACATATGCATACTCAAAGTGTGCCAGGAGGATCAAGAGGACCAGCAACTGGATTGTAGCAGGTGCAGGAGAAAGTACACAGAAAAAGGATAGCTCTGAGGTGAAATAATGGAAGTCCTTTAGTGGGAAGTCATTAGATAATTGGAAACGAAATGAAAGTTACAGAGATGAGGAAGATTGGATGAACAAAAAAGGAAGCTGTGAGGTGATAAATCAAGAGTTTGGTTTCAGACAAGTTAGGTTTGGGATGCATATTAGGCATCTGATATGGTTTGACTACTCTTAATGTACAAATGTTCTCAGGCGAAAAGATGAGATAATAGGAGCTGTGTTCTACTTAGTGGATTGATCCTTTTGATGGAGTAACAATTTGAAAGAGTTGCTGTACTGGATGCTAACTGGATGCAGGTGGGACATGGCTAGAGGGTGTGGACCACTAGGGACATGTCCTATGGGATTATATCTAGTCCCTCTGTATCCTCCCCTTATCTCTCCTTCCTGACCACCATGAGGTGAAGCTTTCCTTTGGCATGCCCTTCCATCATGCCCTAGCTCACCTTAGGCCCAGAGCAATGGTGTTGGCTGACTATGGACTAAACCTCTTAATCTGTGAGCTCAAAATATACATTTTCTCCCCTAAGCTGTTCTTGCCAGGTATTTTGTTCACAGCAACAAAAAGCTGATTAGCACAACATCCAAGTAGAGGTGGAGATACTTAATCCCAGAGCATAAGGAAATAGGTCCCAACTAGAGGTACAAATTTAGGAGTCATCAGCATGTACATTGTGTATAAAGCCATAACACTGGTTACAATTACCTAGAAAGTGTGTATAGACAGAGAAAAGTACAAGGACTCAGGTACGAGTCACTTCAACATTTACAAGTTAGAAAGATGAGAAGGATTTTTAACAAAGCTGTGGAAAAACTTAAAACGGTACAGCCTGTGTAGTAGGGGGAAACCGTCCTAGAAGCCAAGTGATGAAAATGTTTGAAGAGGAGTCCTTTTGAATAGAATCATCTATTTTATGCATTGATTAAAAGGTATTACATATAATACATTGAACATAACTGAGATGAGTTAGTGACTTCATATGTCTTTAAGTATTTTATTGACAAAAGTAGACTCATATCATACATTTCTTCTTTTACTTTGCTATTTGTTTGGATGGCACATGCATTAGATTTTTTTCTTCTGTCATAGTTGAATATTTCCAGATCAGTCAAATTTCTCCCATTAAATTGTCAGTTAAATCACAAATAATTGCCATAAGCCATTCATTTTGGGTTTTTAGAACCTTGTGCATTAAAGGATATGAAATTCTTTGAGCAAATGTTCAGCAAAGTCTCAATTATCTAGAATTCTTATAATATATATCCCTTTGTAGATAGCAAGGACTTCCCAAATTTGAGCATTAATGATTTGAATGCTGGAACCTACCTTTTTCTTTAAGAAAAATCTTGTAAAGTATGTTAGTATATTGAACACCAGCCATGTGCTAGGTATTTTGACACTGTGGCTATACATTTTTTTTAATTTTTTTTAAATTTTTTTTATTATTTTATTTTTTTTCCCAAAAGTTGCATTTTAATACATGTTGGCAAACATAACAGAAAAAAACAAATTATCAGAAGCTGTACACACTATTCACTGAAAACATTTGTTGAGGCAAATAGAAAAAAATTGTTACAATCATAATTTTTCTAACTTTGCACAAAATTATAAGCAGATTACATTCTTCATAT
>CM053417.1:48023768-48071647 GCA_028644305.1 Xerus rutilus | reverse complement strand
TATGCTAAGTGGCTATACATTTTTATCAGCCTTTGTAAACAATGTTCCAACTGAAATTTAACCATATCCTAATGACCCAGTATAATCATCAATTCCTGTGGATTACTTCAGAGATATCTCTTATGTGCACTACTATATGCCTAGAATGCTTCTGTTCTCTGTTCTTCCTTAGTTCTCAAACTTTGTTTTCCTTTTTGGCCATAACAGCATCACATTGGGGCTCTTAATAAAAAATACATGATTATTTTCCCCCATGTCTGTGTCTTTCTTACACTTTTCCAGTCATTCTACTTGTATGTATGTCTCAAATACTTCTGCACAGATATACATGCACCATGTCACATATTTAAGGGCATTATATTGAAGCAAAAGTGGCTGTTCATATCCTGTTCATGCACTGATAAGCTCACATGTGCACTTTTGTGTGCACATGTCTCTGATGCCATTGGAACACCTGATCAAGTAGGTAGGCAATTGATCCTTGAGTGTATATATTTTAGAGAAGTTCTATGACTTCATGGGGTGCATGGCCATTATTTCTCTTAAGCACCCACCCTTCAGGAATTCAGGGATGGTCAATCTTCTGTCTTTAGAAATGACATTACTATCTATTGTCAGTATATTCTATCCTTGTTATTGCTCTGAATTTCTGCAAATGTTAGTCTACCATTATTTTTATTCTAAATCTCATCAATCCAGATCAGCACAGAGTATGAATTTCAAAGCAGATGGCAGCTGACAATAGTGAAGGTGAAAGACATAAAACATACTCCTCTCTCTTGTACGAAGCTTGAGCATTGCATAACCAGAGAGGAGTGTCACTTCATTAAGATGGCTCTGCCAATAGCATGCAAAGTGAATAAGCAAAGCTAGAGACTGAAAATAGGAATATCAATGAACACAGCTTACTACAGATAGTCCCCAACTTATGATGGTTTAACTTACAATTTTTGACTTTACAAAGCTACAAAAGCAATACTATTTAGTAGAATTTGAAATTTAAACCTTGATCTATTTGTGGACCAGTTATATGCTGTATGATACTCTTAGGAAGCTGAGCAGCAATATTGAGCTACAGCTCCCTGTCAGATACGTGATCATGAAAGACCCCTGATATTCTATAATGCACTGTGTTGCTGAACTATGATGTTCAGTATGTTAGGTATAATAAATGCATTTTTCATCTTATGCTATTTTCAGCTTATACTGGGTTTATAAGTACATAACTCCATCAAAATGCAAGGAACATCTGAATTTCCTGTGTACCACACTTTGTTTTGGGCCCTTGAGGTAGAGAGATTAATGAAATGAATGAGGGCTCTACTCTCATAGAGCTTAAATTTTTGTTAGGGACAGAATGAAGTTGGGGATTCAGTGTTATATAATGCTAAGTGGTATTAAAGGAAATATTGCAGGATTATATAATTATGACTGGGGTGCTACTTTAAGTTGGGAGGGAGAAAAAAGCCTTTTTTTGTCAAGTTGAGATTTGAACTGGGGCCTAAAACATACAAGGACTCCAACCATGCAAAATGTAGATAAAAGCATTTTAGGCTGGGAAAATATCTCATTCAAAATTATGTGGAAAGGAAAATATGCTTAGTATGATCAAGAAACAGAAAGAAGGCCAATATGACTGGTGTGTAGTTAACCAAAGAAAAATTAATATAAGATGAATACGAAGAAACAGGCAAGGAAAATCTCATGGAGGTTTTCGTTGGCCCGGATAAGGAATTTGGCCATAACTCTACCAATCTGGATGTCAAGTAATATTATTGTTTTGTTGAGTTGATTTTTAACTAGCCAGGTCTTTAAATTAGTTAGCATTTGGGACTAACCCATGCTCACAGCATCACTCAATGTCTACAACTTCCATTATTTTTCACTGCTCTCACTGCCTCACATTCTTTCTTTCTTTCTTTCTTTCTTTTTGGTACTGGGGATTGAACTCAGGGGCATTTGACCACTGAGCCACATCCCCAGCCCTATTTTGTATTTTATGTAGAGACAGGGTCTCACTGAGTTGCTTAGTGCCTTGCGGTTGCTGAGGCTGGCTTTGAACTCGAGATTCTCCTGTCTCAGCCTCCCTAAGTGCTGGGATTACAGGCTTGTGCCACCGCACCTGGCATTTTCTCACATTCTTGAAATGCATTGTTTTTTTTTTTTAAATAACAAATATAGGCCTAATTGAGTTTCTTGTAAGAGCATGTCTTTTTCTAGTATAATATAGAATATGTGTGTGCGTGTATGTGTGTGTGTGTTGAATGTGTGTTTGCACACTGTATCCAAAATGGAATTTGAGGGCTAGGGAATATAACTCATTGGTAGAACACTTGCTTAGCATGCATGAAGGCCTGTGTTTGATCCCCACTGCAGTGAAAAAAAATTGACAAGCTGAGTGTGATGGTGTACACCTGTAATCCCAGCACTTTGGGAAGCTGAGACAGGAGAATCACGAGTAATGAATCACAAAATAGGGCTGGGGATGTGGCTCAGTGGTCGAGTGTCCCTGAGTTCAATCGCTGGTACCAAAAAAATAAATAAAATTGACATGATTGGGCTGTGGCTATAACACAGTGGTAGAGTACTTGCCTAGCAGGCACAGGACCCTGGGATCAATTCCCAAGGAATACCTACACACACACACACACACAATGTAGTTTTATTCATTCTCATTTTATTCATTCTACTAAAAGTAGTTTTATTCATTCTCATTGACTACATGGTTTATTTATCGAACAATATTGTTTGACTACTGTGAGCCAGAAACTGGTGGATACTGGAGACCTAATGGTGAATAAGCCTTAGTATTTGCCCTAAAGGAATTTACAATGTAAATAATAAATAATATATTCTTTTGATTAAAAAACATAATCCTGTCCATAACTCAGAAGAATATTGACTATTTTATTTTTGTTGTATACAAATTATTTTGTCTGGTAAGGCAAGTTGCCAGCATTTATTTTGATGATGGGGTTTGAAAATGTACATTTCATTCACTCTCAATTTGGAGAGTATTATCTTTATGTTCAGTTCCTGAGAATTAGTGCAATGACTGTCATTATCCTTACTGGAATACCACCAGGACGTCTGGCAAAGATACCCAGTATAAAGCAACTATGCTGGCTCCTTCCAAATAAATGATTCTTTGGTGGTTAGATATCCTGTAACTTCTCCACTTATGTAATTCTCTCTGCCATGATCTAATTTATAGAGTGGAGAAAGATAAAAAGTAAATTTGGAAAGAAATACAGAGCACAAACCCTTTCTCCCGGTAAAGAATATCACATTTTAATTTATGTTCTTTTTATCAGTAAAGAATAGAATAAAATATGTTTATAAATCTGCCTTTTATTTTTTACTGTTAGTAGGAGTTTTTTAGCCCAACACATGCTTTTAATTGCCAAATCTATTTTGGCTTTACCTTTAAAGAAAAATTACTGCACTTTGCTGCATCTGTCAAAACTGACAGGCTAATTCTTTGAGCCAAAACAGTGTACATGAAATGTGATTTCTGTTGATTTTCTGAAGTATAACAGAACTTATTTTTTGACACATCCTTCACTGTGGTTAAGATTCCAAGGCATAAAACAGACTGCTTATTTTGAGTTTGCAAAGTATAGCTAATCTATAAGAATAAGCTTTCAAATATCTGCTATCAAACCAAGAAATGATGTATTTCACCAGGAACACACACATATACAAGAATAGATTTTCTCACATAGGATGCTGCTACTCAGACTGTATGTAGAGTTGATTTGTAATATAAATTAACTTGCCAATTATTGATTGTTCCATCTGACTTTGCACACATTAAGGATTTGCAGAGTTTCTGAGTTATCAATAATAAGAATTCTGTGTATGAAATGTAATGGGGTGTGTCAGCTGGATCTGAGCTAAATATTGCAGTAAATGTTGCTCAGCTTTGCCATCTGTCACATATTCTTTGTGTGCAATATTTTAATCCATTAAGTGTGTCTTTTTTCCTTTAAAAACTTAACTTTTGCTACAGTGAAAAGCCTGTAAGAAGTAGTCTCTGACCACTGACCTTTCTAATGTCTTTATTTTTACTCTTTTTTCTAATCTTTGTGCCCTCATTAAGATGAATAATGACAATACTTAGAAATACAGCATTCTACGCTCCCAGTTGCACTGCTAACAAGTAGGAAGTCCCATTAAATTCTTAACTTCTCAGATGAGAAATAAATTTGGCCATGAGATGTTGTTTTGCTTTCAGAAGCAGTGGCCAAATAAACTTAAGGACTTCATTTTACTAAGTGGAATAGAAAACTCATGTCATGGCATGTCAATTCCTGCCTAGTGAATAAGATATTCCCTGGAGCATATATTAGGCACTTTATCTACATAACTCTTTAAGGGCATTTGGACCCCCATTGATTTCCTTGTGTGGAATATTATCTACATGACTTAAAAGACAATGTACCAGGGCTAGGGTTGTAGCTCAGTGGTAGAGCACTTGCCTCGCGTGCCTGAGGCACTGGGTTCAATCCTCAGCACAATATAAAAATAAATAAACAAAGATATTTAAAAAAAGACAATGTACCACCATGCTGCACTACTTTGACTTCCATGAATAAGTTCCTCACCTGGCATGGTCTGGTTCAAAATGGTCTCCTCTCCTTAATAAGAAAGTGAACTCTTTGCTCCCTGTTGGCTCACTCTTTCAGGCCAGTAAATGAAAGCCACTTGGGTGTCATTTAGAGCCATTTACCAAGTGAACTATTGTGGCCTGAGAAAGTTAAGCACTGTTGGGCCTGGCAATTTCCCATAATAAAAGAATTACAGCAGAAAATATGCAAGTTCTGATTTCTAGCCAATTGTGTTTTTCCAGTGTTGCTCTTGGCAGCTCCCTATGTTTTGATTAGCCCACTCTTTCACTTTGCCCCTTGTTATTAATTTGTAAAATGAAACAAATTACTGACCCTTGAATTGTGCTATTACATATGCTTGAGTAATTTCATTTCATTTACAAAGAATTTCATCTCTTTTATTTATTATTTACGCTCTACCTACTTTCAAAACAGTGTGTATTGGCTTATTTTTAAATCATTCTAACTCAAATTAACAATATTTTTCCAAGTCCAATCCTGAAGAAGGCTTATGTCATTACACATCATTTCACATTTGCTGTCCTGTGGTGATATGTTGATTATTATGCCATTTCTCTGATCACCTAGAAATGACTCTTTTAACAAAATATCATTCCTACAATCAAATGTAGCTTCTTTTGAGGTTGTACTGTCTCTTGGGAGAGAACATTGCAATTTAGAAAACTCATGTGCCTACTTCTACCAAGTCTGGAATCTTGAGAAAGTATTTCCTATTTTTTATACTCAGTTTTAAATGTAGGGGAAATGCTTATCTCCCCAACCTCACAAGATCGTAACAATCATTGCAGTAAATATTTATTGCATATAAAATGCTTGTATAGTCCCCTGTTTCTCCCATTATTAACATTAGATAGTGCAACTGTCAGTTGAATTGAACTTATCAAGTAACTTTCTTGTATTTGAGCACTGTGGAGACAAAAGAGAGCCAGAGGTGACAAAATAAGAGTCCTCATTTTGAGGAGTTCTTAGTGTCACAAGGAAAATACCTAGCACACAATCAATTATGGCACAAACTGTACAAGTGGAACAAGTGAAATACAGGGAAGTGTCAAGGCTGATGGGAAGAAGAAACAATGAACACTGACCCAGGAATTGGGGAGTAGGTGATAATTTGGAATAAAGCAAGATAACATGTCAAAAACACTTTTTAAGATTATAAGACACAATTTTCTCACCAGTGTCACTTATTTTAACCAGTATTTATGTAAAATGTAGTATATGCTAGGCACTGTTGTAAATGCTTTACAGTAGTAAATCCTTTGATGATATTAACAAACAAAACAAGGCTGATACTATTGACTTTATTTTACATGATGAAAATAATTGTGTTCCAGAGGAGCTGAGTTGCCCAGGGTCACACAGCTTAGTGGCAGAGCTGGAGTTTGAACTCAAGTCAGGCTCTGAAGGTGGCACCCTTAACTTGGAAGCTATACTGCTTCTCCATCGCCCATTGATTCAAAAGTTGACACCTTTGCTGGAATCCAGTGCCTGAATTCCTTCTCTAACATCCTGACAAGTGGTCATTTTGATCTCCATTTGAGTACTTATAGATGTGACAAGGACCTAACTAGCTCTTGAAACAGCCAGCTACATTTTCAGACAGCTGTAATTACTAAACGGTTCAAAATTTGAGCCAAAATCTGCCTTTCCTATAATATCCATTCATTGATCTCATGTCTTCTTTTTGACACTGCTCAGACTAAACTTTCTTCCACATAACTGTATTATAAAACATCTTTCATGCTTCCTGCTTGAATTCTGCATTGTCTTGCCCATTTGTTGGACACCAATATATAAAAATCAAGTGCCATTTCAGAATAATTAGTAGATTCCATTCTTTCATTGAGTACATACTGTGTTCAGAATGTACTATGTGCTATCATATATACAAAGTATGTGCTCCCCAATAAGCTACTTCATTGCTATAGAAGAAATTGCAGTTATCACTGAAGACACAAACCGATGAGTAGAACTGTTGTCTGTACTCATTTAAGTCAGGTTTTAAATAAGAAGTGGCTTGCTAGGTGCCTTAATTCCTCCACAGGATTACAAACCTGTGTGCAGAGACTGCTAACGAGCCTTGTATTTCTCACAGTACTTCAGCGTCAGGCCTTATACAGAGTAAAGGAACAGTAGATAGTTTCGAATGAATGATGATTGAACAAGTAAATGAGTGAGTGAAATGCAGTATTTATTAATGTTACACTTCAGATAATTGTTCTTAAGATGTGCACATGTTGGTATAACTATAAGGATGACAATTTTTCTTTGCCATTTAAATCTCTTTAAAGTTTTGTTTGGCAAGATAAATAATAGACCTAGAAAGGCAAATTTCCCCAGAAGCAATGTCTGAATTAAATGTTGAAAAGACAGCAAGGTAATACAGCAGCCAGAAGTGTAGGGCTAAATAGTATTGATCAGTCCTCAAGACTGAAAAGATTCACTGTTATCATCTGAGGAGCTCTGTCACCACATGAGTCTAGTAGAGGCATTTTCTAGGTTACTATAATAGGGTTCTCCTGTGGTGCCAGTTGTTTCGGCTAATATTGTCATCATAGTAGAGAATGCGACAACACATTAAGCCTGTACCCTGGCCATTCAATTGCACTTTGTATACAAAGTCACACAGTCAAGTTTAGATCAGATTTTAACCCCAATACTTTACTGTTTGTTATGCTTTGTGAGGAGGATAGAATGTGTGTGTATGGATATATTTCAGACTGCTTTTTACATTTATGAAAATATATCTATTTTCCATGGGTATGAATGGGCCAGGGTACTATATTAGTAATAAAATAGTAATAATAAAATGACACATACCCTTGTTAAACTTTTAAGCTCCTATTTGTTAACAGATTATTATCATTTCTGCAGTCACATTTGGCATAAGGTTATTGCCATTTATTTATTCATGTTACCTTACAGATAATTAATTATGATAGAAATCTTTGATAGCCAGGTACAGTGGCATGTGCCTGTTGGTGGGGTAGAGCCCCGGCAGAACCAGGGGTCCTGAAGGAGGTGTAGAGTTGGCACAATGGAGAGATGAGACAAACTCAGTTACTGCATCAGAAGGTCTCTCTCTCGAGTGACCATGAGTTTTATTTTTTATATCTTTCTACAAGGAAGTCCAGAACATTGTTTTTCCATGTCTAGCTGTGTTTACTCTATTACAAATAATTTTGTTTTTTTACATGTTCTTACACTTTTCCTATTTGCGTCCTACACAATTTCCTCATAACTCTATTGACCTTATACAATCTTAAAGTTATACAAAGATGAGAGACAAGGTGTCTGCATAAGTAAAGGTTATCATGTTAAATAAAGAAGTACAGAATTCTGTTTTTTTGTCTCCCACTATGTCTATCACATGGTAGGTTTAATTTTTATTCATATTCTCTTAGGCAATGTCTGCAAGGTCATTTCCTATAAAATCTATTTAGCTGCTTGATTAGGTCATATCTATTTTTCTTATTGTTCAAACACCAAGGTTGAAATTGTCCCAATCTCTTAAGAAAGGGCAAGCTTTGTATGTCAACCCATTTACCATAAGCATTTACCACTTGTCTGTCATTCTGAAACTTATCATGAAAATCATCCTCCAATTTTGTAAGCCACATTTGGTGGGCCCTGGATCATAGAAACCACTCCCTTATGGGAATATCTCTTTTTGAGTAATCTTAAAGTTTTTGGTTTAGGTGGGGAAGTTAATAATGGAGCCCTTAGTTCTTAGAAACGAATCCTTTTCATGAACTCCATGTTTGCCTTAGCTATTTCAATAGAATTAGTTTCATTTTTATAAGGCAAGTCAGGACATAATTGTGTATACTCAGGTTATATATTCATAATCCCTTTTTGTTTTTCAGCATTTCTTAGAATGGGCCAATTGTTTATTTCCCCAGGTAATTATTCTTGGCATTATTATTGTTCTCAGGAGAAGTAGCCTGAGGCTTGTCTGGGAACACAGGCCTTGCCAAGCTGCCCTCAAGGTTTGGACCTTGTCAGACAGCTGGAGTGACATTGCTCGTGCCATGCCTGTGATCCCAGCAATTAGGGAGGTTGAGGCAGAAGGATTGCAAGTTCAAAGTCAGCCTAAGCGACTTAGTGAGGCCCTAAGAAACTTAGCATGACTCTGGCTCCAAAAATAAAAAGGGCTGGGGATGTGGCTCAGTGCTCAAGCCCCTCTGGGTTCAATCCCTGATTTAAAAAACAAACAAACAAAAATCTTTAATATAGCATAATTTTAAAAAAATATTTTAAGAATAATGATATGTTATTAGACAGAACCTCTGCAAAATGAGTCTTAAGATGAGAACAATAACATAGTGGGAAGGGAGAGGTTCTTTCATTGTGTTAGAGATTTTGATAGTGCTAGTCTTGTAATTAATTAACATTTCATTAATGATCTGTAAGGAGTACCAGTAAACAACACTTTAATTAAGTTCATGGGCAATAAATTCATAGGTGTAGAAAATATCAATGAAGACAGGAAAATAATTCAAATAGACCAGATAATTTATAAGATATGACTGTAACAGGAATTTCATTGACTAAATGTAATCCCCTACTCCAACAAATAAAAGGTGATATTCATTGCATTCGTGACATGTAGAATATAAGAAAACAAGCAAAATTAATAAATAAATATCCCTTTCAACGATACAATGGCTGCAGGGAGCCACGACCTTTATTTGTGCTGTGGCTCTGAATATATTTCAACATGGAAGTATTTTAACTTTCTGTACTTAGAAAGAAAATAATTATATTACTTCAATAGCAGGGCTTGTAAAGAAACTACTGACATATTGAATACAAACTACTAGCCATTCACTGTATTTGGGCACATTAAACACCTTATGTTTTCAATCTTCTTTTATTTCATAGGCTCACAGACATCACAAAAATTCTCAAAATCTCATATACATTTAGTGGTAGAGCTGGATTTGAACCTATATCATTCCATTTTGCTTCTAATAATGGTATGAAGGTTTGTGTGATTGTGTAGTGTGTGTGTGTGTATGTGAGAGAGAGAGAGATGGGGGGAGAAATACATTTGGAAACATTTGTCATCAGTTAAATGCTATGCTACTCAGTGGTACTCAGATATTTTTCAGTAAGCTTAGGTTTAAGGGGGGGATTTTTACATGTAAAATAGCTCTAGAAGTCTGTTTGACTTATTAGACCAATTGGGAACAAGGATCATAGTTATTTTCAGTTTTCTGGTTTCATATATTATTAGCCATTGGTGATTTTAATGAATACTTAAGACTTAGGAAACTTTATCCACTATGCCAATAATTAGATATATTTACTCTTGGCCTTGACATCATTGCCAGTCAGAACTAGATGTAGTCTTCATCAGCTTTCTTCTAATGACTTAAGCCAAAAGAAACCTTGAAACTAAAAAAAAAAAAAAAAAAAAAAGGAAATAAAATTGGTGACGTGTGTGTTGTAGACAGAGATGATGCAATTTTAATTTTCTTGTGTCTAAAATAAACTAAGCAGATATTGAATATCCATTTTTTAAAATTATATGTGACAGTAGAATGCATTTTGGCAGAATATACATACATAAAGTATAAGTTATACTATTAGGTATAAGTTATTCTATTAGGTTCCCATTTTGTGGTTGTACATCGTGTGGCGTTACCCTGGTCGTGTATACAAATACAAGGCTAGGAAAGTTATGACTAATTAATTCTACTTTCTTTCCTATTCCCCCACTTCCCTTCGTTACCCTTTGTCTAGTCCAATCTATTTCTATTATTTGCCTCCCCAACCTCCCTTGTTTTGAGTTAGCATCCACAAATCAGGAAGAACATTTGGCCTTTCATTTTTGGGGATTGGCTTATTTCAGCCAGCATGATATTCTGTAGTTCCATCCATTTACTGGCAAATGCCATAATTTCATTCTTTATGGCTGAGTGTATATACGCAATACCCCATTGTGTATATAAAGCACATTGTCTGTATCCATTCATCCCTTGAAGGACACGTTGGTTGCTTCTATAGCTTGGCTATTGTGAGTTGAGCTTCTATAAACATGGATGTGGCTGTGTCACTGTAGTATGCTGTTTTTAAATCTTTTGGGTATAGACTGAGTGGAATAACTGGGTCAAATGGTAGTTCCATTCCAGGTTTTCCAAGGAAATCCATACTACTTTCCATAGTGGTTGCACCAATTTGCTGTCCCACCAGCAATATATAAGAGTACCTTTCTCTCCACATCCTCACTGACATGTAATGTTACTTGTATTCTTTATAACTGCCATTCTGATTGGAGTAAGATGGAATCTCAGTTTACAACATCCATCTTTGAATTAATTAACTCATCAGGCACGATTTTAAGAACCAAGAAAATTGCCAAAATTACTACCAATTTTGGTTAAAAGAAGCAAGACTAAGTCATTCTGTTGGCAGGGGATCAGTAAAATCATGTCAGTGTATAAAGGGCATATTTTTCTTTCATCATATTTTCAAACTAAGTTTTAAAATTTTATGATTTTTCCCTTTTCTTTTGTTTGTCTTTAGTCCTAAAGCTTTATGTAATGGGAAAATTAGAGTCAAAATCAGTTACCTTGCTGATTCACTACTGTGAGTTCATTCCATAACTAAGCACACAACTGTTGATTTAGCCATAAAATCCCACCTACATTTAGTGTTTTACTTCTAAGATATGGAACACCTCATCTGAGGTTCCTTGGTCAAGTAGACCTAGGAAAATGATCCATATTTCTAGACTTTCTAGCTTACCATTCTTCTTAACACAGTATTCTGTGCCATCTTTGCTAGCTGCTTTGAGTTGTCACATAAGCTGAAACACTTGTTATCCCCTCGAGTTTACCACTTGACTCTCTCCTCATAAATAAGAAATGACTGAAGTCATATCTCAGTGTGACATTAAGTAGTTTGGACACAAACAAGTTAATTGGGATAAACAGCCTTTTTATGAAAACATAAAGCTGAAATGTATAAATTGCTCTATATTCTATTCCCTAGAAAAAGAACCATTTAGGTGCCTATGTGTTTAAAGTGGAAGTTAGAGAAAATGACTGAAATGAAACTAAAAAAAATGCCTAAATGGCACAATCTGTTATTGCATGGAACCAGTTCTTCTAGTCAGTGTTAGATGTTTTATCATGTGATTAAACATTTTTAAGAATAAATGTTACAACTCAAGAGACACATGGGGTGATAGAGTATGAAAGTAGGAGATAGAGATCCAAATCCTGACCCTCCCCCACCAAAAAATAAAGCTGTGCAGTTGTTTAAAGATCAGCTCATCTCTAGTTCTGGTCCCTCATCTGTAAAAATAAAGAAGTTGAACTAGGTAACCTTTACAGTTCTTCCTAATTCTGAATGCTGAGTCTGCTCCCACAGCTTCATAGGGGAAGTAAATATTGGTTCCTCTTTCACTTTGAATGTCATGTGAATATTGCATGAAAGACAAAGAAAGCTTAAAAAGACAAATCAAAGTCATTAAGAAAAAATGAGTAAATTATACAGTAAAATTTAGGAATACTGTCTGTATTGAGAAACTTGTTTATCAATCAAAAAGGTTTAGCATGTTTAACACAGTAAAGAAAATCCATTCATCCAAGAAATCCCTATTGAGCACCTGCTGTATTTTATCACATTGTATAAAATCCAACCCTTAAGCAGCCTATAGCTCAGAAGAGAAGCTACATGATTTATATAAAAAGATGACACAGAAAGGCCAATTTGGTTCCTCTCAGATATTAAGTAAAATGTGGAGATATCAGAGGAATGAGAGAGATCACCACTGGAAGAGAATTATCCAAGGAGGCTGCATTAACTCCAGGTCTTCACGGATGCATAAAATAGTAGAAATGGGGAACAGGGACTCACATTCCGGGTGGGTAGTGTGTATAGCACAAATTTGGTCATGATAAGGACTCTTGAGGTATAGTCCCCAAAGTTCCCGGTTGAGTTATGAGCACCCTTTAGGTCCAGCTAAATCATCTTCCAAACATCCCCTCCTTCTGGATTGTGGAACTATCCCAACCTCACCCATTGCTACCCTGTTCCTCAATGTAAATGCCCGTTGTTAGGGAACTTCAGTCCATGCTATTACTAACTCCAGTTGCGAACTGTTTGTAGAAAATACTATATCTGGTTGAACAATTCAATTCCAAAAATATAGATTTAGGGACATACTTCTTTATTGTTTATAGTCCTCATTCTAACTGGTTGAAAAGAAGACTCTTCTTAAACTAAATTTTTAAGACTTTATTTTTTAGATCAATTTCACATTAACAGAAAACCAGAGAAGATAGTACAGAGACTTCCCATGTGCCCCCTCCACACCAGTTTCCCTACTATTCGCATCTTCCAGTAGGGTGATGATTTTGCTATAATAGATACTAATGTATTATTATTGACTGAAGTCTACAGTTTACATTATAGTTCTTTGTTTTGTATATTCTGTATTTTTTGCCAAATCTATGATTTCATGTATCTGCCATTGTAGTACCGTAAAGAATGGTTTTACTGTCCCACAAGTCCCTTATGCTGCTCCCTCTCCTGGAACCCTTAGCAACCACTGACCTTTCATACCGTCTCTAGAGTTTTTCCTTTTCTAGAACATCATGTAGTTGGAATCACATAGTATGTACTTTTGTAAGGCTGCCATTTTTTATTTAGAAATATGCATTTAATCTTCTTCCATGGCTTTTTAAAGTTTGATGGTTCATTTATTTTTATTGCTGAATAATATTTCATCATCAGGATGCTGAGAAATAACCATTTACAAAAATAGTTCTGAGGCATATTCCTATTTGGCTTTGTCTCTGGCACATATTGGCGTGGTAGAATACATTCTTAAAACCATAGGATCACTGCCGCTGAGATGAGCAATCGATCTGCAGCACTGGTTTGCTGGACAAAACAGTTGTGTGTAGAAAAATGGAAAGCAAGCTCTCAGGCATCTGAAGTTCATGTTTGTGCTCTGTAGCTTGCCAAGTAACTTAAAGAAGACACTTCATCCCTCTGCACTTTGGTTTGTTCATCTATATAAAACAAAGGGTAGTGCTAGATGACCTCCAAAGCTTCTCTAAATTCTAAAATTTGATTATCTGGTTTCATACCCTGGTCTTAAAGGTGAGAAAAGTAAGTAAGTGAAATTAACGAATCTGAATGAGATCATATAGCTAATTATTGACATTGCATTGATTAGAAATCTGATCTGTAGAATTGGTTTAATTTTTTTCTATTTTTTACTCTATGTGACCTGATTTTTCATATTAAAAGCCTATCTTTCTTTTTTGAAATATTTTTAGTTGTCAATGGATCTTTATTTTATTTATTTACATGTGGTGCTGAGAATTGAACCCACTGCCTCACATATGCTAGGCAAGTGCTTTACCACTGAGCCACAACCCCAGCCCAAGAGCCTATCTTTCTTATAGACCACTGATTTGTATAGTGTACATTAATGGAAAAAGTAATATGTATATATATATGTGTGTGTGTGTGTGTGTGTAAAGAGAGAAAGACAGACAGACACCATATCTTTTTGTCTGTTTGAGTTTTGACTGCACGGAAAATGTCCATCCAGTCTTGTTTCTAAAACACATAATTTTATGTGAGATGAAAGGTTTTTATAACATTTTTCACCATTGGTGCTGGTGTTCACACTTAACATGTGAGATTCAAAAGTGCATTGAATATTTATATCCATAATGGCATGTGCAGAATGACTAGTAAAAATAAGTGGAAGAATATGCTTCTTGGGTTCTCTAGTCAGGTGACAACATTTCTAACAACTATAATCACCCAGGACTGAGGTCACCAGTGACAAGAAAGGTGAATGAGTTAGTCTGCTCTTTGACTTGGTTGCAGAGAAGTTAAAGTGGGTTCCAAAATCTCTCATTTTCTACATCATACATATATTGAGGGGTATGTAGATTTATAGGTAAGGATTTTTTTTCCTACCTTTCGTATTTACAGAGTATAGAATTCTGGAGTGTTTTTTCTTCTAAACATCAATTTTTTTTTTGTTTTAGTCCTTTTACAGGTTTAGTCTCTCAGATATGAGAGGTGAATAGGTCCATACCAGATTAGAAATACAATAGCTATAATTAAAGACTAGCACGAAGACTGTTTTGTTTTTTTTTTTGGTACAGGGGATTGAACTCGGGCCCTCAACCACTGAGCCACATCCCCAGCCCTATTTTGTATTTTATTTAGAGACAGGGTCTCACTGAGTTGCTTAGCACCTCGCCGGTGCTGAAGCTACCTTTGAACTCGTGATTCTCCTGTCTCAGCCTCCCAAACTGCTGGGATAACAGGCATGCGCTACCGCACCTGGCAACTTTTTTAATGATAGATTTGCTAAATCTGAAGTTTAAGTGAACATTTGTAGTAGTCAATCAAGGTTAAAATATTTGTTTAATATGATAGTGAAAAAGTTTTCTATATGAAAGCCTGGTGCTAGAATTATTTTATGTGTTCAGGTTTCCTGTTCTCCTTGCAATCATATAGTTTTGATTTAATTAACAGAGAAAGTCTGCATATACAATAGGGGATAGAGTGTGGATTTTACTTCTTTAATAGTTTGACAAGCAGATTGCAACAAACAAGGCATTTGGAAGCCTGTTAGGGTCCCAGAGGTCTTATAAATATGCAGTGCACTTCTCTGCATTTCCCTGGGTCCCTGAGGTAGAGATGTGATGAATAAAATTAAAACCACCAGATCTTCTTGTATAGCTTTCAGCTATCACTAATTTAAACTGAGTAATGACTATTTTCCAGGTGTACATTCAGTAGTTTAAAAAGTAAAGGAAGTGAAATGTGAAAATGTGTTCTGACTTTGTATTAAGTTCTTCTTAAATTGAAATGTTTTCTACTTTCTATATCATGATGCATTTTCTTAAACCCAATTCCAAGTGTAAAACTCTTTATGCCCCCTCAAAATCATATTATATTTAATAGTGCTATTGAGACTCACATGGGACAAAACATTCCGAAAAAGTATTTTTTTGAAAAGCGATAATATATTTATGTGTAAACACCTCATTGAAATAGCATAATCCATCTGGAACAAGTTCATCCTTAGAATTTGATTTTAGTACATTAACACCCTTACTCTTTACCATATTTGTAGCTATTCATGATTGAATGGCTCTCTCTGGTTCCTATTGAAGGATTTCTTGAAACTTTCTGAAATTCATGGATAGACTTTAAGGCTTTGGATCTCGTTAATGTATTACCTAGGAATATTTGAATATTTTAGAAGACATGAGAATTGTTGAGGTAAAACACAATTCATTGTGTTTACATTTGCAATAAAGTTCATTGGAGTCTGTGGAAAAAATGTATGATGTAAAATTCCTTACCTTGATCTGTAAAATCACAAAAGATAAATATCACATTAATATTAAATATATATACAGAGCAATATTGGCACCAGATGTACATTTATTGAAAAGGCTAGTGTTTTCTAATGTGAACTCTGAGGAAAGGGGGAGTCTCTTGATTTAAAGCTCACATTGGAATGTGCTTTTAAGAAAAAGAAGAAATTGATGGTGATATGAAATTTTTACTTACTGATTAAGAAATCAGTTGAGAAGCTTAGGGAGTGGGAAAACTAATTTGTCAAATTATCCCCTCCGAGTTGAACAATAAGCTAGATGCAGTCTCTCGGGCTTACATATAGCAGAAGGCACCTGTACTTTGTTTTAATGTGCCTGTGCCTTCACAACTGCAACTGAATCACACCCAGAAGTGCTAAATTGTAATTCCCACCAGCCACTTTAGTGCATTTTTAAAAGAATATATCCAAATAACAGACCAATTGAATTAAGCAAAGCACATTCTTTTACTGAATTCATCCTTAATTCTTTCCTGTTATTGTCCTCTCGATAGATGTACTTTATATTTTTGCTTTTTGACAATTTCAGCCAGAGGCATGGTGTAATGAAAATGAGGTGGGAAACAATTCTAACTTGATAGTAGTAACTCTCTGAATTAATTTATGCTCATAATTTCCCATTGTTCTTTTCATACCTTGCCAACAACACTCTTTCCAGTATTAGAGAAAATAAAAGATTGTGACTTAAGCCATGACATACATAGCAAATTTCATGTAATACCATGCTTCATGTTTTATCTGGCATTTTTCCCCACTGAGATACTAGAATGTTATAATGTAATTAGATGTCAGACATAGGCTTAGAAATGAAGGGTATTGGTAGATGGAGGCTGACAGATACCTTTCAGGTCTCATTTAGCATTTTCTAGCCAGTTATGCACTTTGCACTGGTAATATAGCCACTTGGTAGCCGAATCAGGAATAGAACATGTGTGTACTTTTCTATCTGTAGTCTATAGATCTACCTATTTACTTATTGACAGAGAACAGTGTACTTTATATCTAAGTGATTTCCCTTTTGTGTTTATTTTTTAAATCTTATCATAAATGAAACCGTTCATAGATGACCTACCTGTCCAATGATGACAGTATTAGCTAATGAGGTAGCCACTATTCTTTTATGCTTGAAATGCATATTTATAGAGGCATAATAACATGCCAAAGATCACATAGGTAATAAATTTGCAGAGCTAGATAAGTTCTAGCTTAAGTAGCTAAGGAGCACCTTAAAGGGAAAACTGATCTTTATACATGAATGTGTTAGGACCCTTTTTCTATTTCCATACATGTATGCTCAGAGGAGAGCCTTGTTGGCTTGGCCAGTTTTAACATTTCTTTGTATTCATGGGATGATATTTTAAAATGATTTAACAACTGAGATGTCAGAGGCACTGACTAATCAGAATGGATGCAGTCAAGCTGGAGTAGCATCTAGGAAGCCCATGCTTTGCCAGGTTAACTTTTAGATGCCAGATCATGGAAACATATTTATAATTCTGGGATGAAGAACTAGAACAACAGCTATTTTTCAATTGATATATAAGTATTTTTAAAATTTTAATACGCATGGTCATTCCAGTGTATCCCAAAGAAATTCATCAGAGTGTGTTGTCCCACAGATCAACATCAACATCATCAGTAGTGCTCACTGACACATTCATAAGAATAGCTCTTGTTTCTATTTATGTGTGCAGGACATAAGAATTAAAAGAATTTTTCGGTACTAAGGATCAAACTCTGGGGTGCTTAAACATTGAGCCACATTCCCAGACCATTTTAATTTTATTCACAGACACGATCTCACTGAGTTGCATAGGGCCTTGCTAAGTTGCTGAAGCTAGCTTTGAACTCATGATCATCTTGCCTTGGCCTTGCCTAGAATAAAACATTTTTGATAAGTGAATGATCTTGAGCCTTTGTGCAAAGGCAGATTTCATGCTTCAGGTTTATTGCTCTTCTCACCAGTCCCTTCAGAAATCTTGTAAACTGGGAATAGTTGGAGTTAAAGCAAGAGAGTGTATGAGAGAGAGAGAGAGGGGGAGAGAGAATGAACAAGAGAACACATGCACACTAGAGTGCTCAGCATGCTGTAGTTTGTACACTTGTTTCAGAGCTGTGAATACTTACAAATCAAGGGCTGTATAATACTCATCTCTCTTCCTATTACCTAGTACAGTACTTGGCATGGAGCACATACTTAATAGTTATGGAACAAACGGAAGCATTGAACCTCACTAATGAAAGACTATTCTGTTGATAATCAGGAAGCATAAAATTTAAAAACTCAGTTCCCCAATCTTGCCAAAGTCATTAACCTGGCTGTAAGATTACCTCTTTATAAAATGAAGAACAATACAGTGTTCCCAATTTTCACAGTGCAAGGCCAACTGGCAAATGTTTGTAATAATCAGATTTGCAGTAAAACATATCCAGAAGCATACCAGTTATATAAATAAATTATTTCTCTTCCACTTTTCTTATATTTTATATGGCATTGCATGAACCTTTCAAATGCAACTTTCTAGAATGCTTCCAAGATTCAGTCATGGTCAGACTGTCAATCTCTATGATTGTTTCCAATGCTATGTTGTACCATTTTATAACATTACATCAGTGTGTCGCATAAATACTACAAAGTTATTGCTGTAATCTTGAACTGGTAACCCATACTTTGAACAAGCATAACCCATAGAATATGATCAAACTGCAATCATGTATCTTTTGCTACTTCTTCAACATTTATTCCATGAGGATTATTTTACCCTGCATGTAGATGAAAATGTAGGCAGTTCCCATGACTTTTCTGCTCACTTTTAGGTTCTAAAGTATTTTTTACGTTGCAAGCACAATCTCGGTCCAGAAATTAGAATGCTAGCCTCTAGCATGCTCTAAACTCACGGATTTAAAGTTGAAAGTAAAATCTATTCCAGTTTGCAAGCTGGCTGTTGCACTGCTAGAGGGGGATAGGTCCTTCCCTGCTTTAATAGCTTCCCTTGTAACTCCCTTGATATGGATGATGCATTTCCTTCAGCTTGCCACTTCCCCCTTGTCACACTCTCCTTGGAGCTCTGTATCTATCAGTGATAGCAAGGATTCTCTGGTGGAATACTTTCACCCTCCCGGGATGTTCCTTTTGGACCAGACTGCAATGTGGGCACCAGATCACTCTGCCATTGAGTGGGATTTAGTGTTTAAGATTTCAGAGGTGGAATAAGCATTTGTCATTTGGGCAATGACAAAGTGCCAATGCAGGAGAGCAGGGCTATTTAAATCACGCAGAATGATTTTAAGTAGGATTAGCTGTGGAGAATCAATCTGTGAGCCAGGTGCCAAAGACCTCAATACTAGAGCGTGGTTGAGTTGACTGTGGCCTGCATTAATGGAACAATAGTGAGATATTGTTGGAGTTGAATAGTATGCATATAAGGAACAAGATGAAAGTGGAGAGGTGAGTGAATAGAATTTATATAAAAAAGACCAACTTTTAGAGTCTATCATGGATTTAGCTCTTCATATTTATTTCTAATCATTATCCTAACCAATTTAGATAAAGCTTCTTGTAATTTGTTTATTGTGGAAAACATTGAGCATATTCAACTTCAACAATTATAAATATTACCACTTTATCTCTTATTTTTTAATTTTTAAAATATTTTAGATGCTAATGGACCTTTATTTTATTCATTTATTTATATGTGGTGCTGAGAATTGAACCCAGTGCCTCGCACATGCTAGGCAAGCACTCTACCACTGAGCCACAACTCCAGCCCAGCACTTTATCCCTTTTAAAGATGAAAAAAACTTGAGAGTCATATAATTTAGGCAGTTTGCCCAAGATTCCATGGCTAGTCTGTAGGTGGCTAAACCAGACCCAAAACTAGATCTATCTGCCTTCAAAGCCCATGTTCTTTCTACTACACTTTGCTCTTTCCCTACAAGCCATCACTTTTCTTTCTTTTAAGAACCTCTTTCACTCTAGGGACATTTTCCTTTAATATGGAAAAGTCCACCAGTTCTAACTGGTTAATCTCATCTATCCTTCTTGATTACTTAGCACCCCCATGGTCTTAACATATCATTTGCTCCAGGTCTTCCATTTTAAATTTTATTGTGAGGAGCATTTCTTCTGTCATCCTTTTATCTTTTGCATTAACTCTTGTTTTTAAATTGAGGAACTCTTCCCAGATATTTTCTGAGCTTACCAACTTTTTGTCCAGGGTGCTGCTGCTCCCCTGTATATTTTATAAGTGAACATACTACTTTTTTTCAGATGAATTGTGGACTCTACTAGCCAAATGTGGAACTGTTGAGAGAAATCTGAGCAGCCAACAAAGATATAGAAATCTTGCTTTCTTAGTTAATCTCAAAACATAACATATCCATAATTATGTAACATTTATTTGTGTATAATTTTCTCAGGTGTTGAAATGGTAGTTTCACACATTTGCCTTTCAACATATGTAGACATTGTTTAATCAGTTCAGAAACTTGGAAATATTTGAATCACAAACACATGTTGTAATGCCTCTAAGCTTTACTATTTGATTTGCTTTAAACAGTAGTCTGTTTATGTCTTCATTTACATTGTCCATTTAATAGGCTTTCCCAGCAGTCCTGCTCTGGTAATTAGTTGGCTTATTTATACCTTAACACCCGGAGCTGCTACATCTCATTTAACTTATTGCTCTTTAAAGTTCTTGTAACTCAGTGGTTCTCAGCCCTGGATACACAGTAGAATCACCTGGGGAACTTTTTAAAAAAATACTGATGCCCGGGCACCATCTCAGACCAACTAAATAAGAATATGAGAGATATAGTTCTGAGAACCATGGAGATAGTTCCTAACCTTTGACCAGTGCCACTCGGAACACCATGCTCAATGTGAGGTTGAAGCAATAAAAACAACAGTCCAATTGTTTACCTCATCCCTTTCACTTTTATTTTTCTTTACTTGACAATCTAAATCTGTGTGTGTGTGTGTGTGTGTGTGTGTGGTATGTGCTGTGTGGATGTGATTAGATACCATCACATTCATGGGTTCTCAGAGCTTGGTATTTTTCTACCTGCCTCAAATGCCATTGCAAAATGCAGCAGGATTCTGGAAGTAAGATTTTATTTGAAGATTATTTTAAAGGTTTATTTTCTTTGTCTTCAGTTTATGTAATACAAAGGGAAAAGGGCAAGGAGACTATATGAGCAAAGACGAAGGAGATTGAACAAGCATAGAACACTTAGGGAGCTAAATGTTGTTTAGCATGATTGAGTCTTAGATTCTGAGGGAACAGAAGAGGCAAAACTGGAGAGTTAAGCATGAGCCACATCTGGAAAGATTTTGGATTTTATGTCAAGGAGTTTGATCATGACTGGCTACATAATTTGTAGGCTGGTGCAGAATTAAAATGTGCGGCACATTTTAATTAAAAATGAAAAAATCATGAAGAATTTCAGTATGGCAGCATAGAAGTTTTAAACTAAAATAAGGCCATTGTGAACATGGGCTCCTGTATGACTGCACAAATTTCAGGCTCACAAAGCTGGTCCTGTGTTTGTACCCTGAAGGTGATGGGAGACTTGAAATATTTAGGAAGGAGAATGACTTCAAGTCCATTATAAAGATTATTTGTACCACTTGGTAGAAAAATGGATTGTTGGACTTAGAGACAGTATACTACCAGTTGCTTTTATGAAACTGGATATACCTATGTCCTTAATTTTTCAGTAATTGTAATTGCTGTGATGGTAATAGTAGTGATAATATTAGTTACAGCTTCTATTGGTTTGGCCCTTAAACATTTTCATATACAATACTGCCATTGAGCCTTCTACCCTCTGGTTGTTAAGTCATACATATATTGTTATCCTTGGTTTACAGATAAATAAACAGTTAAGTGACTTGCCAAAAATTACATGACTAGTGATTGATGAATACAGGATTTAAATCAATCTTTCTGACATTTACAGTACTGATATTTCTACCTTACTAATACTGCTAGTCTTATTATTCGCAGCTACTTATAGGAATTTCCTTATGGAAGGAAATCTTAAAGAATGCATTTGTACAGCATTTTAGTGGATTTTGCTAAATTATAATTGAAATCATTGTCTACTGTGTTTTTACAATCCCTCATATAGAAATCCACATGATGATTTTTTTTAGTTTAATGCCAGGAAGGTCTTTGTGCAGAAAGATGCCTATTTCCTTTTGGTCTGGCATTTTAAATTATTTCACGTGCCTCCCTCTTTTACCGAGCTGCAAAAGAACTTTAATTCAAGCTCAGTACTGTTTCCAGAACTAGTTTATACAGTCTCTTGATTCCTGTAAGAGAATATCTACTGTTGTCCTATTTTCACATTTTATTTAATTTTTATATTAAATTTTATGCTAGTTCAAATACATGTGGAAGCAACCAGAATATAAATCCTTATTTAATACATTAAATACTATTTGAAAATTTATATGAAAGAAAAAATAGTCTTTCAATGACTGAGCAATGATATAGCAGAATTTGGCATTCAAACTTATTAAAGCAGGAAGTAGCTGACAATTCAGATATACATTCCCTAATTGAATAAAAGAGAAGATTGAGTGGAAACAGGAAAGTTTAAAAAGCTGTGTGAACCTACAAAAGACTTAGGCCAGTAAATCCACTCTTAGATATTATGTCATTAAATTCTAGGACCTCAGTATCTTTCTCAACATCTCTCATGTTTCTATAGTCTTTAAAACTCAGGTCTTATAATTTTTATTTTAGCTCTCTGTTTTGTTGGCATTTACTTATTATTATTATCTTGTACCATGACTAGAGTTTTAGATATTTGAAGGTCTAGTCTTTCACAGTGGATATAACTAAATTTGGGAGGTGTTTGTTTTATAAATATTTGATTATTTTTATAGAATCACTATGTTTTAATTGTTTAGTTGTTTATTTCTTTGTTGCAATTTAAGCAGTAGGACTTAATTATACTCCCGGGAAAAAGAACATTCTTTTAATAGTTTTGGTTTCACATTTTCTTGAGTCTCTTGTCCTTCTTAGTTTGTCTCTGATTTGTACACAAATAGTGATTACAGTTCAGGGTGGCTACTGCAAGAGATAATATTTGAATTTCAAAAACTACCATATTGCTTTTATGATGATAGTATGTTAAAAAGTATCTAAGATAAAATTTTAGCATCTGAGACCAAGTGGAATATAAGCTGCTATGTACAGAGATGATTCTATAAAAATACCTTGAAGGAGGGTGTTTATCAAAATATATTGGCTGGATCCATTCTCTAGTCTACCTTAATTGATCCCTTGCTTTCCTATCCTAGGGTGCCTTGCAGTTCATCTTGTCACATGCCAACTCTTGTTGTCTACCCTGGAATTCATATCTTCACTCATAGACAACCCCTGACTTTCACCCTTAAATTATTTGATGGTGACCACCCAGTACCAGACTTTTCAAGCAAGATTTCTATGAAGATATTATCTATTTAATAGGACTAGTAAGTAATTCAGAAATATTGTAGTCCATGGGTCTTAATTTGTGAATAAGAAAACTGAGACCCAGAAAAAGGAAGTGACTTCTATCTGCATTGAGTAACATTTTGTAACATTTTCATTTGAATCCAAAGATAGAGATTGTTCCTACAGAACAATAGAGATTGTGAAGATTTTAAAGAAATTCTATTTTGCTTTGAGTTATTCAGGTTATATTTGTACATATTATTTACAAGAGGCAGACTTTTTTTGTTTTATTTTGTTGTTGTTGTTTTGTTTTACCTTATTTCATACAGATAGGAATGTTGAACAACCAGAAGAAAAAAATCTATAGTACTTAGCATAACAATTTAGATATATTATACTCTATCGAACCTTGAAACTATTTGTTACATAGTACTATCATTATATTATTTTCTCTAGAAAATATATAGGTCATTCAATTGAATTGTAAAATTGAGGGTAATTTTGATAATTTAGCAAAATTTCTGCTAGTATTTATGGAATTCTAAGACTATGACATTAGACTTATATTTTATTTACTCAATATAGTTGATCTTGGCTTTCGATTTAAACAATTCATCTACTTTTAGAATTTCCTCTTCCCCTCTCTTCTCTTTTCACTTGACAGTTTTCACTAATCCCATAATTTCAATCAATCCTGCATCCTATAGGACTGCTAGGTTTATACTTCCCTATTTTGTTCCCTCTCCCAGGCAACAGACCTAATCTCCTCTAACCACTAGCTGCATGATTCTATGGATATATATATCCAATTCCCAAACTCAGTGTTTTATTCATAAACTCATTCACCTTCTACTTGAACCTATTTCTTTCAATCTTACTATTACCCTCCTTACATAGGTTATATAGGTTCAGTCACTGGTGATTTTCTTTACACCTCTCCTTCCTTTCCACATTCTAATAATAATAATTTTTACAATTTGTTTAGCACTTACCAATGTGCCATGTCCTTTTCCTTTCATCCTTAGAACAATCTTTTGAATTAGTAGTTGTTATGATCCTCATTGTACAGATGCATCAACTGATGTACAGAGAAATTAGGTGGCTTACTGAAGCCAGAAAACTACTAAATTAAAGAGATAAGATTCAAATCCACACCATTTGGCTTCAT
Organism: Xerus rutilus; assembly: GCA_028644305.1. NCBI lineage: Eukaryota > Metazoa > Chordata > Mammalia > Rodentia > Sciuridae > Xerus > Xerus rutilus. The sequence goes on along the minus strand of CM053417.1, from coordinate 48,047,008 downwards.
AATCACTTTTAATCACTGCATTAAATTTCTTGCTAAATTGATAGTTCTGTAATTTCTACTTCAACAGTAGATCTGTATTCATCTAGTCACCTTGTTATTATCTTAGTACAATTTCTCATTACATCTTACCAGGACTATTGCAGTAGTATTCTAACCAGTTTGCCAAGACTCTCTATCTCCCTCCAATCCATTTCATATACTCTCCTGCTATAAACCTTCACAAAGCATGACTAAGTGCATTCAGCTTTCCCCAGCCTAAAGAACAGTGGAATTGCATCCAAACTCATTAGGCTTTATAGGAATTTTCTGTACTACCCCTCATTTATTCTGTGCTCTAAGGAAATCTAATTACTACCTGAAATACCGTTTTCTTTATATGTTGATTTATCTGTGGCTGAAGTTCTCAGCTTTCTGTTCTCACTTGTGTATACAATTGAATATCAGTATCCATATAATACATTATCCTGTGTACATATTTCCATATATCTTTGGAACATATAATAGCCACCATATATATATTATTTGTTTGTCCTCTGAAAGCTTTAAAGTTCTGTTACATGTAAGCACATATTGTTGATGTATTTTGAAAATGTTCTTAATGTGTAACTGGCATGCTTATGATTTTATTACTATAACTTCTAAATGTTTATATGACCATATTAAGAAGGCTACTCTCTGTTTGAATGTGAAAAAGAATCTCTTTACTTGCTTCCATTAAGGCATGTGTTTTGTGGTGTCTTACTAGCTCTCTATAAGCCTTCTTGGGTTCCTTTTCTTACCAAGGACAAGAATTTGTATCCTAGTTGGCTGTACTTAAAGCTCTTTTTTTTCTTTTTACAAAACTAACTGGCTCATACAGGAATCAGATTCTTGACCTTGGCCTCATTAGCACTGTGAGCTAACTGACTCTGACATTTAGATATTACACAAGTAACAAATCATAAGAGAAAACAGAACTGTAAGATAGCCTATTGGGAAATAATTTTCATAAGGAGCATATCTGAATTGAGGCCTACATTTAATGGCTTTTATCAAATTCTTGATTGCTGAGTTGCTTCATCTTAATAGTGAAAAACTATATAACAATAGCAGTAGAGACTGAAAGAAGAGAAGTCACCCTTACATACTATTTTCTTTCTTATATAATGTAGATTTATATAGAACAAGGGCTCTAACCATCTGTCAGTAATAAGTTTTTGTCAGTTTTCCTGTAGATTTTTGTTCATGAAAATAGCACTGGTGGCAAACATGAGCTAGTGAGTGAAAGTATCCTATACAATTCCCCAACCAACACTGCCAGTTTATTTCAGTGTTGATTTGTAGTGCACTGATTTTTTTTCCCCGTGTTGTTGGACTGAAGCAAAGAGTAAGGGAAAATTGCCATGGTTCTTATGGTTTGGATGAATGGACAAGTGCCAAAGATTACTATTGTGACTTTTTCCCCCAAGATAAGCATTACTATTGCTACTATTTTGTTTCCACCTTACAACATGTAGGGTGGAATTTGATAGAGCTTTTATAGTGAAAACTAAGGCCTATTTCTGATTCTTGTCTATATATCCTAACTTTAGGAAAATCTTTTGGTTTGATTAAAAAGCAAAACATGAATATAACTGAGTTTGTTTTTTTTTTGTTTTTGTTTTTTTATTTGAAATAGCCCAAGACAGACACATGGATTGAACATGATATGTGACATTATCCATACTAAGTAATAATAAGAAACACTCAGGGGAGTCTTCTTATGGTTTGCTTATTTTTTTCAAAATGGAAGTGAACCTACCATATGATAAATAAAGCATAGCTACCTCACTGTACTTAAATTTAAAAGAAAATTAAAGTTGAATAAGATTTAAGAAATTATGTTTGCAAAATTCATTTATAGTCATAAGTATAGAAATTCATCATTAGACAACTCAGTATAAAGAAGTTGTTATTAAATCATTTATAAAATTACAGGTTTGATGTATTTTATTTCCTCACAGTTGCTGTCTGTGAACTCTCAGCTATTCTCTTACCTGTGTGGGTTTATCCCTGCAACACAAACTAGAAAGGATGTTAATTGGCTGGCTTACTTCCCTTGAACTGTTAACCACATATTGACTCAGAATGGAAAAGGAGGAGGACTTAATTAAATGTAATAAACTTTAAAAATCTTTCCAGGCCAATCGAGCATTCATTTCATTATTTTTCAGACAGTCAAAAAATGTTCTGTAAAGAAAGAAAATAATAGAAGTGAGCTATGTAAACTAAGATAAAAATATAAAGGGTTCAGCATAATAGGGGACACATAGTGTCCTATAAAGAGTCCTATTATATAAGATCTGCTGTGGGCCTTTAATCACAGTATTAATAATAGTAATATTAGAACTACCAATACTATTCTGTTTTCAGGTGGCAAAGTATGTATATGAAAGCATGTATGTGTTCAGATTTAAATATGATGAAGTTCCCAATGAGGGTTGCCATCAACCCATATAGATACAATGTTTCATTTTGGAGAGCGCTGGTAGAAAATACTGGAAGGAAAAGTCAGAAATCTCATGTTACAGAATATATAGTTTGAGATTTATCTTATGCTAATTCAATGATGAAAAATACTTCTGTAAGACTTAAATCATAAATTTGAGTTTTAGGTACTTTAGACATCACAGAGTACAACCCTCCTCATTTCTAAGGCATTGTGAGGTTCATTAGTGGCAAACCAAGATCTTGAACCTCAGCCAGCTGACACAAAGGTATTGCAGTGCTATTTCCATTTTAATAATTCGAGAACAGAGTTTTAAGATGGATGTTTTAAGGGAAGTTTCAAGTATCACTCTAAAGCAAAATATTTTTTTCTTTCAATTAGAGAATGAAGAGATGCCTATAAATTAGATATAACTATACTGACCAAAGTAAACAGACTTAAAATTTAAAGCTTTTTCATAAAATATGCATAATAAATGCCATTTATAGTTAATGTATTCCATATGGCATGCATTTAAAATGCATTCAAAATCAAATATCAAGACTAAATTGTACTCCAATTGAAAAAGTCATGGCAATTTTCTTTTTTTTTCAAATACTAGTTGAGATTTGTTTATAGCACCTTTTTCTTTTAGAACAATAGATGCTTCCTTCAGAAGTATACTTGGTAATATAACAAGAAAACCTGATTATAGATATAAATGATGTTATGAGTTTTCTATTCCCAATTGTGTGTTGTAAGACTAACAAACATTAGACTAATGTTGAATAGGTGATTTGCAATTCTATGATATTTGCAGAGATCTCATATTTTGCTATTCCTAGGAACTTTGGAGGTTTTCTGATGCTTGAAAGACTTTTAAGATGGTAGACTTTCCCTGTACCAATTCATGGAATAAATTGTACATGGTTTTTCCTAGAGTGTGTAACTTTCTATGCCATGTATATGGTGATACAGCTTCCTGGAGTAGCTTATTGTTTAATAAGATATAGAATGATAGATGTATTCGGTAGTGTAGTACTCAATTGAATTTGGTAGCAGATTGTGATTGATGATGACCAACAGCTCAAAGATTTGAATGGTATCTTGATTCCTTTCTTAGTTCTAAAATGGTCACACTCTAGAACACAGTACAATGTTATTCAGATCTGTTACCATTTGGATTTCTGAAGGAAAAAAAAAGATGTCGAGTAGTAGAGATTGATATTTAGGAACATGAAAAAGACACCTTACCTTATAGGTCTTTGAAAAAATTACTGTCCCTTTTCCTATTAGATAAATAAAAGATGCCATGTTTCAGATCTTTTAATTATCATTGAAGAAAAAGAAATAGTTTTTATATTCTGATATACTTCTTACTATTTGTAGTGAAGTATATTTCTATAATATTCAGTTTGTAGGTTAGAGACAATAATTCAATGAAGTTTCCCAGCTTTAAGAGGACCTAAATCCTGTATCCTCCCAACCCCAAAGTGACTAATTCTAGTAGTAACTGGAAATAAATTAGTTAATTTTGAAAATCAGTCTAGAAGCATGGTGCTATACTTGCTCATAACAAGTGTGAAAATTTAAGTAATTGGATAAGTAGCTTTTGTATACATTTGATGCATATATTTAATGTATTCCTGATGTTCAAAGAATTAAGATATATACAGATGGACCTCTATATATGTGAGATACCCATTCATAGATTGAATCAACTTCAGACCAAAAATATTTAGAAAAATAATTGTGGCTATACCATCATTATTGCCTAAGCAATACAGTTTAACAGCTATTTTCTTGACATTTACATTATATTAAGTTTCATAAGTAATTTAGGGATGATTTAAAGTATACAGGAGATGTAGGTAGATTATATGCAAGTATTATGCAATTTTATATAGGAAAATTGAGCATCTGTGGATTTGGGTATCTGTGAGGGGGTTCTGGAACTGATGCTACAGAGGTAATATTTGATGACTATATATACAATTAGATGTGAGTCAGGCCCACTATGAAGAGCTTAAACATTTAAATAAAATATGTAGTATATGATACCTTATGTACAAATGTTTGTTATATATGGTACCTTAAACTGTGTGAGATAGCTTAAGTTATAAACTATTTATAACCACAAAGAAAATGAAGGATGCAAAGTGACTTGGAGCAGGATACTGAGACATGTGAAGGATTACCAGATTGTTCTTGATAATATACTTCCCACCTCTGACTCAGTTATGGTTAACTTTCAGAGAATAAGCAAAAAATGTTAGTAAAATGAAAGATCCTTAAAAGATTTTGCTAAAATGTTAAGTCTTAAACAAAACTTCAATACTAGAGATATGTGAGAATAAAAATGATGAAATAAGAGAAACTTGCAGTTCATTTTTGTAAGAAAAGCTTCATTACCTAGAACTGACCTGAGCAGTCCAGTCTTGAATTAACTGGTCCCCAAATAGTGACAGCTAATTTACATTCTTGCTCAGTTCCTTATCTCATGGTGAATGGGTCCTTTGAGTAGTATGTTTTAGCTGATCTGAATTATTAAGATCAATAGAGCTCAGTATAGAACCATAGAACTGTAATGCTGCAGCCAATATATTAGATGCTTATTAAATCTTTTATAAAAATATTGAACACACTTCATTCACCCTCTGTAGAATCCATGAAACCCAGAAAGTAAAAACTTTCCTACCTATTTCTTAGATACAGCCCTGATTTCTGTTGCATATATTCATTGTAAGAGCAGCTATTAAAAATGATCCTGAGTACTTCTCCCCATACCATGCATAACCATATTATGTGAGGAAAACTTGGATTAATTAAAACTCCAGTTCAATTTGGGTTTTGTCCTTTTGACATTCTTAGTATTGACTTAACTTTTTGATTTACCAATTTGCATGTTACTTACTCTTTTACTTTATAAATAAAGGGTCTGTGCCCTTACTGGTTTGAATTTTAGTTACTTGGTGTATTTGTTTTGGATTAGCATGTAGTAGATTTTATTTTTTCCCGATTGCTTTTGCTTTTCCACTCCACCCAAACACTGAACAGTAGATCATGTTGTTTTTGTTACTAACAAGTGACACTCAACTGTATTTTGTATTATAACTTTGTATAAAAAGAGAATTTCAAATTCCTAATGTTTGCCTCTATTTCTCAGCCCTATACTAGTCAGAAAATGTTTCATACCAGTCTTGATAAACTAGCATTCTAGAGAAAAAAAGTTATGATAGGTTGTTGTTCTGCAATGTTGAAATTATGTTAAATTATACATGGGAGATATTATTTATTTATTGAGTTTAGTGCTTGCTCCCAAACAGTTTTCTACAGAGTATTGTTCCATGGGATGTTAAAATAACTTTAGAAGAGAAAAGGTGTGGCAGTAGTCAGGGGGATTGTCTATGGCAAATAAGTTTTGGATATACGGCGTTATACAAAAACAATGGTTCTGTTTACTGCAAAATTTCTCATAACTTTTAATATGCTACTTTATTATATATCCATTATAAAAGCTATGTTAAATCATTTAGCCAATGTGTGTTTGCAGCACCTTTTAACATTTCAAGTATGGTGCAGTTTGTGAAAACATGGTCTAACTATTTCTAAAGCATAAGTAAAATGGGTACAAGACCAAATCATTTAAATATTTTTTGTAAAATTCCCAAAGATTTTATTAGCAAAACTTTCTGACTATAGGAAATCCCCATTTAAATGTTGGGGATGGAGGGATTATCAAACAGAATTACTTTAAAAGATGCATTGGCAGTACCCTTGGTGTTGAATATAGAATAGAATGCTTTTAGCTAACATAGAAATAAGCAATATGGATGATTTTTTTTTATATCAGTGACTTCAGAAATTTATAAAACGTATGCATGAATGCCAGCCTGGTTATTGTTAATTAGTAAAATTTTGTGGCTTGGGACATGTGACCCAGTTACACCAACACACCACGAATACTATGTAAGCACCATCAGTTTGTGAGCATATTATTTGCCATATGAGTTACTTAAAACATACAAAAGGTATGTTTAATAACAGAATTAGTTGATCTGAAAATAAATAGTAGCGGCTGAACTTGAATAATTATATCAGCAGTATTAAGTACATGGGACTGCAATGAAGCTGTGATCGTGAATGAACACCACATTACAACACAATACCCTCTGTGAACCATTACTGAGAAGAGAATAACACTGAAAATGGCCCAGTTAGATATATTTTTAGGAAGAGTTGTGCTACTTCTGTAGTTTCAAAATGAAGTGGCAGAGAATCCCATATGGGAAAAGCACTTGTATGTATCTCTGTGATGGTGTTCATCTCATGATGTTTGATTCTGTTTTGATGGGTTTGTGGATAGCATGATTCCTGCTGTCACTATGATTTGTGTTTATTATAGCCGTTTCCTTTTTAATAAAGGATGCTGTTGCATATAAACACTGACATGAAGTTGTCTTTTCAGAAATTGCATCCTGTATGCTGCTATAGTCATTACAGTGTTGTAAAGTGAATATTTTGCTACCAACAGAGTAAGATTATATTTTTAATGTATCAATTAGTATGTTTTGTTGTTTCATTATAAGAAAGTATGTATAGTTAAATTTGTTTTGCATTTCCAAGGTAATATGCACAGTTTCAAGGAAAAATAGCAATGTAGGCAATTTCAGTGTGGCTGAAATATATTTTGATAGAAGAATAAACAAAGGACTGTGCAGAGGTGAAAATGAGTATATAGAAAGTAGGAGGGTATCAGATTCACCATAGTCTAAGAGTCCTGAGAAAAGAACATCCAAATCAATAGGCATCATTTATCCTATGTTTTGGAGAGGCAGTGTCTAATGCCATAGCCAAGAGTAGATGCTAAGGGAACCCAAGCTGAAAGCAGAGCCGAAGAATGGAGGACAAGAAGGCAGGGAGCTGTCATTAGAGCAGTTGTGCTGAATGGTGTTTTTCTCACCTGGAGTTGCTTTTAACAACCTCCTGCCCAGTGTCATTTTAAAGTTCCTATCTGAACCCAGAAAGGATTTTCTGTGAAATAAATAGAACATGGTTGAATAGAATGTATGAAGAAAAAAAAAACTGAAGCAAACCTGCTGTAATTAATTTTCAATGTTCTTGTAAAGTGTCATCATAGGTATTTCTGATCAGGCAACAGATCAGCAGCAAATTCAACCATACTATTCCCTCTCCACCTGAACCCCCTTCTCATGCTAGGAAAATTCCCAGTTTAATTAGCCAAAGATGCACCACATTGTAGAACATAAGGGCAGAAGCACATGCAGCAGAATATAGCATAGCTTTCCTTGGCCCGCAGAGTTGCTTCAGGGGCAGCCCTGGTGCGGTTGGGGAGTGAGGATAGGCAGGGGTTGCAGTTGGTAGGAATAGGTTTGCTATCCCTTTACTTTTTGCTTTCACCAGATCTGGAGAGTTCAAATCCTGCCATGGCACTGCTCATTTTCACAGAGAGACCTATCATTAACCACTCAGGGAGAATTTCCACAATCTGTATATATTCTTATTGAATGGAATGTTATAAACACTGGGCATTCCTTATTTCTGAACCAAATTCATCATTACCAAAACCAGAGAAAATAGAGCCAATGTCAGATAGCCTGGAGCAGTGTTTCTTTCTCCATTTCCTCACATTTATTTTATGACCCCTCCCTGCTCTTCTCCCCATACATATACTTGCTACTTCCCTTTTATCTAGGTAGTTATGATTCTGCCTTGCTTTTGGAGGGCCACAGCCACAAATCCATTTCCCCATGAGTCTTTTTTTTTTATTTATCCAACTTAGCTTCATGGAAGAAATAGATTAAAACTTGCTTTGGAACTTTATCCTCTATCTCAAAGGAATTGGCTTTCGGCTTTGTATCCAAAGTAGGGATGGAGATAAGAAAGACTTTCTACACCAAAGGGGCATTGAAAAAGGCTGAGAAGTGGGAAAATCTAAAAGTTAAGGAACAGTGAGTTGTTATATTTAATTGGATTATTGGGTAATGGATTTTGAATGGGATAGTGCAAGATAAGGTTCAAATCATCCATGGAGACCAGGCCCCTCCTCTCAGGGTCTTGAGTGCCTAAAGAAGAAACTTTTATTATCTGTTTAAATAAAATTTGGGAATAGTACCCCACTGTGAGGGGGCAGAATTGAAAATGCCAAGGTCAAATCACCAAGATGATCTTGCCAGTTACAGAATCTTTGCCATATGAAGCTAAATTTTTATTGCCATAAAGTAGATATAGTCATAGCTTCATATGTGTGTGTGTACACACACACACACACACACACTCACAAAGTGTATATATATAAATGAAAAAAGCATTTGTATAAAAGTTTGGAGTGTTCACTTGCCTTCCAAGTTTAATTCTTTTGTTCTATTTGTTAAATCAGTTTGCCCTATGAGATAGTCCTGTTCTTCATCATAAAGGGAAACCTTTTCTGTTACAAGAACCCTTTCTGTTACAAGATCAGCTGATTGGAGGAAGACTGTAGTTAAATATGATTTATAAGCCATAGATTTTGCCTGTGGAAATTCCAAAGTCTTATAAAGATTATCTTTATAATGCTTCATAATATTAAGCTCTTATAGATTTTAGATACAGTCTGAATAGAAGATAATGCAAGCACTAGTTGTATAAATTTTATTAGCACATATTGTTACCTGTAAGAAAGCATCAGCCCTGGATGTGGTGGTACAGGCCTATAACCCCAGTGACTCAGGAGGCTGAGGCAGGATTGCAAGTTTGAGGCCAGCCCCATCAACTTAGCAAGACCTTGTCTCAATAAAAATTAAAAAGGACTGGGGATGTGGCTTAGTGGTTAAGTGTCCCTGGGTTTAATTCCTGGTACCAAAAAGAAAAAAAAAAAGGAAGAAGAAAAGCATTAGCACAAGCTAGTTTGATGACCCCATCTCCTTTTGAGACTGGTTGTTCCTACCTAGTATTTTAGGCCTTCCATTTGGGGACCTGGCACTATGGTAGTATTGTGCCTTAGGTAGTTTAAAATAGATCAAATAAATTCTCCAAACATAGCCAGACATATGTCAAACACTCACCTACTTTTCAATGTATTTTTGGTATTAAAATGAATTATTTTCAAACAGTACCACAACTGTCTAAACATAATTAATAAGACATGAATATGGGCAATAATAAAAAATCATTTGAGGCAATATTGAGAAAAATGAGAACCACCTTGGCATAAATCACATACTTTTCTAATTAAATCAAACAGTATTTCATTACTACTTAAGCTACTCTTGACTTACCAACTGACCTTGACTCACTTCTAGGCCAGAAGTCTTCCCACACTGTGCTCATTAAGGTCCCTCTTATTTGAAGTGGCAGAGTTACTTTGATCTTCAAATCCTGCCACTCTGGTTTGCTTGCTATATTCCATTTTCCCTTCATTTTTGTACAGCCTACAAGGTCTTATGTGTTAAAAAGCATCTGCTGGTAGATTTTTGTTCAACATTTTCTTTTATCAGTGGTTTGCCTCAATTTTGCTTTTTTAATACCCAGTTTTCATTGATGCCTTCTAAAGGCTTAAATCGTAATCAAGCACCTGCCATATTTATGTGTTCTGATGCTCTATTTGCTTTAGCAATTAGGTAACTTTGTCATAGAAGAACCTAAAGGAACTGTAGTTAAGCTTTGAAAATGGCTTCTTTTAGGGCTGGGGTGTGCTTTCCTAGCATTTGCAATGCCATGGGTTCAATCCCCAGCTCCCCTCCCAAATAAATAAATATATAAGGCTGAAATGGCTTGTTTTTCTAGTGTTGCTATAGAAAATGCTTTATAAATAACATTTTAAGAACACTATTTCTCTGAATCTCTGTATATAGCTGCTTGAATATTTCCCAGCAACTTGTCTTATGTCTATGAAGAAAGTGGTATGTTTAAATATTGATCACTTCCCAACCATTTACATAGATGACAACATTAAATATCTGTTACACAAAGCAGTAGATAAGTTATCTAATATTTCACCTCCTCTTGTGAATGACCTGCTTAAATCCTTGAGAAATAGAACCATTTTAATGAGGGAAATCAGGAAAAGGTTTTAGGGTCCATGGTTTGGTTATATCAAGAGCTTATTTCTTCTCTGCTAGTTCAAATCATGACATAACAAGAAAAATCACTACACAAGCAATCATGACCTTACTAGGACAAGAAAGTAAAAGGAAAGTACAAATAAAAGTTAAGCTCGTGTTCTGTTTCTAACAAATACCGTAGAGGAATTTAAAGTAATCCTTACCATACTGCTTTACCTGACCCCCTCCTGGATTAACACATACTGACTCATGAGGCAAATGAGATTTCCTTCTTCTGAATTTGCCAAGGGACAAAATTGCCACCAAAGAATCAGTATGAATGAGATTTGAATAAGAACAGAATAGTGACTTAACCTACTTGTGAGCTTCATTGTTAAGATTCACTCATTCATTCAGCAAAAATGAATTGAGTGCCTCCTATTATGGTAGACACTGCTAGACTCTGAGAGCACCAAGGAATGCAGAACAGATAAAATTGTCTTCTTGAAGCATATGTACTAGTAAGAAAAAAGAGACAAAATAAGGAAATTAGAAGGACTAAAGGAATAGCTCAGTAGCAGAGTGCTTGCCTAGCATTCATGAGGTCCTGGGTTCCACTGTTAGCATCACAAAAAAGAAAAACAAATTACAAAGTACATTGTACTGTGGTAAGTGTCATAGTAGGAGAAAGAATGGAAGGAGAAGTTGGGGCTAAGTTGATATTTAGACAGAGTAACCAGGTTAAGTTTGACATGGTGATTTCTGAATAAGGATCCAAATTTAAGTCATTCAGATGCATGAGGAAAGAGCATTCCAAGCAAAGGAATGAGCAAATGCAAAGGCCCTGATGCAAACCATTGTAACTGCTATATTTCAGAAAAAGTAATGAATCTAGCTACCTGGAACAGACAGAATGAAGGGGATAGTAATAAAATATAAGATCTGAAAAGTCCTCAGAGGGGAGGGAGTTATACACCTAAATGATTTCAGACTATAGGTTGTAATAATATCCTGAGTTTTTATTTAAAGGAACAGAAGCCATTGAAAAATTTTGACCATGTACATAAACTGAATTTGGTATTAAATGAAACCACTCTGACTATGGTTTTAAGAACAGACTGGTGATTGTGGCAGGCTGGAAGAAGGAGAACAGAGTAGTAGTAATTGCAGTAATCCAGGAGGCTATTGCAATAATCTGGATTGGCAATAATAGGGGTTCAGACCACAGGAATGTTATGAGAAGGGGTAAAAAGTAGTAATAAACTGACAGGCTAGCTGTGCGGAATATGAAAGGAGAGGAGTCAAAGGAAAACTCTCAAGGCTTTTGACCCCAGCAACTGGTAAGAACAGGTTGCCATTAATTGAGATAATAGTGATCCCAAGGCTAATAGTCAGATACCTTTCTGAGCAAGTTAGCTTTATAGTTAGTTTACTGGACTTTAACTTCAAGCAATTGTTTTGTTGCTATATACCAGTGACCACAAGTGGAAACTAGGTAATAGCCTGTGCATGATTCATTGTAGGTCCATCCACATTGCTGACAAAAATAATCAAGCATTCCTGTTATTGATATTTGATCAGTGTGGCCATCTTCATGTAAGAACAGCAGCATATTACTTGTGTCTTCTATAATATGGTTTGAAACTTGTGATTTCATTATTCATTTACACCATGCCACTTCTTTGAACTTTTATTGTCTAAGCTCATTTTCTTCCTTTTGTATTATATTCTCTTATGACTTCCTGACACTCTAAATCAGTTAAGATTCATCTAGAATGTATGTGGGTACATATAATTTTGAAAGATTATCTTTATGTTTTGTGATCAAGTGTTGAAAATAGAACCATGGAACCAAGATACAGTAAGACTTTAACATTTTGTAAGGCTGCTTTGAGGGAGCAATGGAGATACACGTAAGTCCAAGTTGAACAACTTGACATCTCACTTATTTGAGTGACCTTACCAGGAATATTTTATACTGTGTGTATCTCCATTAAAATAAAAGCATTTGTCAATATATCTTCTTTAGGTACATGAATATATGAGGCACGTTCATAGCAACATGTAATATTGTGGAAAATTTGTAGTATTGAGTTATACTCTAATCAGAAATTAGCAAACACTGATAGCTATTTATCAAGAGCTCTGATAACTGTGCTTCTAGTAGGAACCACAGTATTTGTCCACTGTGAGTTGAAGATAAGGGTCTACCCTGTGTGCTATGACTATCTTTTTGCCTATCAGTCTCTGTGGAATACATCTTTGTATACTGTGGGTGCTGATTTCTTCTTCTGCGTTTGAATTTATGAGGGAAAAAATAGAATTGGACTGAAAAGGTGTTAAAGAATTTAGAGGAATACTTAAACGAGTCATTGAGTTTGCCCAAATTTAGAAACCATAAAAGCTGTTTCTTCAGGTTACTGTTTTCTAGATAACATGTGTATGGACATAAGTGGTGCTCCAAGTCGCTGGAAGGCAGGCTTGGATTTGTTGCTGAGAAGTTTCTGTTGAACAATCCTTAGAAGCAGAATTGGTTACATCTTTAACATTTCCCTCCATTAGATATGTGATAAGAAAGGAAGGGATGATGAGAAACAGTACTCTACACTTTTTATGGAAACATGCTGTACATATATGGCTGAATAATAAGTTTTATTTATCATTCTCCTTCTTATTAGAGTCTTACCTTCTTGATTTTTTTCTATTAAAGACCTGTGGTAAGAGAGATCAAAACAAGTCCAGAAATAAAACAATGTGCTATTAAAGAGAGAGGGGAGCTGGGGTGGCTCAGTGGTAGAGTGCTTTCCTAGCACATGTGAGGCACTGGGTTTGATCCTCAGTACCACATATAAATAAATACATAGAAATAAAATAAAGGTATTGTGTCCATCTACAACTAAAAACTATTTTTATAAAAGAGAAATCTGTTTTAAATTCAGTTTCTACTGCAGATTAGCATATGAGTGGATGGGAATTTTAAGGTTTCATGATACAATAATTTCTCAAAGCATGCTCCAGGATACCCTAGGGATTTCCATCAAAATGTATCAGAGGTTGCTAATGGGATAGGGAACCATCCCCCCTCTATTTCTGTCCCCTTAAGTATATACTCACATATATCCACTCCACTTTCATCTGTTTTATGAATTTGATTTTATTTTAAGACTATGAAAAGAAAGAGTTCTTTTGATTTGAAATTTTCAAAACCACAGGTTTAGTAGAGAGAATATGATCTTTGGAGTAAGTGACATCTGGGTTGCAGTCTCAGTTCTGCCCTTAGATGATGCTTAGCCCATCCATCACTGTAATCTCTCCATATACCTCTCTCCATTATGAAGATCAAATGAGAGACTTGTGCAGAGTGTCTGTTGTATTGGCTGGTGAAAGTTTCTTATTGGATCAGAAAAATATAAGTAAAATTTAGCTATTTCTTTATACCAGGAATTGAACCCAGGGGTGCATAAGCACATAGCCACATCCTCACCTCCTCCTTTTTTAATTCTTTTTTTTTTTTTTTTTTGAGACAGGACTTTGCTAAGTTGCTTAGGGCCTTGCTAAGTCCTGAGGCTGTCCTCAAACTTGCAATCCTTCTGCCTCAGCCTCCTGAACTGCTGGGAATACAGGTGCCACCATGCCCAGCTCAACTACTTTTTGTTTCAATGAATATGATTTTTTAAAATATTTATTCATTTTAAATATTCTTAGCTGTTGATGGGCCTTTATTGTATTTATTTATTTTATGTGGTTCTGAGAATCAAACCCAGTGCCTCACACATGTGAGGCAAGCATTCTATCACTGAGCCACAACTCCAGCCCTCATTGATATTATTTTTAAACCTTGAGAAAAGTAGGTTCACATATTGACCAAGCTGAAGATTAGTGTTTCCTGTCTTGTCCATCCCAGGTTTCTTCATGTGTTTTTTGCCTAAATAACTATATCTGGCTTTGTTTAAACTATCTATCTATATTTGTATTAGTTTCTGATCCCCACAAAAGAGATAAGCATTTCAATTGTATCTGATTCTGTGGGGTTTATCTTCTTTCTTGCTAATTTATATAGAACTGGAGATCTAGAGCTGAGATTCCCCAAAGCTTAGGCTTTCTATGTTGAAATATCAAACCCCTTAGCCTTTAGCATAGGCAGTACCTTCTAGCATGTTGCCTTAGAATCCTTAAACAACTTCATGCATTTACCCTAGCAAGCCATACAAATGAAATATCATTTCTTATACATGACTATATATACTGTGATTTAGAGAAGCATAGGTGATCATTCCTATTCCCTTTCCTTTTTCTCCTTCCCCTCTGTTCTTTCTCTTCTCAGTTTCTTATCTTCAAACCCCTGGGTTTTACAAAGACAAAGGGGTACACTAGTGATAGTGGGCATGGGCCATTTTAAAAAGGAAGACTGTCCCATTCCACACCTCCCCCCGCCCCCTCACACACACTCAAGCCCTATTTAGATAGAATTTATTTACACACTAAGGAAAAAAATATATTTTGACAAGTTGACTAGTTTCCCTCTGAGTTTCCATTTGCCTTGAGCAAAATCTTCAACAGTCTGGTGTAGATGGGGCAAATGTATTTATGTATTGGGGTCCATGCCAAATGAAAAAGTTAGATGTGCATTGGCTTCCATAATAGCAACAGCACGAATTGAAACAGAAGGATAATAGAAACCAGTGCAGGGTGTCTAGGCAAGATGAGAAATCAAATTGCTTGGAATATGAATTGCATGATGACTATTGTAATGTTCCTATTATTTTCTGAAAACTCAGGATGACTTTATGTTGAGCTTGAACCAGAAAGATTACTGTGTCCATTCTGGGTGCAAACTGTAAGAAATGAACTAAAGCAGGTGAACACTGAAAATGTTAAAATGTCATCATTTGTTTTACGGCCCAATCACCACTTTTCTGATTGCAAAGTAAGTTCTTCAGTCGGCTCCATTGTTTGTCAGTAGTTCTTATGATTAATTTCTTTAAACTCAAATAACCTTATAAGAATGCTTTAAAGTAAGCATTATGCTAGAGGTACAAGGGCATTTTTAAAAATACCTTCTCTTGCCTAGAGA
Source organism: Xerus rutilus (assembly GCA_028644305.1). Classification (NCBI taxonomy): domain Eukaryota; kingdom Metazoa; phylum Chordata; class Mammalia; order Rodentia; family Sciuridae; genus Xerus; species Xerus rutilus. Next base: position 48,031,446 of record CM053417.1, on the reverse strand, counting down.
ATGCAAAGCAGATTTCAGAGTTGAAATATAATTTTTCTTTCTTCTGAGTGATTGTTCATGATCTTTTAGTTGATAATAAATAGACATTGCTCTTGTACTTATTATTACCTGATGACAATTCAAGTGAAATTAGTGAGATGTTAAAACTCATACATTTATTTGATGGGAGAAATGTCAGGGTTAACACCAAACCACATTGAACTTGATCTTAGAGATATGAACTCTTTTGCAAGAGTGTATTTTGACTACTAATACCAGAGGGAAATTAATGGAATTGTGGAATATTACACTTTGCATTTATGAGAGAATGTGATGATGATACTACTTTTCATATGCATGAATGTGACTGAAGGGAATAGTAATTATCCACATTCCTTTCCGCTTTAAGAACCAATGTATCTTGACCTTGTCAGTGATTGTAATCACCATAACTTGATTACAGTTTTTAAGATGTCAAGTCATCACCACTGTCTTAAACATCACCCGAAATTGGAGAAAGGATAGTGATAAGATTATAGAAACATTAAACTTAGGTAAAGCTTCTCAATTGTAATATTAATAAAATCAGAAACATGCAATGCTTTCTCATAGAGACTCAAACAAAAACCTCCAAGAAGCAACAGTGGTTGTATCTTTTTTCCCCTTCTGAGACAAAGGTCAGACTATTTGTAGACTTCTTGAGATATTGTTTTAATTCTTTAAATCTAGAATGTTGAGACTGAATATTTCCTATTTATAATCTTAAAAATTTTCTAAAATTGGTGAATAAACAGCTTACACAGTAAGAAAAATTGAATAAAAATCAATTGATAAGAAATTTCCTTCTCTCTCCAACAATCACTGAAATTTCAAATCTATATTCCTCATCTCCTGTATGGCAATGGAGAAATTTTATAGATATAAGTCAAGTTTGAAAAATGATCTTTTCTCCTACTCTCATTAAAGCAATTTAATTCTTCTCTAGACCATCAGAACTTTATAGTACCTCTGATGAAATACCCATAATATTGTTTCAAAAAAAAATTAGTGCCTCAAATGGCACCAAGTATTGAGTAAGTGTTCGGTTTATATTTGTGTAAGAAAAAAAATAGATGGAGAATATTACAGATACAACTGATATTATTAAATATGCTTTTAAAGTTATTTTTGGCCGTTAGACATAGTATAGTATTTTCTAACTAAAAGAAAATCCTACTTAAATTTTTAAGAACTATTCTAAGCAGAAATGGTTAAATAGCCTAAAGGACCATGTGAGCATGTTTTTGTGCTTTACCTGTGGATCAGCCACTTTGAAGGTTTCACAGGGAACTAGAGCATTTTGCCACACTGGGCTTTGAATGCTAAAACCAAGAACATCCCAGGCCAAGTGGAACAGACTCATCACTTTCAAAATTCTCTCTCAATTTAAGGTTATATCATATATAGATAAATCTTTCTGGATAATTTCCATTAAAGCTTTTGACCCATTTCTTACATAAAACCTAACAGTCAAACAAAAGTTCCTTGCTTTTACTTGAATTATATAACATTATATTCAGCATAGGAGTAACAAAATGTATGAAAAATTATTTTCATTAAAGGCCATATCTTTAATTTCAGATGATATTAGAAGAGATTTTATTACTAATTCATTTAGTATTTATGAGTCCACTATGGTTGTCAGTTATCCTTTATGATATCATTTATAAGATAACTGAATAGGAGCACATTTTCTAAGCTGAAACATTTGAATAGCATTATGCAATTCTTTAATAGCTGGAGATTGGAAGAAAGAGTGCAAGATGGAGAATTAGCCTCTGAATCATGTTATACACTAGGGAGTTAGAGTTACATTTGCAGTGGCATGGAAACAAATTTAAGAATAAAGTGAGTAGTAGAACTTCATAACATGATTCATTTTGAATAAGCCAGAGATCAAGTATATCATGTGAACTATAGTATTACTATGCAGCAAAAATAAAAAATAATGCAAGTAACCTATGACAGGCATTGAAATAGTCCTTAGTATTTAACAAAAGGTGTTATTTTCCCTACTGTTTCTTTGCTTCTGGGAAATTGTCATTGCAAAATAAAAAGCAATATAAGTTAAATGTTTTCACAATTTCATTCAGATTCACATACATATATGCATGCTTGCACATTCACGTATATTCACGTGTGTGTTTTAAGTGGCCACTTTTGAGAACTTTAAAGTTGCCTTCCAAACTCGGTTGAAAATCACATTAGAAAATGTTTTGATTTTAGACATACTCATCCAAATGACATGCTAATTCATAAGTATATTTGTTTGTGGCATAATTTGGAAAGACGCATTATTCTTAAAGTATTTGGATTAACAAATGCTAGTGTCAAATGAAAAGGGCCCCAGCAATGAAATTGAAAATTAGTTGTTACTAGATTTGAATGTATTCATCAAATATATGCCCCACTGTGTTTAATGAAAATATATTGTTTATATTTCTCACTTTGGAGACCCTTTGAAGACAATAAAAGCATACTTTGAGGACAGAAAATGGTCTACATAGTTTAGAAATTGGAGCCAATATTCTAAGTTTATCTTATTAGTAAAAATGCAGTTTTTTAACAAAATGTATTTAGAAGCCTCATAGTATCATTCATGGCACATTTCTGTAAGTTAAGCATATGACTTTTTTATGGGAAAGTACAAAAAATCAAATTTATTTTATGGGTTAGAGGGGAAGCTGAATATAGGATATAGAAGGGGCAATGCCGGAAGGAAAGGAAATGAGTATGGGAAGGGCCATATTTTTAATTACTTCCAAAGGGCACTGGTGTATGTTTTATAAGGATTCATCTCTGTTTTTATGAAGCACTAACTCCTTGAAGCACAAAATTACATATGTGTGCCTGAAGGCATATAGAAAGAAAACACCAGAAACCATAACTGAGTCTTACCTGCGAGTTTAATATGTACAGTTTTGGAGAGAGATGGGAGTCCAACAGAATCTACTGATTTTGATTAGCTGTCCAAAACGAAGAAACTTTCAAATGAAAACCTACCACTCAAAGTTTATGTTAGAGATAGTGCTTTGAAATTTTCTTCCTGACTATGAAATAGGTTGTTAATAGCAAAGATCTTTTGCACCCGTTATTGGCTATAAATGGTGATATATCCTTGCACATGGAAATATTTTAACATTTATTTTTAAGTTTTTCTCAATCCTTGGAAAGCATACTCAGAGAAGAGAGGGTTTTTAAAGACTATCCTAAGGAACTTGTTGAACTTAATTCTAAAATTTGTCTCTTGTTGACTATAGTCAGTACCTAATGTATTCTGATTCTACTAATGATCAACTTGGAGGGAAGGAACCACCCTCTCATGCCTAAACATGACCCTGATTTTATGAAAGCATATGTAAAGAGATAATAAATGTGTTGCTGGTAATTCAGACTTCAATGATATTCCCATTTGGGAAACCACTTTCTCAAATGGTTCCTGCAAATATTCAGCAGAAGGTGATATGGGACTCATAAGAAGGAGTGCCTTGTTTACTTCTATAGAATGCCATAATAAAAGGAGCAAATAAATGCCTCACGTAGCTTAAAGTCACCACTTAATGTTTTCAGGTGGCAACTGCACTGTCATTTCGCATAAAATTCCTTTCATTAACTATAAAGAACAGTGCCTTTCTGCCAGATGTTTAGAAAGCATCCTAAGATCAATAAAATGGCAAAACAGTCAACCCCACACTCACAGTGGATACAATAAGCTAGTCAAATGATAAATTTTTTAAATCTGTCTTTTGCAAAAGGAATCTTTGCTTTTCATCTCTTGCAGTTCTTAATGACAGCATCTCAGTTTTTATTGTTCTTGTTCATTCTGTGTGATCTAACAGACATATTGTAATAGTGTGTCCTCAAATATAGAGATTTAAAAGATCTGGGAGAACCTACATATGGTATAGTACAAAGGGAGAAAAGACCTGTGTAGCTTAAGACCATATGCATGTATAGATGCCTAGAGGAAAATGCCACTGATTAGACCTTTCTGTATTCGCTGTTAAGGCAGTGATAACCTAAACCATCTCTGTGAGACTGCTGGAAAGTTATCAAAGTAAATTATTTTTTTCTTAAACACATATTGCCCATCTTGGACTTTAAAGAGAGTGACTCAGGCAGCGATCATTCTTATTTGTTCACATGACAGTAGAGGAAGAGGTAAATTGGCAGCCTGCGTTGTCCACTACATGCATTGACTTGACGTTGTGCGTGATTAGTAGAGTCTGCATCTGTAACTGATTCATAGAGATGCAGTATAACTGATAGCATTGCTCAAGGAGACAAAGTACATATACACATCTTCAGTAATATAGGACCATCTGGTTAGAATTACTTTTAATGGCTACATTGAATATTAGTAGTTGATTGTTAATACAGAGAACAGAAAGGACATTAAAATGTACAGTAGTAGTCTAGCGTGGGCAATCACTCAAATATCTTAGGCAGGAGGAGTTAGCCTTGCATTGCTTAGTTTTTCTTCCTAGTATTATTTTATGTGTTTTAGGTATGGTGCCTGGTTTTCAATTCTCACTAAATATTTCTTAATGCCTAGTTCTAGCAGGCTTCATTTTAATGTGATCTACTTTATTTAATCCAAGGCATTTGTAGCATTGTTTCTATTCTTTAATTTAGTCAAGAGAATGCTAATAATTGTACTCTTTGGAGTAGAAAGTCTTTGTGAATTTAAATATATGTTGTATAGAACTCTAACAAACAAAATACTCTTTTAAAAATATGGTCAAAAACAAATTGAAAGCAACTACCATCTGTAGAAAATTTTTCATAAAAATCATTGACTGAAGGAACAAAAGCATGTCATTGTGTATACCAACCTTTCTTTATGCATTATCCGCTAAAATGACATTTCAAAAGATTCACAGTAGGTAGCATATGGAATACTCCATAAACACTGATTAGGTTTAATAATGTTTGTATCACTGTTTGGGAACATGTACAAGGAATGCAGCAGCCATATATTATTAACATCAAAATAACTCAAAAGGAAAGCTCCTAATTAAAGCAGGACTAGTTTAGAAACTTAGCAAAATTGCTGCCAGAAATAAGCACCTCCCCACCTCCCCAGGACTTGGAACTTTGTTTTCTGCATGCAAACCAGACTTGATTCCTAGAGCTTAGAGATGGCTGCTATGAAAATTATAATGAGCTGTGACAATGCCATTTTCAGCCTGTCCAGAACTACACAAAACCTATTCTCAGAAGGACAACGTTGTTGCTCAAGTTGTTTCAGCCAAATGGCATCAAAGGAAAGCAAGATTGTGGTCTGTATTTGTGCTGACCTGCACTCAGTGACTCCCTGATTAATCTCCTTTTGCTTTGCAAATGTGCATATATTAAGCTCAGCATTGCAATAGCAAAGATTCACTCATGACCTGCCATGGTAATTGATGCACACCTGTCCTGTGGAGCAGTGTATGTAGTTCTGTTGTGTTTTCATAGAAGGAGTCCCTACGTATTTTTAGTTGCTCATTTTAGAAGAGGGAAATAGGAGATGAAAAGTAAACAGGATATACAGTTTGGGGTTTTTTTCTGTTTCTGTTTTACTTTGCTTTAATTGTTTGTTTTGTTGTACTGGCATTTGAATCCAGGAGTACGCTACCTCTGAGCTACACACATCCCCCCCCTCTTTATTTTATTTTATGTTTTGAGACAGGGTCTCGCTAAGTTGCTGAGACTGACCTCAAACTTGTGATCCTCCTACCTCAGCCTCCCAAGTGGCTAGAATTATAGGAGTGTGTCACCATGCCTGGCTGAGAAGGAGACTGTTATATAGAAGGGTTTAAAATTCTGTTTGAGAAAATAACCTCACCAATCAAATTGAATAGTTAAAATTAATGTCTATCACCATATTGTAAAATATAAGAATGTTCCACTAATTTTGTTTTAATGAGCAGGTTTCTTTGGACTTAGGAAATTTCTTTTATACATTTAACCCTTTTCACAGTTGGTATTTCCTTAATACTTACATTGCCTTTTTAAATAGCATTCTTGATACCCTTCTCTACAGCCATTTAATCAGTTCTTTCTTAATTCATGTAAAAGCAAAAATGCTCTCAAAAATTAAAAACACAGTCAAATCACTTGTTTTTTAATGGTATCTAAACATAGCTAAATAGTATTTTGGAGTCTACCCATGTCACCATTTTGTTCTAGAAATATATTAATTACCTCCTTAAATATTAAGATCTTATTGTTTTCTCTAGATCTAGCATCTGTCATTACTCTTAACTTAGTTTATGCATCTTGGTTTCAATCCATTTAGATAAAATATCAATTAGCTGAAATTACTTCAATAATAAATGTAAAAATATTTAAGGATAATTTTCCATATGTTCTTCTAGGAACCTATTTTCTACTTTTATTTGGATATGAAAAAATAATTTCTAAACAGGATAATATTAAAATGTACAAATCATGTATTAATTTGACCCATGGGTTTAAGATACTTCTTACATATACTAGACAAATGTATAGTCATTCATCATTTTTGCTATTACATTAATATTTTTCTCTAAATTAGTTTTCATCCATCAATGGATATTGGAAGTACTATGAAACATTAGAATTCTTCATTCCTAGATTATTTCCCCAAATATATTATTATGTAAGCATATTCCTTCCAACTCCTTTTTCCATCAAAAAATAGATTTAAGGCATCATGATAAAAATGATAATATATTTATAGAGACAGGATAAATCCAAAGCAGTAAAGATGAAAGAATCAGATTAGACATTCCATTTGCTTACTCAATATGGTGTCTCTTATGCCCAGGTTTCCATCTTTATAGAACTTATTGGGTATGTTTCACCCACACTGCAATCTAACTGATTTTCTTTTCTCTGCCATCTGCTGTTCAGTTAATATGCGTTTGGATGTGTGTTTTATGCAAAAGAACTAACAGCCTAACATTTTGGCACACTTTGTTCTTATGTCTTGACAATGTCTGGGCATTTGTGGATAAAAGAGAGATATTTTTGTTTGTACATATAAGTGAGTGAAAATGCTTGCCCCCACGTATCCTACTAAAATGAGAATACGTTGAGAAGCCAAAAGAGCCTACACTAAAAAATAACTAAATCTTATTTCTGAGAAATTTAAGTATTGATACACAATAGAAGTATACATTAATAATTACAGTGTTTTGCACCCTCGCCCTTTTAAATTGTTTCACTAAACCTATCAGTTGTGTGGAGCTTATCTCTACATCTGAATTTCCTTACAGTGGCCAATGACTACTTTCAATATTCTCAGGCAGCAACATGTCCTCCAAAGCATTGTGCTGTTGTAAAGGGGAGAAAACATGGAAGAAGAAAATCAGGCAGTTTCTTCACTTATTATCAGCTTAATCATAGACTTTTTGTGTTGTAGCTGATAGCCCCACTTCTATTGTTCTTCTTATGGTAATTCTGCTTAACACATAAAAGGCTTATATTTTTTTTTTTTTTTTTTTAGCAGTTTAATAAATAGTGCTCTTAATGACTGCACATACGTAAGGCTATTTGATAGTATTCAGAAACATCGCAGTAATGGTGGTTTTCCTGATTTTTTTGTAGTCTTTAATAATTTTAAGAAGTATAAAGCTGTTGTCAAACCAGTAAGACTGCATTTATGCATCCATCATTTTCAGGATTATTGGTA
>CM053417.1:47894951-48023268 GCA_028644305.1 Xerus rutilus | reverse complement strand
TTTGTCCCTCTCTGTCCAGGAGATAGGCAGGTACTGCTCCTTGTGGAGTCTTTTCATCATTCTTTTGTTTGGTGTTTCTCTTTTCATGCATCTTGATAGTCTTTTTCATTTGTATTTTCTCAGCATGGCGCTGTTTATGGTAGAGCTTAGCCTTTAGGCCAATCATTTTTTTGGCCTTCTTTGAACGTTCATGAGCCTCCGCGCTGCGCGGAGTCCGCTTGTGGGTCTTTGGTACCCGAAAATTGCGAACCTCTACTCACCCCGGAGACTGCACCCGGCAGCTCTGCGGCTGTCACCATGCCACAAAATGAATATATTGAATTACACCGTAAAAGGCTTATATTGACATTGACTCAAAGTATCTCTAAAATGTAGATGTCAAAGTCGAACTAGGCTCATCTCTTGGAATTTTTTCTGCCCTTCCTCATTCCTAGGCATACACACACACACACACACACACATACATACATATACACACTCTTCCTTGGGGCTCCTAAGCTAAGCCTGTGTATATTAAATTGTCTAGAGGAGAAGAAAAAGGTCACTGACCCTTCTACCTTGAACTTGTATTATTTAGAGATAAAAGTAAAGTTTTGAATTCACCATGTGTGTGGGTGTGGGTGTGTGTGCACGTAATTGCATGTGTAGAGTTGGTGACCTAAATAAAAGTTTTCATTTCCATTTTTCTTTTTCCTCTTTGTGGTACTAGGGATTGAACCCAGGAGAGCTCTACCACTGAACTACATCCTCAGCCCTTTTTTGTTCTTTATTTTGAGGCAAGGTCTCACCAACTTGCCCAGCCTGGCCTCGAACTTATGTTCCACTTCCTGAATAGCTGGGGTTACAGGAATGCACCACCATTTCCTGGATCTTTTTCTCGTCTATTGTGGTTTTAAACACACACACACGCACACACACACACACACACACACATAAAATAAGCACTTCCCTCAACAAATTTTTAAATGTACAGTATAGTATTGGTAACTATAGGTACAGTGTTGTTCAATAGATCTCTAGAAGTTTTTCATCTTGCCTGATTGAAACTGTATACCCATTGAACAGCAACTCCCCACTTCCTTCTCTAACCAGTCCCTTTAGTCACCATCCTACTTTCTGTTTCTTTGAATTTGACTCCTATTGATGCTTTATATAAAGGGAAAGAATACAGTATTTGTCCTGTGACTGGCTTATTTCACTTGAAATAATGTCCTCACAGTTCATCTGTATTGCAACATACAACAAGATGTCCTTTTTTAAAGCTGAATAATATTCCATTGTGTATATGTACCACATTTTCTTTATCCATTCATCAGTCAATAGTTGTTTCCTTATGTTGGCTATTGTGACTAATGCTGCAATGAACGTGGGAGTGCAGTTGTTTCTTCAAGATTCTTTTTTTCTTTTTTTCAGTCCAAGTTCTGGCTTTGAATAACACATTGACATTGAAGCATATATGATTCCTAAGATGTCAGAAACACCTAGAGACAGCAAACACATTAAAGATAGATTTGCAGGTCTAGTTTATATCCATGTCACAAACTGAACACTACTGAAGTTATTTTGTTATTGTTTGTTTTGCTCAAGCAAAAAGTTTTCAGAGTACATTTTTCTCTCTCCAACAAAGGAAAGAAAAAGAAAAGGAATGTGTTCTTTGCATGTAAACCACTGTATTTAAATAATTTCTTCTGCATAAAAAATTGAAAAATGTCTTCAGAATCAAATAATGCCATTTCATATATAAGACATACATTAAATTGATACTAGAAAAAGCATAATCCACTACAGATCTCCAAAATTAATAAATTCTTACATATGTGTATATATGTGTACATACATACATATATATATATATATGCATGTACATAAACACTTGTATTTAGAGAGCTTTAGAAAATAGATAAAAGAGTTGATAAAGAGCATAAGAATATGCTACAAGAAACAACTTTGTTTAAGGAAAAAGATTTTGTAAGAAAAATAGAATCTCCCTAGTGGAAATTCTGCTTCAGAGGTGGACCAGAATATGCTGTTACCTATATTGAATAAATATAAGGAAACATTCTGAAATATTTGACTTCTGTGACTGAGGTATTAGACAAAAGCTCTTTATATCCTGAAATGCACTTTCAAGCATTCCAAATGTTTTAGTGAGTTGGAAGGACATCAAATTTAGGGTTAGGGTTACATGATAATTTAAGATAATTTATATAAGGTGATGACATGAATGGATTCTGGTAAGGAGACAACAATCTTCAAAACCTAGAGCTCTAGGAGTTGGAAGTTTAATGCCAAGAGTGATAAACAGCCCAGATTGAAAAGAAAGAGTATTTAATAAGCATTTGGGTTAGAAAATATAAAGTTGTCTTTCAGTGTCCTTACTTTGGAGTAACCTGTCTCTTTGAGCTAGCTTATTATAGGTTAAATTCTGAATGAGATTGCCATGTACTTCAGACATTCTTAAACCTGATTTACAGATCATAGGACATACAAAAGCTATATAAAAATACTTGCACCATCAACTGCCTTCAATGTAGAATAGAAATATTACATAAACTAAGCAACTCACTTAAATAATATATACCAATAATTCCATTAAAGAAATCAATGTATTCACATTATCTCAAGATGTTAGTGCTTCCATTTTACCTGGATATTTATGGAATCTTGTGTTTCACAGCTAGGAGGAACCTTAGAGAATATCTTCTCTAATTGCTTTGTTTTATAACTGAACTGAGAGAAGTGAGTTGCACAGAATTCTTGGCCACAATTCATAGAACTTTCAAATTCACACAGTTGATCTTCATTAGTAAACTTGATTTGGAAGACTTTCTCCATTTTTATGCTACTTCTTTACCTCATTGGCAATTTTAGTTAAGTAAGGAAAGATGAACAAGAAATAATAAAGCAATATCTGCTGAATTTGAAGCTCCTACTTAGATTTTAAAAGGATGATTGGAAACTACAATTCAGTATTGGAATTCCAAAACCTGACATTGGTCGTTTCAAAATAAATGGGAGAACTGAAAACTAAAATGCCCAAGAATTCAGAGAATTATGTTAAAGGACACAATGAACCCAAATATCTACACGTTCATTCCAAAGCAGCAGACATCAGAATTACTGGTTACCATAAAAATTAAAACATATACACATATAAACACATCACAATAAAGGTGAAAAACATAGTGATTCTCAGATATTTGGCATCACCATTTCTAACTAATTTCATAATTGTATACAGTTACGTTTGAGTCTATAATAATATTTCTTAAACTCCTGTATACCCCAAATTGTCACTATTCAGAACAATAAAACTCAATTCCCCAGAGATCTACCCTTGGGCAAAATTCACACTTACTATATTCTTTGCTTCATTGACAGTTGGAGCAAAATGATCCTTTATGATCATTGGAAACTTTTAGCCCAGAACTGCAGGAGCTGATATTCTGCTCTCTTAGCTAGACCTGTATTTCCAGAATATTCTGTATGGAGACAAAAGCATATCAAGGCCAAGTATATTCAGAATAAAGTAATGTTCATTGAACAAATAAGAGCATTAAGGTATTGTCCTGATTGAGCTCTGATTCAATGAGAACTCTTCGTGCCTTTGTACCATTTGCTTGGGCTTTTCACTTCTCACTGCTGCCATGCAGCTGATCTCCATTTTACCAAGTATCCCATATATTTCAACTGCCTATTAGATATTACTATCCCAGTATTTCACAGATATCTCAAACTCTGTATGTCTGAAACTAGTCATTATTCTCTCCCTCCACAATAGTGCTCCTGTTTTTTTCTCTCAATCTCTGATTTAAAAAACAAAACAGAGGGAAAAACTCACACAATACATACTCTGAGTCATCCAGGCTAGAAAACTCAAGTGGCATCATCATTACTTTCCTCTCCTAACCACTAATATCTAGTCAGTCACCATGCCCCATGCAGTCTACCTTTTCTATATTTCTTATATTCATCTCTGAGGTTCCATTTGCAGTGCTATTCTGTTAGCATCCTAAGTACTCTCTCTGGGTCCAATCTTTTACCTCTACAAACCATCCTTCCCCTGTTCCGAGAATTAGATTCATAAGATCATGTTACTCCTCTGCATATAAACCTTCAATACATAGGAAAAAATCTTGAAAACCATACTATGCATTTGACACGCTTCCAGGTTTATCCTCCCTGACATCTCCCTGTGTGCCCAAACTACCCTATCTCAGAATAGCTTCAGTTGTTTAATAACTCCAGATACATTGACACCTTTGCTCATGCTATGCTTACTGCCTTTGCTCTGAATGGAAAAATCTCCATATCTCAAGGTGGAATTAACGTTACTTCCTCCTGAAATGTATCCTCTTTATCCAAGAATCACTCCTTTTTGTGTGGTCCCACATGTTTCTTTAATTCTTTTTTGGAGCTTATTTTATTTTATCATGCATTCTTTTTCTTTTAAACATGGAAAGAAGTATGACATGCTGGTGTAGCACACAGTTTTGTGAGGCTGTAGGGAAGGGTGCTCAAGTTCAAATCCTGAATCTACTTACTGTCTAGGTGGCACTGAGAAAGTTGATTGACCTCCCTGAGGCTAATTTCAGCATCTGTAAAATGCAGTTAATAATGGTATATATAAGTCACAGGGCCTGGGCAATGATTAAAAACAAAAGACACTTGTTAAGCATTTTCTTCAGGAACTTGTCCATTCTGAGAGTTCAGTAAACATTAGTCCTGTTCTGTTATTTATTTGTCTTCCAACACCAGTTTATAAATTCAGTGAGAGTTAGGAGACATGTCTTTTCACTTTATTTTCTTTTTCTCTGTTTAATCCCTAGCAGTTTCTTATACATTATCACCACATGATAAATGATGCTGAGAGCTGAATGTAAGGTAGGGCTGGAAGTAGGACTTGATCTAATTAGTGTCTGTATATGCACACTATGAATATTAAATAATACTGACATTAGAAAATATACACATCAATCTAAAAATTTATAATCATAACTCTTACGTTACTCTAAACACAACTATTTATATGCCAATCTTGGTCATTATATATCGCCTACCACCTGTTATTTTTTAACTGCCTTTGATTCTAGGTAGCATTCTCGATAATTTATCAAATAAACTTCATTTGGCTATCCATATATTTGTCTCACCAATAGTTAGGAACTAGCAAGTAAACTCACTATCATTTGGACAGTATTCTGTGTTCTACTAGTCCTAATTTTTTGTTGTTTTTATATGTGTTTTCATTTAGGTAGCATTTCTTATGCCTTTTGAGAGAGGGAAATGTGATTCTACTACTTCCCTATGGAAAACTCTTTGGTGACATTTTTCTCAGGGAAGTTTGAGAATTTTTCTCAAAATTTCAAAATGTTTAATAGACCTGTAGAATCTGGTCTCTGCCTGCTACAGGAACCTCCTCCCTCCTCCCTGTTCTCTGCCACTCTCTAGTCCCTCTTCCTTTTCTTAGTGTTCCTAGAATGTTTAATATCCTTTTTGGCTGGCCCCAGTGCTCCTTCTACTAGCTCTTCCCACTCAGGTCTCAGTTTTAATGTTTCATCCTGCAAGAGGCATCACCACACTCCTGCTCTACTTCTGTCTCTCACAAGTCCTAAGGTAGGTCTCCCATACATATTCTCATATGCCAACCTGTACTTCACACTTGAAAAAATGTTCTGTATTTGTTTACTGTACATTTTCCCCACTGAACTGTTATCTTCCAGTAAAGCAGTGACCTCGTCTGAAATTTTGTAGACTCTGTCATCTATACATAGAGGATACCTGGCACAGACTAGGCATTTAATCAAGATGTTTGAATAAATGGGTGAAGAAATCACTCAGTTGGATATCTAAGTATAGAAAGACATACTGTCTTCAGAGAAAGAATAAGGAAAGACAAGGGAGTGAATAAAGAATGGACATTGAGAAGAGAAGGATACCAAATGGCTTTTTTTTTTCCATAAAGGCAGGGTCTTGATAAAATGCTTAGGGCCTCACTAAGTTGCTGAAGCTGGCTTTGAAATTGCAAACCTCCTGTCTCAGCCTCCTGAGCATGTGCCACTGCACCTGGCTCCAAATGTCCTTCTTACCTCTCTAATAGCCATTATGTTTGTGCCTTTAACAGGAGAATGATTTAAAAGCATTTTCTTTATCCATCTCATTCTGGCCATCTGTGGAAAAGTGCTGTTATTACAAAATATTTTCATCTGTCTAGTAGCATAGTTGTGGCCTATATGTGAAATACTAGGGACTTTGATTCTAAATCATTAACTAGGCTATATTTGTTATATTATTTAAACATTCTGTGCTTCAGTGTTGCAATATGATTTTTCGAAGGATTTTAGTCTATATTCTGAACTATTTTTTTTAAATATTTTTTTAGTTGTAGTTGGACACAATATCTTTATTTATTTATTTTTATGTGGTGCTGAGGATCGAACCCAGTGCCCCACGCATGTGAGGCAAGTGCTGTACCACTGAGCTACAATCCCAGCCCTATATTCTGAACTATTATAAAGTATTATGTCGAACCCTAATGCTTTCCATATTGTTCATGTTAATGTTTCACATTGTTAAATATTTATCAAGGTGTATTCATTCATATAATGTGTGGTTTGTAAGAAAATTTCATCTATATTAATTATACCTTAATACTATCTTAAAAGATTTCTTTAAACTATTAGAATTTTCTGATTAAAAATTATTCCAATAAAGTGGAAAAATTCATATTTTTTAACATTTAGAGGAATCTTTTCTGAAGGTTATGCAAAGGGGAATTGCTATCGATATTTTTCAATAGATCAGATATTTGTGACTTCCTTTTATTTAAATGGGTAATTATGCTATATTGCTAACTAAAGCTTATGTGAAGGTTAAGTGGATCTCAAGTTGATTTTTCCATGTTTTTCAACAATCCAACAGTAATGATATTTAATATTTCAAATTTTTTATTAAAATTTTAAGTAATAATGTTCTGCCTATGAAGATGAAAAATTCTAAGAAATGATTTGACTCAGTTAGCTGTGTGTATGTACAACTTCATCCCCAGTGCTCTGCTAAGGATTATTCCAGTTCTAATGAAATACATTTTCTGTAGTTACAATTGCTCTTTACAAAATTAAGATGATAAACAGTTTTCTCCTCCTAGTATTTGAGGAAGTGGTGCTGTTTTACCAGTTAGGGACCAAAAGTTACAAAAGTCACCTTCAACCAGTTTATAGACAGTTAGGTATAGAGTGTTAGTCAGCTTTTTGTTACTGTGACTAAAATACCTGACAACAACAACGTAGAAGAGGAAAGATTTTTTTTGGCTTGTGATTGCAGAAAATCATTCCATAGTTGGTCTTCTCCAAGGTAGAAACAACACATAGTGGAAGGGTATGTGTTTGATAGAGAGCTGCTCAAGCTCATGGCAGCCAGGAAGCAGAGAGAAAGAACAAGCAAGGCAGGGACAAGATATGGTCCCCAAGAGCATGCCCCTAGTGACCTACTTCTCCAACATGTACTGCCTACAATTATCACCCAATAGTCCATTAAAATTACTAATCCATCAGATGGATTAATCCATTGTTGAAGTTATGGTCTCATAATCCTTATAATCCTTTTTTTTTTTTTTTGCTTCTGAACATTGTTATATTGTCTAACACATGAGCTTTGTGGGGAACATTCAAGATCCAAACCATAGCATATAGCTACCTAAAATAATCAAAATCTATACCCAATGCACCTAAATATGTGCAAGGGAAGTATGTTATAAATGATAAACTCCTATATAAATGCAAAATAATGGTGGTAGAATTATTTGTAATGTTAGATTATAAACTACTTGAGGATAGAGATTAATATTTTAATGATCATTGTGTAAACCACAATGTTTAGAATAATGCCAGCCAGTACCTTGCATTTAGTGGCTGCTCAAAAACTAAAAATTTCCTAAATGAATAAATATATGAAAAAGAATGATATTGTTCAGTTCTTTTTTTATGTGCGGTCCCATCTAAGATTTGGTGACATGGTTGAAATTCTGAAAGATTTCAGTGCTGACTCATGCCATTTATCCCTTTTACCAAGTAATCACTTTGAAGATAAGTGAAGGACTTAGAGACTGGGCTGCTTTCCATTTGTTATTCAAAGATAAGCAATTCCCAGATTTTTTTAAAATTTCTCACTTTGGTGCACAGACAGAATTTCTGAAATCAGTTTTTGTTCTATAAAAACAAATTTATGAAATTGTATATAACTACATGAACATGTTTTAGTGAGTGAAAAATTGTGTTAGGATAAATGGGGAACATAAAATTTTGCCTTTTTTGTTATCTATTGCTTTTTCTCTGTTTTTATAGATGTTGAGCTTTCTGAAATATACAAACAATTTAGTAATTTGCATTGCAAATAGATTGTAAGTAAGTGACCTTTGCAGTGTTTCTGCCTAGCAAGTCCCTAGCATGAGGCTGGATTTTTTTAATGGAAGAAAAGCTAGATATACTCCTTTAATTCTGTGCTAAGATATGAAGAATATTTTCTCAGTTCTGCTACATTTAAACAGTATGTTTAACATACTTAACATATTCTTGATAATCAAAAATATATGATGATAGTGTCAAAGGGAAAATTAGAATGTATGTAAGCATTATGTTCCCTTTTATGAGTAAAAAGAAAATAGAGTCTTTCAAAAATGTTATTAATTCTTTCAGGTGGGTTAATATCAAAATGGCCTAAAGATTTGAAAGATTTAATGTCACCCGTTAGCCTGAAAGAGTTTGTTGTATTGCTAATGTGAATGCTAATAGTTAAATAGAGTAAAAGAGAACATAGGTAGGGAGCATCTCATTTTAAAAATCATAGTGTATTCCATAAGTGTCAGCTGCAAAGTAATTTTCCAGAAATGGTCTGATTTCCCCATCGACTTTCATTGTAAAACTAGAGCTATGTTCCCATAGAAAATAAATTTGGCCCCAGGTTATAATAAAACACTGAAGAATTCAGAAAACCCTATAAAATCAAGTATTTCAAGACACAATTATCAGTTCTTGATAAAAAAAATTCTATCACAAAATATTAATACACTGGAGTGGATCTTAAACTAGTATACCACAGACAGTGTTATTATCCTCTGTCTACAAATTCCAAGTCTGTTACTTTTTATTTGGGTACTGAGGATTGAACCCAGGGGCACTTTAACACTGATCTATATCCTCAGTCCTTTTTATTTTTATTCTGAGACAGGGCCTAAGTTGCTGAGGGTCTTGGTACGTTGTTGAGACTGGCCTCAAACTTGCAATCCTCCTTCCTCAGCCTCCAATGTAGCTGGTATTATAGGCATGCACCAACACACCCAACTTCCTCTAATTTAAAAAATTGACTTGGTTCTCTTTATTTTTCATGGTTAGCACACTTAACTTTCTGTGAAACATTCTTTTTTGTTGTTTTTTGTTTTAATTTGTTTCATCGTCCTAAGGGATTAAATACGGGGGCTCTTTATAACTGAGTACATCCCCAGTCCTTTTCCTTTCCTTTTTTTTTTTAATTTTTAGACAAGATATCACTAAGTTGCTGAGATTCTCACTAATTTGCTAAGGCTGGCCTGGAATTTGTAATCTACTTGCCTCAGCCTTCCAAGTCATTGGAATTACAGGCTTGTACCATCAGGAAGTATTTGTGCTTACATTTGTTGAAGAGTGCATATAGGTAACTATAATTGGAAAAAAGGGGTCTTATCAAGGCATGTTTGTTCAGATTCTTCTCTGTGCTATGTATCTCCAGAGATAAAGACAATTATTTTCTGTGTGTATGGGATGGACCATTCGGGATTAAGGGTCTTATGACCTGCTTCAGAGGCATTGTCAGAAAATTCTTTTCCACTTGCTTTAGGGGAGAACCATGAAGGGAAGGTATAAGGGAACTTCCTGCTTCTGCTATTTTCTCAAATGGCAAAGTACCATATTTTCAGGATAGTGTATCTGGAATCTGATCACTTTCTTCCTTCTTCCTCCATCTCCTTCCTCCCCTCATTTGGTATGGATATATATACACATATATAGTTGACATACATATATATGTGTGTGTGTGTGTGTGTGCGTGTGTGTGTGCATATAGTTGACATGTGTGCTTATACATATATATATATATAAATATACACACAAATATACATATAATTCACAATAGCCTCTTTATTTCTATATAGCATATGAATATTTAAAAAGAAAAAAAATATAGTTCTTTTACTCTAAGTTTTTTGTTGCTATTCATTTCTACATTATGTTACTCATAAAAAAATATGTGGTAATTTTCTACCTATGTGCTTTCATTTAGCAAACATGATCTGACAGATATAGCCTATATGGTTATATATTAAATAGTCTCCTTATTTTAAAGATTTTCAAACTTACTAGTCAATATGACTAGCAATTCAGTATACAGCTAGCCAGAGACCAATTCATATGTTGAAGATCTAACCATCCAGTACCTGGAATGTGACTGTATTTGTAGATAGGGCCTTGAAAGAAATAAATAAGTTAAAAGGAAGTGATTAGGGTGTGCCCTAATCCTATATGATTGGTGTCCTTCAATCTTAACATCTAATGATGCCTCTGAAGTACTATTGGATCATGTTCCTTAACACAAAGCTACAGCTTTACAAAGAGTGCAAGAGACCAGTATGAAAAACTGTCCACAATGCACAACAACATGGTGAAGCTCTATGAGAATCTTGGAGAGTACTTCATTTTTGACTCGAAGACAGTAAGCATAGAAGACTTTTTTGGTGATCTCAGCAACTTCCGTACTCTGTTTCTGGTGAGTAATATATCTGAAAGCATTACAAATCCTGTTGCTTTTATTGTTAAACTTCTATTGGCATTTTATATACCTATTGACTATATTGATATCATGTTATAATCCTTTAACAGGAATTGACAGATATTTTATACCTGTGACAAGAATAAAAATTGTTGACTGGCTTAATGTATTATGGGGACCTAACTGAATTGCCTTTAACTTTAGGTATACATGGGAAATTTTCTACCAAAATTTTATAGGAAATAAATGAATTGTTACTTATATGATCCTAATTTTTATATAGCACAATATTATAATTTCACTTAGCTTAAAAATTAATGTCCAAAAATCATCTTCTTTGGGAGGCTGAGACAGGAGAATCGCGAGTTCAAAGCTAGCCTCAGCAACGGTGAGGCGCTAAGCAACTCAGTGAGACCCTGTCTCTACATAAAACACAAAATAGGGCTGGGGATGTGGCTCAGTGCTCGAGTATCCCTGAGTTCAATCCTCAGTACCGAAAAAAAAAATCATCTTTTAATTAATACATTAAAATGCTATGATTTATAAAAAATTCTTCTACAGCCTAAATGAGAAACTGATTTTAAATTGGACAATATAAATGACCTTGAATATCTAAAGTTATTTTCAAAATGTGGGCTTTTGTTTTAAACTATAACTATTGAGAATAATAGTAAATGTTACCATTAATTCGGAATGAACAGTTAGGTACATGTTATACTATGAGGAAGGAAAAAGCTTTGCTACATAAATGCTGTGTTAATTCATCTCTTCAGAATTCAGTAAAGAAATAGAAAATGCTGCATAGATTGATTATGATGGAATCAGAAATATATGTACAATAATTGATATCAAACAGGTAAAGGTTCATATATTTGAAAGATCTCTAGTGATTATCCCGAATGGGAAGATCAGTTAGCAAACAAATCATTGTAGTTTGAGGTATGTTTCTCTTCCAGAGCAGTTATTTGTTAAATAAGTTTCCCTCTCATAGTCAGTGATGCCCCATGACATCATTTGATTTGGGTATGACTTATACAATCCATGTGATATGAATATACTTATAGAAACCAAATTGTTTTCATATACTAACCCAGGACATACAAATCAGGGCATGTGCCAACAGTTAAATGAGCAACTTTGTTAACAGAAGCTACAAGCTACATCAAAACTTTCATAAATATTATCATTGGTTTTCATTTTTGCTGAGAATGTTAGCTGATATTGGTCTTTGTTCCTTAACAGAGATACTTATTTATATTTTTAGCTGACTACTAATTAGTAGAATGTGTTCTACTTAGCAATAAGAGGGTTAAGATACAATAATAGTCAAATTATTTTCAAAATTAAAGAGCTATGAATACAGTTTGAACACATAAGCACCCAGATTATATCTACTTTGATTATTTTCAATAAGGAAAGAAAAAGTACAGTACTCTTCCCTTTTTTTGTATTTTTTAATTTCCATAGTTTCAGTTATTCACAGTGAACTGTTGTTATAATATCAAATGGAAAATTCAAGAAGTTAAAAAACTCATGTTTCAAATAACTTTTTTTTTGTGGTGCTGTGAATTCAACCCAGGGCCTTGTGCATACAAGGCAAACACTCTACCAACTGAGCTATATCCCCAGCCCTCAAATAAATTTTATAATAGTTCATTGTTATAACTGTTTTATTTATTATAAGTTATTTTTTATGTTACTATGCCTAATTTATAAATTAAACTTTATAACAGTTACGTTGGTATAGGAAGAAACATATTTGTTTAAATATATACAGATACATATATACACATATATACACAGATCTATAGATAACATATATACACATATATACACACACACATATATATATATATATCCAGCTGTTGCTGCATTTTTAAAGCACAATTTATGTTTAGAACCTATATCTAGTCATATTAGCTAGATGCTTAAAAGACTTGCTAAGAACTATTCTTGTTATTTTTCAATCATAACTTTTAAAAAATAAACCCAATTCTGTGTCCTTTTGCAAAACAAAATATATGACTTAAGTAAGTCATTTATCCTTTCTAGTTATGCATTTTGTGATGTCCTTGTTTTAGTTTTTTATTTGTCTTTTTTGAAAATGAAAGGCATTGAGTACTGATCTCTAAGAACGTCCATTTTAGTGGTCTGAGTCATGGTAAGAATTTCAAAAATGGCAGTCATATGGATTATGTCTTTTTTGGCTATCTTCACTGCATATTTAGCTTAATACAAAGGAAGAACTTCTCATTAATCTTTTTCATTGTAAATAACCTGACATTATTATGTCTAATTTCATGAACATTAAACTTCTTGACCTGTTTTGATTTGAGTTTCAAAACAAGTAACCAAATCTAACAATGTGTCAACTAATCTCAAATTCTTACTAATGTAGTCCAGGCCAGCTATTGCCATTTGTGCCTTACATACACTACTGCTACCACTTGCATCTATAAAATTTTAACAATGTATTGTCATTAGAATTGGATGTACAACTTATTAGCAGTTTGTAACTTAGCTTGAACATGTAACCTCTCTGGGTATTGGTTTCCTGATCTGTAAAATATGGATGATATCCCTGCCATGTCTTCTCACCACTATGTGAAAAGACTTTGTAAACTTTGCTGAGCAGATGTAGATTATTAGTAGCCATTCTCTGATCTTTCTTGCAATTATTTATTAAGAAACAACTTGATTTTTATAATGTTCTCGTCCAGAGATGAAAGGAAGAGACTGTCATTGATAGTCTCTGTCCATGAGTGGAGAAAATAAAGTAAATGCAGTATTATTGGATAAGTAAGTGCCACCATAGTAATACATTGAGGTCTGATATTAATATGAGGGAGGAACTGCCTAATTCTGCTTGCATTGTCCAGAGAAGGCTTCATAGAGAATTTGACATTTGGGTAGAGTCTGGAAAATGCTAGGAGTTTGACAAGCAGACTTTGACAATCAGGTTTAAGGATTTTACACTTGACTTGTAAGCAGAAGACTCCTAAATCAACATCACCAACTTCAGTCAATCACTTGTGTTCACCATGTTCCTGTTTCATAGTGAGATTGAAGTGATTTCACTCTCCCAGGGGAGAGAAGAACCCTGAAAGAGAGACAAAAATTGTAATCGCCTCAAGTTCCCATTTTCTTAGTGCTTTGTGTGTTTGGCCTCAGGGTTCTTAGTGCTAAAAGCATATTGGACTATAGATGGAAGCAATAAAATACCAGTAGTGCTGAGAAGAAAATAAGAGTTCTGATTCATGTGCTACCAAAAATTACTTCTAAATGAGCTCAGAGTTTCATCTTGGGAGATCTATTTGGCATGTGTAGCATAAACAAAATGCACATACCAAAATTCTTCCTCAGAGAGAGAGATAGTCTCTAAAAGATACAAAAAACAGAAATAAACAAAAGGAGTTGACATTATGGATTAAGACCTTTTTCAAAATAATCACATTCAGATGAATGAATGCAGAATTGGATAATCCCCATATAACTCATATATTACTCAGCTAATGAGGATATTAAAGGTATTCAAAACAAATGTGCACTATATTGGTACAGAGATATATGTTATTTGAAACACAAATTTAGACTTTCTAGTTAGTTTTTCTGGGATTTCATCAGAGTTTTTAAAACTGCATATAATCTAGGCAAGATTAATTAACAACCATGAAATTCAAGTTGAATATTGTGTAGAAGAAAATTAAATTCCATATTTATGCAATGTATAAACATCTTGTTTGCTCATTCTCCTTTATGCTTCAGTCATTCTACTAGTTCAAATAGTTGACTGCACAAACAGTCCTTTTTTCTTTTGAGATATTTTGAATAGAATATTCAAAATCAGTGAACCTTATATGTTTCACCACCATACAATATCTTGCTTTGGCATAAAAATTAATTTCGGCTGTTGGGAAAGTGTTTGAGGCAAGTATTATACTTCAATAACTTTCATAGCTCCAAATAAATTATAGAAAATACTTCTCTTTTAAATCTGTCAGTTTCCTGCTGCTTCTGTATGTTTTTGTTTTGTTTTGTTTTTAACAAACAATATGTTACCCAGGCACTCAATAAATATTTCTTGTATGTGTCCCCATTCTATACCTCATACACTAAAAATATAGGGATAAGGCTTTGTAGAGTTATTAGATGCATTGACATAACTTAGAAAGAAAATGTTGCCATTAGTATTAATCATGCTAGCAGATTTC
The DNA here is from genome assembly GCA_028644305.1 of Xerus rutilus. Lineage (NCBI taxonomy): Eukaryota > Metazoa > Chordata > Mammalia > Rodentia > Sciuridae > Xerus > Xerus rutilus. The sequence continues at coordinate 48,008,260 of CM053417.1, read as the reverse complement.
CCCTGAACAAAATAAATACATGCAATAGTTTATTTGATAAATAAACATTGGAACAGCTCTTAAATGAACATTAAAATGGCTGCATTAGGAGACTAAGTAATACCAAATAATCATGGTGTTTTATGCCATTGTTCAGTCTTGTTGCTTCTACCTCCTAGATGTCTTTTTAATCTGTCCATTTGTCTCCAAGTTCACTAACACTGTTTTAGTTCTGGGCCTCCTGTATCACTTAGCTGGACTAAACAGTGACCTTATGGCTGGTATCTCCATCTCTGGATCTGCATTTATCCATTTGTGTGTGTGCTCTTGCGCGTGTGTGTGCACACTCGCTCACAAGCACAAACCCCCCCCCCTTTCTTTCTTTTCAGTACTGGAGTGCTGAGGATTGATCCCAAGGCTTCACAAGTGCCAAGCAAGCCCTCTACCTCTGAGCTACACCCCAGCTCCTCATCTATTTCTATTTCTAATTTTTAATCTATTTATCACATTGTAGCCAAATTAAAAACAAACCAATATTTAAAAAGATAATATAATTTTACTATTCTGACTTAAGATTCTTTCATGACTTCCCTATGCCCTCATGATAAATCTGATCTTTTAAAAGTTGAAGTGGCTTACAAAAGAACTATGCTTTAAGGCCAGGTCATCTTATGGTTGGTCTTGAATGAGCCACATTACTTATTCACTCTCTTCTCAGACTGGGAAACCTCAAATCTGGAAAGTAGAAGCAGCACAATTCACAGCAAGTTCCTTAGAGGACCAGAGTCTTGCAGAACAGAGAGCAACTTTAGAAACACTATCAAAACTACAGGGAGGCTGAGGCCAATGTGTAATTGTCATTATGCCTTAATTGCTCCAAAAACTGGAAAACCATTGGAAATTATGATAACAAAGGTCAAAATTATGCCAGTTCTCAGGGATGTTCTTCCTCTTATTGCAAGGAATTGTTCTTTTAAAATCTGAACTTTTGGAGAGCTCCCTGTGTAGCCATATTGGCTAATGGAGATACTTAATTTTGAGAAACTCTCATCTCTCTGAAGCCAACTTTCCCTTTACAAGGCCTCAGTCATGTCTAAATCTAAACTTTAATTGGAAAAGCAAAGTGAGCATCTGCACTTACTTAGATTCAAAAGACTAAATTGATAATATACAGAAAATTTTATTCATTCATTAAAGGCAATTTGCCTTTAAAGAAGTGAGGATGAATTTTTGCATAAAAAGATTGTGCATATAATTCCTGATCCAAAAAGACTTAAGTTATTTTGACACATTTTAAAACCTTTAATTCATAAAGCTCCTGACATTTAAAGGAAACTCTAGTGCAGTACTGTGTTATAAAAATGGTGGACTTACATAAGAAACCAAATATATTTTTAAACCAAATAGGGTCTTAATCAGCAATATAAACTGTTATCTAGAATTCTGTTATCAGAAATCTCTATTACATGCCACATAAGTTGATTTCTCTTTGCTTTGCCAATAAAGTGGTAATTAATATTATGAAAATGACCTTGAGAAACTGCAAGACCCTGATGTGCCTCTTAAATAATTTAGTTTTCTTTGTAAGCTAAATGTCTCCAAGTCTCATCACATGGGAATTCAAAGGGAGGTTGCCTTAGTAACAATAATCCAAATAGTCCAAATTATCTTGTCTTTCCCCTCTTAGGCAGGACTCAAGCTTTTGCAGTCTCCATTGCCACACACACATCTGGAGTCATCTCATGCATGCTAAAAAATTGTCCTCTACAGTCACCATTTGACATTTTATCACAAACAAGCTACTCAATACTACTATTCTAGAGTGATAAGAATATAGCATTGAACATCATAAAGTCCCTGCTCCTCCTATCTTGCTATAGCTCTGGTTGCCCTCAGCTAAAAACTTTTTTTTCCTGGATAAGCTTCTTGAGGTCACCTTCAATAAAAATGCTATATGTGGGCCAAGGGTGATTTCTACTGCTTCAGTTTTGACACCAATACTTGAAGTACCCCTGTGGTATTACACTCAGTACAGAACTAGCCATGTGTCACAGGATACTTCAGAAACAGTTCCTTTCACTTCTCTTCTGATCCCTTTCTCCTTGGAGGCTTTGGAAAATGTTTCAAGTCTTAGAGATCTGAAGGGGATCCTAATACCATAAACCCATCCTTTGCCCTCCTTCCTCCCTTTTGTTCAGGTACCTAGGCATGTATCTTCCTTTTCCTAGAAGCCAGGAATAAATAAAATGCCAGCGTAAATCCTTTCATGCAAATAGAGCCCTAAGGGCCCACCAACTCCCTCTAGTTAATCACATACACCCAGATAATTCCCTTTGAGCTCAGCTGGGACCACCCTGGCTACATAGCCTTAGGTTTATTTTGATCTATTGCAACTGTTTGAAAATAGGCGATCCATGTAAAATATATGGTAACTCTATTAAGTACAATATTTGACCAGAATACCTCATTCCCCAGCTGTGCTGGAGAACACACTTTACTGTATTATATACAGATATCATTGAATTTATCTTTGGAAAAAGATGTCACCTATCAACTGCTATATTCTCTTTGACTGTTTACTTTGAGCCAGAAGTGGATGTCCTATTTTTCTGATATGATTGTTCTTTGTATATAAAAGTTAAATGTTATATCATAAAGAACTAAAGGAATATGTAATAATGGTACACATAGTTTAAAGAAAACTCAAATTCCCCAACATCATAAAAATGCCTACTGGTATGAATGGTTTTAAAATATGTATACATTTTAGATTAACATTATAAAACTGAGAAGTATCATAAATGTTTCTAAAAATAGTTCTAAAAATTTTCAGAATTTTCTATGGCAAGCTAAATTTCGCCCTTTAAAAATCCATGACAATGTAATAGTTAACAATGAAAATATTAACAAAATCCTTTCAATGCCTTCTGAAGTCTAGTAAGAATTAGATCCAGGAAATAAAATGCAATATCTAGTTCTGGCAACACTTCATACAGGATTTTTCACAGAAGTTTTCCCCCAAAAGAAGTTACTATTGAATTATGTCCAAATACCAGGAAGTTGCAAAGTTATTAGATAATGAAGCAAGTGTAAAAGCTGACCTTTTCCAAGGATCTTGAGATTGACCAAAGGTACTTTAGGATATCTCAAAGGTATGTATCAAAGCAAGCCTATTATCACCTGAGCATGAAGATCTTTGAGGTTAATGCTACTGGTGCTCTTCTCAGCTTGCTGAATATTTCTTCATTCTGCTTCATCTTTCTTCACTAATCAATTTTTTTTTATCAGAAAAGGAGTTCTAGCCCCTGTGTAAGGCAGTAAGAGGCAGGACTCTTCCATTGTATTATGCCCACTGAGCTCTTTGTCTGCTATACCCATTCCCTCTTCTCCTCCATCATTCCTCCAGTTGTTGATCAGCTTGTTTGAGTTACTTCCTCTAAGAAGCCCACCCTAATACTCAGAATTTGGTCATGATAATCCTTTCCATAGAATTTCATTCTTCCATAACAGCACATTTTACCCTGTAATGTATTCTCCAGATCCTCATTGATTAGCACTATGATTACCCTACTATGAGCCAAACAGTGCTAATAACAGGAAATGTATTGAATGATTCAAAGCATTAAGAAAACAGTGAGGGGCTGGGATTGTGGCTTGGTAGTAGAGCGCTTGCCTTGCATGCATGAGGCACTGGGTTCGATCCTCAGCACCACATAAAGATAAATAAAATAAAGATATTGTGTCCATCTACAACTAAAATATATATATATAAAAAGAAAGTGAATGAACAGAGCAATCAACAATTACAAAAAATTCAGAATGATTGCCCACTGGATCCCCAGTTTAGTGGGAACAAATAGTAATAAAGAAATATGATAAATATATACAAAGAGCATGTAAGCACAGGGGAGAGACACATTTCATTCTGTGTGATTTAAGGAAAGCGTGAAAGACAAAGTGACTTGTGAACTGGATGTGATCTTTCTTTTGCTACTGTATGACCTTTCATGTTCAAAGAACTCCTTTCCTTTTTGTTCTTCCTAACCTCATTTTGGTGTTTAAGTTTAGTGGTAAATATGTGTTGTCTCCTAGTGTCCCATGCTGAGTTCAAAGTGGAAAAACAGCTATTTTATTGCCAGAAAAGCAGTTATCAGCTAATTATTATGATCTAAAGGTTATCCACCATATGCTTGGATGTAACCAAGCTTCAATTACTTCTTATTGACTGACAGCTGTCCTGAACAATAGGACAATCAATGCAGATTATCTAGGGCAAAAGAAACTGCTGAAGGACTGATTCCTGTGGTGTTAATTTAGACCAGTGCTTCTCACCAATGGACATTTGGCAAGGTCTGGAGACATAACTAAGGAGGAGGTGCTACTGGCATTTGTGGGTAAAGCTAGGGATGCTGCTAAATACCAGTAATGTATGGGATAGCCTCCCTCAACAAAGGAATATCTGGCCCAAAGTATTAATAGTGCTGAAGTTGAGAAACCCTGTTTCAGAGTTATCTGCTAAGGATTTGGTTTTTTAGGTATCCTTTGGAACATAATATGCAGTGATCAAAATCATTAAGAAAAATCTGTACTAGTAAATTAATCATATTGATTTAATGTTTTAATGATAATTTCAATTTTGGGGGGTACCTGGGATTGAACTCAGGGTACTTGACCACTGAGCCACATCCCCAGCCCTATTTTATGGTTTTTTTTTTAAGTGTCTCACTGAGTTGCTTAAACCCTCCTCATTGCTGAGGCTGGCTTTGAACTCTTGATTCTCTTGTCTCAGCCTCCCAAAGTTCTGGGATTGCAGGCGTGTGCCACCGTGCCTGGAGATAATTTCAATTATTGATTTGATCACTGCATTGTTTTATTTCTTTCTTTTTATGTGTGGTGCTAGAGATCAAATCCATAGCCTCATGCATGCCAGGCAAGCACACTACCACTAAACTACATCCCCACCCAAGTTACTGATGTTTTCTGTATCATTAAAAGATGTCCTGGTTCATAGAGCTTGTAAAATTTTCTTCTTATAATTCATGTCTGCAAATTGTAGGAAAATTAGAAAATATAGATATAAAAAGAAAGAAATGAATTGAAGTTTCACCAAAAGATAATATGAGTACCTTGGCAAATATACAGCCAGGCAATTCCCTGTGCATCTATGTATGCATTTAGATTGTGAATTTGTTTTTATTAAAATAATAACAAAGTCTTATGAAAATGTGGTCCTAAATTATTTGGGGGCCTATACCTATATGGAAATGTCCATCAACATTCAGTGGTTACTGCCATTGGGTATGTCTTCAGTTGTGAACAAAAATCTTAATTAGCTTATTTCCTGATGTCCTTTTACAAACACCTTGTCTTAAAGCATGAATAATTATGACTATTGGAATCTACCTGTAAATGGACCAGTGAAACCTTGTTTTCTCTTTTTCTTTTTTGTATAATACACTCATCAAACTGCCCCTTAGCAAAGGGTCTTTAATTAGTAATTGATGACTGGCTAGCTAGTCCAATTCAGTATTTGCTTAGCACTCAGCTATTTGTCTCTGCTGTGTGCTTTGGTTTCAAAATTATTTACCACTACTAGGGTGTCTTTCCATTTATGTAGACAAATTGTTAATAATATAAAAGTTTATAATTAATCACAAAAATCCTTAACAAAAGTAATATTATGATTTAAAATGAGAACAAGTGTCTTGACTGTATCTGTGTATGCATTTTGTTTTTCTTATGTTTCCTCTCATTTTCTTCCTGAATCAAATTTCTTACATCATGAGATATAGTTTCTTAAACTCTTCTCTCCTTTTTTTAGACCTAAAACATGATAATGTTAATGATGAAACAACTATTTTTGTTCATGTATCACTTTTGATTTCAGTTTCTGCAGACGTTTGGTTTCCTGATATTCAGAATCTTCTGGCTTTCTTCATGGGGCTATTGGACAGATCAGAGAATGCATAGTATTCCTAAAAGGCCTGAGAATAGACCAATCATCCATTCAAATCTTGGAATTTTTGAAATGGAAGATGCACAATGTTGATTATTATTTAGGGATCCTATAAATTCCTGGTTCAAACTAACAGATTACTCAATGGTATAGTTGTAGTCATTTTAGTTGATTTATCAGATTTCATAAATAGTGCACAAAAGAGCCAAACTATTTATTTTCATGTGTCTTTTTTCTTTCTTTTTTCTGTACTAGGGATTAAACCCAGGGACAATCTGCCATGGAGCTATAGCTATACCACCAGCGTCTCTAAGTTCCTTAAAGCCTTGCTAAATAGCTGAGGCTGCCGTTGAACTTTTGATCCTCTTGCCTCAGCCTCCCCAGTCTCTGGAATTACAGATGTGCTCCATCACACCCAGTTATACCCAAAATTATCTTTCCTGGAGGCAGTATAGTTTGGAACAGTGTGTGCATGTATATGTATATGTAAAATATATACATATTTTTCCCTCTCAATTGTCTTTGATTTGGGAATGAGAAATTGAAAGCCTCAGGTACAACAGCAATTAAGAAGAGCTAAACAGGGGCTGGGGTTGTGGCTCAGTGGTAGAGTGCTTGCCTAGCATGCGTGAGGCACTGGGTTCAATCCTCAGCACCACATATAAATAAATAAAATAAAAGGTCCATTGAGAACTAAAAAATATTTTAAAAAAAGAAGAGCTAATCAAAGAAAACCACCACTGAGCTGGCAGGTATAGTGGTGCATACCTGTAATCCCAATGACTTGGGAGGCTGAGACAGGAGCATCACAAGTTTGAGGATAGCCTCAGCAACTTAATGAGATCCTGTCTCAAAATTAAAAATAAAAAGTGTTGGGGATGTAGCTCAGTGATAAAGCAGCTCTGGGTTCAATTCCCAGTACCCAAAAGAAAAAATTTTTAAAATATAAAAAAGAAGAGCTAAACAGATAATTATCTAAAATGTGGTTACAAAGTATATGCTTTTTCATTTAAAATAGATTTATAAATAAAAATGCTATTTAAGATGATGCCTTTGTAGTACATCCTAATCATGTGGATGTTTTTCATACTATATTAAAAGTTTACAAATAGAATATTTTCAAAGAAATGTATTTCTATAGTTGTTGAACATTGCTTAGGCAAAATATATATTTAGGTAACCCTTTAGGTAACAGGATTTAATAAATAGACCAAATTAATTTATAAGTATTACTGTAACTGCTTGCATATGTAGATATTACAGTCAAGTATTTTTGTGTCTGAAGGTAATTGCTTTAATTCTGCTTTTAAACAGACAAGCTTGTTTCAGTGTTTGCTTTTCCATAGTGTTGTCAGGATGCCTTTGGCTGCCAAATGAAATTTTAACAAAAATTGGCTTAAAAATGTGGTTTTACTGTCTCATATCACAAGAGGGATGGAGAGAGAGGCAGTTAATTCAATATCTTAGTGATATCATCTAGGAAACAAGACTTTCCAGATATATCTGTTTTGTCATTGTTACCATTCTGTTTCTTTGTTGCAAAATGGCTGCAGTTTTTCCAGGCACCTCATGGAAATATGATGATATCTAAGAAAGAGGAGGATATTGCCTCTCATGAAGTTATTTTGTATTAGAGAGAAAAACTTTTCCAGAAGCCTCTAGGCAGTTTTTTTCCCTTTGGATTGTGTTTCCTAGAATTGGGTCTCATGCTCATCCCTATACTAATCACTGTCAAGGAGAATCTTAGTGTAACTGTGATTCACACTGTGTCTAAAATAGGGCCCTTCCCCTGAACATGTGGCTGTGCAGAGAGTGAGCAGCCAAACCAATCTGGGGCTTTGCCAGCAAGCAACGTTGGGGTGGAACAAATAGGGGTAGGCTACAAAAAGTATCTCTAAAAGAGACGACACAAAAGTAAACTGTTGACCAGCATTGTCAAAAGCTCCAAACTGGCAAAATACAAATTAATGTGTTTTATTTGTGAAATGCATACTTGTGTTTATTTATGTAGTTAAAACTACTTTGGGAAATATGAACATAAATAGAAAACATAATGTTATGGTTTAGATGTGGTGCCCCCCAAACTCATGTGTGAGGCAATGCAAGAAGGTTCAGAGGAGAAATTATTGGGTTGTGAGAGTCTTAACCCAATCAGTGAATTAATCCCTGATGAGATTAACTAAGAGGTAACTGGAGGCAGGTGGGGTATGGCTAGAGGGAGTGGTCACTGGGGACATGCCTCTGGGGTATATATTTTGTATCTGGAGAGCGGAGTCTCTCTCTTCTTTCTGATCATCATATGAGCTGTTTTCCTCTGCCACACTCTTCCACCATGATGTCCTGCCTCACATTAAGCCCCAAGGAATGGAGCATGGTGTCTTTGGATTTATACCTCTGAGACTATGGGCCTCTAAATAAACCTTTCCTCCTCTACAGTTGTTCTGGTTGGGTCTTTCAGTTGCAGCAGCAAAAAAAGCTGACTCAAACACACAATCCATTAGTTTTCAAGTTAGCCTCTCCTGTTTGTGTTTTGTCTTTGGCTAGAAAATACTTTTAGGAGACAGTTCTGCTTTTCTAGCTTGCTTGCTTACATTATTGCTTTTTCTCATTCATTCATTTATTCAACGATTATTTATTGAGTGCCTACTAAGTGACAAGACACTATTCCAGTCAATAGCATGGTGTCTTTAACTTACTTAAGTAAATTAAAACAGGCAAAAATCTCTACCCTTGTGGTGCCTGAGTTGTAATGAGGGAGAGTGATAATAAACTATAGACATAATTATTAGGAAAATTATTCTACATGTTCAAATATAAGTGACATAGAAAGAAGAAATCATGTCAAATGGAAAGGCCAAATGATAATGGCTGGAAAGATTCAACAGTAGTTACAAAGTTCCATTGTACAATCAATATTTTAAACTGAGATTTAAATTCTGACATTATAAATTTGTCCTTAAATGCAGAGTTTTCCAATTTAGAAGACTCCACTGGTTATATTTGGATGATTTTCATCAGCTGGGTATACTTATATGGTATAGAAGAAATAAAAATGAATTCTATCCCACTTGAGAGGAAGAGTCTTACCAAGGGCTCTATCAAATCAGTTAAATAATTGTAACTTAATCTTCTGTAATATGGAGAATATGCAAATAAAGAATTTAGCCTAGGAGTGTGACACACTCCCTACTTTTTTAAAAAATTGTTTTAGTTGTTGATGGATCTTTATTTTATTCATTTATTATTTATATGTGGTGCTGAGGATAGAACCCAGTGCCTCACACATGCTAGGCAAGTGCTCTACCACTGAGCCACAGCCCCAACCCCCACACTGCCTACTTTTAAGTTCAAAACTTGAAAGATGTCTGTGAGAAGACATCCGTCCTTTTTCCAATGCCGTTCTTGTCTCTGTTAATTAAGCATGTTAAAGCCTTTTCCTTTTTTAGAGAAAATAAAGCAAAACATTATTTTTGCTAGTAAAAATACTAATTTTAAAAATACCAATTCAATTTCAATGTCTATTTCTTCCACAAGGTAACCCCGATATCTTATTTAGGAAGATAGACATTAACATCCTCAAATGGATTTCTCGACAGGAAGCTCTGACAAAAGATGAGATGTATAGCAAAGCATGTAGTGGAGTAAAAGCATATTTTTAGTGCCAAGAGTATGAAAAATTATAAGGAACTTACAAAGACATTTAGTTCATCTTGGATTCCTTCCCCCTGGTCCTTGTTCACTGCCAACTGTCAGCTAGTTGATCTGATAAACTAATGCAGTACTAATGTGTCACTCATTCTGTATTACATACATGCCCTTTAAATTCAGGACAATGCTTCAATGCAGCAAAGCAATTCTGTCAAGAACTTCCTGCAGCTCAGCTAGCTCATGGAAGAAATACGTGGAAAAAGGCAGCCTTTCTTCTACCGCTGAAAGAGCATCAGCTAAGTAGCTGTCTAATCTTTCAAGGTCTAGGATTCCCCTCCTCCATTAAAAAAAATTAACCTGTTGTGGTCTCATAATCCAGCTTTATTGTCTTTGTTTTTCAAATTGGGACCATTTTTGGAGTGGCCTCTCCATTGAAATAGGTCAGGTAATGGGCCACCCAAAACCCTTAGGTCAAATCCAGCCATCCTCTCTTTTTGTAAATAAAGTTGTATGGAGCCAACTCATTTTTTTCTGTTATTTGTGGCTGCTTTCATTCTATGATGACAGTGCTGAATAGTTGAGACAGGCTCCATATGACCTATGAAACTAAAAATATTAATCATTTGGCCCTTTGCTGAAAAGTTTGCTAGCCCTTAATGTAGAACATGTAAATTAGACTATTGAGGTGAGATTCTGATAGAGAAACCATTGGAACTAGAATTAGCTTCTTGAGTTTTTTTGTTTTATTTTGTTTTTGGTACAAGGGATTAAACCCAGGAACAATTTATCATGGAGCCACATCCCCAGTTCTCTTTATTTTTTTGAGACAGAGTCTTGCTAAGTTGCTTAGGGCCTCACTAAATTACTGAGGCTGGCCTCAAACTTGCAATCCTCCTACCTCAGCCTCTTAAGTTTCTGGGATTACAGGCACGTGCTACCATGCCCAGTTCTAGTGTCTTGAGTTTTAACTATCAAATGCAGTCCCTCCTTAAGAGAGATCACTTTTGAGAGGATGGAAACTTGGTATTTCATTGTCCAAGTTGTAGTATCAGTTCTGTTTTTATTTCCCTTCTCCTTCCCATGTGACACTGACTTTTTTAATATATTGCCCCTTAGGCACAAATTCTGTACTCGTCTTGTATACTAAGCAGGATGATTACAGCAGGTGACCCCATGCTTACTATATGAGACAAGTCATGCTCGACTGGAAACCCTGACGTCATTAATTCATTCATGGGGACAAAAGATACTTGGTGCATATAGTATTGTAGGTACTCAATAAATATTAGGATATGAATACTCCATATCACCCACACACACTGACTATCATATAAGACAAATACAGCCTGACCACTAGAACAATCCTTTTTTATAATAAGGGCAATATTTGTTGTGTCTGATTTTTCCGTGGAAATATCTTCTCGGTCTGTATGGATCCCCTTCCTTCAGTCTTAAATTGAAGCCTAGGGCTCCATCCTTGGGCCTACAAAGTTTTCCTGGGTAGGTTTTTTCTTTTTCCTATTCTCCTGATTTCTGTGCTTTTCTGAATTTTAATCTTGTTCTTTGATTTAGACTCAAGTTTATTGGCTGTTGGATACCTCTAACCAGATTCAACATAGGTACCTCCAATTCAGCATATTCAAATTGGAACCCATTCTCTTTCCGCCACCCTTCCATATTTTCTTTGATAAATGACAGAACTTAGTATCTTCTTTTCCCTCACTGTCCACATCTTTTGAATATCTGATTCATGCTGATTATGTCTTAAAAATATTTCCCAAATCCATCCTATCTTCATCCTTTTTAACTGCCCTAGTCCAATATTCTTCATCTCTCACAACTAATCTTTTTAGTTATCCTGTGTTTGGTCTTAGCACTTTCCAAATTCTCTTTATGCTACTGTGAAGTTTTGGGTTTTTGTTTTATTATTGTTGTTGCCGTTGTTTTCTAAAACACGGGTCTCATTGGGACAGTTATCTCAGAAACCTTCAGTGGCTTCCTGTGGGTGACTATACAGCCTAAACTAGCATTTGGAAACCTTTGGCATTCTAACTCACCTCAACCACTATTCTTTGCTTGGAGTGCCATCAAACTTGCAATTTCCCTTCCACTTGGTGAAATAATTTTCATCCTTCAAGACTCCATTTAATGGCTACTTTCTTGGTTATGTCTTGCCTAATACTCTCTCCCCAACTCTAGGGAGAATTAATTGCGCCTTATTTTGTATACTGATGTCACATTGTGAACATGGTTGTTTTAAAACCCTGTTTATTATAGTTGTGATGTACAGACCTGCCTTCTTTATTCTGTGAATGTCTCTGGAGTAATTGTGTCTAGTTTGTCTTTGAATTTTTATTAGACAGCAGAGTGTATGGCACATAGAAGTAACCAGTAATATTTATTGATTGATAACTGTTTGCAATTGGTAGTCATGCTGCCCCTGTACTAAAAATCTAATAATAAATGGACTTTGGGATTAATGCTTCAAAACCCTGTAGCTGTTTGCTTTTTCTCTTTCCTTCTCTCCTTCTCTGCCAGTTTTCCCAAACCTGTCATCATTTCAGTGACTCCATTGATTCTTCATCAACATTGATTCAGCAGTTATTTGGGTGAAATACTTGAACTTGTCCACCTTTATCTCCTTTACTCTTAAGTTGTAAAATACCAAAGTTAACAGTCTTTTTCTAGGTGTGGCACTTCAGCAGAGCTAACAATAGCCATAGGAAGTATCTTAACTTTGATCCATTTTATTTGTGCATTCTCATATCAAACCTCTCCTTTGTCAGTGTCACTTTGTGATTTACTATTCATTTATGACCAAGTATGACCCTTTAAAAATTCATTATTTATCCATAGCCAGCAACTCACCTGCTTGTGTCTCTAGGATTTTTGTTTTTTCTTTATGATAAAAATCATTACAGAAGGACTATTCTTCAAACCTGATCTCTTTACTTTCTCTAGGTCTTACCATCTTCAAAACCCTTTGAAGAGAATAAAAACAATTAACTTCTCTCTTTTTGGAGAGTTGGTACTTTAAAAGAACTGAAATAATCATAAATTTTATGGGATAAAATCTAATCATACTAAATTGCTTAGGTGTAACAAAGAGTGCCCTGTTTTACCTTCATGAATGCTTAGCATAAACATTCAATATGCAGAAAGTAACATTGACATTTCATTGTACCAGAGTATCCATGAGTCAAAAAGTCTTTATACAGAAGTTCACATTGAAAGAAGTCAAGCCTAAAATATGACATCTATTATTGCAAAGTTTTGTACAGGAAATAAAATCCATTGTGTCTATAAACTCCCTAAATCCTTGTGTAAGTTATTTGTCCAATATGTCAAGCCTAATGGCAAAATCCCTTTATACCAATAAAAAAGGCAACTTAAGCAGAAGATTCATGATGAGGCCAGAAAACTCCTCTATAAATAATGGTATATTACCCAGAGAGGAGGGAGGTAAAGGAGAGGGCAGTAGATCATTAGCATAGTATGAAAGGGATATTCCCATCAGTAAGTAAGAGTGGTATTTGGCCAAATGTAGGTCATCATCAAGGATATAATCACAAGTGAGATGTGTTTTATATTGTGGAATGTAGCTAGAGTTTGCATATACAGATGGAATGGCTTGCTTCCCAGAATGCAATCACTAGTATATAACAGTGCCCTTATTATTTCTAGTTTAGAAAAGAGAATTTTAAAGTAGAATACCTCTGATTCCGACCTCTATCTCATTCAAAACCAATTTTGAAATGATCCACACTATATTATTTTCAGATATTTTCACAGATCAACTCTTTCTTGCTGTAGCAAACCCCAGATTCAAGGTGTCAAAGAAAAACATGAAATTGTATATTCATTTTATTTTTCTTGTTTTATATATGAATGACTCAAGCATGTATACCTATGGAACCACATTATCCTAGAATAGAAACTTAGATATTCTCTATGGGTTTATCACGTAACTCAAGCTTCTGGTATATTTTCCCTAACCCTTCAATAGCTAACTAGCTAATCTTTTGAATGATTTTCTAGAGATACCTGTTTCTTAATTTGACTTGGCTTCATTGCTTTGCCATCCTTACCTTTAAATTCTTTTCTTCAAGTATAATCGCAAGCCCTATTATTTGGACTTGTGGAAATCTGGAAGATACTTGATAAGCCTTGCCCTTTAAATATTCATTTCAGGTCCATAGATATAGTTCTATTGCTTAATCCAGTTTTCCTTGAGATTAATGATCCATCCTTTGTTCATGGGTTGGTATTTCTCAAACTTCTAGCTCCTCTCTAATTCTTCATCAGATTTTTTTATTTTTGTTCATGTTTGTACATATTCCTTAAACAGGAAAGATCTAGATTTGTGAGGCCTGAATTTACAAGTGAATCCTTTAGAGTTGTTCAGCCCACAAATGAAGCACAGCTCTTCAAAAAGGCCAAAATAGGGGCTGGGGTTATGGCGCAGTGGTAGCGTGCTCGCCTAGCACGCAATGAGGCACTGGGTTCGATCCTCAGCACCACATAAAAATAAAAAATAAAGATATTCTGTCCACCTACAACTAAAAAATAAATATTTTTAAAAAAACCCCAAACTAGCAAAGAGGAAAAATCCAAGTAAAAATGTTGTTATCACATATATGTGCTGGGCTAGTATTTACACTTAATTAAGCAGCACAGTCTTCGTTAAGAAATAGCTATTATATAGCTCCTTTGTATTAGGTACTCTATTAAACTTAAAGTTAAAACTGCTTATCTGAATAGAATACCACTCCTGAAGCAAACTAAACCAACAAAGAGCCTACCCTTTCAGAGGCTGTAAAACTAAGCCAGGCTGAAGCAATTGTGCATAATGGAAATATGCAGATATCTGAATGCATGTTGAATGTGCAACAGATTTATTAACATTATGGATAAGAAAAGATGAGTGCATCTCGTGGTGGTTAGTGAAGCAGCCCTCCCCTGGAGTTTTCAGTTTAAGGAAGGAGAAGTTTTAAAGGTAGCCTTGCTGTCTTCTGCCTTATAACTACTGAAAATTTCATTTCCCTTACCAGCAGTATTATACACTTGTATCAGGCTTAATTTATGGCCCACTGAGACCCCTAGGTGTTTTGTTCCCATACTTTTCCATACCTCATCAGGATTCCTATTGTGTGTTGCTTGGTTTCCATTCATTTTTAAATTATATGTGATTTCTCTACATATGAAAATGACCCTGACTGTTCAGATATAATCAATAAAGTAAAAGGTTCTACTCCATAATTACTGGAAGGACATCTTTCTGTCAATAATTTGGAAGATAAGACAACATACCAGCAAACAACCACTTTCTACTTAGATGAGTACAGCGTTCTAACTGGTGATCAAGATAGCTTTGGGAAAAGCAAATTGAGCACAGCCATTTTCATTTACTTCTAAAAAGAATCAGTGTCCCATATCCAAGAAAAAGAAATATCTCTTTATTTGCTGAGATGTTTATTCCCTGCCATGTGACATTCATTGTCAATGATAAGTTTAAAAAGTAGGACCTAGCCATGCATGGAGGCACACATCTGTAATCACAGCAGCTTGGGTGGCTGAGGCAGGAGGATAGCATGTTCAGAGCCAGCCTCAGCAACTTAGGGAGATCGTAAGCAACTTAGTGAGACTTGTTTCAAAATAAGAAAAATAAAATGTGCTAGGGATGTGACTCAGTGCTAAGTGCCTATGAGTTCAGTCCCTGGTACTAAATCATCATCATCATCATCATCTAGAATACAGTTTCAGCTGACAGTAACAATGCCCCAACTGAGTCTAGGAGATAGATCAAAAGAAGACTGAGATAGACCAAAAGAAGACTAACACTGCTAGTGCTTCTTTGGATGACCTCTAAGTGCCATAAGTGAAGAAGTCTTACCTGTAATGCTTATTGCTGATTCTCCCAGGGACTAGAAAAGGATGTGACAATACATGGTAGATAATGAATGAATGAATAGCTTGTGTATTTCAATGAAGACACAAGCTACTGGATACTAATAATGCTACTTTTCTCTTAGGTTTATTGTTTCCTTGCCTCTTCTTCCTTTCCTTGATCCTCTCATCACCCAAAGGATAGATAAATGGCAATATGTCCAGAGAGATTTCTAACACTTCACTAAAAACAAAAGTAAATAGAGCCAGGTACAGTGGCACATGCCTGTAATCTCAGTGGCTTGAGAGGCTGAGGCAGGAGGATGACAAGTTCAAAGCCAGCCTCGGGGCTGGGGTTGTGGCTCAGTGGTAGAACACTTGCCTAGCATGCATGAAGCACTGGGTTAGATCCTCAGCACCACATAAAAATAAATAAAGGTATTGTGTCCATCTACAACTAAAAAATTTTTTAAAAGCCAGCCTCAAGAGAAGTGAAGGGCTAAGCAACTCAGTGAGACTCTCTAAATAAAATACAAAAAATAGGGCTGAGGATCTGGCTCAGTTGTCTAGTGCCCCTGAGTTCAATCCTGGTACCCCTACCCAAAAAAAAGAAGAAAATAGAATTTTATTAAATGTGTATGTTGCATCATAAATAGGATCAAGTTCAGTTAGGAATTAGTAAAATATAAATGAAGGGCATCAAGCAAATATCATAGACAAGGATGTGCACAAATTCTCTTGAAAAAGATTGATTTTAAGTGGAACAGTATTAACTATGCATCATGTACTTTATAAGGTGTGACTACTGTTTAAAGAAGACAAATAAGGAATATGTAAAATCAAAGGAGTTTTATACATTTTGTTATCTTTACTGAAAGATAATGACATTGCCCTAAATATTTGCAGAACTCATGTTTTTTTTATTTCCTTAATAGTTATGCCACATATGATTTAGATCTTTCTAGCCATATTTAATCTTTGCAATTTTAGGGTGGATCTGATCTTTGGAAATAGCCAAACGTGATATTGAGCTAAGTTCTTTTTCTTTTTCTTTCTTTTTTAATTTTGAGACAGTTCTAAATTGCTTAGGGCCTCCCTAAGTTTCTGAGGCTGGTCTCAAACTTGTGATCTTCCTGTTTTAGCTTTGCAAGTCATTAACATTACAGACATATGCCACCACACCTGGCTTAAGCTAAGCTCTAGGAATAAGATATGTGATCCAACCAGGTAACAAAATCTCTCGTCAATATTTGTGTGAATCTAAAATAATGAGACTGATTTCATTTGATTCGGAGGTCAACTCTAAAAAAGGAGTTTCAATCACTGAGTATAGGCCCAAACACACACAAAAAAGTGAATGCCTTCTCAAGTTGGCTATTTAAAGACTGGATTCATGGTTTCAACAGATGTATTGGAACCAGTCTTATAACTTCACAGTTGCACTTTAGAGTGTTACAAAACACATGTGATAATATATTAGGAGAATTAGAGCATTGAAAACTAGTTGGTGTTGGACAGTACATGTCTTATTGTTTCTAGCTTTGTCCTCTTCTTTTTGGGGAAGGCATGTGAAGATGGAGAAGCCTATCATTTAACAATAATGTCCAACAAGTAGAGAAAATGCAGAGAAAAACCTAAGCACTGTTAAATTTATGGAAAGAAATCTCTGTGATGAATTGTTATTCTATAAATTGGCCTTGAGTGGCTTAATTTGGAGTCCAAACAGATTTTCCCAGGGGCCTCTCTGACCCATCTCTCCCCATCTTGTTCACTCTACAAACTAAAGAATTTGTCCTCATTGCCTTAGCTTTAATTTTGTGACACCATAGTGATTCCTGGGTACAGTTATACTTCCATGAAGATTGTTTTTAGAAAGATATTGTCCAGGTTTCTTTTTTACCAAGGCCAATAGACAAGATACAGACTTTAAAAAATGACATCTTTTCCTGATACATAAGGAAGTATTTCCTTTTACAAGTGACTAAATATTAGGAAAGATTCCTGAGGGAGGTCATGGAACCCTATGTATAGGCAGAGGACCAGAGCAAGCATTTTTTGAAGGTTCTTTTTATGTGTCTGTGATTCTACTTGTCAAGGTAGTTTGACACTCTTATCTGCCTCCAAGATGTTTTTCACCCCACCCAAATAGGTCTCAAAAAAGTCCTTATTGAGAGTCTGGGACTATGTCTCACTGGAAAAACACTTGTGTGAGGCTCTGGGTGATATCCTCAGCACTGCCAAAGAAAATAAAAGAAAAAAAAACATACTGATTGTGCTGCCCCTCTTCTATCTTCTAAGATGATGACAGTATTAAGGCAGTGAAGTCAGATCTCAGGTCTCAGACCTGTAACATAGCACTTGTTTTGTCATTTCCTTCTCCCATGTCTCACCCAGACATTTTCCCATTAAACTATGGTTATCAGTCAATTTAGAATTTCATTTTGTTCCTTTGGTTCAAAAAAAAGGTTACAGATTAATTTCCTATAGTCACTCAAAGTGCTTCGTAGATTTTAATCAAATAGAGGTCCATAGAGATATGTTGAACTCAATTGTTTTTCTTTCCCAGATGGAAAGAAGGCTACTCACATACCTACTATGAAAACTGTCTCCAAAAACCTGCAGCATTTGAAAACCTTTTCCATGCTACAGATTGCAGATTAACTTCTAGCTAATCATAGTTCAGCATTCTAATGGACTGTGACGGGAGAGACAGTTTTTCTTCCAACTTCAGATCACATGTTTTTGCAGTTGTAAGGCAAATTTTAAAAGAAGGCCTTGGGGATCACAGCCAGCCTTCATTATCAGTGCATGACCGCTTTGTAACCAACTGCAAGTTTAATATCCAAGGAGATTTGCACATAACAGTCTTTTTTCTTTCTTCTTGTTTTGAATAATTTAACTTTAAGATTCTCTTCAAGACCATGATGGTGTACAAAGATCTGTTTGTCTGTCAACCCTCCAGATATGTACTACATGTGAAAGATAGATTAATTTTTTATTTGTTTCTAAGGAGGTTGAGCAGTAAGCTGGTTGTGCTGAATACAAGAGGGCTACTTCCATGAACACTTCCTTAAGTTCACTTCAACTGGTTCCCTCACCTGCAGCAGATCTCTGCTAAAAGGGAATCATTTACACAAATCAACTCAAGGAACATTTTGTATAACCATCTATCCAAACCTGAAAAGGTTTTTGCCTTAAACCAAAAAAGTAGTGGAGAAGCTGTGTAGTTTATGGATCCTGCAAGTCTCTCACTCTAAACAAAGCCCCCATTTTCAAAATCAGAATGCATCTTTTCTTTTAACCTTGGGGGCTCTATGTAAATACTAATCTCTATCCAAATGAATTTTCTCAGAAGATTGAGCTACATCAGTGTGACAAATGTCATGGCAATCAGGCCTCAGAAATCCTACACATTGGCATTTTTAAGGAAAAAAATGTAGATGTCAGTGAACCATAACCCATAGATGATTAAAAAAAAACCTACCATTCCAAGGTAGATAATATTTTTCTCAAGGCCACTAAGATTTTCCACAATAAAGAAATATGAGGTGTGTGGGAAACTACATGTAGAAATGTTCTTGGTACTTCAATGTTTTGCCAATTCCCAGGCTGAAAACTGTTATTATGTAAATCAACTTAACTCCAGCTGCTAATTCTTAGAAAATGTGAGGAGTATCAAGTTTAACTAGGTTTTGAACTTTTATATTATGAAGACAACAGTAGGGAAGAAGGGGCCAAGGATTTTTTAGGGAATTATTTTGTATAAGGTGTTTAGGGAGAGCCTCACAGATGAGGAGACATTGAACAGAAACCTGATGGAGATACCTGAGGCCTAGGAGGAGCATACTGTAAATGCTCATGCTGAGTGAAGGAGACCAGTGGAGCTGGAGCTGAATTGCCAGGGAGGAGATGAGGCCGGAGAGGTAGGAGAGGGTCAACTTATGGAAGGCCTGTGACCATTGGAAGGACCTTTTCACTCCCAGCTTTGAGTAGGAAGAAATGGATTCTTTGACAGACAAAGCCAGGCAGAGACAAGTACAGAACTTTAGGGGAAAGTGAAAATTAATGTTTAGGAAAGTATAGTCTAGACAAGAAATGGAGAAAGAAATACTATCTGTAGGAAGGAAGGAACATAGGATCTTTGGAAACAAGAGAGAAAATATATTTTGTTTGATTTGATTTAGTAGGTTATCTCTAGCCCATAATACATCTGTGATTTTTACCATATTTACATAGGTTAATAAGCATGACTTTAATCCATATCTAATAATAGTATCAATATATTTGTTCAGTGTGTATTACTGAGGCACCTAACTACTTGAGCAAGCTAATCAAGGTTTCAATTACTCCAGCAAGGAAGAAAGTTATACCTCTCTGTTGTGATCATACTTGATTGGTTGATGAAGTATTCATGAGATCTTTCATAAGAGGAACTTTAAAGGTCACTTGTACCATAATAAGTGGAAATCTCTGGGAAAGAAAAAGTTTAGCAGTAGCTCAGTGCTGATAAAGTTTTCAAAGAGGCTGACTCTGAGAGTCTGGTTGCTGCAGCTGAAAATTCTTTGCCCTGAGCATTTGTCATGACTCCTTCAATCCAAGATGCCCTTTAAACACAGTGAAACTATAGAAAAGGAATATCTAATGTTGTTTGAGATTAATTAAAGAATAGGTTCCCTTTCTGTTTTTAATGGAAAGCCTTAATTTGTCCCTGGTTGCAGTTGAAAATTCTAATGAATCTTTGCCACCATCTTATGTAGGGTTTTTTTGTTTTCTTTTGTTTTGTTTTTCTCTAGTCATCTGGCTGTTTGATTCCTTGTTCAAGTGCTGAAAATCTCATCTTATAGGTTCCCATTTGTAACCTGATGTGATCATTCTACAATGGGAGAAAAATTCTAGACAAATATGAGTCTTGGCTTACTACTACTTTAGATATTCATTAGGATTTTCACCCACTTAAGCTAACAAATAAGGACCTCAGCCCGAGTTACACATCAGTTAGTGGTAACATACCTTGGGATCTGTGTTTTCTAGCACATCATTTACCTTGTTCCTTGGCAAATGTAGAAAATTATACAAGGGTCAATAGCAGTCAGAACTATCGAAGCAAAGAATGGGTTAGGTAACTATATAAAACAGAGTGAAACATAATGAGGGACAATTTAAAAACACCACCACAAGATATTTTTCTAAAATGATGAAAAGCTGTCATATATAGCATTACCTTTCCTTATTATCATGCTCAGGACACCTTTGGAACAGGGAAATGACACTGCAACTATAATTGTAGTTCACTGATCTACAACATCTTTCCATCATTACCTCTTGTCATGGCTTCATGAGAACTACGTGAACAAGCAGAGTTTCTACCAGCCATCTTATCTTCTGTTTAAAATCCCTCAGTGAATGTTTACCAGCAGGGCTAACAGACACATATGAGGAATGATGGGAAAAGTTAAGAAAATTTAGCCAGGTCTGGATTCAGAGACTGAGTATGGGTTAATTTTTCTGGGCCTTCTGTAAAACTTTAGGCAGATTAAGTGAATCTTCCATCCTCAGATAAATGCTCACTAAAGAAATAAACTCAAACTCCTAAGTTCCAAATAAAATGACGTTTTCTTGGACTGTGTACTTCATTTTCTGGGGCAGATAACAGAACTAACTCCAGATGTTAAACAAACAAACAAAAAAAACAGTAACCCCTGACAAATCTGCTCCCTTCCCCCTGCAAATGTCATCCTTCAGTTTATACTATACTTCAATAATGTGTTAAACTTCAAGTAAAACCATACATGAATTTCTTCAGTAGCTCAATTGTCAACTAGCCTATGATTTTTATTTGTTTTCTAGGTTCATTAAGATGGACTCTTAATACCAAGAATTTCCCCCTAAAACTTCCTCTTTTTCATTCTACCTATTTCTTTTATCTCATGGCTCAGGAAGGCAAGTCCTATTGTCTATTCAAAGTTTGTGGGTAAGAGATTGTGTATGTTTTATTTCTTCCTATTTTTACCTGATGTTACACGTTTTCCATATCAAAAAGTACTTTTTCCCTTTTCTCAGTGTGCATGAACATAAGCAGTAATGCTTCTAGGCTGGAGGAAATGGGAGACCAGACTCTGAAATGTATACAACTTTTGTATTGCACAAATGTGGAATAATATAAAAATAATAACTATAACCACTTTTTTAAAACCTTTTTATATGCCAGTCACTGTGCTTAATAGCTTTATATGTAGATTCTCATTAAATCACAAACCAACACTAAGAAGTACAGGTATTTCACAGGTCAAGAAAGGAAGCTTAGCACTGTGAGAGAAAGTCTGGTGGCCCATTTTCAGAATATAGTATTCAATCTTAATTGGATCCAATTGTAGCCATTTTAATTATAGCCCTTCCCTTTTGCCCACCCTAAATTTAAAATTAACCAATCACGTAGATTATACCCGTGAGTCCTCCAATCATGGTGAGGAGCAACCTGCCTTAGGTATATTAATCAGTAGACCACCTGCCCAGGTGTGATTGCTAGCCAGATTCTATAGAATGCCCCTCCGTCAGAAGTCAATGCCTTGCCCATCTACTTTCCAGCACATGTTTGATTTCTTATGACACCTAGTATTTCTCACAGCACAGTTAAGTAAATGTCCCAAAAGGATAAAACACAGTGGTCCCTAGTGGAGCTTGGGTTTAAACCATCTCTCTCACCACACCCCAAGACTCTCTTTTGTTCACTAGGGTATGCTGTTTATTTAGAATGTTCGCATTTTGAGTCCTGACTTCAAATGAACAAAATAAATAGTCCACTTTCCCATTATTTAACTCTGGGCATAAAATTACAGATCAGGAACTTTTAAAACTCTTATATCTGAGATGCATAAAAAATGAAGCCCTAGAATTCATCATACTTATCTAGGAAAGATAGAAATTTACAGTGTCCATGACAGGAATTTTGTAGTTTAAACTTTAAGTGTTCTATGTTATTTTAGAAAGGGGTGATTGGAAGAAGCAATTTGAAACTTTGAAGTAACTAGCATAAAATGGAAAGAACTTCAAAAATATTCTGAAAGTTCAATCAAATTATATGAAAGCTAAGGTGAGAATCGAATATCAAGAGAATTCAAAATAAAAAATGTAGAGAGAATTTTACCCTTTTTGCTGAAATTTTATTTAAAATAATATCTCATTGATTCATGTTTAGTCTATAAAAATTGTCAGTATAACACATACCAAGTTTCTTGAGATAAATCATTTATATCAGTATCATTTGGAAATCCTTCTAACATCCCTGATGAATGAAGAAATACTCCTCAGGTGATCATAGTATGCCTGTAGCACCAGAGTTACCAGTTTGTTCACCAGGAAACTCCAATTTATATTATTTTATGGTTATAAGATTCTACTGTCATACAGCTTCTGATACTATAATGAAAACCTCACCAAGTATATCTGCACAGGTAACCAGAATGATTCAAAACCCAGAAGGGAAAATGAATAGATTTATAGTTTGTTGTTTTTTTGTTTCCTTTCATGCATGCCAAGTGATACAGATTGAGTTCCCTTATCCAACATGCTTGGGACCTGAAGTGTTTTAGATATCAGATTTTTTTTAAATATTTTTTTAGTTGTTCATAGACCTTTATTTTATTTATTTGTATGTGGTGCTGAGAATCAAACCCAGTGTCTCACGCATGCTACACAAGCGCTCTACCACTGAGCTACAACCCCAGCTGATATCAGATTCTTTTAAATTTTGAAATATTCCTATATAATGTACTTGACTGAGCAGCCATAGTCTAAAAATTCCTAGTCTGAAAATCCTAAATCTGAAATGCTTTGAAATCAGAAACTTTGTGAGCACCAACATAATTCTCAAAATTCTTTGATTTTGGAGTATTTCAGAGTTGGGGTTTTCAGAGTAGGGATGCTTAGCTTCTAGCAACACACACACACACACATATATTTTTAAAAAAGTTTAGATGCCAATAATATGCTACAGTTAAAAATAATGTGTGAGAGCTTGGGGTGTTGATCAGTGGTACAGCACGTATCTAGCATGTACAAAACCCTAGGTTCAATCCCCAGCACTGCAAATCACCATCATCATCATCATCATCGTCGTCATCATCACTGCCACATTTAGTATGCTTATGAGGGATGACCATATCAGAATTGTTCACTTTCAATCATAGACCATGTCCTTTGACTTCCCAAAAACGAGGAGGAGGAGTTATGTAGAATAAACCATTGAAAATAAATGTGGTCAGTTACCAAATTCTGACAATTTAAAAATTCAAATGCTTCTATTATATATAATTATCACAGCTACCATTTAAGGAGCATTTCTTTTATACCAGGCATTGTCTTAAATGTTTTATATAAGCATTATTTCACTTAATCTATTTAACAACCCTGTAATTTGATTAGCACTATCTCTACCCTATAAATGTCCTAACTGAAACTCAAAAAGACAAACTACCTTGGTCAAAGTGACACAGTTTTTAGGATAAGTGATAGAGCTTGGATTGGAAACTAGATTTGTCTGACTGGAGGATCCATACTCCTAATTATTCCACTTCTCTGTCCCTGAAATATACCTTCAGCTTTTCAGCAAGGTCACAGTAGTTGTAAAGTGAGGTCATCACTGGAATAGTAAAGCCCCTGGAAGCAATGGAAATAAGGAATGTGGTAGCAGTGGTGGACGTTGTGTTTTCAAATAGCACAGATTGGAAGATATTTGCTTCATGTAGAAATAAAGCTAACATCTAAGCTTCTTGCAATTTTTTGAATCAATTTCATCCATTTTTTAAAAACTTTTTAAAATATTTTTTTTAGTTTTGATGGATCTTTATTTTATTCATTTATTATTTATATGTGGTGCTGAGAATTGAACCCAGGGCCTCACGCATGCTAGGCAAGCATTCTACCACTGATCTACAGCCCCAGCCCCAATTTCATCCATTTTTTAAAGCTTAATTGGAATAAATGAGAGGTCTCAACCCTCAGTTGGTGGGTTTTTTTGTTTGTTTGTTTGTTTTTACATGACATTTTTGGTCCATAGATCTCAATTGTTAATTATACACAACAAGGGAAATAAGATTTTTAATTTACTCACACTTTTAACAAGGCAATAGATTTCAGTGAGAGATTTAAAATTAGATTGGTGAATATTTGGAGTAAATCCTAGACAGATTCTCTGTTATGTTTTGTTCCTTTTGTCCTGCTTACTGACTCTTGAAGAACAGATATATATATGGCAGTAAAAATGAGACTTTTCTGTAAACATTTTTGTTAGCTTGTATAAGGATACTACCAAACACTTTTTCAATTAGCTTCCTTTCAACAGAACACCTTTCTGAATAATGACAGAATCTATTCAGTTGGTGATGTTTCCAACCCTGAAAATTAATGATTGATGTTTACTGGAGGATGATGTTTAAGTAGTCATGAGTTAGTGTTTTAAAATGTTTAGTGAAGCTGGACAAGTAATAAAGTATTGTTAATCATAATCAATTATATAGGTATTTTTTAAACCTGAACTTAAATTTGCTTCTGTAATTTTTGTTCTTTTGTTTGGTTTTTGTTTTGTAAGAATTAAAATGATAAGAATATATCCCATCCTTCAAAGAACTTTTCTATCTGCTTTTACATTTTCAGGAAAGTAAATCAAAATCTTGAAAATCTTTTTTTATAATATTAATTATATGTGCACATATATTTGTTGGTTTTGCTTTTATTTATTTATTTTTGTGGTGCTGGGAATTGAACCCAGTTCCTCATGCATGCCAGGAAAATGCTCTACCACTAAGCCATAACCCCAGCCCAAAATATTGAAAATCTTATTGTTCATGCTAGTAAAAGTAAAGATTGTTGATAACAAAACATTCTTAAGATCTCCCTTTTTCCTTTTTTTTTTTGTTTTCTTTTTATTTTTGTTTTATTGCACTGGGGATGGAACTGAAGCCTTGCATATGCTAGGCAAGTCCACTACCACTGAGCTAAGTCCCAAACCCCTTTGTTTTGTTACATTTTTTCATAAGAAATGGGAATAAAACAAGCTTTTGTTGTCCATCCCTAATTTCCTATACTGGACTTAATAGTAAGAACGGTCTATGATTTCTTCTCAGCATGATGCCTTTCCATGAAAACAGAACTAGTGATATCAGGCTAGAATTTTACTCTACCATGTCTGTTTCTTGAAAAATACAGGCCTTTGTAGATGTTTTCATTTGTATTCATTAATGCCAAACTACAGAAATTATTTTCCTCTTCTGTTTTGGCCTCTTTAGGATTACACATGCCAAACACTTTACTTTAGGATTACACATACCATTATAGATTGTGTAATTGTTTTGTAGTTAAATATATTTCTGAGATATTTAAGGTGTTTGGGCCTACACTTGGTCTCTTTCATCCTTTACTAGATCTTCATTTATGTTGATTTAGTAGTGCCCTTTGCAATCCTCCCTCTCATACAGAAATTTAATCTGTTTACGTATGTCAAATTTCTTAACTAGAGATTCATTGGCATTAGATATTGCCTTATTTTCTTCTCCAGATTATGAGTTTTGACTTTTATGTAAACTGGTGTTTTTAGTTTTATTATTATATTTTCAAAAACAATTTAAACAGGAATATATGGGGAATGCTGAAGAAATAGCATGACTCAAGTTCATGGACAACATTATGCCTACCAATAATCTATATCAAAATTTATGTTCTCAAAATATGGTTTGGATTTGAATGTTTTAGGGCAATTGTTTCTACTGCCTTTATTAGATGATCTTAGTTTACCAAATAATGCTTATAAAAGACAAAAAGAGTCTTGAGAATAGGACTGTCAGATTTATCAAATGAAAATAGATTGTGCCTACTTAAAGTTGAATTTTAAACAATGCATAACAATTAGTATCAAAGCATAATAAATATTATATGAATTTTTTGGTAGAAACATATCCTAAATATTGTATAGGGCATACTTATACCCCCCAAAAATTTCATGATATTTCTGAAATTCAAATTTAACCAAGCATCCTATAATTTTTCTGGCTACTGTACTTGAGGGGCATCATGGTAGTGTAAATGACTACAGATGTGGAGGCCAAACAACTCTAGTTGTTTGTGGTATTTAAGTACTTGTGTGGCCATGGGTGTGTCACTTAACCTACCTAAAGCACAGTGTCATACCCACTTGACAAGTATTTTTTTATATAGCTAAAGAAGTTATGTTTTTAAAACACTTGGCACACAATAGATTGTCATTAAAGAGTAACTGTTATTATCAAAATAAAGATGTGTGTAGAAAATTTGTTTTCCCTCTGCTCTTCCACCACAATAATCAACACAGAAGACTTCTGTGACTACAAAACATGTGGCAGTTTCTCCCTACCTGCAAGCAGTTCTGTAACCATGATACCAGTTGAGTATGCTCTAATCCAAGTCAGCTCAGGCACTCTAGTATCAGATTCCCAATGGTTGATGATGGCTCAGTCCCCAAGACTGCTTCTCTACCCACTTCAGATTCCAGGCCCAAACCTGAGTTTGTTTCACCTGTACAGACTGATTATAAACCAGGGTTCCTCTTACTCCTACTCCTCTGGCTTTAGCTTCAGTTAATTTGCTAGAGTGGCTCACAGGACTCAGGGAAGCATGTTTAACAGTTTACTATGAACACTATTTAAAGGATTGTATCCTTTAACAGCCAGATGAAGAGTTACATAGGGCCAAGTCTGGAAGGGTCCCAAGTTGTAAAAGCTTCTGTCTCCTTGGAGTTTACTCCATGGGAGAGTACACCACCCTCCCAGTACAGGGACATGCTACTGTTCATTTTCCTGCAAACCCCCACATGTTTCTGAACCGTCTCCTCTTGGGGTTTTATGGAGGCTTCATTACAAAGGCATGACTAATTAAAATGTTGTCCATTGGTGATCATTTTAACCTTCACTCCTTCTTCCCTCCCTGGAGATTGGAATTTGAGATTGAAAATTCTAATATTTTAATCTTCCTTTTGTCTTTCTAGAAGCTCTGAAAGGGCTACCAGCCTCTGGTAAACTTATTAGCATATGAAAAGACACTATTACTGTAGAGATCCCAAGGATTTTAGGAGTTTTAGGCCAGGAAACAGGGAAGACCAAATATATATTTCATATTACTAGAGGAAAAAATACAAATGCAAGATAATAGTTGGGGTATTTCCCCTCCATTTTAATGAACTTGTAGTAAAGTTCCCTAATGACAGTAGTCTATGTCTAAAGCACCCCATTAGATTATTAATACAAGAGTCCACCCAGATCTTGGTGATTGTTTAGCACATTAGAGATTTGACAGATAATAACATATACATGGACATTAAACTCCTTTCTCTCCTTTGCTCCTTGCCTCTTCTCATGTTACTGACCAAAAATCATAGAGCTTATTAACATCAGGACCTGAATATATGATGCCTTCTCACATTGTCTTTCTTTTTCCTTGAGTTATAATTTTATTTCAATCCTGACTATTTCAGATATCTATTTTTTAAATGATCAATGTTAACTTTTGAAATATAATTTACAGGGGCTGGGATTGTAGCTCAGCGGTAGAGCGCTTGCCTCGCATGCGTGGGGCCCTGGGTTCGATCCTCAGCACCACATACAAAGCAATAAAAAAATAAAGACATTGAAATGTAATTTACATATCATAAAATTTTCCATTTTAATGTATACAGTTCTATAGTTCTTAGTACATTCACAAGGTTGTGCAATCATCACCACTAATTACAGAACAATTTCATCACCCCCAAGAAGAAACTCCTCCACCTCCTCACAACCATGCATTCACTTTCTGTCTCTATGGATTTACCTACTTTGGATATTACATATAAATGGAATCACACAATATGTGACCTTTTATGCCTAGCATCGTAATTAATTATGTTATAATATTTTTGAAGTTCATTCATAATTTTAGCATGAATCAATATTTCATTCTTTTTATTCCTGAATAATATCCCATTGTTATAGATAGGTACCACATTTTGTTTATCCATCCTTTATTTGGTAAACATTTATGTTTGTTCTACTTTTCAGCTCTTAGGAATAATGCTCCTGTAACTGGAGTCATAGGCTAGGAGGCCTGACTCTGGGGATCCCAACAGACTAGGTTCGGCCACTCACTACTCTGCTTAGCATTTTGAGGAATTTCCAGTTTTCCAAAATGGCTACCATTTTACATTCACACAAATAATTCACGAAAATTCCAATTTCTCCACATCCTAATTTGTTATTTGTTTGCTCTTTTAAAAGTTATTATATCCATCATAGGGGGTATGAAGTAGTACCTCAATGTGGTTTTAATTTTTTTATTTTCATTTTTGGTGGCATTGGGGATAGAATTCAGGCCCTTGTGCATACTAGACAAGTCCTCTACCACTGAGCTATACTCCCAGCCCATTCAATGTGATTGTGATTTATATTTCTCTAGTGATTAATGAGGTCAAACATCTTTCATATACTTATTAACCATATCTATGTTTTATTGAAGAAATATCTATGCAAATCCTTTGCACATTTTTATTGAATTGACATTGAGTTGTGGATGTTCTTTATATATTTTTTCACATTTTAAAAATTGTTTTTAATTATACATGACAGTAGATTTTTATATATTTATACAAACATGGAGTATATCTTATTCTAATTAGGATCCTAGTCTTATGGTTATACATGATCTGGAGATTCACTGTGGTATATTCATGTATGTACATAGGAAAGTAAAGTCAGAATCATCCCACTGTCTTTTCTATTCCTGTCCCCCTTTCTTCCCTTCATTCCCCTTTTGAGATGTTCTTTATGTGTTCTTTTCTTTCTTTCTTTCTTTCTTTTTGTAGTATTGGGGTTTGAACACAATGACACTCAACTACTGAGCCATGTCCGCAGCCCTTTTTTATATTTTATTTAGAGACAGGGTCTCAATGAGTTTCTTAGGGCCTCAGTAAGTTTCTGAGGCTGGCTTTGAACTTGCAATCCTCCTGCCTCAGCCTCCCAAGCAGCTGGGATTACAGGAGTGTGCCACTGCACCCAGTTAATATATTTTTATTAGATATATGATTTTCAGATATTTTCTCCCATTATGTGGGTTGTTTCTTCACTTTCTTCACAGTATAATTTGATGAACAAAAGCTTTTAATTTTGATGAAGTCTTATTTATTTTGGGGGGAGGTGTTGCTTGTGCTTTTGTTGTCACATCTACATTGTATTCTTCGTTACTGAATAAAATTGACACTAAACTATGAGTGAAAAGACAAAGATTCTCTTCCCAACCTTGTAGTTATATAAATGTGGAGACCTTAGGCAAATATGTAAGCTTATTTAGAACTCATTTTCCACAACTGTAAAAGGAAGATTGGTTCTGCAGAGTAGGCACTATGTGATTTTTTTTCTGAATAAATTATCTTTCTAAAACTCTTAAGTTAGTAATTCTCAAGTTAGTCAGTTTTCCCCTCCAGGCAACATTTGGCAAACTCTGGAGACATTTTTGGTTATCGTATTTGAAAGAGATGCTACTGGGCATCTAGTAGGTAGAAGCCGAGGATGCTACTAAATGTCCTATAATGCATAGGATGGCTCCTACCACAAAGAATTATCCAGCCCAAAATGACAGTGCTGGGGTTGAAGAGCTGCTCTAAAATTCTGATTCTTCTTTTCCAGTTTATTTTAAATGGTACTGAGTTTGTATACAGTAGCCAGGTAGTTTTGTGCTCATGAGCGATTGCTAGAGATATTAGCCTAACAAGGGCAATAGAAGGGGGAGATACCAATAAGGGTAAATCATTTAGAGGTTTTGTGGAGGGGATTCACAGTACTGGGGACTGCATCCAGGGGCTCGCTTCAGGGGCTTACCCATACTACGCAAGCACTGAACTATATCCCCAACCCTTTTTATATTTTTAAGATAGGGTCTTGATAAGTTGCTGAAGCTGACTTCAATCTTGCAATCCACCTGCATCAGCCTCCTAAGCAGCTGGAGTTACAGGTTTGCAAGACCACCCCCAGCTCATTTAGATTTTGTAGGAGAAAATCAACTCTTACAATTCAGGAGAGTTTTTGGAAGTATTTTTAGGGATATTTTAAACTATTCTATCTTTTAATAAACATTTTAATATAGATTGCTTCAGGCAAAGCCTTGTAGATGTATTCTTGTTATTGAATCTTTTTCTTTAGGGTGTCTAGTACAAAGCAAGTTGGGTGAAATAGTTTTGTACATGCTATGAAGTATATCTAATCAATCATAACAGGAAGTAAAACCAGAACAACTTGATGGAAGGAACTTGTAGTTGATATGTCTCTGTATTAGTGACTTGTCTGAACTCTGAGGAAGTTGATATTATTCTGTCCAATCATTTTACTTCAACTTTCTCTAACACCATCTACTGAAATACACTTACTGACATTCCACAAATAATCCAACCAAAATAAAACAGACAATAGATTGAAATATGTTTGAACATTTTTTTGGGGTTTTTTTTGTTATTTTTTTTATTTAAATGCATTTCAAGTCATAGTACATAAACAGCTCAGTTTTTCCATTTCTCTGGTTGCAAATCATAAAGAGTCACATTTTGAAATATCTTTGCATATAAAAAGTGACTAAACTTACAGATATTTCTCTTCTTTGATAACAGTGCTGATTGTTTCATGCTCTGCATCATTAAATGTAATCATTACCACTAGCACCATAACCACCACCATCCTCATCATAGTCTAAAATTTCTTGATTATATTAGACTCTGCTCTAAGTACTTCAAGTGCTTAGAACACTTCTCATAAAAAATCCTCATTTCTTCTCGCAAAAATCCTATGAGGTATTTTTTTATTTCCACTTTGCAGATAACAAAAATGTACAGTAAGAAAATACTTGCTGAGCCATATTAAGCTTTTCCCCTTGTACCAAAACTGCTTTATATTTCAACAATGGAGGAAGCATTTTTATTGCTAAATCTGCAACATTGATGTCCCTAATTTTCTTGTACTCCAGATAGTGGTGATTGAAGACTTAGTTACTTCTAAATTTTTTTCAGGAAAAGCTGTCTTAAGATTAATTAGGGTCTGGGGCTATAGCTCAGTGGTAGAGCGCTTGCCTAGCATGCATGAGGCACTGGGTTCAATCCTCAGCACCACATATAAATAATAAATGAATAAAATAAAGATCCATCAACAACTAAAAATTATTTAAAAAAATATTAATTAGTTGTCACTCTTAAAAATATATGCACACACTCTATGGCTGCTATGATGACTTTCCATCTCTGCATATTTGTATAATTTTAAAATTGCACAACTTCTCCATTATAAAACTAATGGAAAGGGTTTTGTTTAATTGTGTTTATGTCTATAGGAAGCAGTAAAAGAAAACAATAAGAGAAGAGAAATGGAAGAGAAGACAAGGAGGGCAAAGCTTGCAAAAGAGAAAGCTGAACAAGAAAAAGTAGAACGCCAGAAAAAAAAGAAACAGCTCATCGATATAAACAAAGGTATGCAAGTATTTCCAAGTTTTAAAAGCTGCCAAAAGTGCAAAGTAATTTCACTTATTGATTTTCAGATTATAAAGTAAATAATCATATTCATAGAAAATTTATAATATTATTAGTTATTTATGTCAAATTTCTCTAATGATGCTATCTCTAGTTTTTATCACACTATTACTGGGCACTCGGGATTTTTGATAATCAGTGCAAGGTGTTATGGTTTTGAAGTCATCTTTTTCTCATTGATTGTATTATATTATGAACTGGATGAGCCAGTAGTAAAGGAAAAAGAGAGTGAAGTGAAAAGTGAAAAACACAGTGTGGGGAGATGTGGCCTAGACCTTAATTTCACTTTGTTGGTACATATCTGTGGGCAGTGCAGAGATACAATGGTCTTCCTTGAAGGCTTGAACACTTCAAGTCATAATAGATATTGACAGCACTATTACAAGTTGAAAAAAAATAGCAGAGCATCTTATTCAGCTCTGAGCCTATGTACAAGATGCTGGTCCATCCACATTAGTGTAAAGTAAGTTTTTTCCTTGCTTAGCAAGAATGACCATATATTATAGGTGGGTTCTTTGATTTGGTTTAGTTTATCAAGAGAGGGATAAAGAAGAAAGTGATTGGTAGCCAGGTATCTGCACTCTGAAAATGTAATGAATGTGCATAACCTTCACCACCTGAGGCTTAGAGAATTTCAAACAAAACAAAATCTGAACAAGATAATAGGTAGTATGATTAATATTGGATCAATTATCATTGAAGATAACAGTAGTAAAAACTGTAAGCACTGTATATCAGCCACATGCCAAGCACTATTTTAAGATTTTTAAGTCAATTCTCACATATATATGAGGTAAGTGCTACGATTATCTTATTTTTACATATAGGAAACTGAAGCTCACTGAAATTAAGGAACTTGCCCAAAGTCACACAAATAGGAAATGTTAGCATTGAAATAGAATCCAAATAGTCTGGCCATATATTCTGTGCACTTATCCTTGCCACTGTCAAAAATAACAACTATCATATAGCATTTACTATGCACCAAGAACTATTTTAGGCATTTTACATTTCTAAACCCATTTAATCCTCATAAAACCCTATGAAGAAAGTGCTATTACCTCATTTTAAAATGATGAAGCCAGGTGGTGGTGAATGCCTGTAATCCCAGTGGTTTAGGAGGCTGAGGCAGAAGGATTTCAGGTTCAGCAACTGAAGCCAACCTCAGCAACTTAGTGAGGCAATAAGCAACCTGGTGAGAACCTGTCTCAAAATAAAAAATAAGTAAAAGGGCTGGGGATGTGGTAAAGCACCCTTAGGTCCAATTCCTGGTACCAAAAATAAATAAATAGGAAACTGAGACACACAGAAATAGCCCAAGGCCACAAAGGTAGTAAAGGTAGAACCTAGATTTGAACCCAGGTAGTCTGTGACTGGAGTTAATTATTAGCTGTTATTATACATTTAAAATGATTATTAATCACTATCACATATTCTGCTGTAATGCCTTTTAATGACTAATTTTCTAAAATAATATCTATGCCATCAATTTTATTCTTAATATTTTATCTGTTATATTCAAGAAACAAATATAACATAATTTTGAGAGAAGTTGTTATATAAATAGCTGAATTTTTAAAATATTTTTTAGTTGTAGATGGACACAATATCTTTATTTTATTTATTTATTTTTATGTGGTGCTGAGGAGCAAACCCAGTGCCTCATGCATGCAAGGCAAGCACTGTACCACTGAGCCACAATCCCAGCCCCAATAGCTGAATTTTTAAAAGAGAGTAGTATAAACATATTTTAGCAAACAAACTTATAATTAGGATCAAGAGAAGTAGTCTTGACTCAAAGGTCACTCAATTAGGAGGTAAGTACTATAGCCCATCATGGCAATGTATATTTGTAGGAACTTATCACTTAAAAGGTAATGAAGCTAATAGAAGAGTGCTTAAAGTTAGTTCCCTTATGTACATGGAGAAGTAGTGAGAGAAGAAGCTGGAAGTGGTAGTAGGGGGTAGATTGTGAGCTTTCTTTTGTGCTGTTCTCAAGGTCTTATCTTGAAAGCTATGGGAAACCTATGAATGTTTATAAACTGGAAAGTGATGAACTTAGGTTTCTTAGACCATTTGGGCAAAAGCAAAAAGAATGCATCTGGATAGGAAAGATTTGAGACAGAGGTTTTGAAGATGCTCTTATGGTCTTAACAAGAGGTGATGGTGGCCTGAACTAGTACAGTGATAGGAAAGTTTAAAAAAATGATCAGTAAGAGGTGTATAAAAGTTCTCTGTAGAGAGAGTGGAGAAAGGGACTTCTTTTAAAAAATTGATTCCCATGATTATGGAGGCTGACAAGTTCAATATCATCAGGGTAGGACAACAGATTGGAGTCCCAGGGAAGAGCCATTGTTGCAGTTAAAGTCTGAAGACTGCTGCAAGAACTCCCTCTTATTCAGAGGAAATTAGTCTTTGTTTTATTCAGGTCTTAACTGATTGAATGAAGTCTGTCTACATAATGGAGGGCAATCTGCTTGATTCAAAGTCCACCAGTTTGAAAGTTAATTTCATCTACAACATCTTCACAGAAACATCCAGAATAATGTTTCACCAAATACCTGGGTCACATGGACCAGCTAAGTTGACAAATAAAATTTTACCATGAAGGGATATTGAAAGATAAAACTAACAGTCTCTGATGATTGGTACAATGTGGGAATCAAGGGAGAAAGGCATGTGAGAAGAAATAAAATTCAGGAATAGAACAGATGTGGTCAGGGGAGTTAGAGTGATTATTGTCATTTTGACCATGTTTAGTTTCCAATGCCTTATAGAGAAAGCAAATTTTTAAGAAGTCATTGCTTATGTACATATGACACTTAGGAAAGTGATCTTAGTTAGACTTAGGAATCGCTGTTTTTTGTTTAAAGATTAAAATTATAATATGCTAGTTTTCTAGGGTTTCCATAACAAAATGCCAAAAACTGAGGGGCTTACAACAATAGATATATACTGTCTCATACTTCCAGAGGCTAGAAATCCAAAATCAAGGTGTCAATAGGGCAAAGGCACTAGAACAAGATCTGTTCCAGCCATTTCCCCTAGCTTCTGGAACTTCATTGGCTTGTAGCAGCATGACTTTAGTTTTCACATGGCATTCTCCACGTGTGCATGTCTGTCTTTTCACATGATGTTCTTGTAATAAAGACATAAATCATGTAAGAGCAGGGGCCCACCCTACTCCATTTTGAGCCCAACTAATTATGCAGTTCAACCTATAATATATGGGATTCAATGAGATCACCAAGGAAAATATAACATTTGGTCTCTGAAGCCATTTATACTAAAATAGTTATTGAGGACCCCAATTACCTTTTATTTTTATAGATTATTTATATTGTCATTCATCATATTAGAATTAAAACCAAGACAACTTTTAAATTATTTGTTTATTCAATTAAAATAACAATAGTAAACCTATTACATATTGAAAATAAATAATGCTGTTTATGAAATGTAACTATATTCTTAAAAAAAGATTAGCAAGAAGAGAAATATTAGAGTTACAAATCTTCAAAATATGGCTAAATTAATTTTGTATTTAATCTAATATGATGTCATTCATCATATAGCTTATAGAAAACTCCACTATACACTCTTGTAAGAAAGAAAGAGAAAAATGCAAAAGAATTTATAAAAAGTTTTTCTTATTGGCTATTGTGGTTATACATAATAATAAAATTAATTTTGACATAAATGTATGGAATATAATTTTATGTAATTCAGTTCCCAGTATTTCCCCTTCCCCTCCCTTCTTCCCATCCCCTATTTCCTTCCATCTGTTCCGCTATTTACTTATATTTTTTTTTCTTTTTAAATTAGTGTCAGATCCCCTCAAATGATTTTGTGGGCCCCCAGGAGTTTCCAGCTCAAACTTTAAACACCTCTTGGATAAGCAATGAAAAGTGCAAGAACTTGGAATTTGAGTGTACTTGATTTGTTCCAATAACATAATCTTTCTCTCACATGACACCAATTCCCACCTCCACCCAAGTATTTGCCAACCATTCATTATTTCCCTACAACTAAGCCTGTGATAGGAAAAAAAATGGAAGGATCTATTTTAATTGTATCAATAGTCTATACTTTCATTCATCATTTGCCCAGAAGTTAATTACATCTTCCAGTGCCATTTGAAAGCACAGGATAAATATACAAATAAATTTCTCTACATATACTCAGATGAGTGATTTGAACATGAAAGATAGATTTTCAAATAGGGTTTATCATTTATCTTTTATGTGTCATTACCTAGCTCTGTGTACAGATCAATAAAATAGTAAGCTGCAAGCTGGGTGCGGTGGTACATGCCTGTAATCCCAGCACTTTGGGAGGCTGAGACAGGACAATCGCAAGTTCAAAGCCAGCCTCAGCAAAGGCGAAGCACTAAGCACCTCAGTGAGACCCTGTCTCTACATCAAACACAAAATACTGCTGGGGATGTGGCTCAGTGGGCAAGTACAACTTAGTTCAATCCCTAACCAAAAAAAAAGTAAACTGCAATGTTAGCTTCTTGATTTATGGTCCATATGTTGTAAATATAATATTATTATTATTTATTGTAATATTATTTTACATTTGGAATATATATGTGTTAGTATTTACAAATGTTTCCAAAATGCATCCCTCTCAGAGTGGAAAGGTATAATCTAAACTAAGAAGATTAAAACATGCAAAAAAGAAAGAATAAGAATAGAGTTGGATATCAAGATGAAGCTTAGTGTTAATGAGTTCCTCTTAGTGTGTTAGGAAAGATGCTGTTGTTGACTAGGTGAAGGTCAATTGCAGGCATTTTAAGAGCTGGAAGAGGCATGGTGGAGAAGCATGAAGTGTGAACCCATGAGGTATGAAAGTCTATGGAAGATGTCAACGAGGTGTGTCAGAAAATGATTTTCAGAACTTTAAATGTGTCCAATTAGAATGTTGTAATCTTCCTTTCTGCTGAAAGAGAGATGTTATAGAATATTTGATTGCCCTTGTGAGATATGTCTTCTACAGAATGTAAAGGTATTTCATGTACTTGTGACTAGAGAGATACCTACCAAAAGAACCAAAGGAATTTACCCTGCAAGAAAAATATTGCTGGGTACAGTAGCATACAACTTAGGGAGACCCTGTCTCTAATTAAAAATATAAATTAGGGTCAAGGATGTGGCTCAGTGGTTAAGTGATCCACAGTGCTTTATAGATATCCATAAAGATGTAATTCACTGTGATATATTTATATATGTGTGTGTGTGTTTGTGTGTGTGTGTGTGTGTATACATAGCATAATTTGATCAATTTCATTCCGTAATTCCTCTTTTTCTCATCCCTCGTCCCTCCCCCAGGATCACTTTCCTCTGCTCCACTGCTCTCCCTTCTACTTTCATGGAATCCTCTTCTTAAAATTTTGTTGAGACTAAAAAGTAGAGGTCAATTTTACTTCTGCCACATAGCCTTTTTTTTGGTGCCAGGGATTGAACTCAGGGGCACTCGATCACTGAGCCACATCCCCAGCCCTATTTTGTGTTTTATGTAGAGACAGGGTCTCACTGAGTTGCTTAGTGCCTCACCATTGCTGAGGCTGGCTTTGAACTCGCGATTCTCCTGTCTCAGCCTTCCAAAGTGCTGTGATGACAGGCTTGTGCCACCGTGCCCGGTTCCACACAGCCTTTTGACTTTGTTTTCTTCTTTTATCTCTTCATACCTCTATTACTTTATCAGTTATATAGGACAATGACATTTGTCTACTATAGTTTCAGTGAAGATTAAATGAGATAATTAGTATAGTATATAACATGGGGCTTAGAATATACTTGTCATTGAAGAATCTGGAAAAAGCTGAAGAAATAATCCTTACCCTTAAGGAAATTTCAGTATTTCTCAGAGAGATTATGTAAAGATGAACCAGCAAAGAGTAAACTGTGTACTGATATGTAGTAGAGATTATTTGCTCTGCATAACTATCTAAAATGGGAAATCAATTAGGGCTGATGAAATGGCATAGGATTCATGGTGAAACCTAAGTATAGTCTCTGGGCCAGTCAATCCAGCTAGACCCTGAAAGATGGGTAATATTTGGCTGAACAGAGGCAAAACTATTCCCAGCAAAAGGGATTAGCATTAGCAGCAGTGCATATCAGAGCAAGAACGTGGCAGACTATGTTTAATGGTCCATGGGGAAATGCACCAAAATAATTGGCGGGGGGGCTGATCCTGAATTTGAGTCCTGGCTCCACAGTTTACTAGCCATATAAGCACTGACAAGATATTGTAGCTTTCTGTGCCTGATTTTCCTCCTCTATAAAATGGAATAACATTAGTACCTGTTTTATTGTGAGGGCTAGATGAGGTCAGAGACTAGTGTTATTTGTACTCTTGTCTATTTATCAATTATATATTGTTGTCCTTTGGCGTATTTCCAGTGTTTGATGTTTAAATGTTCAGTGAATATTTTCTGTTGTTCCCATGGTTAGAGAATTTGATTTGGAAAAGTGTCAGAAAAGTAGGACAGACTGGGTTGCATTTAACAATAAAAGATAAAAATGAAAAAGAAAAAACAAAAGATAGGATGGAGCCAGACTGTGAAGAGACTTCAAAGTGAGATAGGGGAGTTGCAGCACAATGAGGGAGGAGAGTTGAAGTTATTGCAGGAATCTGGTTGGGGATTATTGAGGTAGTAAGCCATAAGCACAAAAAAGGAAAGGTGACTACAAGGATGATATCACTGGAAAAGAATAGTGAAAGGTGAATAAAAGGGAGTAAACTTGTACCTGATTCTCTCTTCAAAAAAATTTCAACCTGTGACAGTTTAAGAAGGTGGTAAAAGGAAGGAAAAATTTCATAAAAGGATAAAAAAAAAAGAAACAGTGAAACTTTCAAGCAACAGATTCAGTGAGGAGCAAGATACTCCTTGTAAGAACAGCACAGTTTTACCAATAGATATTCATATATTGATGTCTTTTGGCATATTTCCTTTTTTTTTTTTTTGGTACTGGGCATTGAACTCAGGGGCACTCGACCACTGAGCCACATCCCCAGCCCTATTTTGTGTTTTATGTAGAGACAGGGTCTCACTGAGTTGCTTAGCGCCTCACCGTTGCTGAGGCTGGCTTTGAACTCGCAATTCTCCTGTCTCAGCCTCCCTAAGTGCTGGGATTACAAGCGTGAGCCACCGTGCCTGGCTGGCATATTAGCTTATTTCACCATCCAACCAACATTTATTGCACCATTTCCCAAATAATTATAATTAGAGCATGCACAGTAATACACCATTTATTTAAATGTAAAATGGAGAAAGCTCATTTAAATGCAGAAAAAGTATGCTAAATCGATAAATGTACTCTAAAATGTGTGCACACAGTATACAAACTATACAAAGTAGTTGGCATAATCTATGTTCTCCAAACTTTGGTTATATTGATATAGATGATAATTAACTTAGGGACCACTAAAAAGATGAATTAATTCTGTAGGTAGAGAAAGAAAGCTTACCAAATATTTGTAAATGAATGTCTTTCTTTTCATGTTTATGGAAGTTAGCAAATTTACTGCAAGGAATTGGAAGTAGCAATAGGAGAAAATACATAAAAATAGATGTTTTCAAATTACAAACTACAACTGTGATTCTTATGCAAATATTATTTAATCAGAAACAGTTTGCTCCTCCTTATATGAGATTATATGGAAATTAGAATTGCCTATTTACTTCCAGTATGATGATAAAGAATGAGTTCCCATAGTCAGATTCGATGATAAATCAGTCTTCAGAGACTGGATTAGCAAATTTTGATGAATAAACCTAAACATTTAAATTCTATCAATAGTGGTTGATAATAATTTTCTTTTTTCTGTTTTCCAAGATTCAAAATAAGTGCATCTTATAAATGAATAAATTCAGTTGACATTACTTTGATCTGAATAGGTCAAAATGATGTTTCCTAATATCATAACCCAGACATTAAATTATAGTAAACAAAATTATAGATTGAAAAACCCACAAATAACTGAATTGATCTAAGTAGTACTTAAGCACCTCTGATAAATTAGTGAGAAATCTGTACCATCATTCCACCGTTGACCTGTTTATAAAGAGAAAAAGAATATCTGGTTTATACTGTTTACTTAAATTACCTTGTTCCCTACATTAATAAACATTTCAAAAAATCTATATTTATTTGAAATCAGTCTTTCTCTTTGTTTTCAAAGTTTGATTTTTCAATGGAGATGTGAAATTTGTTTTCTTAAATAAAATTATTCAGTTCAGTGAAGACTTGCCCAAGTATCTGGAGCTTTTAGCACACTAAAGTGTTTAGTATGAATTTGAGTCTTTGTTACTTGAATGAAACATCTGTTTTAAGGCAACATCATAGCATGTTGTCAGTCATTCAATAAGCATCCATTTAATTGCTAAGTACAAGCACTGGGTTAATGAGGGGCAAAGAGAAGCTCCCATTGTGGCAGTCATCAAATGCTAAGTCACAACCTGCTGGATCAATCTGCTGATCCCCTCTATCATGTCATCTCAGACAAATCTGTCCATCATTGGTTTAACCTGCAATTGAAATGAGTTCAACCCTCTCTCCCATAGTGCCAGACAAACCTGAGTTCAAATTCTGACTATACCCTTTACATAATGCATCCTTGGGAAATTCACCCAACCTCTCTAATCCCCAACTTCCTCACAGGAAGAAGGAATAGCAGACAGAGAAAGGAATAGCATCTACTCATAAGTTTTTCATGAGCACTAAATGAGAACTAGTTGCAAATCTCTTAGCACTTGCTTGGCACACAAATACCACTTAATAAGTATTTAATGTTGTTATCTCTTTATTAACAATAGTTATTTTAATGAACATAGCAAGGGAAACTGATGGCAGTAGTCATTAACAACAGAATTTTAGTTGACTAGCCTAGACTAGCCTAGAAAGAGGTATTTGGATTAATCTGATTTTATAATTATATAAAAGGACCATTTGTGTATAAGGCTTTATCTTCTGTAATGTTTTTGAACTCTCTTAGTGCATAACCTTCCTCATATCCTCCCAACTCTCTCCCCTGCCCACAGTATTTTTGTCTTTATGTTGAACATAGGTGGAAGTGTGCTGCATATTGTGCTTAAAAATAATTTTGGACATAGAGCCAGCACACAGCATATATTTGCTAATAGATCATTAAGATTTTGTTGTAGACTCTGGACCATTATTCAGAGCATCGGTCATCAGCAAACATTAGTATTGAGGGTATACTTAAGCTGTACTCTTTCCACAATACGCTCTAGAAAAATTGAAGGTTCTAGTTATTTTTTCTTGTAGCCTATTTGGACCACTTATCACTAGTGATTTTTTTTCTGACCTCCTACTAAAATAATTACATTTCTGGCATCAGCTCACTGGGAATCAATGTAAAGACCCCATTCTATCTGCCTTAGCAGTAAAACAAATTTATACATCTACTAAAAATATTCTTTTAAATGGGGAGACAAAAATAAATATGTGAAACAAGATAGGTAATTTACTTAGGTCTCATTAAGAGTTCTTACATTCTAAATGTAGAAACTAAAATTTGCAAAAACTAAGAGTTTTCTTCAGTGTGCTGAGCATTTAGCAAGATTTCATCAATCCTGTGTAGAAGATGAGTAATGCTTGCAGTTACAGATTTGGCTTTTCTCTATAGTATATGCCTGTTGCCATGTGTGCCCAAATGCAGCTTTACTAGGCAGAAATCCATGAAAATATTGAAGCAGGTAAGTGAAAACAATAAAATTGACTACATAAGAATGACCAAAACACATCATAGGTGGCCTATTCATTTATTAGAAACATGAAATGGTTTCATATTTAATATTCTCATTCTTATTATAGAAAAGTGTCAAACGAATAACAGCTGTTACCTACCAATATTGCAATTAATTTGTCTCTGTTCTCAGGCAGATGTATTTAGATTCATTTCAGTAATTACACCTAACAGATTTATAGAACCAACAAACTGCACTGAACCCAACCAAGTCTCTAATAACTTTTTTTTTTTGGAAAATTATATTTGTTCTACTCACGTTAAATCCCTGAGCCCCTGGACTCATTCAGAATCAGGACAAAATCTCTTGTTCCACTAAATGTGCAAAAGGATTATTATGGATGAAAACATTTTGGTGATTTTTAATTTAATTCTACAAGTATTTATTGAGTACCCACAGTGTACTGAGCATAGGTGACACACCCTAATCATAGTATTGTCTGATAACTCAGCACCATTAATCTACTTAAGGAGTTATTAACCATCAACCTTTCTTCCTCTCCATATGTATCTTCCATAAAAATAATGGCTCTTTTTGTATGTGGCTCCTATATGTATGTGCATACTCACATGTGACTGTGAACAGCATATGACATATAGATTTCATATTTTTCACATATTTTTATATATTTATCTTTAAAACATCTATTTTTCTAATAATCCTCAGATACACCCTTCACACACAGACAATCTATAAAGTATTAATTATGTTGACTAATTAGTGGGGGAAAATGGGAGAGAACCTGTTTTATTTTAAGAAAACAGTTATGCCTTGATAATATTGGAAAAACATTAAGACTTAGGATATCTGACTGTCATCTAAATCAATTGTAGGTTTCATATGCTGTTTTAGAATAGCTCAGAAGATGATGGTGTGAATCATTTGGGAATCAAAAAATAATTACCTTTTAAATGTGCATTAACTATGGGTG
The DNA here is from genome assembly GCA_028644305.1 of Xerus rutilus. Lineage (NCBI taxonomy): Eukaryota > Metazoa > Chordata > Mammalia > Rodentia > Sciuridae > Xerus > Xerus rutilus. The sequence goes on along the minus strand of CM053417.1, from coordinate 47,965,515 downwards.
ACATAATACTTTTATTTGTTTGAAGCAGTACTGGAATCTATTTTAAATGTACGTTTGTTTTTTTTTTAAATCTCCTCTTTAGCAGAATAGATATTTCAGAGCTCCTGGATTTGATCTAGCATTTCTTATTTGCTCAGTCAGGTTGCATAAGAATTATTTGGAGCATCATTAAACGAGATACAATGCTTATAGATCCAAGAAGACTCAGGAATAGCCCTGCTGAGGCTCAGAGAGGGTCCCAGAAGTTCTTTTCAGGCTTATGTGGTATAAGACAATAGCAGGCTCAGTGTATGCTGGGTTAGGTTGTGCTGTAATCTGAAAGTCATAATATGTTGCTTTATTTGTCTGTGTAGTCCCTCATTTTTCAAATGTAACCCTACTCCAGTTTGTAAGCTAATAATTTTATTCAGTTGAGTGTTTGAAGTTTGCCAAATTCTCCGATTGTCTCACCAGTATTTTATGTATTCTTGGTTGAGTTGCTACCTTGTCTGATTTTCTAGAACAGCATTTCTGCAAAAGGAAAATGTGTTCCCTCTAGTCCTCTTTTGTCAAAAACCCTTTGCACTTGCTTTCTTTTGCCAATTGAACCTTTTTTGAAATGCATCAGTAGGGAGAGCTTGCCTAGCCTTTGCTAGACAGGAGTAGCTGTAGGTGCATTTAAACAATCCAACTTGAAAAGGGGATTTCTCTCTTTTATTTGAAAACAATTGAAAATGAAAGGTGTGTGTCTCAGGACAGAGTGCTTAACCGACCTCATTCTACTGAACTTCGATATGGTATATGAAACTGCCTCCCCTGTGTCTTCCCCAGTATTTTAAAAAGATGCTTTACTTGTTTGAGGCAACTGGTTCTGAGTCAGAGCTCTAGCCAGCATAACCAGAATCCATTATATTGTTAGGTCTTGTTATGTCGTTCTTTGCATCTCTTTTTCTTCACTCAAAACGTCAATACAGCTTTGTTCTAAGAACTATCTGATCATATTTTGAGGGAAAATTGAGACCAAGCTTTTGAAATGGACTAGGGTTATGTTAAGTTTTCACAGTAACCATGCTCCCTCCCCCACAATACATACCGCCTGTACTTTTAAGTAATCCTTTAAGCTCCTGTGACTAAAGCATGTTGAAAATATCCATTTTCACTTGAGTAACCATGACAATAAATGAAACCCCCAAAGGTACCTCTCTCCTGGGGCCTGGGGGAGGGGTTGGCAACAGTTTCCAGCCCATCTTCCCTCTCTTAAGACTCCAGAGGAATAAAGTAAACATTTTTTGTAAGAAAATGTGTGGGATTTTTCTTTTAAAATCACACACACTTAGAATGTTAGGAAAAGGTATCATGTGCCCTGGACTTCAATGGTTAATACTTCTTCCAAAGGATGTGATACTTTAAAGACACAGTAACTAAAGTACTAATTGGTGTTTACATAACAAAATAAATCCAGATGCCTTTATTATAGAGGAGCCATCTCAAAAATTTACACAGACTCTTATATCTTTAAAAAAAAGAAAATGTATTATTTAAATGGCAAACAGGACCATATGCCAGGTTTTGTTTATTTGCCTTTTGATTCATTTTGTTTACTCTTTGAGAAGGTGACTAAGAAGCGAGTTGTTTATCTATAAATATGGTAGAGAAAAGAAACCTTTCTGTGGAAGTTAGCCATCTGTAAATTAAATCTCTGGTATTCAAGAAATGCCAAGCCTTAGTTTACCAAATGCAAGTCCTTTGCTATAACCATCTTCTCTCTTTTTTAATTTTGTTTTTTCTTCTTTTTCTTTTTTTTTGTCTGTAGACAGTTTCTGAAACTTAGTTTTGATTTCCATGTAATGTTTTATATGACATTTATCCATAAAACCATTTGGGTTTTATGAGTTGTGATGCCTTTTTATCATTCTGTTGCACCTCTGTCCCCTCCTCCTTCAGGATTGTTGAACTGCTGCACTCTTCCTAATGCATGGCTTCCTGGTGGGTGACATCATGATTTGTGAGCAATTCGATATATAAATAAGGTGGTGAGAACTGCCTCAGCAATTCAGTTTCTATTTGAAATGAATTAAGTAGTCTCTTTCTGTTTTCTTACATTTTCCTCTACTTTGTGTTTTCACAATTATATTAGGCACTGTAGGAGGGCTTCTTTTCTCTTTCATTCCATTTCTAAAGAGCATTTTGTGATTCATAATTTTCTTTTATATGTAATGCTCCCATATGGTATAATACACCATGTATACTGTATATATTTTGGTCATGTCAGAATGTGCAATTCAGCAATAGCTAATAACTGTTAATTTTCCAGGAGGATCCTGGGGATATAGATGCTTCAAGCAGTGTGTTTTTTTATTTTTACTGATATTAAAGGAGTGCTTGTCTTAGAAGACTGATAAAAATAATGCATCAAACTGACTTTAATTGTTGACTGTGTAGACTATCTATATACATAGGTGTTTTTTTTAATATTTACTTTTTAGTTATAGGTGGACAGAATATCTTTATTTTATTTTTATGTGGTGCTGAGGATCGAACCCAGTGCCTCCCGCGTGCTAGGCGAGCACGCTACCACTGCGCCATAACCCCAGCCCCAAACATAGGTGTTTTGTATGCTTTGGTAGGTGTGAAATATGTGTAAGATCAGTATGACTTTACCTCAGTATGTTCTAAGTGAATAGGGATATAGTTTTAGAGGCTGAACTCATTGGCAACGGTTCTTTTGAGTCAAAGGTTGTAGTATTTATAACATCCATGAAAAAATATGGTACCCATATATTATTACTTACACTCCTACAAATCAAATAGCTTATTAGTATGTTTGTCTATTAAAATATAATTGACTGTTGTAAGTCATTTAAAATTCCACTGACATAAAGCTATTTAAAAAGATATATAAAGGTCTTGCATTAGCTATCTTAGATTAAGAAAGCATGATAATTATTTTTATTCAGTGTTCATTTATACTTACACATATATTGCTCTTCATTCCTTTTTGTACTTCAGAGCATTCATTTGGAATTCGTCTTTCTGCTTGAAATACATCTTTTAAAAATTCCTCTAAGTAGCTGGGCACGGTGGCGCAAGCCTGTAATCCCAGCACTTAGGGAGGCTGAGACAGGAGAATTGTGAGTTCAAAGCCAGCCTCAGCAAAAGTGAGGCACTAAGCAACTCAGTGAGACCCTGTCTCTACATAAAACACAAAGTAGGGCTGGGGATGTGGCTCAGTGGTCTAGTGCCCTGAATTCAATCTCCAGTACCAAAAAAAAAAAAATTCCTCTAAGTGGCAAACCATTTGAGCAAAGTCACTTTGGAATCTTTTTGGGCAAGGTAGACCCAAAACTAGTCCCACTCAATACACAGATATGGGACCTTTGCCCCTCTTGTTTACTTCATAGGAACATTCATTCCTTCCATTTGTCTCATCTCACCACAAATATTCCTCATGTATCTTGATAGTTTTAGCTGACTACCATCCCTGAGTTTACAACATGGCAAAATATTTCATCCAACTTTGTGGGCCACCTGGTTTCATTTTCTGATTTAGGATTTTCTAATCAGTCTCAGTTTTAGGTCACAGCTTCCTCAAGACTCACTAAGCCCCACTTCCCCTGCCCTCACTCTACCACTATGGCTAATTAACCGACCAATGGACTGCCATCCTTCAGCCTTAGTTTCTTCATTTGAAAAAAAAAACACTATTGTTCTCCATTGCTTATGTATTGCCTTGACAGGTACCTCAGGACCTACTTGTTACCCCATTGTAATGTAGTGTTTGACAGGTACCTAACTGCTGTGAGTATAGCACTTCAAATTTTTGTCTTGGCACAGTACTAGGGGAGCGGTTCTCAAAGTATGGTGCCTGGATCATCAGCTTTAGAAAAACCTGGGAATTTGCTAGAAATGTAAAGTTTCTGGCTTCATTCTAGACCCATTGAATAAGAAGCTGGGCTTGGGAAAGGGGGGTCTGCAATCCATTTTTTAACAAGCTCTCTAGGTGATCTGATGCAACTAAATCTTAAGAGCCCTAGAGTCCAGTGGCACATCTTGTTTTATAGGTGTGGCAACTGAAATACAAAAAAAAAAAAGTAAAAAAGTTTACTCAAGGTCATAAAGCTAGTATAATGCTAACTAGTAGAACAGAGAGTAGAGCCTACCTCCCACTGCTCTTTCTCCTAAGCTACTCTAGATTACTAGTGCTTAAAATGACTTTTAATTAACTGATATTACTGTATGCTTGCAAATGAGAGACTTATCCTCCCAGCTTTACATTTCTACAAATTTTAATCTACTGCCAGTAATAGGATCAATCAAAATCAAGTAGCTTTCATTGACAAGGTGGGAAGATACTGTTGGCATTGGATACTTTATAGGGAACTCAGAAGTCTTCATATTATCCATTATGGCTTTGATTGACGTATATTGCCATGTTTTCAAAACTGTGACATAGAAAATGAACTCAAGCAACTGATTTACTAAGGAAAGATTGTTTGCATTCTGTGTGTGTGTGTGTGTGTTTAGTTTGTATACTGAATTATCAGATAATTTCTTAAGAAGCATTGTTCCTGACACACTAAAATAGAGTATCTTCAGAGTAGGAACAAGATAATGAGTTGCATGACTGTTCCAGAACACATCCATCAAAGAACAAGTTTACCTCCTATTAGTTATTAGTATAATATTTAGCATACTTATTCCATAATCATCTTTGTCTGTTTGTATTATAAGGACTTTCATTTACCTTTGGTGAATATTCTCATATATTCTTCAGATAGCCGATAAACATCTATGACTATGCATTTCTTTTAGTTTGACAGATCCTTGTGGATCTGAACTTAGAGGAAAGGAAATCCTAAACTACTATTTCCATATTTTCTGCTTTCTGTTTTATTTTTAAACACAAAAACATTTCAATAATAAGAAATTGGAGCACTAAGACCATTTTCTTACTACATCACACTTTAATGAATAGAAAAAGTGCAGTCTCCAAAGTAGGTGACTTAAACACTAGAAAATTCTTCTTGATACAATTTTATAAATGCCAAAGAACATAGAATTAAGAAATTTTCAGGAATAATAAGTACTACATCATTTTGAAAATACTATAATCTTTTTCAAGTATTTAAAAAGAAATTTGTGCTGGGCGCAGTGGACACACCTTTAATTCTAGCTACTCAGTAGGCTGAGGCAGGAGAATCATAAGGTTGAGATCAGCCTGGGCAAATTAACAAGATTCAGTCTCAAAATAAAAATTAAAAAAGAACTGGGGATGTGGCTCACAGGCAGAGGTCTCCCAGGTTCAGTCCTCTAGACCACAAAAAAAGGAAAGAAAAGAAACTTGTATAAAAAGGACAATGAAGATAGTTTTTATGTTATAGGTGGGTTTTGTTTTGGTAGAACTAGCTCTATAATTTGCAGGTCTCACTGTAAAATGAAAATGTGGGGCTTCCCTCTCATTCAAATATTATTAAGAATTTAAAGATAACATCAACAAAACATTAAACCAAGTATGGTTCCTTCCCAGTGAGGGGTAGGGGGTGAGGTGACTGCACAAGTTCCTGTAGGCCTGCACACATTGCATCCTCATGAAGCCTCTGTGTTTTACCTAAGTGATACAATTCCTAAAAGAAGCAAAATCTGCACCACTTTGTTCATGAAACAAAATGAATATTTTGACTTGAATAAAAGTGAGAATCTTTTAGCAAGAATCCAATTCTAAAAAAAAGGCTCTTCCTGCAAATGACCTCTTTTATTTATTTCAAAATGTCTATCTTTTCCTACCAATTCTAACATGATCTCTGTAGCAAATAAAAAAGGGAGCTTTTCCCATGAGAACTTCTGTCAAGAAATAATCTTCTTCAGCACTCTTCTGATATATTAAGAAATAGTTCTCATCTCTCTTAAAGTAGGTTTGAACATTTTTCTCTGATGAATACTTTACATACTCTGAGCAAACAGGTTCGAATTTCTCATATATTTCACTGAGATTCCTATTTCTCTTTTTTAATCCCTAGAGACTTAAGGTATTCTATCTACAGAGGGTTTATATCACATTTTTTATAAGTAATTGTCTTGGTATGTTTTCTGTTGGTAATAACAATTCCACAGACTGAGTAAGATTTAATGAAAATGGGTTTATTTTGACTTATGGTTCTAAAGGCCCAAGGCCACAGGGCCTCATCTGATGATGGCCATCCTGCGGACAGAGTCTGGAGGTGGCCCAGAGCATCACATGGCAAAAAACAAGGAGGATTCAGGTGTGTCTCTTCTCATCTCTGTCCCTCTTCTTATAAAGCCACCACTATTCAATCATGGGGGCTCCACCCTGATGACCTTATCTAAGCATAATCACATCCCAGAAGCCTCACTTCTAAATCCCATAGCCGGATTACATTTCTACCCTCTTAATATCTCACAATGGGGATTAAATTTCAACACATGAATCCTTGGGGGACACACTCAAATCATATCCAAACCATAACAATAATGTAATAGGGTTTATAGCTTTTCATTTTGTAGCACATCTTTGGGTCTGTTTGCACTTGATGTGAAGTTCACTTTGAGCAATATCAATCCTATAAATTTGTTTTCTATGATTTGGTTTTCTTAGAACATTAGAATGCTCTCCTGATTATCTAATCCAGTTTTGCACCTCTAGGTATCACCATACATAACTGTAAGACAAATAATCATACAGCATGTTTCTAAATGTCCCAGGAAAAGAAAAGTGAAAAGGGACAGATAATCCTTATATAGTAAGGAATGTTCAGAGAACCACCAATTGAGTGGGAAACACCAGTTGAACTTACATTCTTAGGGAATTTCATTTTTCCTGATTGAAGGCTTTATTCTTTTCTTTTCATTGCAATTATTAGATGTGTCTTATTCTTTTACATTAGCCAAAGCATTTTATTTTTAAACCTGACCTTAATTATGTTCTTATTGAAAAAAATAAAAAGTGGACTTTTGTAACCAGTATTTTTCACTATGTCAAAATCTTGAAAACTGTCTCATCACGTTTGTCAGCCTTCTCTGATACATAGACAAACATTGGCTAATCATTATTGTTTTCATTCCTTTTTTCTTTAATGAAAAGCTATTTAATTATTCAGTTTTTCTTAAAAGTTCAGTGATTTTTATATTTCAGATGCTCTTTAGTATTTGATATATTCACAGCATGTTCAGAGTTTCTCTCACTGGTCCACTGGCTCTAATATTTATTAGAATAATTTTATTTACCATATGTTTGTGTCACGTTGGAAATGTTAGGAGAAAAAAATTGAATTTTGAATGTGAAAGGTCCTTTCTTCTTTTATCAAAAGGAAAAAATGCATTCTCTGACATTAATAAAAGTCATGCTGACGTTCTCTTATAAGAAACTCACTAAAATGACAAAGCATGAAAAATGTAATTAGGTGTTGGGTTGAACTGAGTTGGTTTGTTTGTTCTTCTATCTGATAAATTCTAATACGCAAAAATAAAATTATAATTAATAACAAAGTGCAAACGTGGCAGATATATTGATATGGTGGATAATATGAAAGCAATTGTCATTATTTTATGTGTTTACATTAGAAAAAAATAAATTTGACTTTTTTGCAAATATTGCTGAACTTCCTTCTGAAAAAAAATACTCTACTAAGTGGATTTATTTATTCAATTCTCATGAAGTACTGGCTGAATCAAGGTTTTGGAAAAATAAACAAGTATTCTCTATCTCTAAGTATATTAACTAATCTATAAAGGTTTGACATTCATTAATGCTTGCTGAGGGAAAAAATGAGTTCTAGAGATTGTGTTTTGCACAGTACTGCATAACTTACTTTCACAAGCCCTACTTAAGCTTTGATTTCTAAATCTCTCCCCAGTGAAATCATACCTCCAAGATGTTTCATTAAAATGACAAGATAAGCTGCCTTGCATGCCTATGCTGGAGTGGGGGCAAGGGACAGAGTTCTGGGAGATCTTGTAAAACCATTTCTAGTTTTAGGGAAAGAACTGTAAAATATTGACCTCAGTAAAAATTGGCCCAACATCCCCATAGTGAAGATAATAGCCAAAGGGCAGGCCCATTTTCTGCCAGGCCTTTGCTCGTCTTCATCTTGTTCTCATGGCTGTTTTAATGAGAGTTAGAACAGGGAGTTGGAGTTGTGGAATGTAAGAACTGTTTAAAAAGACTGCTTTTTAAGTGATGTATTTTAGAAAATATTTTAAAATGCATATTTTCCTTGTGACAACTTTCAGCATTCCACTTTTCTTTCCCTACCCCTCTTGTGTTTGAAAATATTTCTCAGAGGGTTGATAGTACTTCAAATGGTTTAATTACATCTCTAAATCTTAGTTCAAACTATGTAAACGTGTTGCTGTATGACCATTTTGACCTGCAGAAATAACAGTCTCATATGGTTCAATCTAATTTTAAAATAACAACATAATTCCCAAACAGAAAAGTAATACCCTACTACTACTATTCCTTAATCATTTTTTGTTGTGGATGAAATTCAAAATCTACCTCAATTGATCATTTACAGGCTGTTTGACATTTAAGAGGATTCCATTGCAGAGTTTTGGCATTTAAAACGAATTTTAAAATAGGAAAATCCTCTCCTTGTTCATGCAGGGCCACCCTGGGAAATGGCCCTTAATGAAGTTACCTGATCAGAGTAGCCTGGTCTCCTGGGGATACAGTTCACTTGTTTGTATGCTATCTCTTCAGAGATAATTTAATGGAGTTAATTTATCATTGTCTTTCATTTTGTTGCAAATGAATATACACTGGTCATTCTAATTAGATTGAGAGATACTGTAATGTCTTGGATAAAGCTAGATGTTGACAAGGTTTCATCAGCTACCAGTTTCTAAACCATCTCTTTAAAGTGGATGATTACTCCATCCAGCACATGTTGATCCTCCAGGTTTGATTTTGAGGTGGAAGTGACCTCTTTCTCCCTTATTCCTCACTTCAGGATGCACCTTAAAATAGTTTCCTCTAGATTGACTGGATGTAAAGATTTCAGCAATGAATAAATTCTCTTTTCTTTCTTTGTTGAAGATAGTGCTTATGCAAATGCTTAATTACTAAAACAAATATAATGCCATTTTTAAAGCCTCAAAGGTTAGATAATTGCTATAAAAATCATGGTACATTTTTCTTCTTCCTTCATCTTCTGAAATAGAAAACCATAGTCCTATTGAAATCCAGAATTCCATACGTCATGAGAGCATAAGTAGTGTATTCCTTTTGAAGGATGGGGATAAATTTCCCCTATAGTAAAAATCACTAGCTGCCATAGAAGTACTGAGTGAAAAATGGTGCTTATCATTTTTCTGTGGACTGCAATTTCCTCCTGTTGATATAGGCTATAAATAGGAAATAAACACTCTTGAATAAAATCAGATAGTATGCAAAGATTTCACTGATGAGTTTAGATGAACAAATCATAAAAACAACAAAATATTGCTTGGTCCTAAATCTTTGCCAAGGAGCCTTTGGTAACCTCTTCACTCTGTATAATTTTGGAAAATACCATTTTAACCCCATTTTTGAAGACTAATAGATCCTTTTTAAAAAACAAAATTGTCCTTATTTAAAAGAGGAAAAATAATAAATATTGAAAATTATTAATATTCAGTGAATAAGCCAAATAAACTCTTTAATATCTTATATTTAATAAAGTCAACAGTTACTCCCTTTTATGATGTATTTATCTGAGTTAATTTATCAGCATATGGACCATACTAAAATAAATTGCTTCTCTAAACAGTAGTGCCTTGGCTCCTGAAAATAGTTGATCCATGCCCGAAGAACAATGTAAAAATTGGCTGTTCTATTAATTATTGTTCTAGGGGCCAAAAATCTATAGTACTTTTCTCTGTGTTCTTAAGATGCATTGCATATAAAATAAGTAGAGATTTTTAGACAATATTTTAGTTTCCCTTGGTTTGACCAGCACAGCTCTTTATTAGTCAAGAATTCTCTTAATTTTCAAATTTGCCCATAGAGAGGAAAAATGAATAATTTACCTACTTGCTGAAACTGGGGAGGATGCCTTACTGTTCTCTGTTTTACATGGTGCTGTCCAGTGAGTAAGTGCCCAATGGCTATGTGATGATAGCTTGAAAGGGTTGATTAAAAACTACATAAAGAATGTGCTGAGGGAATGATTGAAGCAAAGTTGATTAACTTAATCTAACTTCTTCCTGCTTTCCTCTCTGGAGCCTACTGTTCTAAGAGACACAGTTGAAATAAATTTGAAATTGTAAATCTATTCCAGTTAATCTCAAGCTAGAAATTAAGCGCCTATTTGCAAATCTGTCTCTGACCATAGGTCTAGCTATTTTAATCAAATGTAACAATATTTATAAACAGTATTAACAAAACATTAACTGGAGAACAGCACGGTTTCTTTATAGGATAGTATGTGATGTAAACCATGGAAGTTTTTGAATTCAAACAAAAAAAATGCAAAGGTCAAGTAGACATATCAACTTAAAGCATTTATGAAGTTAAACTCCAAGGAATGACAACCTTTAAATGCCAGTACTTTTTTCTGATTTCACCAGCCTTTAGAAGGTTGTTTATGTATAATTGTTATCCATGACTTAATTTTAAAAGAACCACATAATGTTCAGAAATTGACATAATTATATCTCTGAGGTCTCGGTGTCTAATTTTGTAATTCTGTATCATTTTCTTGTAACTGATCAGCTCTCATGTAATTCAATGGCATCCATATTATTTGCTCAGTAATCTGTAATTATACACTTCCTCTAATGAACCACCTCATGCTTTATTGCCCTGTGTTCTCAGAAGCTCTGTGGGTTTTAATTTTTGAAAATTTAAAGTTGGGAAAGCTACTTTTTTCCCAGATGAACATTTTAAAGTAATGAAGAGGTTAATCAGTGCTGCCTTGATTATTTGAAACACCATAAGGCAATACCACCTAATGTCCAATTATCATATTACTTTTAATATATCTTCTTTTTTAATTTAAAGATTAGATTCAATTAAATGGTAGAAGCAGTATGTTAAATTTACTATGAATATCTGCCTTAGGGAGGAGTTATTTATTTATTTATTTTGAAATTAATTTTTTTCTACCAGAGACCAACTTCTCTTTTATTTTGTAAAGACTATAATTAAGGTCCATCTGAACTTTAATTACTTAATAAAGCAATACTATTAATATATATTTGTATAAATTGTCTAAATTACCTGAATACATGTTTCCAAAGCACATACTCTAGATATTTGACCCCTATAATACATCTGGTGAATTAAAGTATATTAATACAGTAATCTCTCATAAGCTATACCCACTTAAACTTGTAAAGTATCTTTTACTATTTTTTTCAAAGTTTTCATTGATCTTTTATTTTCCAAATTAAGCATATAAGGGAAAATGGTCAGGTGTGAACACTTAGGGTATGTACAAAATGATCCATAGAAGTACCTGGCAGATGTAGCTGGGGAAGCCAAAGAAAAATTTGGAAGTACTTTTTGAAACCATTGGAGTTTGGATTGGATCTGATGAGCACTGAATCCTAGAAAAGGAAAAAATATAATAAAAGTAGTAGTTTCATAATGGGAGAGATAAGAAATAAAGAATTCAACAAGCTTATTCATGTAGTAATAATCTTGATTATGGACTGAGTGATGAAGTTTAGGGCGGGAATTCTGATTCTGTGATGTTTTGTCTATAAGGAGTAGTACAGCTTAACCACTAAATTTGGAGATGAAAAAAATGTGTCAGAGAACATTAAAGAATTCCAAGCCTGCCCGGCGCAGTGGCTCACACCTGTAATCCCTGTGGCTTGGGAGGCTAAGGCAGGAGGATCTCGAGTAAAAAGCCAGCCTCAGCAACAGTGATGTGCTAAGCAACTCAGTGAGACCCTGTCTATAAATAAAATACAAAATATGCCTGGGGATGTGGCTCAGTGGTTGAATGCCCCTGAGTTCAATCCCTGGTACCAAAATAAATAAACAGAGAGACAGGGGGGGGGGAGAAGAAGAAGGAGGGGGGAAGAGAAAGAGAGAAAGAAATAGAGAAAGAGAAAAAGAGAGAGAAAGAAATATTCCAAGTTTGAGGATTAATCAGAATTGAGACAGGATGAGAAATCATTAGGGGTTTGTTTGGGTGGGGGATTTGTGGATAATTAAATCAGTCTTAGACAGCCAATTCTGAGATCATGGAAAATCTTGTAAATAACATTGTTTAGGAATAACTGATAATTTGGACCTGAAATGGGGATGAGATTAAATCCTGGAGGTATGATTTAAGGCATCTCCACCACAGAAGGGAACTGGAGTGTTGAAACTGAGAAAACATCCCAGAGTATAAGAAAGCAAAGACCACAGTGATACTTGGTTCTGCTTTCTAAATAATAATCTTTCAGCCACTTGTTTCAATTCCATCAGGAGACAGCAGTGAGTTTTCTAGGAGGACTTAGGAATTTTAGTTGATTGAGAAAGATTCCAGCCATGCTTAAAGTCAGACTGGCTCTCACCTAGAACAGATTTCTGAGCTCTCATTAAGAAATCATTGAGAAATTTAAGTCAAAACTTAAAGGTAAGCTAGGCATGGTGGTGCATGCCTGTAATCCCAGCACTTTGGGAGCCTGAGACAGGAGAATCATGAGTTCAAAGCCAGCCTCAGCAATGGAGAGGCACTAAGCAACTTAGACCCTGTCTCTAAATAAAACACAAAATATGGCTGGGATGTGGCTTAGTGGTTGAGTACCCCTGAATTCAATCCCCAATACCAAACAAAACAAAACAAAATGTAAAGATAAATCCTCCCCTCTCCTATCTTGATACATCAGTGTAAATTATAATGTTGAGGTTTAGCATATGAGAAGTACATACTCTCAGGTTCTTTCCTGAAACAAGTGGCTATAGGCAGGCTTTGTACCATATATCCCACTCCTTTCAAATTGGGTAAGAGATGGATTCTTGACCCAAAGATAACTATAAGAGATGGCCTGGAAGGAAGATTTCTCCCAAATGGCTGTTCCATTACTAGTTGAATTAATTTGTTCTATTTTTTGGACAGGAGATGTTGAACTCAAAGACACAAAGATGGAGAATTAGTTGGCAAATGGCAGAAGAGAAAATAAAAACAAATAGTAAGAGTGTATGTGTAGAGTGCATGGGTAGGTAACAATGGACATCAAGATATAAAAGTAAATAATATTAGTGGGTTACTAGGATTGTTGTTGTTCCTATAGGGAGAGTCACGATCATATCTTTTTAAAAATATTTTTAGTTTTAGATGGATACAATGCCTTTGTTTTGTTTAATTTTTTTTTAATGTGGTGGTGGGGATGGAATCCAGTGCCTCATGCATGCTAGGCAAGCACTCTACCACTGAGCCACAACCCCAGCTCCTCATGGTTATATCTTATATGTTGTTTCAGTTCCTCATGCAGCCTTACTATGCAGCTGTTAAACCCTATTTCCTACTCTTCCTTACTTCTCCTTTACACTAAATCTCCATCTTTGTTTCTTGCAAGCCATCTAACATTTGTCAAGAGAGTTAAACAATCACCAGTTAGATAGCAGGCATCCCCTCTTTTTTTTCTCCTTCCTTTATGCCCTCCCTAACTAGAGGATCTGATTCCTCCATGGGGGCAGGGAGGGAGTAGTGTGAGACAGATTATGCTACTCATTTGTCCATTCAAGTGACCAGAATCTTTGAAGCACATATAAGATTAATATTGAAACAACAACCAAAAAATTATTTTATCTTCCCAAGATATCATTATAGAACATGAAAAGGAGGTTTGACATTCCATGTCTGGGAGTAGAAGTAAAGAAAACCAAGAAATGAAATTTATGTTCATACACTCACTGAAATGAGACTTCTTAGTAAATTACTTGGCTTTTTTGAAATTGCTTTTGCTTTTGTGAAAAGGCAAAAATCTAGCATATTATCAAGTAAAAAAGTCTTGCATATTTCTTAGTTTGAAGCAGGTAGTTATACTAAGGACACATCTGCAACAGTGTGCACTCTGTAGGCATTCAAAGATTAGGTATTCAGAAAACTACACATATATACAAACAAGAACTTTATTGCACTTAAAGAAATAGCAGTTAATCTCTTGGGCAAAAAGTAGAGTGAAGTCTTTATTGCTTTTCCACTGTTCTGTAGGAAGCTGGTGGGAAAGTTGATTCATTGTAGAATCTGATAAGCAAGAAAGAACACTATGATTCAAAGTTGGATTAGCAGTTTTTGAATTGTCCACTTGTTCCCTGTACCCCAAGCATCAACAATTAATAGTACCATTTCCCTCATTTACAACCTTTTTATACTTGTGGGTAAATTGCCATTATTGCTCTGATGTGTGACATTTGTTACAACTGCCTCAGTGCAATCTCATGAGGGCAGTTCTTGAAAAGTCACTTGCATCCCACACTTGCCTTGTATTTGTACTAAGTACCCTAGGAAGATATAAATACACATTTGACCTCTTGATGGTACTCTAGAAGCCACCCCCCAGTAGGATTGTGTTTGTATTTCTTATGAAGATGATTTTTATTATAATAGTATTCTAATATGGTGGCCCAGTTGAAGTCCATAAGTAAGGAGCTAGGCCCTTTGGAAAGAAGCTGAATGATCCCAGTATTAGAGGCAGCATTTCAGACAGGAAAGGGAAACTTGGAAAGTAGGTCTATCACTGGCTTTTGGAAAAACTCTTCTCTTTGTGACTATTCTTTTGGAACTGGACTTCAGGAATACTTAAATGTCAATCTGGAGACCTTCGTTACAATTTCACTCTTGGCTCTGGCCCCCAAAATACAAACATCTCATTTGCAAGTAGACTTATATTGAATGTTATTATTCATTCCTACATTCCACCTGCAATGAGGCTTTGTTTTAAGTTATGGCTGGCACTTGCCAAAGTGCTTCAGCACCTTAGAGGCAGATTGGAAAATCCACAAATGTCTGTACTTTAGCATGGTGTTGATATTAATGGTGTGTATTATAGAGCAGGAGTCAGCAAACTTTTTTCTGTAAAGAATCAACTGCTAAATATTTTAGACTTCAGAAACCATAAAGTCTCTGTCTCCACTAAATTCTGCATTGTAGCACAAAAGCCACCATAAATAGAGCATAATGAATGAACATGGCTATGTTTCCATAAAACTTAGAGACCAAAATTTGAATTTTGTCAAATTTCTATGTAGCACAAAATCTTCTTTTTAGTTTTTAAGACCCTTTTAAATGTGAAACCATCTTTAGCAAGTGGTTTATACAAAAACAGGTGGTAGATTGGATTTAATCACAAGGACTATAGTTTGATATCCCCTACTCAATACACCTCTGTATTCTAGTGCTGGTTCTGTCACTTGCCAGCTGTGTGACCTGGAATAAGTTAATTCACTTAAATGTGCGTCGGTTTCTTAACTTGGGAAATAAAATAAGTTGGTGTAGGGATTCAGAATAAATCCCTTCAAATAGTGCCTTACATATAGTAAGTGCTCAGTAAATGGTAGATATTATTAATATTCCTAACTCCCAAAACATTTTCATTTATCTTTTCCAAAAATAAACTTAGATTTGGTGGGTAGTTTTGAATTGAGTTAGATTTGCTCTTTTTCCAAGTTTGTTTTTGCTTGCTTTTCCCTTCACAAGTGTTCCATGCCCTTAGTAAATGATTGATTCTGATAAGACACACAGAGTATTTCAAAGGTCTCTTTGAAATATTAATTATTTAAAATATTGAATGTGAGATATTTTACCAGAGGCATCAACAGTGGTTTTTCTGGTAAGCATTATCAGGTTTATTGGGTGTTTGCTTATTTATAGAATGTACGATTTTCTTTTTCCAATCTTCTAGCATATAGGTAACTGAGGGAAAAATTAGTAAGCATAAATATTTTTTTTAGCTATCATTTACTATTAAGCTCTCTTATCTTAGGCAAACTGCCAAATGTGCCTCTGGCCAAAAAGTTCCTACATTGAAATTCTACCATTAGAATTCCATTCATTTGTGTTAACAAGATTCTGTTTAAGATGCAAATATATCAGGGAAAATCAACTCACCGATTTAGTTTCCCTGACAAACTTAGGTAACAACTATCTTGTAGATATTTTATCCTTCATTCATCACTTTGGGCTAGAATATCCACTTATCTTGTGACCCAACAAAGTATTTATCCCATGACAAGATATACCTACAACATTAAGTTAAAATTATTTAGAAAAGCAGTATTCACTTTGAAGTTTATCTGGAATCTGATAATTTACCTCACTATAGGAAACTGTTAATTACCTGTTTTAGCAAGGAGATGAGATAACAATATGAACGAACTCTCTAACAGAAAATTTCCCCTAAAGTTTTAAATTTAATTGCTCTGAGTTTAATTTTGCTTTTTGGTGCATATCACTGTGTAAGGCCTCAACCTGGGGATGGGATGTTTTTCTGTTCTGTTTTACAAATTTCCAGCTACTGCATATGTAATTACCACACTGCCCCTAGCTCATCCTGTGGTTTCTAGTAATTTCCTCTAAGCTCCTGTGTCCTCTATTCCCTCTTGAAAGTTTCTTGTTTTGAAAAGGAGCATCTGCCTTCATTATTTCCCTTACAATTATAAACTTTCTATTTATGCCCTCTTTTAATCTTTTTGGAATAATATGTTGATTTTCTTAAACACTTTCTGGCCATCAAAAACTTCATAGACTATTATCTTAGTTACCATCTGCTGGTTTTCCAAGTCACCATTAACTGACTTCCAATTAAGCCACAAACTAACAAAAACCTCCTATCTGATAGAGACTTTCTAGATGCTGGTGAAATGGAAGTTACTCAGACTTTTGTGTGTTACAGTGTTTTGCCAAATGGTATGTCTCTTATTTCTGACTTATTTATGATAATACTATTACTGTTACCCATAGATGTTAAGGGCTTTTAGCACAATGTGCTATTTTTACCATATTGCGCTAGCCTTTTATTTAGTCTTTATTACCTTCTGTTGTCCCATGTTAAATTATAAGAGCTATTTGTCATCCCTGGGCAAATAGCTCTTATAATAATTTTTTTTGATTCCAGAGAAGGGATTTTGTTTCCTTCCTCTTTGATAAGTGAACGTTCTTCTAATTTTTGTCATGTTCAAATCCATACATCTTACAGCATGTTCTTAATCTGGACCATGATAGATAGTGTGAAAAAGATTGGCTCTAACAGTGATTTTCTTACATTCCACTTGTCACTGCCTTCTTATGATGTCAGTTTCCATTTACTACTGCTGATGACCTTGCTCACAAAACCAATTTTACTTTTCTATTAAGTCTTTTATCAATAATTCAAAAATTGACCATCCTTCCTTGCCCAGAGTTATATGCAGAATAATATTTGTCACTGAATTCAGTGCTATTCTTTGTATAATTGATCTCCCTCTTACTCTGGTTCATTTTTCTTTAATATTTTTAGTTGTAGGTGGACAAAATACCTTATTTTTATTTATTATTTTTATGTGGTGCTGAGGATCGAACCCAGTGCCTCACCTGTGCTAAGGGAGCGCTCTACCGCTGAGCCACAATCCTAGCCACCTCCGGTTCATTTTCATACTACTATAAGGCTTAACTTAAATGCCACTTTTATTATGATGCTGTCCTGCCAAAGATCTAACAATGGCTTTTTAGAGTTTCTTGAAACACGTTCAAACTTCTTACTTCAAATGTACAAGCCCATTCAGAACTTTGGCTCTAATTTTACCTCTTTAATTGTAATCCTATATCTTTCAAATCTTTTTCTCTCCCTATAGTTTATCATACACACCATGTATATTTTATTTCAGGTGAATATGCTGATTCAAATTGACATTGACTGTTTTTACTACCTTAAAAGTAGAGATGTGAATAGGCAAAACTAATATAAGGTGCTCAAAATCAGGCCGAGTGGTGGGGACAAGAATGATGGACAGCACATGATGGATATGTTGAATATCTTGATTGTGGTGGTGGATACACAGGTTTATGCATTTGTCAAAAACTCTTCAAACTGTACATTTAAAATCTGTGCATTTCAGTATTTTTAAATTTTTACATACACAAAGTACACACATGAATGTACACTAGTAGTTAAGAAATCTAGATTTTAATTTCTTTTTTTTTTGGTACCAGGGATTGAACTCAGGGGCACTCCACCACTGAGCCACATCCCCAGCCCTATTTTGTGTTTTATGTAGAGACAGAGTCTCACTGAGTTGCTAAGCACCTCACTTTTGCTGAAGCTGGCTTTGAACTCATGATTCTCCTGTCTCAGCCTCCCAAAATGCTGGGAGTACAGGCATGCACCACTGCACCCGGCTGATTTTAGTATTTTTGAACCAGTTATGGTTTGATTTTTGGGGAGAGTGGGGTCTATTTCAATGTCACTTAAATGGAATTATAGTATCTAAAGTGCTACAGAAATTTAATGTTTTCAAAGGCTCAACAAATTCATTCCATTAAAGCTTCCCCAACTCAAGTCCACAGAGAATATAGATTTATTTTCACAAATTAATATGTTTGAGTATTAGCTCATATAGAAGGGTCCTACCTTCACGAAGAAGCCTTTTGCTTTTGAGGGGGTGGTCGACAAACACTCCCTTGTTGATAGCAACTTTTTTCAACTTGAAGCAGCTCAACTTTTGCAGAAACAAATGCAATTGAGAATTCAAGGTGGTTATAATAGTTATTTAAAGCCATAATTATGCCTATGTTATTAGGATTTTAGGAAATAGATTTTATAGTGCAGTTTAAGTATCCCTAATCTGAAAATCTAAAAATCTCATAGACTCCAAAATCTGAAACATTTTTTAAAAATTTTTGAGTTTTTTATTAAGGATGCTGAACTGGTAAAATCAGTGAAAATACTCTAAAATCAGATGAACTCTGAAGTATAATAAACTTCTGCTTCAAAGCATTTCAAATAAAGGATGCCCAACCTGTCTTGGCACTAGTTTAGTAATTTTCAAGGTCTGGTGACCTGGAGTGGGGTTTTTGGTAAAGGAAGACACTTAAGTCTCTAAATGAATAAGAGTTATTCTAATTAATAATGTTTGAGTAGAAGGAAGTACAGCACAATGTAGTTTCAAAAACTGAAGTGTTCAGAGATTTTACCCTACTTCCATGCTAACAAATTAGCCTGCCACAGTTTCATGGATGTTGGCAGAAGACACAAGACTCCTGGGTCAGAGACATAGAACTCTGTTGTTACTCATGGTATAGCAAGCAGAATGAGCTTCATGTTTGTATTGCTTTTACTTGCCTTCAAATTGCCATAGGATGATATAGAAGTGTGGCTAGATAGATGCTGCACACAGTGGGTTTACATCACTAATGAAGAACCCCATGCTAAGAAAACCTTAATCTTTTATTAAAAAAGCAAACCTACTTGATATTAGCCCTAGGGGTGAGGAGGGGTGTAACCTATCTTCAAAACAGACTTACCCTCTCCACTGGATAGAAGCACTTAAGTCTTCTCCAAGACTGTACTCTATAAAAATGTCCTTGAAAGGATAGTCCAGAACAAAGGCCACCAGTGCCTCTGTTTATATACAGAAATGTGAGAAACCCCCAGAAAATTGTCTCTATATAAGTATATGCTAGCCATCAGGAAATATTCTTCCACAAAAGTATAGCAGAGATAATTACCAAGTTCTAATTTTAATCTGTAGCCTCTTCCACCTCGTTTGGGGAAATTAAGTCAACACAACATAGGTAAATGTTGACACTTTAAATTGAGATCAGCAGGCATTCAATATCTACTGAATGACAAATACTGTGGGAACCATGAAAAAGAAGGTACAACCCATGCCTTTCATTTTATCTAATGATAAGCAGCTCACACAGAGCCCACAGACTGCACACAGCTCACCTAGCTCCTTAGTACTATCTGTGACTAATTTTGGAGTGAAAGCTTATAAAGTGGCCTCTAAATCATTACTTCTGAGCCAAGCCCATGTATTAATCATTTTAGTGGCTGAAAAGCATTACCAAATTTTCCCTTGATATCCTTTCACTCAGTATAATAGGAATTATAAGTTCTAACAAAGTACATATTTCCATGTGTGTTCAATAAAATTACAAATTTATTTTCTTTTAAATGATAAAAGACAATTTTTTTTTCCTAATTTTAAACTTACAGACCAAAAAAAAAGCTAGTCATATCTAAGTAAAAGTTTATAGTTCTATTAAACTGGAAATTCTAAGTACACCAATTCAAATCACAAAATAAAATCATCAAAACAATTTGATCACAGATCAAATTTCACTGAAATTCATTCACAATGAATTTCAGTTTTCAAATGATCATGTTGGCTTCCATTTTGTTTTAGGTAGACTCACTGAAATATAAACCAATGCTATGATTGTATTCATAAAATTTGATTCAGTAGGGTTCAACATTTTATGAAAATCACTCAGCTCTTTTAAAAGTTATGGAGCAAATGAAAAGGAATGAACTGAAGCCCACATTTCTTTCCTTGAATATGCTCCTATTCTTTCCTATAATACATATGTGATATTTACAAACGCTTTTTTGTTTTTTAGCACAACCATCTAACATATGCATGTTTGGCAGGGGCAATATAAACCCCAAAGGGGTAAATGTTGGTTCTTGGGAAGATAGATAGAGAAAAATCTTAGTTATTGCAAAGTTTTGGGGTCCTTTTAAGGGTCACAGTACATAAACAGATATACAATACATCTATGACATTAAATTTTGTACATTAAATTAATGTAAATTTCATTAGGAAAACAGATGTCTAAAAAGGCACAGGGATGGGAAGGGACTATGATAATGAAAAAAGGAATGAAAAACTAGCATAATAGTGTTTTACTAAGTGTTATCAGTTGGCACCCACTAAGTTGAGCAAAAGGATTTATTTTTATATTTTCTCTCTGTCATATTTGTTATTTCCGTCTTTTAAGTCTAATCACAATATAATGCCATTGAAGTACTTTAAGGAAACAACATCTATAATGTCCTTATGTTATAATGTTTTTTATGTTTGCATTTAATTCCTGTAAACCATAAATATATATTGCTTTGAATTTTCTTTTATTCACTTGTTTACATATATTCATTTCTCTACATAATCTTTATAATTTCCACTTTTACAAGGCTACATGAAATCCACTCGTTCTGCTCTTCTCCCTTGTTTATACTTGAATATCTCTGAAAATTCCTTCCCTTTCTTTGCAGTTCTGATTTCCCTTACTGCCTGTTAAAATTCGTGGTCCTAGGCCAGATGGGGGCTGTTAGAGAGTTGAGCGATGTTAATCAGAGGTCACTAATTTCAATAATTCAAGAGGTCTATTGTGCATCATGATGGCTACAGTTAATAGTCACATACTGTATACTTACAAATTGCTAAGAAAGTATATTTTAACTGTTCTTACCACAAAATAATTATGTGAGATAATACACATTAAATAGCTTGATTTAATCATTTCCTGACATATATATTTATCAGAACATCATGTTATATACCAGAAATACATATAGTTTTTACTCGCCGCTTAAAAATATTTCAAATATTTTTAGAAAGTTGAGGTCCTGAATTGCATTTTCTGGCCCCCACCCTCCTTCTGATACACTATATCAGGGTAAACTCATCCATCTTCAGATGACACAGAAATTTTTAGTTCTCCCCCCAGATTTCATTCCTGGGTTCTGTACCCATATTTTCAGCTTTTTCCTGGTTATCTCTATACAGCTATTACTTATTAGGCATTTCTAGTAGGCCATCACCTTTTCTCAAACTGTTTATCCCTGGTCATTTAGACTCCTTCCCTCCTCAATTTGTCCTCCCCACAGCCAAGTCCTATTGACCATATTAATAATTTCAAAATATCGATCTTTTCAATTCTCTCTGCTTTCTAATTACTTCAGGACTTTAGGTGTTACTTAGATGATTATGCTCTGCTCCTAAAAATTCCTCTGCCTTCTATCTTACTACCCTTTATAATGCTAACCAACAAGTCTTTCTAAAGTATAGATCTGATCAGATCACTTCTTATTTTTTTAATATTTTTTCAGTTGTAGATGGGCACAATATCTTTATTTTATTTATCTTTATGTGGTGCTGAGGATCAAACCCAGTGCCTCATGCATGCAAGGCAAGCGCACTACCACTGAGCCACATTCCCAGCTCCTTCCTATTTCTTTTAGCTGTGCTGCACAGTACTGTAACAATGAGCCACATGTGGTTATTGAGCGCCTGAAACTCAGCTAATCTGAATTGAGGTATGCCAAAGGACACCTAGATTTCTAAGACTTAGTCTGATAAAAGGAATGAAAAATATATCATTAATTTTTGTAGATATTTAGTTGACTGATTACTTAATATATTGAAATGAGTTTTGTGCTTCTTTTAGTTTTTTTTTAATATGACTGCCAGAATACTTAAAATGATGTGGCTTGCATTTGTGATCTCCATTATGACCAGTTAGACAGTACTGACTTCAGGATAGTGTCCAAATCCTGTATCATAGAATTATGATCTGACTACCATACTCCTTGTCCATTTCAACTTCTGTTAGCTATTGTGCAGAGAGGGCCAATCTTGGGACCCAGGGGTATAATTCAGTTGTGTAACACTTGCTTAGCATGCTTGAGGCCCTGGGTTTAATCCTTAGGACTGCAAAACGGTGGGGGGGGCAGCTAGTCTTATTTCCTGACAGATCTGGGTTCATACATGGGCCCCTTCACACACCAGCCATGTGATGTCTCCATTTCAATATCTCTAAATTAAAGACATAACAAATGTAAAGTATCTACTGCGTAAAATTGAATTCTCCCTGGTGCATTATAGCCTGCCCACCTTCTTTCAGTTCCTCTTCTTTCTATTGAAAAGAACAGGTAATGGTTCACATGGGTCAGGGAACTTACTGAATATTAAAAGTACACAATCAGTTCTCTTTTCCTATTTAGTCACTGGAGCTCTACATGCCTTTTCCTGTTTTCACCAAATACAGGACCTGAGAACCTCTGTTTCCCCACATTTTGTATTTAATAGCCTTTTCTAGAGAGCTTATTTTAAAAGAATTAATTCTAACATTAAAGAAGTCTTGAGTCAAATGAAGAACATGATCAAAAAGATTTTAGCTTACTTTTGTCCCAAAGGAGATTTTTTTCTATGATCTGATACCCCATAGTTAATTCTTCAAACAAATTAGATTTCAGTTTACTTTTGGAATAACATCAGAAACAATGTCTTCTCCCTCATACCTCCTTTCTCCTCTCAACCATCCTGCCTACAAATATCCTCTACCCAAGACACACCTATTTAGCTACTCCTCAAAGTAGCCCCCTAGTTAAACTCCTTTTCATCAGTTAGTCCATTTGGGATGAGAATACTCAGCTGTCTATGGATATCCCACAGTTTAGTAGTTTCTGATATTTGACACCTTGAGATAAATGCTCTAACAAATCTTAAAAGTGTGTTTGATGATGAGAGTTGTCAAGGATAAGAGTAAGGCAGAATGTTTTAAATGTTGTTTCTGTTAGGAATTTCCATGAATATTTTTGAGTACTCCTCTCAGGGCTTCTTTCTTAACAGTTCTTTTCCAGAGTAAGAGTTTAAGTATAGGACAACATTTTGAAAAGGAAATGAGATTTTGGCTGATGTCTCTCAAATATAGAATGCGGCCTTTCAGATGATGTGGTCACCTTTTCTTTATACAATGTCAGCATTTCAAAATGAGTATAGGATATGGATTAGGTAGGAACTGAATGCAAATGTGTTTTCCAAATAGTGTCTTTTAAGATAATCGCAGATGATAGTTGAATGCTGAAGGTATTAATACAATCAGTATTTAACCTTGTGTAACTCCGCTTCATCAAATCGTGCCCTGCACATTGATTGCATTAAGCCGGGTCAGTGGTTTCTTGCTTAGGAATATCTTATAAGAATCTTAACAGGAAGGCAGCAGTAGCTGATCAGCTACTGTTTATTTGCATACTGAGCATGTCATCAATAATACAAAAGACAAGGTCTTTAAGTTGAAAGAACAGTGGGATTGGCATGAATTTTGCTTAATGGTGCGTAATAAGCAAAGTAGTCTGTGGTGCCAGAAACTGACAGGATCCATTATGTTAAAACAGATATATGTCTTTAATTTAGGGGTATTATGTAAATCTGACAGGAGTTTTTCCCTTTATTTTCCTGTAGTTTAACTTTAATTGCTCCAAGATTAATTCCGATTTCTCCCTTCCTCCAGAGGGTGATGAGACTGGCGTGATGGATAATCTTCTAGAAGCCCTACAATCAGGTGCAGCATTCCGAGACCGCAGAAAGCGGATTCCAAGGAATCCAGGTAATACCTACTGTAACTCACAAGTCTTATCAAATCTGAGTGTTCAGAGCCAAGTACCCTATGCCCTCCAAAACAGGAAAAATAATGAAACTTTCCTATAAAGGCTTTTTTTAAAACAGTTGATCTCAGTTCATGTGTGAAATCTCAGCAGGCTTCTACATCTACATGATTGCAAGTTTCAACTCACCAAATGTATCTTCAAATAACTGTAGACTTTGCCAAAAAAATCAAAAATAAGGACTCCACTGTGTTTAACATTAAATATTTTAATTTTTATTTTATGAGCATGTGGTTTGGATGGAAGGTGGTTTAAAACCATAAGTATAATTAAATTATTAAAAATAATTGGCCCTAGGAATGTCACATTAGCTATTCACAGGCGAGGAAACTGAGATAGTGCCTGTTTCTAGAAGCCATATTGGTTTTGTAGTACAGTAACATGTATAATAGTCTGTTATCCATGTTAATAAAGGAAGAACAGTCACTTTTGAAGAGTCATTTTTGACGAAGGGCTTCAAAACTCACAAAGCATTGGAACAAATTTTTATGAGTATAATTGATTAATAACAGATAAAGGTGCATTGTGAAAATTGGTCTGAGGGGGGGGAACACAAAAGCAAAATAAAACTTCTCTCAAAGTGGAACTAGAAAGTTGGCCTTCTTATCTATGCATACATTATTGCTGAGATAAATAATAGCTCTTCTCAGGATAATCCAAGAGGTCCTAACTGTCTACCTCCTCCAAGTGAGGTTTTATATTTTCAGTGCATTTCTTTCTTGAAGTAGAGGAGGAAATTAGGTCTGATTTTAGAAGTCCTCTTAGAGGACTATGAAGCTATACCAGAGAAGTAAATGAAAAAAATGAAAAATTAATAGTAAATATGTAAGCTACATAATTTAAATTAGTAATATTTAACTTGGATAGCCTATACTTAAAAAAGTTTTCTTTGGACCAGCAGTTATCATGTTATAAGAATGGAAACTGATAGCTTCCAAGACCATTGTAATATAACAAACCAGTGAGAGAAGTGGGACCTAGTGCAGTTGTCCAGGAAAGCTTTTGGCAAAGGTGAAGTTCACGGGAGAGGCCAATTTAAGTTATATAAATCTTTTACACATTTGGGTGAATCCTGAGGGGTAATGGATAACATTCTATCTCTGCCCTAGATGGATGCCCTGTGGAGATTAGCCTAAAGATAAGATTTAGTGTAGAGAAGAGAAGTGCTTTGGATAGAATACAAGACAGCTTTATGTATATGAAGACATTGAAGGTGGCAAAAAAAAAAAAAGAGTCATAGATTGGAGAGAAGAAAATAAAAATCTGTATTTTGATGTTCATAATAAATTTTTAAAGATATTCTTGCCTGGCAGAATGCCAGAGCACTACTAATCTACAACTATGAGGTAGCCATGGCACCTATCCTCAGTGTTTGTAAAATGAGAATGCTGTACCATGCTATCAGAATACCTTCCACCTCTTAAGGACAATAAAAACCTTCACTGCTCTTTGTTGAACTGTCGGAACAATAAGAGTCAGTGAAAGCTGAATTGAAATAATAATTTTTGTATCAATTCAGTTCTCTGTTAAGCAGCTGATGAGTGAAAGCATGTTATTCTGGGACATAAAGGGACTGCTATAATCTTTCTAGTCTGTTTATTTTAAAACTACACATTTGCTAAGGCCCCTGCCTGATAAGTCTCACACCTCATGCTGATTCTAGAAAAGCTGTACTGGGAGAGAGATCAATCCTTGGGGTTTCTGTGAGCCTGATACTTGGGGGAATGCAGTGTCATCAACTTTCAAACACCAATAATACATTCATAATCTGTATAATTTCATAATACTAATTCCAAGTAATCAAAATTGTGATTGTGGATTTGTAGCTAGAGTGCCCCAATAAAAACATAGGGTCAAATATTGTGCATTTAGCTGCAGCAGTCATTCCAAGTGACAGCAGCCACAGCAAATATCTAGAGGCAAAAAGAAACTAGCAGACAGAGAGTGGCAACAGTTACATCTTGGACATGAGTAGAACAATGGGAAGCAAGAGAAGGAGAGGGGAAGGCACAGAGTTTATAAGTCTTCTAAAATGTCTTTTGTCTGCTTGCCTCTTTCTATAGCAGTGGCAGAGCCAGGGACTTTTACAGATCTCCTCCTTATCTTGACCTTTCCTAGCTAGGTCATCTTTTCCTGCAGGTCCCCTGTTGTTTTTGCTTTCTTAGTTACCTGATTTGGTTCCTTTCCAAGTTCCACTGGACTTGGTCATTATTACACTTCCCTTGCTCAACACGAGAATCTTTGTTCCTTTCTAATAACCTCCATTTCAACATGATGAGATAAAAGCAGAAAAGCAAAATTATGAAGAATGGAATTTTTCCCAAGGGAAGTAAAATAAGAAGAAATAGCCCAAAAAGTTTTGCATCAGTTTACTACAAACAGCAAGGATGTATTTGGTTCTGGTTGCCATTTCCATTATTATCACTTACAGATGGAAATTACCATACATAAAATACAGAGCTCTACCCTTATGTTTCTAATTGTAATGTTTTCAATTCCGAATTTAAACAAAATGAGGTGATAGTCTGTATTTTTTATTAGAAAATCAAGATGTTAATCATTGATATGATTACTTGCCCAAATTATAAATCTTCCACACTGGGCCTGTTTCCCATCCCTAGGAGCATGCCATTAGGTAAGTCAGAAAGAGCTCCCAAATATTGTCTCCTTCCCATTCAGCTGAGTGTGCTGTTTCAGTTAAGAGCACCAATGTCATTTGAAGGGAGACTACCATACTAGGAGTGACAGTAAACATATTAGTAAACAGTATAGTACAAGCCCCAATCAGTCAGAATGTGCATAGGTAATAAACAGCCACTCTGGTTGAACTGGTACATACTGAGCGAATATTAGCCCAGATCCCAGGCATTGCTAATGTCAAACTCAGATTACGAAATGAACCACTAAATAGTCATTAATTTATTGTATAACTGTTCTGTGAAAGGAACTATGCAAGACGTGATAGAAGATTCAGAAATAATAAAGATAAGATTTCCTTACTTATAAACTCTTTTGTCTAGTAAGAAAGATAAAAAGTACAGAAAGACTACAAAATAAGGCAGAAGATAAAAGGTATCAAGCAAGAGGTGTTAATAATATACTATGTGAGTTCAAAGGAGGAAGATAGCATGCCTTATTGAGTATATCAGAAAAATAATCATGGAGGAAAAGGTTTTGCAGGATGAATAGGGATTTCAACAGTGGAAGCTGGTGCCACATCATTAAGTACTGAAATGAGATAATAAGGTGTAGCATATATTTCTTTAGGCAAAAGAATGTAATGGAGGTTTTTCAGCCATAGGAACATGATCAAAGTTGTGCATTATGACATTTAAGCTATATAAGTGTGTAAGCAATGAAGTAGGAATCTACTGGCACATTGTTTTTTTTTTTTTTTTTTTTTTTTTTTTTTGGTACTGGGGATTGAACTCAGGGGCACTCGACCACTGAGCCACATCCCCAGCCCTATTTTGTGTTTTATGTAGAGACAGGGTCTCACTGAGTTGCTTAGTGCCTCGCCATTGCTGAGGCTGGCTTTGAACTCGCGATTCACCTGTCTCAGCCTCCCTAAGTGCTGGGATTACAAGCGTGAGCCACCGCGCCCGGCTACTGGCACATTGTTAAGGGAGATAATGTAGAGGGAGAAGAATATCTAAAAGTCAAAGGTAACTCTAGGGTTTTCAGTTTGATTGACTAGTCGGGTGGATGGGTTACTAAACTGTTAAGATCAGGAAAAGGAGTGGTGATAGTAGAAGAAAAATTCATTTTGGGACAAGTTAGATTGAAAGTGGTAGCAGAGCATCAAAGTCAAGATTTCCAGAAGGTTCTTAGAAATATGGGTGTAGATTTCATGACAAAATAGTTGGGCACTTAAGCATTCTGGTTATACTAGGGAAATGGAAGAGATTGTTAAAGGAATTATTATTATTTGTTAATTTAGAGGGATTATTAAGAAAAAAAGAGAGCCGAAGATAGGACCTTGAAAATTCTTCCATTTAGGGGTTAAAAGCAGAGCTAGTAAAGAAGACAGACAAAAACCAGTTGGACAGGTTGGAGGAGAATCCAGACATTGTCGTGGAAGCAAAAGAAAGAGAAGAGTTTTAAGAAGGTAGGAAAGGTAGGCATTTTCAACAATGATATATAGTGGAATCAAAAAGGATAAAAACCAGTAATTTCTACTTGGGAGCTTTCTAATGACTTTAGTTTTTGTTTGTTTGGTTGTGTTTTTTTAATTTTTAGTTGTAGATGGACATAATACTTTTATTTTATTTATTTATCTGGTGCTGAGGATTGAACCCAGTGCCCCATGCATGCAAGGCAAGCACTGAACCACTGAGCCACAACCCCAGCCCTCTAATGACTTTTTAAAGAATGTCATTTCAATATTGTAATGGAACTAGGAGCCAGAATGTAAGAGCTCTGCAATGAGCAGATAGTAATGCTGGAGAGATAGATAGTATTCATTCAACAGTTAAATTATTTTACTGAATGCCTCCTTAGTGTCATATACTGGTTTAGGTGCTGAGGATGCAAAACCAAACAGAATACTTGCCTTGAAGAACTCACATACTGTTCTGGAAAGCATGAATATAAACTGTGTGATCGAATTAAAATGCAGTCTTCTATCTTCTGTAATAAAGATAGGAATAGTGTGCCTGTGAAGCTCAGAAGTTAGAGGAACTTCCCCCAAGCCCTCTCCTCTCTTCTTTGTGGTCTTAGCATATAGACCATTCTTTGTAGAAGTTTGGTGAGTGAAAGGAACATCGTATTTTTCCTTTACAACCTAGTGTGGACCTCTTATTTATGAATTTTTATCTGTGAATTCTGATAAATCTTTCTTGACTCTCTTTATTACCACTTATGGTAATAAGTCTCATATGTTTACAATCCATGGGTAAAGAATTTCCCATCAATATTCCTTACTTTGTCATTATAAGAGTAAATGTAGGGAAAAGAAGCACATAGAGAAAGACCTTGCAGGAGTGAGAACCACACTTAACATACAAATGCACAACTCCACATCAGTTCCATTACTAAGTAACTATGAGCTTGCTTGTTGTCCCCCAACCAATTGACTTCTTTCCTTGCCTACTATACATAAATACCAATGGGCTTCTCAGCAATACGTAGATATCTAACTTAGCTATTTGGGTTATGACTAGATTTTGGTATATAGTTCTAACCATTCATAAAACTCACAAGAGAAGCATTATGAAGAAATGAAACCAAGAAACAGAATAAGTATTTTGGTTTTAGAACCACACAGGGCAACTAAGGAAACAATTTGATAAAACAGAAGAAACTCAGGAGACACATGATCCTAGTTTGATGTATTAGCAAGACAACAATATAAGTGAGAAGGTATAATTTACCATTTGAGAACAGAGAAGGGACAACACGTATTGATATATACCACAAAGGGGAAAAACAAGCTCTAAGTATTACAGAAAAATAACTATCCAACAAAACAAAACTCACATTTCCCTAGGCCTCTCTATTTCACATAAATAACAAAACCCCATTGTACTGGCTCTTGTCTACTCATACACATTCAGAACCTCTGAAGCATTTCTGGAAGTTCTCAGGGAGTATTTCAGAAATGAAGACAATTACCCACTACTTTTCCTCTGCTTCTACCTAGAATACCATAAATTCCATGCCTACTGCTTTCTGTAGCAGCTGGGATCCTCAAGTCTTCACAATGCCAGAGCTTAACAATGGTCTTGAGCAAAGTATGTATGGAAGGTACATCTCTCTTCTTTTAGGGAAGCACTCCACCTGTGCACCAAAGTAGTACTTCTTATGCCTCAAAGTCTTACAGGCATTTTTGTAGAAACAGTTTTAAATTACAGCCCTCTTAATCTCCTAAGATATGGCCCCACTAGGCAAGGTCCAAAAATAAGCCCATGGCAATTCCCATGAAGCACTCAGTATCATCTTCATTCCTTGATGCCCTTGTGCTTGTTATTGTTTTATTTTTAGTAAGCCAAGCTGATCATTCATTCTAAGCTGTTTATTTCTTTCTCCCTCAGGATGAGCTCTCTCCCATGAGTTTCCTCAGTCTCTACTTTGTAAATGGTAAAATTTTATGATAGCCCACCAAACACCATTAGTCTATAGTATATTTATTATGTTCAAATATATAATTAAAATTGACCAAAAAATGTAATGTAAGCAAATAAGCAAACAAAATCATGACATTCATCCAAATAATAGTTAACTGATCAAGTCTTAGGGGCTGGGCAACAGTGCTAGAACCCTGGAATGCAAAGATGGATAAAGAATGGTTCTTATCCTCAACACAGAATCTCATAGGAAATACACATACTGTCATCCTTCAGTATCCACTGGGGATTGGTTCCAAGACCCCCAGTGGACACCCACATCTGGATGCTCAAGTCCCTTATATGAAATGGTAAAGCATTTGCATATATATACACTATGCACATCCTCCCACCCATATACTTGAAATGATCTCAGAATATTTCTACCTCCCAGATACATTAAATAATCTCTAGATTACTTCTACCTAATACAATGTAAATGCTCTGTAAATAGTTGTTATATTATTCAGGAATAATAAGAACAAATGTCTGTATTATTTTTGACCCATGCTTAGTTAAATGCACAGATGCAGAACCCTTGGAAATGGAGGGATATGCTGAGTTCGCAGAAAATACTAACATAAAAACTAGAGAATTCAAGAAAATTTTCATGCTGAAAGTAGCATGTGAATTGTGCCTTCAAGAAAGCATAGTAGTTTTGTGTGTGAGAGAACAGGAGTAAAAGGCATTTCAGATAAAAGAAAATGGAAACACAGGGTGGAGACATAAAGGGATTTGGGGAATGATAAAAAGTTTGTTGCAACAAAGAGCTCTGATGGATTAAAGAAGGAAGAATGTCTTGTACCTTGAATGCTGAAATTTGAAGAAAGGAAGTTAAAGGGAATGAAAAGATAAATTGTGTATCTTTAAGAGATTATGATGGGAAATTTTCAGTGCTTTTAAAGATCTTGCATAAAGTTGTCATCACTGATTATATTATGCCTAATGTTTCTTCCAGATATGTGACCACTCCTCCTTCATTCATTCATGTTTATTGAGCATATACTGCATAATGGAGCTAAAACCTTAGCATTCTAGAATACCTAGTGCTACACAGGGAACAAAGCACTTTCTCATTCATTGTGCAATGTGTGTTTCATTCCCTTCCAAAGCAGAGCTTTAACTCTCTTTAACTCCCTTAAGTTAAAATGAAGATCATTTGTGGCCCCTAGAGAGAGAGAGAGTGGGTTTGAGGTAGAAAAGAGATATTCTTCAGTTCACTGGGTAGAAGCTAGAGGAGGGAGCAAGGTGCAGAAGGCAGCAAAAACTATGGGAATCATCCTTAGAAAATCTTGGTCAATTGCAGAATTGACTGGCTCACAAGTGGTAAAAGTCAGGGGTAGGATGGTTATAGAATATATGTAAAGAAAGGAGATGGCAGGGAAAAGGCAAATCAAACACTCCTTAGGCCAACCACTTAGTGTTGTCAGTAGTGTGAGTTAGCTTGATTACTCTTTGATTACTCTGTGGTAATAATCAGTCAGTGAATACCAGGAGTCTCAGGGATTTGACCAAGATTCAGATGATCATTGCAAATATGAGAGTGGGTAAGATAAGCTGAGAAGAAGGAATAGAACAGTGGAGCAAAGACAGAACCCTGGAGAAAACATATATGGCACTGGTTCTCAGCCCTGGGTCCACAATGGAATCATTTTGAAGTACTTCTAAGAAATGCATCCAATTTCTCTCTGAACCAATCAAATCAGAGTCTATGGGGTCAAAACCTGAGTAGCAGCATACTTTAAAATGTATTTGGGTGATTTTAATATCCTACAAAATAGAAAACTATCCTTATAGGATTAGTTTGGAAGCTGGAGCCCATAAAAGAGAACATGAAGGAATTGATTATAGACATACTAGATGAAGAGAAAGTCAGTGCAGTATCATAGAGACCAAATGAGTAGAACTTTTCAAAGAAAAAGTGTTTGTAACATCAAGTGTAACTGAGAGTATCAATAAAATGAGGATTGAAAACGATCCACTTGATTTAACTACCAGGAATTCATTGGTTCATCTTTGTAAAAACAGTATTAGACGAGTTATATTGAGGTGGAGAGGTGAGAGACGGGGCAGATGTCAGATTGTATTGAGTTCTAAAATGCTGTTAATTTTTAAGACCATTTAATTTAGAGTCTTTAAAAATCATTTCATGTGAGTCATACAATTAAATGTGTGTCTGTATTCCTTATATGATTTTTGCTTGTTTTTGTTTTGTTTCACTTTTATTTCATGAAGTAAACTTTTGGAACGCACATACACAAGTATTGATTAGTAAGATTTAGGTTTACATTGAAGATGCTAGAAACAGAAGATGGCTGTGTAGTCTGTCCTTGATCATTCTTTGACAACTAGTGAACAAATTGAACATAGACCATTTATGCCCTATTTATATGCAAAGTTGTTCTAAGCAAGCACTGATGATGTTCTCTATAGAAATTTCAATCATTTTTTGCTTGTCTGTTCTCCTAACAATATAATCAGCTCTGCTGCACATTTCTTCATTGGTGATCTCTGTAGGACAGTAGGAGATAAGGTCAACTCCAGTTGATTCTTATGAGAAAATGAATATAACAGGCTTCCTTTAGATACTGGAATGTGGGAGAAGTTAGAACAAGCAATTATTATGCAGTAATACATTTCTCTTTGTAGTTTTAAATCCATGACAACAATTCACGGACATGTTAATGTTGGGAGCTAAGCTCACACAACTACCTGATTATTAACAAACCTTCAAGTCAGGAATAAATAGTTGGGGCCCTATTTATCAAGTTCATGATATCAGTCTACTGTAAGCAGACACTTTGTGCATTTGCAACCACAAAAACTGACAAGGTATTAATCAGATTGTCATAAGGACCTAAACTTTTCTAGAAAATGAAATGCTTTCACAACTAAAGGAAAATAATTGTTTTAATTGGTGGCCTTGACTATGGATTCAGTTCTCTCATATGGTCTCATTGGTATATTAATAGTTTCCTAAACAAGTTAAAAATTGTAAGCTTTGCTTTCTCTTCAATTACATCTGTTGGCCCAGCAGACAAACAGATGGATTCACCTGAAAATGTGAATTTACTCCTGGCCCTTTAATTTTTGTTATACCTTTGGATGTACCTCTTCTGTGTATTAAAATTTGAGCCTCTTGTTTGTTCCTTTCCTTGTGCCTCATAAAATAATAGGGGGAGAAGATGAAAGAAGGAAGAAAAGAAAGAAGGGAGGAAGAGAGGTCCAGGACAGTGGGTATGTTCTTTGATAATTCGTCAGTATCTTTTGCATTTGCAAAAAAGTGAGCCCAAATACTTTCTATCCCAGATAGTGCAGTCCCTTTTCCCAGGAAAGCTTTTAAGTTTATGGTCAATGTCAACTCTCTTCAAGATATAGATGATACAAATATTTATAATACTACAAAGATTATAACTATTTTGCTATTAAAAGACTGTGATTTATTTTTAACATCTAGCACATAACTCAGTATAGTATATGCTCTTGATAACTATTTGGTGAATACTTCAAATTATCAAAAAATATTGAATCTACAAGAAAGCCTTTTCAATATATTGTACTGAAAGCTATCTCTGAAGTTTGAAATTTGAGGGATGAATGAAATAGAAATTTCATTTTACATCATAGTAAATGGAATTCCATTAAAGCTGAGTTTATTTCATGGACAAACTTGAATGTCCTATGTATGTTACCTTCACATAACCTTTCTATTCAGTAATGTTTAGGCTTGACAAGTGAAGAAAAATGCCAACTTTATATAAAAAACTAAATGTAACTATATGCCATTACTCTTATTCTTACCCCTTTTGTGCTTGCATTTGACTGCCACCTCTTTGTCATTCTCCACTTCAATCCCAGTTTGTTCCACTCCCACCTAGCTATTTAGGAGGCAAAATCCCTAAATACTACCAGCAAAAGCACAGGAAAAATAGAATGAAAATTACAACCTTTTGTTTCAGCTTTACATATCTTCTCATTGGTCTTTGCAAATAAACTCTGTAAGACAGAAGCAGACAGAAGTTAGTGAATCTTCCTGGAATAGCATTAAGTAATTACTTGCTTTTCCAACTTTCTTGCTGAATTACTCAGGAGAATAGATCTTTCTGAAATTTAAGGGTTTTTATCTAATATATAGCAGCATTCTAAGGATTTAAACTGTTTGTTCGAGGGACTTCTGGAATCCAGGAAGGTATTTTCCCTTTCCACATGGGAAGGTTTTAGCTTGAGATTTTAGCTTTACTGGTCCGTTCTATTGTTTGTCTAGCACAGATGTAGTGTACTGTAAGCAATACAGTACTCTCTGGGCAATGAACAAGATTTTTTTTTTTATTTCATACATTATTTACAACTCTGCAGTGGTTTCAGAAAGTCAATGTATATCCTGGACACAAAGAAATGAAAAGCACAAAAGCACAGATATGATTATCATATAGTTGTTTAGAAAATTAATACTTGGATTTCTCCTTTATTGCAATATTATAATGCCTATTAGAGCTTTAGTAGTCTAATGACTATTAATCAAAAATGTGCATGCTTATTTTGCTTTATAATAAACTAATAGAGTATATTTAAATATGTAGAGCTTACTTATGAGTAAGTAGTATGATTTTGTGTGGATAATCCAACGTTCATTTTAGTTATCTTTGTGACATCTCAGTTGTGCATATCAGTTCTACCTTCAGTGACAGAGATAATGAAGAATGGTGTTTTATATATAATTTTTACCTATTTTACTTTATTGTGCCAACAGATATTTGGAATCAAACATAAATCTTATTGAATTCAGAAGAAAAAGGGCTTAAAAACATTTCTTGCATGTAGATTTTATTTTTTTAATCCAAGTTTAAATGAATTTTAACACCTATCAAGTACATTAACACAATCTCCTTTAACTAACAATCCTCCAATCCCCCAACATAAAGTCACTTTAACAGTGGCCCCTTTACCAAATATTTTTTCCTCTCTTCTCCCCCTCTCCTCCTCCGTAACAGGATTAGGGAGACAGTGTTGTTTTCTTCCCCTATTAACTTCCCTTGAACAAACCACTACAGGAAAGAGATGCCTGCTGAGGATCTGCAAAGCGAATATCTCCCAAATTAACAAATGAATCCTAACACACCATTAAGGCACTGGGACCCCATACCAGAGCACCCCTGGAATGTAACCCTTTAAAATGCCCCTGTCCCTTCTGATTGGGAGAGTCACAGCCTTTGGGACTGGAATCCCCTGTGTTTCTCCTTTGCTAGCAAAGCAATAAACGTTCTTCCTTTTTATCAAAAACATGTCCTCATTACTAAATTGGCATTAATTGGCATTGAGGACAAGCACTGAGCTTTTGGTCACATCTCCGAGAAGATGCCCATCCTTAGTGACTGGGCATAACAAATTACTGAGTAAGGAGACAAGATATTAAATAAAATTAGAAATGAAGTTCCAACATGAATTTTTATTATTAGAGATAACAATAAATTGTCGAACTCAAGTGGGATACAGGATACAAACTAGGGAAGAAAAATACCCCATGTAGCAACTTGAATATTTTTTTTTTACTTGCTGTAAATACTATTGATTAGTTTGCATGGCTTATTTAAAATTGAAACTCCCTGGGAGTAGAAGATACAAGGCAGAGAAAAAAATACAATGGTCAAAATGAATGCTGTCCATACAGATTCTGTACAGTGTAGATTATCCTGAGGTTTCCAATTTATTTTTCTCTCAATTTCTTGGGGCTCTTTGCATACCACTTTGTCACTTCCCTCCACCTGCTTCAGAACAGTCCTGTTTTGTTCATTCATCTTGCTCACAAAACTATTTAGCCTGTACATTATCTTAATCCCATAGTCTACACATTAACTCTGGGTAAGAAAAACAGGAAATATAGCTGATTCAGCATTGTTTGAAGGCTATTTATGTTCCATCTCAGCATTCTGTCTATTTGAGAGGGAGGACAAGACTGACAATACATACTGCTCCAAATAAATGCTCTCTTTATAGGAAATTATTCTGGTCTTAGAGACAGAGTAGGACAATGGAGGATGTTTAAAGGGATAGAGAACAATTCCTGGATGGAACTCTTGGCTCCCAGCTTTTTTTTTTTCTTTTGATGATGTCATCATAATTGGGATTTACAAGTGCTTGTGAAGGTGAGTAAAGCATCAAGTAGACAAGCAACCTTCTGTATTGCCATGCCAGTGATTTCATCAATTAGTATAGACATTTGCAAATGACTATATAATTATCTCATTCTCAAAAATTATACACATTTTTCTAATTTTTGTACTTTCTAGATGTACATGACAGTAGAATATGTTTGACATATTATACATATATGGCATATAACTTATTCTAATTAGGATCCCATTCTTGTAAATATACATGATGTGGAGTGACAATGATCATTTATTCATATATGATCATAGGAAAGTTATGTCCAATTCCTTCTGCTGTCTTTCCTGTTCCCATCCCCCTCCCTTCCCTTCCTTCCCCTTTGTCTAATCCAATGAACTTCTACTATATTCACTTTAAAAAACTCAAAGGGGAAAATATGTTTTCACGAAAGTTCTTCCAACCACATAGTACACATTTATTGACAGCTTGACAGGTAAAAATGTATTCAATGAAAAGGGAAAAGTTCTAGATTTCAATAAGTATAACAGTTGATAGATTTAGTATTTTTAAAAAATTTTTGCATGCTAAGCAACTCAGTGAGACCCTGTCTCTACATAAAACACAAAATAGGGCTGGGACTGGGGCTCAGTGGTCGAGTACCCCTGAGTTCAACCCCCAGTACCAAAAAAAAATTTTTTTTTTGCCTCTCCACATTCAGTAAAGTAAAATCTACTGGAACAGGTCATAATTAAGTTATATTCCAAGAGAAGTTCTTGATTATCAAGACATGTAAAACCAAAAAAATAAATAAATAAAAGCACTTCCCTTATAAGCCAACTGATATTTTAACATGTTTCTTTGCCATTTTGAAAATATACACCCATGCTCATTTACTTTTTTGTTTTTAACTTGGAGTTAGAAATGGGAGTCTGCAGTGTGTGCATTTATCTCTTTACCTAAACTGAAGCATGGTGCTTGTAAAGTAGAATCTTTGATTGATTATGATTTTTCAAAATCAAGCTATGCAAAGATATTTTTATTATGTCTAAATTCAAACTGCTGCTTAACTTCCATTCTTCTTGACCATCAAATAGGTTCTGTTCTCCTAGATGATTGGGTTATAAAAGTTAAATGTCAGGTGGGGAAATAGAAGCTCAATTTTGATGTGTGACGTCTTCTGGCTTCTTTTCTGGAATCCATAATATGTGGTACATGTCCTGGCATAATTGAAGGTAAAAAGGGTAGTGGTTGGGTAAAATTCATCACAGAGTATCATTTCCTAACTGTGTGTCCAAAGCTGCTTTTGTACCAATTAGCTATGACCTTTTCTTCTAGCCTTGGGATATGAGATTATTAGAGGCAACTCTTTCTGAATTATTTTCTTTCTAATATTAGTTTAAGCAAATTTCCTTGCAGAACTAACTATTCTTTCATAGTTTTTTCCCCGTCTGCTGCTTCTTTTCACTAAGCTGCTTAAAATTTCGCTGAGGAATTAAACGTGATGTTTCTAGAAACATTAATAGCTTGTGCCCTTTTCTGAGTGTCCTACTTCAGAAATATTGCAGCTGCAGTGGTATTACACACAGGCATTTCTTCCTGTTTCTCACAGCAGGGAAGTTCCAGCTTTAAGGTAGATCCAAGTTCTTTTATTCCTGGGCTAGTCTCAGAGATTTCACTTTTCTAAAAGATGTGAATGCCTCAGTGAGGATTTCAAAAGCATATTGCTTCTTTGTCTACTTAGTTCACCTCAGTTGACTATGCAGTTCATAGGAATAATGGAGAGTGCGCAAGAGAGTATAAATGAATAATTGCAAATCAATCCCTGATATTAGAAAACCAGGGCAAAGAAAGGGCTCTATGAATACTGTCATAGTAACATCATCTCTATGTGTAGTTCTTTAACTGTGGATGTGCTTCAGAGGAAAAAAAACTCCACAGGCAGTAAAACATCAAAAAATGCAGCTAAATTGAAAACAAACCACTTTTGCATTTTGTATTGCAGCTTTGGTCATAGGCCAAAAATGTGGCCAAAAGAAAAAAAATTTGTTTTTTCATTTTAATCTTTTTATTTGTCTTGTTATTTGGTGCAGAGAATGACAGAACTTGGCTGAGATTCAACTTATCTATCCCTACCTCTCCAAAACATGTCCCTTATGATTCTTGTAACTTTTCAAAGCATACTTGTCATTTGCTTTGTTTTCAATTTGAATATCACACTGTTTATGAAATTATCACCACTTTTCAAGTTTGTTTTACAGAGCTACTGGTTTAATTAAGAGAAAAATGATTTTCTATAAAGTAGCTAATAGAAAATATTAGTTAAGTCCCACTAAAATGATAGAAGGCAAACTTGACTTACTCAACTTTGACATCTAATTTGAATCTTTTGTGCATACTGTTCTGGAAGCTACTACCACTTGTAAATTTGAATTGGAAGGAACAAAATAGACATAGTAGAATAATACTACTTTTTCACTAGCTTCAAATTAATTTTAGATTATACTGAACCACATCCACATTATTAAATTGAGAAATTCAATGTGTACTCCAAAGTGTTCTCTTCTAGCTCCTTTAATAATGTTAAGATTCTGCATCAGAAGAACAAGGGAATTAATATTTGTTATCATATTTTTTTTTCTTTTTAAACTAACGTGAGGTTAAAAATTATTTTTTTCCATTCATGATTCTTTTAGGCTAATTGCAATAGAATTCCACATGAGTAATTTGTAATACTGACTACCTGCCATGTAAACAATGATGGAATAAGAAAGTTTTAAAATAAAAAGCAATAAGCCTGTTTTGAAAATGCTGAATATCATCAACAATTTGTATAGTTTATATTTTTTGAAATAAGTTAACTTTGAAATATGTAAACAGATTGAAGTAGAAATGAATCTTACATATGCTAGTACTGGTTATAATTCATAGTTAGCACTGGTGTAAACTGATAATATGAAAATCTCACAGATTTTTACTGTTATTTGTACCCATTTGTGTCAGCTATACAAATGATAAAATAATCATCAAAGGACTAATGGCTGAATATAATAGCTATTGTACTCTAAATATCTTTTATGTTTTGACATTAAATGTCTCTCTTGCCTTGGTATCTACTTTCAAAACTACTCCCCATTCCTGGTACTGTTTAACTGGGATTATTAGTCCTTTGACAGTGCTTCATGCTATTGACAGTATCTTTTAATTTGCTTAATTTCCTGACATTTGCTATGTTAATTTTTTACTTTGGGATTTTTTTAATGCCAGATTTGCACTTAAAATAGAAAAACCCTCCACTAATAAGATTTAGTCATATCACCTAAGTACTACAGAGTTGTCCCAGATGTAATAGGGAGAGATAAAGAAGGGATCACAGATAATAAATTTGCCCTGCTTTCTCCACAAAGTTATTACTGCAAGCTTTAAGTCTCAGCTTTTATTGATAAATATAAATACTGGTTATGTAAGGAAAGCCTATTCCCATTTATAATAGCATTCAAATCTGGTTTTAGTAATTGCGTAGGCCAAACCACTCCATAAACAGTCCCAAGGCAATTTAAAAACAGGTATTTGTTGCATAATCTGTTTTTATTGCATATGCATTTTATTTTATGATTTTTGTAATTAAAGCAATAAAACTAACTAATATTTCCTGGTAACTAACAGGTAAAGAACTTTACACAATATAGATATATTTTATGTTGTGAAACAACTGATGGTCATTCAAAAGAAAGATTGTTGGTGAGTGGTAGGGGAAGGAGGTTGGTATTTTCAATTGTTTACCAGGCTTTTAACAAAACAATTCCTATTATAATCCTAGGGAATTTCATCTGACTAAATCCCCACTCAAATGACAAATAAGGAGTGAGAGCTGTAGCCAAAGGAACAAAGGATGATGGGGGGGACCTGTATCTGAATGAGCCCCACCATGGTGCCCTTTAGAGGGTCCCATTGTGCCCTGGGTTAGCACCTCTCACCATTGCTTATGAAAACACTTAACATTGAATGATGCTGTATGTCTTTTATTGTACTTACTAAAATTGCTTATGCAATTTCAGTTGGCTATGGTATTTATCAAGTACTGTCCTCGGCATTATGTAGCATGGATTAGCCTAAGAAGCAGCTGCCTTTTTTTTTTTTTTAGTACGTCAGGCGATTATTATGTATTGTGTGAATATCAGTTCAAGTTTCTTGATTGCTGTGGCATCCAGATGAAGGGTAGTAAATAAACATTAGGCTTTTAAAATAAAAAAAGACTTATGCTATTCTTCAATTTCTACATTGCCTGAATAGAAATGGTGGCTATTAGACCTTTTTATTTCAATAAATGATAAACACACCCACTCATGGGCACATATAAATAAATGTACACTTTAATGTTAATGAAAGTTACCCATGAGTATCAAGAGTTAAAAATCAAAGGAGATACTATAAAATAATGTTATATAGCTCAGTTTTCATAGTGGTTCAAACCTAAGGGGCATTGGTTCATACTTTAAGTTTGTATGTATACAATCTCTAACCTTCGATATGCTTGAAAAAATGGCTTTAGAATTATAAGATTGGTTCATTTCTTTAAAATATGGGGTGGGGTGCATTGTAATTATAAAAGCCTCTTTGAAAATTGGACTTGGTAAAAGGAGCTGTATTGTGTGTGCATATATGTAACTCCTTTGGTGTTCGGTAAGAGCAATAGGTGCCATTTTCCTATTTTTCCCATTCTCTCCTTGAACTGTTTAGGTCACAGACTTTCTCCTTTTGCTTTCCTCACCTCCCCA
Source organism: Xerus rutilus (assembly GCA_028644305.1). NCBI lineage: Eukaryota > Metazoa > Chordata > Mammalia > Rodentia > Sciuridae > Xerus > Xerus rutilus. The sequence goes on along the minus strand of CM053417.1, from coordinate 47,924,180 downwards.
TGATGCCTGCCCTGATCCCTTCAATTGCATTGACTCTTTTCTTTCTCTTTTCATTTCCCAGGAGAATCTAGGAGCTCTTAAGTCCCACAATTTACTGAATAGCTATAATTATAGCCTGTATCTTTTATTAACACACCTACATGCTATGCTTTTCTGTGGTAGCACAGAATAGTAATGCGATTAGCACCCTTCATTAAGATGTACTGCCCATTTTGAGTGACAGCTTTAAGTCACAGGATAATTCTACTACATATTGGCCTTTACTTTTTTAAAGGAAAAAGGGAAGATTTGTAATTAAGGAAAAAAACGTAATACCCTCTAGAAAATCTACTATTGTTAATCCACCCAACTCCCTCCCCCCTCCAGAAAAAACATTAAGTTTTGACACTGAAACTGTGGAAAATCTTCATATTGATAGTATATTTTTCATACTTTAATAAGTTAACTCATAAGTCAATCACAAATGAGGATACCGTGGTTATTTCACATAGTGACTGTGAAGATAAAGTAAGATGGTGACAGTGAAACTTCTTCCAAACTTTTAAAATGTATTACTTTAAAGTCAAATAGTTTTAAAGTGTTTTTGTTATCCAGCATTTTGTTTCTGTAGCCAGAATGACTGACAGGAACAACTTGAAGTAGAAAAGGTTTATGTTGGTTCATGGTTTCAGAGGTTTAGTCTATGGTTGGCTGACTTCACTGCTCTGGGCCCCAAGATGAGGTGGAGCATCATGGCAGAAGGGAATGGAAGAGAAAAGCTATTCATCTCATGGTAGTTGGGAAGCTGAGAAATAGGAAGATGGCTTAAGCTATTAGGAACAAGAGAAAATCCCCCAAGGGCACACCCCCAGTGGCCTATCTCTTCCAGTCAAACCCCAGCTACAGTTACTACCCAGTACAGTAGTGATTTCAAATTATTAATCCACCAAATGGTTCAATACACAAATTAGGTTATAATCTAGTCATTTCATCTCTGAACATTCCTACATTAAGAGGAACTTCTGGGAGATAACTCATATCATTACTATATTAAATCAACACCACTTAAATACTTCAGCAGCTTCCTATTACTGCTAGGACAAAATCCAGATTTTTTATAGTAACTCAAAATTCTGTGTGTAATTCTATGTGTACCTACATTATCTGTCTCTTCTTGAACAAAGTTGTGAGGAAATGTGGCTCTCAACTACTGGACTGCCATTATGTTAGAAAGGAAAACAGTGTTTGGGGTGTAGAGATCTTCTGGTATTCAAACTGGCACTTTTGGATAAAATTCAAATAGGATTTTGATGGTTAAGAAAATGTAACGCCCAAGTCAGGTGTGGTGGCGCAAGCCTGTAATCCCAGCACTTAGGGAGGCTGAGAGAGGAGAATCGCGAGTTCAAAGCCAGCCTCAGCAACAGCGAGGTGCTAAGCAACTCAGTGAGACCCTGTCTCTACATAAAACACAAAATAGGGCTGGGGATGTGGCTCAGTGGTCGAGTACCTTTGAGTTCAATCTCCAGTACCAAAAAAAAAAAAAAAAAAAAAAAGAAAATGTAATGCCCGATAAGTTTTGTTTTATGATTGTTTTACTGATATAAATATAGGTAAAATGTTATTAGTTCCATTTATATCTATAATTGATTAAGGTAATGAACAATTAAAATGTAAGCTAGACTTTATGAGGTGTTTAATTAATAGCAGTAAATATAATATATTGTATTTCCAGTTGCATTGCCTATCAGACTCCTTCAATATAGAATAAATATGATATTTTGTAAGTGGACAATTGAAATGAATTTTATTTTAAAATATCACTCCCCTTATGTTCCAGGTTCTAACTAATTATAATTAAACCTACTGCTTCTGCTATTACAAGTTTACAAAGCAATGGAATTATTGCCAGTACCTGGCCTTCATACTCAACATTAGATTTCTTTCTTTTTGGTTTTTTGTTTATTTGTTGACTATGTTTGTAATCTGGAGAATATTTTATTCTCTTGGCTATCCTATGCTATTGCAGTGAAAGTTTTGAAAGAAAAATTATTTTGGATCAAGGGCAGGCAACTCCAGGACCTTAGTCATTTTTTCCTCTGATTATTTTTCAAATTAAGAAAAAAAGAAAAAAAAGCCAGACGTGGTGGACCATGCCTGTAATCCCAGCACTTTGGGAGGCTGAAACCAGAGAATTTGAGAGTTCAAAGCTAGCCTCAGCAACTTAGCGAGGTGCTAAGCAATTCAGTGAGACCCTGTCTCTAAATAAAACATAAAAAATAGGGCTGGGGATATGGTTCAGTGGTTGAGTACCCCTTAGTTCAATCCCTGGTACCTAAATAAATAAATAAAATTAAAATATCCCACCAATATTTTGCTTTGATAGGCTGAAGCTTCAATCGTTTTTGTTAGAAGTAGACCACAAAATTAATATCTCTTTCTTTAAAAAAGAAACTAATATAATTGAGTATGCATTCTAAAAAGTATAGCTTGTTCATATGTCTACTAACATCTCCATAAATATTTTCATGTTGTTCTGATATGTGTCCATTATTAAAGATAAATGCATTTTTAAATGTTGTGATCAGAAGGTTCATAGCCATCATAGGTCTGTCAGAAGCAGAAATAAAAATATCTTAGCTTTCCATTTGCTTTCATGAAATCTATGAACAGAAGCTATCAGCGTCTAGGGGTTGTCTTCAAATGACAAATTCAACATGCTGTAAAAAAGTGATACTCAGGGCTGGGGATATAGCTCAGTTGGTAGAGTGCTTGCCTTGCATTCACAAAGCCCTAGGTTCATTCTCCAACACCACACACACACACACACACACACACACACAAAGTGATACTGGGAATTCCTGCTGAATTTGTCTAGAGTTAGGCCATCCTGAGAAATGTTTCAGTGTGGATTCTTATTCTCAAGTGCTGGAAGTTCTTTTTCTCTTTTTATATTTGATTTTGATTGTGATTAATATGACTGTGTAAAGGAATTATGCCACTTCGAGATACTTATAGTATTACAAAAAGGCCAGTGACAGAATGCTCTGACTAAAATGATAGTTTGATTTCATTTTCTCAGAGCTAAAATACGAAACATAATAAAAATGGATTTCTGAAGTTTTCTGAATCACCCATATGAGAAGTAATATCTCTGATTTTATGTACCTGGGGCATAAACAGGACATAATGTGTCCTCAGAAAAGACTTGTTGAGTGAGTGAATAAATTATGTAAATAAATGTATTCTCTATTTTGTCAATAACATATCCCTTTTGTCTTCCCTCTTTCTTTGACCAAATCATTTGAAATATGTTACTATTATGTAGTGTTTCTCTTCTACAATATTATAGTTTATGTCATAAAAGTTAATGCATGCTCACTATAGAAAATTTTGCAATATTTAAAATATAAAGACAATGAAAAAAAGAAACTACAATCTCAATATCCAGAAGCAATGATCATTAACATGTTGGTTTATTTTCTTCTACCTTATATTTTTGTGCATTTTATACTGTTCATGTTATACCATATACACAGTTATGTATCCTACCTTTTCACCTAATTTTGTAAGCATTTTCACATAATATAATCCCATTAAGTCCCAAGTTTTCAATTCTGCAAATATTTCAATGACATAGGTACATTAAAATAGATTGGAAATCATAATCATAATTTGCACCATGTATTTCTTTTATTATCAATGAGAACAAAAATATAGATAATAACAAGGGCAGGTGGGCATCATTTCTGTGGCCCAGAACTTCTGGGCAATGTGGTACACATTACTATGCAGTATATATATTTCCCAGTGTCCTATTTATTGGACAACTGTTTTCCACCATTGGTAATTTGAAATGAAATGCATTCTTTGAAAAAAAAGAAAATTGAAAACCTAGTTCCAGAAAATCCTTTCATGAATGCATTTCTTATATTACATCAATTATATATGTAATATTTGTTCAGTTGAACATTTGATAGAAGTAACTTTCACAGCAAAGTTTGTCATTTTCACAAGGAATTTAAAACTATTTCCAAATACTTTAATCATTCTTCTATTATTTTTCTCAAAAGAATATAACTCTAAAACCATAATGATTATTTCAAAGTTAGCATAAGTGATATATTTGTTGCTCACTTTAAGTTTTTGTAGGTGTTCCACATTTAGAACCATAAGACAAAATTATTAAGGAATGTGAATAGATAGATATGCTAATTTCATGTATATTCACATTCTGAAACTGAATATATATATATGCTTATTTCATAAAAGTATATTTATATTCTTTAAGTAAATATTTATTATAGTCAGACCCTGAGAGTAGAAAGATGTACCTTACCCCAAATGAATGTACTAGTTAGTGTGGGAAAGAGAACCATAATAAACTGTTAGGTTGAGCCATATGGAATTGTAGCTTTTTCACCTACAAAAGCATTCATTTCATGTGATTCATCCTAGCATAATACAGTATTATAAGGGTTAATATTGAAGCAAGTACGTGGAAATGCCAATATGAAAGTGATTAGTAGTTTTGAAGAGAGATAACACAAATTACTACTGCTTATTCAGCAAATATAAGTTTAAATGAAGGTGCTTTGTGTCTGTGTGTGTGAGAAAGATGCCAGGCACACTCATGCACCAAATTTATAATAATATTTAGAATTACAACCCAGTAACACTTCACCTCTCTGAAATCTAGCTATTCTAGCAACTGTACCTGCTTGAAAATGCTATTTATCTTTTTGAAATATGGCCATAAACCTGAAAGTAAGCAAAAACAAAAATATTCCTTAATAGGCAAAAGGAATTTGATCAAGTCCTTAAGCAACAGCATGTGGACTTTCATCAGAAAACAGCCTTCTGAGGCCCTCACTGAAAATCTGTTTACTTTTAAGTTATACACTGTTCTATAAAATTTTATTTTCTATTTTTCACCCCCCTACAAATGAGAAACAGCATCCAATATAGGAAGGTAGAGAGATTTTAAGACTAACTGGCAATACTAAGATGTGATAGCTAATATCCTGATTGCAGTGGAAGAGATGAACTAATTATCAAAGTGGACATTGTCTTTAAAAATAGCATAGGATGCAAAACTATTCATAATTGATTTTAACTTTGTGAAATATATGTATTCAGTTGCTTACAAAAATGAGAATGATGTAGACCAAAATACTAAGTCTTTATGGCTATGCCATGGTGTTGTGGGTGGTTTTTACTTCTTTCTTAATTCTTACGGTATTCTTCAGTGGCCATGTGCTGATTGTATCACTAGAATAATTTACATAATATTTTAAAATGTTTAAAATAAGAAAGAGTTTGCCAGGAGTGGTGGGGCACTCTTGTAATCCCAGTGGCTTAGGAGGCTGAGACAGGAGGGTCATGAGTTCAAAGCCAGCCTCAGCAAAAGTGAGGCACTTAGCAACTCAGTGAGACCCTGTCTATAAATAAAATACAAAATAGGGCTGGGGATGTGGCTCAGTGATAAGTGCCTCTGAATCCAATCCCCAGTACTCCCCTTCCCCCCCCCAAAAAAAAGAGCACTTGAAGCATAGAGCACTTTTGGTCCGTTAGAGAAAAAGAAAGACACACCCCATTATGCCCTGTGGATCTCAAGAGCACAACACAGTATTTGATGATCACAGTAATTATATGAATCAGCAGAAATGTATTTTCAATGCATTCTCTTTATGAAGGCAGCAAAGTGTATATTATATCTGCAAAACATTTCTATACAAGATGCCTAAGAAAAAAATTTGCTACTTGTGAGGTATAAGCCCTCAGTTATCCAGATTGACTCATTGTCTGAGCTTTTAGGATAGCAGAGATCTTATTTTTAGGTTTTTCTATTTTAAAATGTTATTACCCTGTAGCTATTTGTCCTATTAAATTATGCAATATTATTATATCTAAGCTTCCTCTCCTATGTGTTGATAGCTGTTTGTTGAGGCATTATTCTCAGATGGACATGGAAATACACATTTAACTGATCATCTTTATTCTTTTGTAAATAGCAGGAGCATCTATTAAAATATATCTTCTTTTCTGAAATGTGAAGTTTTTATTGTTTGATGCCTTTGTTGGTTGATCCTTTATTTTTCCAAAATTTCACACAGTAAGAGAAGAAATATTTACATGTTTCCAATTTATAGCAAAGTATTAAAATCAAATCATAAATTATTCAACCTATTGGGCAAGTTTCCTAAGAAAATATATATAACATAAAGAATATAATATTTCTAATCATATTTCCCTGTTAGAAATGTTACAAATTGAAACACAGTTGCTACTCTGTCTGAAAATATAAATTGAACAAAAACAACAATAGACCATATAAATGCAAAAATGAATCCATTGCCCTTGTGGACGATTCTCAATGTCTTTATCTTTCACATACATACTATGTTGGTAGCATTACTTGTATCATCATCACTACTTAGCATTATCCTTATTCACTTTTCACTAAATTGTATGCCTTGGTGGTTGTTCCAGATTTTCTTTACTGTCTTCAGTACCTATCAGTCTCAGTAGATGACAACATGTATCTTCCAAGTTCCTTAATTTTCCCCTCAGTGTCCCTTCTTGTGGCAAATGTTAACCCCTGATGATCTCACTCCTACCTCCTTTAGAATCATGCTTCTTGTCTTCTTAATGTTTTTCTTTAAATTGATGTCTTCTTTCTATAGAAATGCTCAGGTCCTCCTTACACTTAGAAAATAAATATCTGTGATAAGTAAACCAAACAATAAATTAACAAAATTATCCCCAAGCTACTATCCTGCATCTAACTTAGGAGCACAGACATGGATACACCAAGAAGTAAGATGCGATATATGTGTATATCTATGTGTATGTGTGATGTATGAATTTGCATGCACTTGGATCTATAAATGAACCTTAGATGGTTATTGGAATTGTGCTTCTCTTAATTGTGTGGCTTGGTTGGAATTACTTCATGCTTCTGATATGGGGCCCAGGGAACAGCCAGTGATTTTTTTTCCTTTTCTATTTTGAAATTTTCAAATATATACAAAATAAAATAATATCAAGAACCCCATGAACAAATCACCCAGCTGCAGTAAGGATCAATTTGTGGTCATTGTTTCATCTATAACCCAATCTCCTTGGATATTTTGAAGCAGATCTCAAACATAAGATTTTTTAAATATGTAAATATCTCTATAGATATCCTCCACAAAAGATGAGAATTATTGATAACATAACCAAATACTATTATCAGACTTTATCTTCCACCAAGTTATTAAATAACAGATTTCTTGTCAGTGTTCAAATTTCTCTGATTATGTACTAATATTTTCTAGTTTGTATCAAGAACTAAAAAGGGCTTATTCCTTATTATTGTTCTATTAAGTCTATTTTAAACTATGGGACCCCTTTATATTGATTATCGTGTTAGCTTTCCATTGTGACAAAATACCTAAGAAAATCAACTTAAAGGGAGAAAAATTATTTGTGGTTGGCAGTTTCAGAGGTTCCAGTCCATGGTTTCTTGCCTCACCTCTTTGGACCTTTGGAAAGGCAGAATATCATAGTGAGGACTACATGATGGAGCAGAGCTGCTCACCTTAGTGGCAGCTGCGAAGCTAAGAGACAGAAAGGGGCTAGAGACAAGATATATCCTTCAGGAACATGCCCTGAATGATCTACTTCCTCCAATTAGGCCCCACCTCTAAAAGTTTCTACCGTGTCCCAATAGCACCACCAGCTGGGGACTAAGCCTTCAACACATGAACCTTCAAGGGACATTCTGGATCCAAACTATTTAATAACTACTATTTAATAAATTTTATAAAATCTGGAGCTAAACTCTCTGAGGTTAAATCTGGCATTACCACTTCTTAGTTGTATGTCTTGGGCAAGTGAATTATTCTCTCTGTGTCTGTTTCCTAATTTGTAAAATGAAAATGATAGTAATACTTACCTGTATTAATTAGCTTTCTGTCACTATAATGAAATACCTGAGGAAATTAACTTACAACAACAACAAAAAAGATTTTGGCTCATGGTTCAGGAGATTCCAGTCCAACATAAAGTGGCCCCACAGCTTTGGGCCTCTGGAGAGAACAGCATATCATGGCAAGAGCATGTGGCAGAGAAAATTATTCATCTCATGCCTCAAGAAACAGAGGAGACAAGATGGGCTAGGGTCCCACAATCCCTTTCAAAGGCATGCCCTTAGAGAGCTAAGGATCTTCCACTAGGACCCAGCTTCTAAAGGTCCCACTAGCTCCCATTGCATCACCTTGGGGATCAATCCTTTAACTCAAGGACCTTTGTGGGATGCTCATACAAACTATAATACTACATCCTGAGTTATTTTGAGGATTAAATGAGTAAATACCCATGATGTACCTAAAATGGTGCCTAGCATACAATAAGCATGTTGTAATCACTAAACAGATGTTATTACTGTTATCATTTTTAATTGTTTTTATTAGTTTAGGTTTTCAAAAGGCAGCAGTAAAGAGGGAGAGATTGAAGGTGGTAATAGAGGAGAGAATAATTGTAGGAACATTAACCGTAAAAGAGAAGAAAAGGAGAGCCATTTCTACCACAGAGCTGACTAGGATAGATTATCACTGTCTAGGTGAAGGCAGATGCTAAAACTTCAAAGATAGACTCATTCTTAGAAGGTGAATATCAAGATCATCTTTTAAGAATGAGGAAAGGAGCCAGGCGTGGTGGCACACACCTGTAATCTCAGCACTTTAGGAGGCTGAGACAGGAGAATCTCAAGTTCAAAGCCAGCTTCAGCAACGGCGAGGTGCTATGCAACTCAGTGAGACCCTGTCTCTACATAAAACACAAAATAGGGCTGGGGATGTGGCTCAGTGGTAGAGTACCCTGAGTTCAATCCCTAGTACACCCCCCCAAAAAAAAAAGAACAGAAAAAAAAGAATGAGGAAAGGGGGCTGGGGTTATAGCTCAGTGGTAAAGTGCTTGCCTAGCATGTGTGGGTATTGGGTACCATAAATAAATAAATAAATAAATGAAGTTCCATTGACAACTAAAAAATATTTTTAAAAAAATGAATGAAGAAAGGAATGTAGGAGTGGAAGTCTGTGGAAGCAGAGGAAGTTTGGACACACTTGGGGAATAAGCTGGTGAACACACAATAGGCACAGACAAGTTGAGTTGTTTTTGATCTAAGAAAATTAATGAGTTGAGAGGGGGACCCCAGATTTTTGGAGTGGTAGCTCATCAGCTTAGTGAGGGCAGTGAGTCTAGGCATAGCTGAGTGGTAAGGTTGTGATAAAATAGAAGTGAAGGAACATTAAACAGGGAATTGGGAGACTTGGATTCATTTCCCAACTCTATTGTCTTCTAGTGTGTATGACCTCAGATAGGTCATTTACCTTTGAATTTCACATTCACTTTTGAAATGAGAGAGCTACCTCAGTTTGTCTCTAACATTCCAATTCCAGATTTCATGACCTTAAAGGACTGATTCTAGAGTTAAGCTGAAGAAGAAAGGAACCAGCTGATATGCCAGGGTTGGAAAGTGATGAGTAGACCCAGGGAGGTTGTAATGTAAGTTCACTAAAAGGAAAACTGATGAGGGAACTCATGCCATTCAGTCTCAATGTTTCAATCTTCCTACCTTTAATTTTGTTCTGCATTCAAGAAAAAAGAAAGAAACTAGTTTGTCATTTTTGTAGCAGATATGGATATTTTGAATTTAATAGGGATTCACACTGAAAGTAAATGTTATTTATTTTAGATTTATGTATTTTAAATGTTCATTAACACATCAAAAACAAACAGTTTACTTGTAGGAAGGACTTTTCTGCTTTTAAGCAGAAGATAACAGAAGAGTGTTTTCTGCTTTCCTCTGCCTGTAATACCATTATACTTTGGAGTAGCTAACTAGGTTGCTTGAATATGCTGTTACAGAACTGGTTAATCCATAATTCAGCAGGTTCTTGGCTTCCAAGTTGCCTTATTGACAAGCCCGAAGAAAGTGGATGGAACTAATTAGCACTCAGCATTATAAAATAGGAAGAATTAAATAAAGCAGCTTCAATATTAAATGCAGACCCCTATGAAGATATTCCCTTTAGTTATGGGGATTTTGAAATGATGGACAGGCTAAACCAAAACTCATAATCCTATTACAGTCTCCTACACCCACCTAATAAGCTTCAAGAGCTGTTTCCTTAGAGTCTGGGATATTGCCATCTTCCTCTAGGCTTTTCTGTATATAGCTTATAAATTCTTTACTGTTCCCACTAAATACTTTGTTATTTAAAACAGCATAAAAGAGAGTATATAAGTATATATACATATTGATGCATTTTGACTGTAATAATACCCTTGGCCTGTAGGGAACTTCATATTATTAATAATTTCAGAGGAAAGCTTTTTAAGAAAAAAGCTCCAGGCTTAGCTGTAATGAGGCATTTGAAAAGGAGAAGGGGGGTATGTTTGTGTGCGTAATGAAAATATTGAACCCTTTGGGATGTTATGAACCATGGTGTACTAATAAATGATCTTTCCATTTCAGTGTTCCAGCAGACATCTTTGTACCCCTGATGTACCCCTGCAAAATGCTTTTAGCTCACATTTCCTTTTAAATATTTGTGTCTCCTGACATTGGCTTCTAGAGGTGGGGGTGCAATAGGGTGAATCTGATGCAAAAAGGAGGATAAGGCAAAGTTGGTGGCTTAGAATAATGAGCCCATTTTCAGCTGAGCTGTGTGGTTCATATGAATTAATTAACCCCTTACAAGCATTTGTCTGACAATCCTAATTCTCATTCAGTTCAATGAGTTTTATAATTATCATTTAACTAAATAGCACTAAAAACTGTTTATATCCTACCATTAAGGAAGCTTTGTAGAATTCCTTTCCTATAAATCATCTGAAGTTGTTTACAATTTGCAGTAGTCTTATTTTCCTCATAGTTTGTGCTCATGTTGCTATTCTGCAATTTAAAAAAATATTTTCAGGGTGCTAATTATAGAATATGCTCTAGAGTTTGATTAGCCTTGTAAGGGTAAAGGACCTCAGTAAAGAACATTTTCACATTTTAACTGGAAGAATGTAGACTTAAACTCTTATCTGTCATGTTAAGCAAAATGAATCCAATGATGCTAAATGGATATAGAATGATTAATTACTCATTCTTCAGACCTGTTTCATTTAATTCCTGATGATAAGATGATGATAAAACACTTTTACCCAGAAAGAGAGAAGGTATTGTGTTGACAGTGACAGAAAACAATGATGAGAACATTAGAAAAATATGTTTGAGGTGGGAAGCCTGGGACATCCCCTACCTTCTACCTTCTATGCTCTGTATATATAATTACTTTTTATTTTCATACTAAAAATTAAATAATATTAATAAACATTTTACTTAATTGAACTTCTTCTGATTGCAAACGACAAAAAACTATTTAAACTGAGTGTTTATTGAAGAGATACAGATAGGCTCAAGGGAATGCAGGGCAGAAAGTATCATACATCTAGACCTAGATCCCTGGAAATAGGATCTTTGCTCTTTATGCAAGGTTACTCTGAGGTCCTTCATAGCAGGAGTTCACAGGCCTTTCAGCTAGCGCCTAGGGGACACTTTACTGTCCCCTCTACCTTCTGACAAGGACTCTTGAGTCCCAATTCCACATTTCTATGAGAGAAATATTATTTAGATCCTTTGTTTTCCTTTTGTACGACCTCATGTTGCTAATGATACTAAGATGGCTCCCCTCTTTCTCCTGCCCTAGTCAATCGGCTATCACTATTTGTGTTTTATGGTAACTAATTTAATTCTCATAACAACTTTATTAGATAGGTTAAGTATTATTGCTATACTCCATATACAAAGGAGGAAACTGAGGCAAGGAGAAGTTAAGTAACATTTCCAATATCATCATATATATTCAGGGTCTGTGTTTAGAACCAGTGCCTTCTTTCTACTTTTAGATGGTGTGTATTGAGTTAGAAGATCTGGTTTCTAGTCCTTGACCCATCATTATATGAATGACTTGGAGTTTATCACTTAATCTCTTGGGCATTTGGCCATACTATGAAGAGTTTAAAATTTATTTTTCAAATTTCATTGGCCTAAGGCTTGTGTAGTTACAAGGAATAGAAATCTACTCCAGTGAGTAGGAAGATTCAACACAAGTTGAGTGGAGAGGATTTATTCAGTGATGTAACAGGTAATCTTTTGAGTATCTAAGGACAAGAAGCAAAAAGTCAGACCATAAAGTGCCTTAGATTGGAACCAAAATTTAAAAGTTACAAATATAAGTTGCTTTCTCTATCTTTTCATGGTCTTATCTCTGATACTTCTTTTTCTCCATGGATTTCCTGTGTTTGAACACAGCTGCCATAGCTGCAATTCAGTATAACTCTTACTTCAAGTACCTGTCTGTATGTGATATTGATCTCTCTGAGTTCAAATTATTGTGACAGATTCTGACTGTCCCAGTTCAGCCTGAAGAGTTGGTCCCATTGGGTCAGTGTCAAATGTGTATCCAGTTAGTGAGGACAAGGATAAGATCACATGGTATGGGAGAGATTAGCTAAAAGAGATATGAGAAGTGCAGAAATTAGAAAAATATTTGCTATACCCAAACTCTTAACACTCTTAATACTGTTTTAAAACATAATGCATATTTTATCATAGATCATCATTTTGTGTACACAGATAATAATTTAATTACTGTGTACCAAGTACTAGGATGATATTAGATGTTGGGACTCCATTTCCAAATATGTTAACTATTGTGTTCTGCTCTGCAATTCACACGTAATCATGTACACACACACACACGCTTATGCATTTATCTGTATTTCACTTAATATAATCTATTGCTCTTATTATCAAACCATCCAGAATTTGTTCAAATAAATATTCTGTAATACCTTCCATTTGAGTTAGAGAAGAAATCCTGTGCAGTGTCCTTAATTTAGAGTTACATCTAGTGTTTAACCAAACATTAGTATTGCGTAGGTTAATTACCCAGCTTATTTTTCTTTTTTTTTCAGCTTATTTTTCATATTTGGATCTGAAATAGTTGTCTGTTTCCCAATCTATGAAAGGTTAAAGATTAACTATCACTGGAACTAATCAAAAGAATATGAGGCTGACACATCAATGTTCATAGCAGCTCAATTCACAATAGCTGAACTATGGGACCAACCTAGGTGCCTTTTAATAGATAAATGGATAAAGAAAATGTGGTATATATGTACAATGGGAGTATTACTCAGCCATAAAGAAGAACGATTTTATGACATTTGCTGGTAAATAGATGGATCTGGAGACTATCATGCTAAGTGAAATAAGCCAATCCCTAAAAACCAAAGGCCAGATATTCTCGCTAATATGCAGTTGCTGACTCACAATAGGTGGTATGTTGGGAGGGGGTGGTCGCTGGATTGGACAGGGAGGAATAGGGGGAAGAAGGGGAAGTAAGAGTGGGAAAGACAGTAAAATGAATCAGGCACAACTTTCCCATGTTCATATATGAATACATGACCATTTGTAACTCCACATCATGTACCACCACAAGAATGGGAAGTTATACCTCATGTATGTATGATATGTCAAAAAATATTCTATTGTCATGTATAACTAAAAAGAACAAATTTTAAAAAAAGAAAAAAAGAATATGAGGTCAACTGCAAAGGTATCCCAAAGAAGTACTTCATAAACGTTTCATGCAGTGGTAGAATCATTGAATTGATTCTCTAACTCCCCAAAGCAACTACATTGTAAAGGACATATCTATCTTACGAAGGTTGTTTAAAAATTGCTCACATTAATATCAAAATACTTTGAATTATATAAAATACAAATACTCGGTTAATGTAGAGTTAGCCAATTATAAGATGTAAAAATATATTAGTTGGACTTTCTACTGAAGTGTAAAGAAGAAAAACAATTCCATCTCCCATCTACTTCAACTACTGTGACCCATGATCAGTATCCTTCTCTTATTCCCACATAGGAAAACTATGAAGTGCTTAAAAGTAAGCAAATAATGGGCTGGGATTGTGGCTCAGTGGTAGAGTACTTTCCTAGCATGCATGATGCACTGGGTTCGATTCTCAGTACCACATAAATAAATAAATAAATAAAGGTATTATGTCCATCTACAACTAAAAGAAAATTTTAAAAAAAGAGAAAAGAATTCAATTTCTCAAAAAAAGTAAGTAAATGAATTTAGAGCCTTTGAAGAATGGGAAGAACACTTTGCCACAGATCTCCTGAAATAGCCAAATTAATTAATCTTTGTCCCTTGTTGTTGCTTCTGTTTTTTGGGTTTTTTTTTTACCATCCTTATGCAAGGGATAGTTGAAGGTGAATGAAACAGAATTACCAAATTGTTGGTTCCTGCCCAGTTTCCAGTTGGTATTTAGATGCTATCTTATTGTGGTAGAGGTAGAGCTTGAATTTGTGTGTGTGTGTGTGTATATGTATGTATGTTTGTATTTTTTTCTTCTTGTGGTGCTGAGGATTGAACTCAAGGCCTTGTGCATGCTAGGCCAACATTCTACCACTGAGCTATATCCCCAGCCCCATGTCTGTATGCATACTTGCTGATACATTCAAAATCATTAGACTAAATATGCTTTATTAAAGATATAATTTGAGAAAAGTACATATACTTTTTCTGTTCTGTGTATTAAAATATCTTCATTTCTGTGGTTGATTTTTTTCTGAAAGAGAATTAGTCCATCCAGATTAGTCATTCTAGTTTCTAAGAGGAATGGAAGATGATATACATATAAAATTAATTCAACATAAGCAGTGTAATCTGATGAACACACGCTTTATCTGAGATTTAGAGCAATAAATGTTTTTCTCATTTTGAGAATATAAGATATGAGAAATCCATCATAAAAGTAGTTTCAGAAGTTTGAAATGTTAACTACAGCTTCCATGTATGAACATGTTCCTCATTTAATCCCAAAGCAGGGCACCAAGTGCTGTATTGTACAAAGATTTAAAATGATTGCACAAGTCTTCCCTCTTTCTAATAGACTAGATTCTATACTTTTCCTATGGAATCATACTTTAATACCTAAAAGTGACTTGGGGACTTTATTTGTGTAGGACATATTCTTTGGCGTTAATCACAGTCATGACTCATTCCTATCCTGGACTTATGCCTCACCCTCCCATTGTATACTTATCAACTGGTTCTCATGGTTTAGGAAGAAACAAAAATAAAGTAGCCATAAGATAAACACTTGATTTTTAAAAACTTTTAAAATATATTTCAGTCCATAGGGGAATAAACATAATTTGCACATAAACTTGTATATGTATTTTTTTTTCATATACCATAATTTACCCCTTTGGAAAATCCTAGTGAAGACCATGTATTTTCCATGAGTATACAAATTAGATGTGCAATCTAAACCTGGAACAATGTGATTTGTACTGATTTACAGAGGGACTATAAAAGCTGAAAAATCAGTTTGACAACATTCTTGCTGAGATTGTCCTGCAATAAATGTTTGCAGTGGCATTTGGAGGCTGTGCCACTTTAGTCAAATCACTGAAGCTTAGGGATGATGCCTATAGTAAAACTAAGTTCACTGCTTATCAGGGAATGTCTGAAGGCTCCCAAGCTGAAGGGTTCATTAGGTCAGTCTGTAAGAACTGTCAATCATACCAAGCTTTCAGGGGAAAACTTTTTAAAAAAAACAGAAGCAAAATTTTCCCACTTAGAATTTTTTCCACATTGCATTTTCCTACTGCCATCAAATCGTCCACACCAGAGACTCTTCTTTCTAGAGAGTAGAACACTGGGCTATTATAATGTTCTGAATATCAGCCTTTGGCCATTGTCACAAGCATGGCCACTGCTGTTAGTAATCATTGTGGTCACCTAGGATGAATAGGATAGAATGGTTGTCAAAATATACATGTCTGTAAGGAAATACATATTTGTATCATATTCATTAGCCCTAGTATCTTATCACAGTAACAAAAACACCAAAAGTGCTCAGGTGTTTATTAATCTTAGTGCAAATCTAGCATACATATAGACACATAGACTCTACCACTTCATTCCCTATCCCTCTTGGCCTAACAAAATTTGGCTGAATTATTTCTTGTATTTCTTTCATATTGTCACATGTATATTGTTTTATATTTAACAAGCTTATTTATTAACTACTTAAATGATTGTGATTCTGAGAGTATATCCATGTGACAAAGCACTAAATCAAAACACAAGTAATCTCTTGCCCATACATGCTGTAACTGGAACAGACTGACATATGACAATTGATTTCTATCAAATATGCAAGAAGTCCTGGTAGGATGACCAAAATAAACAGTTAAACTATGAAAACATCAAGTCAGCGATGGTGTTTGAACTCTAATTGTTAGCTTCATTAAGACAATGTGAATATATAATAAAAAGTAAATTATATAGCTTTCTTTTACTCTTGTTTTAATTACCAGAATGTTTCAGTTGTATTTGTGAATCTATATTCATTCTAATATTTAAACTAATGACTGCTTTTTGAAACACTACCCTTCCCAGAGTGGAGATTTAGAATATCTATTCCATTAAACATCAGTTGATTTTATTTCCAGGTGGCATCCATTAGGACAAACATCATGAAAAGGCCACTGACCAAAATGTTGATTCCCTGGCTGACACCTGGAAGAAAAATAAACTTATGTTTAATGGAGTAGACTGTCTAAATCCCTGTTTTGAGAAGAGAGCACATTCATGAATATGTATTCATTGCTGAATTCAATAGATTCTAATAGTGAAGGACATCCATATCATAGAAAGTAGCACCTATTCATTAACTTATTACTTTCCAAAGAAACAAGTAAGAATGCAGCTTGAGAAAGAGTGCTTGAAATAACCAGTTCATTCCTTTATTATGTGACACATTCATCATGACCTGCCTGATAACTGATGAAATAAAAACGTGTATTGTCTGTGATCTGATTTGTTAGAATTTTCATTTTAAGTTATAGTAGTGCAACTATAGACCAATATTATAAATAAACTGTTTATGGTTATGTCTTACTCAGTTTCCTAGGTTAGAGTATAATATCTAGTCATTTACACATTTTAAATAATTTTTCTTATTTTCTGCAGTGGTAAATCATCTTTGTGCAATAAGGGTATAAGATCAGCTACATAAATGGCCTAAGTACTGTTTTAGGCTGGATTGGGTGGTTGTACAATGTGACTTTTTAAATCGATCAAGTGGCAAGAGTTTTTAGTAGCAACATGATATTTATTTTGCTAAGTCTCCTTTCTTTCTGCCTAAGGCTTTCTGGTAAAATGGATGCTATGTGCGCCTTAATACTGACTTCACAACAATTGACCAAATATATGCATGGGAAGAAAATATAGACATGTGAAAAAATAGATATTTATTCTACAATGTAAATCTCTGACATCCATTCATTTGACATTGTATGTCTTCTAGGTGGTACAGGACATTCAATGAGGCATTAAGCAGGATACAAAAGATGCCTTAGAGACTATCCCTGTCTTCTGAATTTCTTTTTAAAAGCTGCATACTGGTCATTAATGAAGTGGCTGTTATGTAAAGACAAAAGCTATTAGGACAGCCATGTTTTTTGCCATATATATTCCACATAGGTGTTTAATATATAGCAGATGTAACATAATTTTACTATATTTAAATTAATTCACATTTTTTAAGAACATCACTAATTTGGAAGACCCAGAAATACCCTAGGTGTTTTAATACAGCAATTGCAAATAAGTGGTATAGTACTTAAATTTTTCTATCTTCGCATACACAAGGTTTATGCATTCCAGCTTATGCATGCATGTGTCTATATTCCTGGTTATTTATTCTTCCCTCTGTAGAATCTCAACCCTTCAGATATGATTCATAGCAATGTGATATTTTTTTACCTATCAGTATTCTACCATTGGGGTATTGGGGAATCCTGTGAACTGTGTATCTAGAAATATAAACTTGATTTTATTATTAATTCACTCATCTTTAACCTATGTGTAAATTTAGTAGATAATGCAACATAATGATTTCAAGACTGTAAAAAGTCATGCAACAGACTCAACTCCAAAGTTTATCAAATACTCAGATTTACAACAGAACTGCAGGAAACCCTCCAGACCATGAGAGGCACTACTCACAGAAGGGGTATGCGTCTATCTCTGAGAGGCTTCCAAATACATTATTTACTAAGGAAGTCTCATTTTAATTCTGATGATAAAAGCACAAATGACATGTTCTTTTTTTAATATTTTATTTTTTTAGTAGTAGATGGACACAAATATCTTTATTTATTTTTATCTGGTGCTGAGGATTGAACCCAGTGCCTCATGCATGCAAGGCAAGTGCTCTACCACTGAGCTACAATCCCAGCCCAAATGACATGTTCTTAAAAAGTGGCAATATTGGTGTTCTAGCATTTGAAAGGTATGGGAATGAGTTTGAAAATAAGCTGAGAAAATGCAAAGAATATTTCTTAAGTACTGTGGAAAGTAGAGGCATTGCAAGGAAAATTTGTTTTCCTCTGCCTTTTCTTACCACATTTTTCCCCCTCACCAAGAACCCTGCCTTCTAGGGAATGGTCCATGAATGAGATATCTTTTAAATGACAGAATGAAAGAGGATAATGCAGATGTACATCTGGATTCAGCAAGAAGGGAGGTTCAAGAGGTGCCCTCCCTAGTAGACTTGGTTGTTCACCAGCACTACTGATATGCCCTCCATCATAACCACAGAAGAAAGGTTACACATGCGCAAGCCTGTGCCCTCTTTTGTGCTCACTTACTTTGCTTGGATTTTCTACCCTGCAAATGACATCTTCATGTCTGCTGCTCAGGGGCTTTGCCCTTAAACAGTTGAGTGGGAACTTACAATGAAGAAAGAATGGAGGAATTTAAGTATCTGCTATTTGTTAGGCACTGTGTTAGATGTCATATGTACACCATCTCTGTGCATCTTTACAACCTTCCCAAGCCTTGGATTTTATTTCCTTGAGTTTACAAGTGAAGGAATGGAGGATTAGAGAAAGTTAAGTAGTTTGTCTGAGGTCACAGCTAGCCAATGGTTGAATCAGAATCTTAACCCCAGTTAGTCTACTTCCAAACCACATGCCATTTCCTTACAGTATAGCCTTTCACATAGATGCTCATGCAAAAGATTTATGAGATTGCTCAGATTTTCTTTGGTTATATTGGCAGTAACAATTATAGCCGAATTTTTAGTTCTTGTCTCAAATAAGACTAGTAATATCAGTCTTATTTTTAAAGAATGAGTGATTAATTGGTAGAAATATTCACTGGAATACTTCTGAGATTTTTCAGTCATAGAGTTGAAATTCATGCTATGCTGTAGGCATTATTGATCCTGAGCCATCTCATGAAGGTAGATATAAATCCCTTTTTTAAAGATCTCTGATGAAAAAACACTCCAGGCTTTTCCACAGTAATTTACCTCACTGCTGAAAAGGTTTACAGATAGGTGTATGCACATTGTTAGGACTGATATAATGCCCAGTTCCAATGAATGGAACCAATAAAAAATCACTTTTAAAATTATATCCTTCAAAGGGTTTCTGGAAATTACTTAGAGAAAATTCATGTGATTTTGTCACTTCTCTAGGAAAGGCAGTTACATTTGAATATGTAAATGATCACGCAAATGATGGATCACAGAAAGATTTTTAGTTTGCCTTTGTATTCCTTTTAAGGTTTAAGTCACAGATCTTTACCTTTAAAGTAAATGAATGGAATGTTGAGAATTGGCACAATTTTTAAAAATTATCACAATTGTTTTCATAGAGGTTTACTCTTCAGTGTAAGTATCCTATCCCTTATTTTATCCTGTAATTGTTTGCTTATTTGACCTTCTAACAAGGCTGAGCAATTGGAGGGCAAGAATTGTGTCTTACTCATCACAGTCTCTCTAACATTTAGCATAATGCTTGACACACAAAGAAGTGATCAATAATTATCTATTGAATGAATGAATTAATTTCTCCAATTGATTCAACTTAGACAGGCTTTCCTCCTACTTTCCCACAAATAAAACCTACTAATTCACATTTCTCTGTCTTGGTTTATAGTATCTCTCTCACCTGGAACACTCTTTCTTTCTCTTCTCCACTTCCATAAGTCCAATTAGTTCTCCCTTGTACAAATAGTTGCCACATGAATCCTGTTCAGACTATTCAAGCTCTCATGGAGTCATGTCTTTTGCATGTCTCAACTCTTTTTTAACCCATATGAGCTATCCCAAACACTTTAGCATGTTATGTGTTGTTTTATGTTATTTACTAATATTTTACTAGTTTAAAAATATTTTATATGTTTATGGATCTTTATTTTATTCATTTATTTATATGTGGTGCTAAGAATTGAACCCAGTACTTCATACATGCTAGGCAAGTGCTCTACCACTGAACCATAATTCATGCTCAATCTTTTAATGCTTCTGTCCTTTTTTTCCCAGCCATTGTGACAAGTGTCCAGGTAAATTTTTTATAATTTTACTTATTTATTCTACTTAGGTATACATGGTAGCAGAATGCATCTTGATTCATTGTACACAGATGGAGCACAACTTTTAACTTCTCTGGTTGTATGTGATGTAGAATCACAACATATATGCAGTCATACATGAAGCTAGGGCTATAATGTCCATCATATTCCTACATCTTTAATGTCTCCATAGTGCCCAGGTATTTATACCATGTTCTCTCCCTTTTATAATGACTTAGGGGATGACAAACCAGCCTACTGGCCAAAGATAGCCCAAGATCTAAGAAAATATTTACATTTTTAGGGCTGAGGATGTGGCTCAATGGTGTAGCGTTTGCTTGACAAGTGTAAGGCCATGGGTTTGAGTCCCAGTACCTCAAAAAATGTTTTTTTAAATGATTGGAAAACAATCACAAGAAGAATACTATTTTTTGACATGAAAATTATATAAAATTCAGTTTTCCATGAATAAAGTTTTGAGGAACATATGCACATTCATTCATTTGCAAATTATCTGTGGCAATTATGACAGAGATCCTATGGCTCATAAAGCCCAAAATATTTATTGCATGACCCTTTATAGAGAAAGCTTGCCTGCTGCTGGAATAGACCATCAATGAGTACTTATTGGTTAAATAATTTATATTATGATTATTCCATTATGAAACAAGATGTATCTGAGAACACTGGCAATTATGTTGTCTTATCTAAATAAAGAAAAGTATTAATAAATACCACCTTTGGAGCACAGGTTACTTTTATATTTTAGTTGGTTAAGTATAGAGATTTTCATTTTCTCATTCTCTGGTAAGCTGACTTAGAGTGCCCTTAGCAGTTTGAAATATATGCAGAACCTCTTCCTGCAGAGATTTTTAAGAACAAGGTAGATGATTATCATTCTGGGTGGACTAGATAACCTCTAGTATTGTGCAGCCCAATGATTCCTTGAATCTCCTCTGCATGTAAACCCTGCTTTATTAGAATGAGGAATCTGATTTGTGCATATGAAGTCACCTCATTCCCCGAACTCCCTGATTCTCCTTTGCCAGGCCTCCCCTTGTCCTCCACTTTTGGTCTAATCTAGTTCTTTTAATTACATATGAGATAATTAAAGTTCACAGAGTTTAAACCCAGCAGGTTTGATTTAGTGATAAAAATCTATGGTTTGTCAGCTTTTCAAGGCATAATCCTGGCTTCAACCTTATCTGACAGGTAGTCAGCCTAGCAGGTCTGAGGATGAAAACCAGAGCATCTCATCTTTTCAGGCTTGACTTGCTATTTATCTTCTGAGGCATAATTTACAATTGCCCGGTAGAAAGCAGGTAGGGTTAAATAAGAAGTAAAAGCCCCCTTTTGCTTTGGCTCAATTAATTTATTTAGTACATAGTTGTCAGTGACTAGGCCTACAAGGTGCACAAGTACATTTTGAATGGGGGGAAAAGCCTCCAAACATAGCTTATTTGATTAATGTAAATTATTCCTTTACTCACTGAATATGTAAAGTATGTAAATTTAGTTCTGCTGTCAAAAGGTACCTCTGTGCCATTAGTTTCTGCAGCAGACAAGGCCTGCTGCATCCTGTACTGCATTTTCAGAGAGGTAATGCTAATGACAGCTTGAGCAATTGCCTTAATGAGCCAGAAAGGTGTTCTTTTTTATTCATGTTTAGCTACTTAGAGTCATCTGAAATAGAGATCATCTGTAGATATTACAGAGTGAAAAAAAAGGCATGGGCTATCTTATTAATGTGGTTTTCCAAGCATGCTAAGAGTGAACCATCAATCAGTTATTTGCCAAGAAAATGGCTTGTTGTTGTCAGTGCTGTATAGGTGATATGCCATCTTGAAATGCAAGTTCAGATTTTAATTACCATGGTAGGTAAGTAAATATAGCTATCAAGCTGCTTCTCTAGGTCATTTAGGGAAATATTGTAGGGCTTCTTAAATTGATCACAAAATAGCATTCGTATCACAAACCTAAAGTGAACAACATGACTCATTTCAAAAAACAATAAAGCACTGTATACAAGTCATCAGGAAGACGTTAGGAATCCTCCTGTGTACATCATATTATACATAAAATTTAGCTCTAGCACAGTTAACTTTGTATTGTTAGAAACCAGTACATTAATATTAATACGTAAGACAAACTTCCTATGGTCTAATTTTTTCATTCCAAATGAAATAGCCGTATTTTCTCATTAATTTGAGTCTTTTTAGAGACAAATCACATCACATTATGATAGAAAGTCAAGTTCAAGTTTTGGTTAAATTCATGAATACTCATAATGACGTATGACATTTTCATTTAGTGATGAACTACAACTGTACTTTTTACATGGAGTCAAGAGCAGTAGTGGCATCAGTGGTGGAAAGTGTAAATTTACACTTAAGCCACTTCCCTAGCCAAGGATTTGCATAACAAACTGACAAAATTCAGCCTGTGCTTGTGTTAGCAAAATAGCAAAAGTATAGGCACTAAACTAAAGGTCCTTTCTGCCACTGCTGTGTACAGCCCATGCCTGCATCTTGCCTAATCTTAATTAAATTGTATGTCTTCTGGATCTGATGACTGAAATTCTGAAATTCAACCAATATTTAAGGACTTAAAAGTGCTTCTGTACAGGGCTTGTATTATTAGATATGACTTCAATAAAAGCCTGGACCAAAGAATTAATTTTTTCTCAATTGAATGAGTAACATTATTTTTGGAATATTTTTTTCAGATTAAATAATCCATTGTATTAGAGAGAAAAAAGTTATGCAGGTGAATCAGCTCTATAGTTTGTAGGAGGCAAATCAAATCATTACTAAATTGATGTACATTTAGACTTGAAATATCATGCAAAATTATATTTATCTATAAATTTCTTATTGAAACCTTACATCCATTTCTGTGTGCATGTTTGACCACTGAAGTAAAATGTGGGGACTATTATAGAATTTTGATTTAATGACTAGGTAGTGGGTACTTTTCCAATTAAAAAGCTTCATGAAATTTGTAATGTGGGGAAAAACAAGAAAGAGCACCTCTTCTCGGGTACATCAGAAATGTACTCAGCTCTCTAGGCATAAGTCCATGATAAGTGGAAGAGTTACTCTTCTAGTTAGTTATTCAATTGTGGAGTTTTCCCAAGTTAACTTGCATTGTAACTATTCAGTATTATCACAACCATGTAAAAATCCTCTAGAAAGCATAATATGCATACACTTAACACATTCAATTCTTAATTTTTGTTGCTAGTCATGCCAAAAATTCTATTCTATGGTAAGACACTCATGAAGAGTATAATTATAACGCATTATTTGTCAACTTATTTTTCAAAACACCAACGAAAATGTGACTATGTCTTTGAATCTCTGATTATGTAAATTTGTTTATGTTAATCTATAACATGTTAGTCGGTTCCTCTGCAGCTCTGTTTTCAAGCTGATGATGCTAAAATTTGTGTTAATTCACATCTAGGCATATAGGTGTACTTGAAATCACCTAATTTGAAATTGCAGTTCTTAGAGTTAGCTCTGAGAAATGTAATTATGTAAAGAATATTTTGAATGAAATATTGAATAAATTAGTAGAAACATAATTTTTCAATGCATCTCAAAATAGTACACTTGGAAAGTGGTGCTTTTCTACTTTAATTTTAAATCTTCTGCATTTTATGAGTGAGAAGTAAGCTTATCCTTATATTAAGCAAGTCAGATTAAATAGTAGTCCATTAATTCAGAGAAACTAGGCTTGGTTGATGATGATTTAGTGCTGGTTGAAAAATATAAGGATAAGTAAATTCTAGGTTTCTTCCTGTATTTTCTTTTTTTCACATTTTTGTTGTTGTTGTTCTTTTGTCAATCTTTAGTTCGATTATGACAGAATGCCATGATACCTCATTATTCTATAGCTCCAGTGGTTGATAGTTTTTAATTCTATTGCTGGTAGTTTTTTCTAATGTATCAAACATTTTCTGTAAAAGGATAAAGGAAAGAAGAGTTTTGACTAGCACACTGACTTGTAAGCTATTCCAAGGATTGATTGTACTTGAAGTAGGCAATGCACCTACACTTTTGTTTTTTTCTTCAAAATCAGTAACACTGCATATTTCCTTTTAAAACAGGAAGGAAGGAACTATGTATTACAATTGTCTTAGATATTAGCAAAGTCCTGAGTCCCTTCTCCTTGTCCCTACCCCTGTAGGGAATTACTTTTCCACCATAGGAGAATTACAAAAGGCAAAACAGCAAAGCCATGAGACCATGTGTTACCTTTCTAAAGTAAAGGCATTCCTTCCCTAGACAAGTGAAACTTGAAATAAACCCATACCCCAAGGGGAAAAAAAGGTTAGGGAGTCATTTGGCTTCTTGTGGGGCTTGAGGGAACAGAACAAAGGAAAAGATAGAGCGTTGTCATCTACTCCATAATTGCCCATGACTGCTAGACTTCAATCTAATCTCTCTATAGTACATCATCAGTATTCAGTGTATATTTCATACATGAAAGCAAAATACTAGCTGGATTTCTTTAAAATTTTTCCCTTCACTTCTTTCCCTTGCATGTTCCTTGCAATTAACTTTGCGAGCCCTGGGCAAGTTAGTTAACCTCTCTGGGCCTCAAAGGCCTCATCTATAAAATGAGTGGTTTAGAATAGATGATCTTTATGATCCCTTCCATTGCGAACATTCTGTTGTGAAACCTCAAGGCTGTAAACTATATGAGAGTAGGAGCCAATTTTTTTTTATCATTTTTTTAATCTCCCCACAGGGCCTAATGTAACTGAGTGCATTACCTTGCTCCTGCTATGTGAAGTACAGAATAGATTTTGAAGATAGCTTTAATATGTGCTAAATTAGATTAGAAATCATACATTTTATTTTAGTTGATAGGTTATTATGAACTTGCTTGTTTCAGAAGGAAAAAATGTGGAAAAATGAATCATTGGGATGGGATTATGTAATCCCATGTGGGGAGATTATACTTTAATAATTGGCTTATCTAAGGATTGTGGGTTGAATTATATCACCCAAAAAGCTATGTTGAAGTCCCAACCCCCTGTATCTCTGAGTAGGATTTTATTTGCAAAATAGAACCATACAAAATAGGATCTTTGTAGATGTAATCAAGTTAAGACATGGTCATACTAGATTAGGATAGGCCTTAAATCCAAAGACTTATAAGAAGATGACTTCAGGGCTGGTAGAGTGCTTGCCTCATATACACAAAGCCCTGGGTTCAATCCCCTGCACCCCCACCCCCAAAAAAGAAGACTTTATTCAGGGAGACTACTACAATGCAGTTTTGTAGTAGGGGAGAAAATTGAAAATTCCGACTACAACATGTACCAAGGGGAAATTTGTAGCTGTGGAGCATGGTAGGGATCAATGGATAGAAAATCACTAAGAGGAAACATCCTGAGGATTGGGGGAGACATCTTGGTTAAACTGACTTGACAGAATTCTTCCTGAAAACAGGCTAGAATGATAAGATATCCAGGGTAAGGCATAAGGAATTTGGTCAGATATCAAGGGTGAGGGATTTTTGCTAAGGACAAAACCCATTTTGGACCAATTTTTGCTAAGGACAGAACTTGAGGCCAGGTCTAATAAAAAGGGAGCTCAGAGGAGCCTGACTCAAGTTTGATCAAAGGAGAATTTTTATAATCAGATTGTTTCAAGAGTATAGGAATTATAGTTCATATTCTTTTGTATCTCTGCTCTGAATCCCTTCCCCCATGCACATACACCACCCATGAAGAAGTGTATGTGTATAATTAAGTAGGTCGTGGGAGAATTATTTTCAAATATGGTGGGCCAATTATGACAACCAACAACTTAACTCACCAATTAAGCAGGTTATAGGCACAGCCTTACATAACTCATCATTATTTGGCTAAATCAGGACAATCTATATTCTAAGCGTCTGGTACAGAATTTCTAGTTAACAGTGGTTGGCGTAATTTATTCTCTTGCCTGCTATTTTCAAGTGATGTTACCGCTTTGAACTCATTTTTTAAAGTAATATTTATAAATATAATTAATAAAAGTATGGTATCAATGGCCAACGAAAAGAATTGCTGCCAGCTTGAAAAAAGAAACTTAAAGCACTATAGCATAGTAGAAACTGCAGACATCCTCACAAAAGTGATGGATTAATGACCACATACGGCATTATGAAAGCTAGTTATAGTTTGCTTAAACCAGTCTCTGTTTATAGCATTCTCAATCTTTTCAAACAGCTAGAATATAATAACATTTTAAAAATTAAAGTATTTCCCATAACCAAGAACTTGATATGAAATGAGCAACATTAAGCACAAAACAATTGAAGCTTCAAATACTGAACCAGGCAAGAATTTTAAACAGCCCAAATGAATAAGAATGCAACACTGTTGTGCTTCTTCGGATGCAGTAATAATCAGGCTCAGAGGTTAGCAGGAAGAGATTTTATAACAATAATGGCTCCCAGTACCATTTTTCTCTGGTGACTTTGACTCACAAAGGTGAAGCTTTTATTTGAAGTTTTGATACAATGCAGCTGCCGACAGCCGGGTGGGAGAGTGGGGAGAGTGTTGACCAAATGGCTGGACCCTCTCAAACATCTATGAGAGAGAGATTGAGAGGGAGAGTCTGGGAGAAATTGAGTGAGATAGAAAAGGAGAAGGGGAGGGAACAAAAGGGGGAAAAAAGATTTACATTACCAATGACAAATCAGAGCTGAAAGTTTGCCTTGCCTGTTGTCATTCATTGCCATTCATATTTGGAAAGCAGACTGCTGTGATAATTGATTTGATGGTCCAGCTTGAGTGGAAGCACTTCTGGGCATAGCAGGCCTCAGAGATGCCAAAAAAGAAGAAAAGGTGGGAATGAAATAATGCACTACTTTCTCCTCAGAGGCATGTGGCCCAGTTTTTAAGAACAGAAAAACATGCTCTGGGGTGGGGGGGAGTGGAATGGGAGGGGACCTAGAGAACTTAGTAATAATACAAAAATGACCATATAGCTCCAGTCAGATAAAAATAGGCATTCAGACCGAGACAATGAGAGGACATATTTTACTGACAGGTGAATAATAGGGGAGCGTGGTGGAAATAATCTGATTTTTAACGGACTCTGTCCTTGGGAGTACCTTTTTTGCTGTTCTTTTGTATAAGGACAAAAGTGATTCCTTTTCTAAAAAGCCTTTTAATTTTTTAAGCTTTTCATACTAGATTAATAGTTCAGAAGGAGAAAAAGAAAACAATAATTGAGACTAAAAAGCTATATATATGTGCCTGGATTATCTAAACGTCATTGAATGTATTTCCTTGAAGCAATAGGTAATAATGAAGCTTGTCCTTAGATTTGTGAGTAGAGGGCGGTGGTCAGGCATTGCATCCTGCTGCTATGAATAAGTTAGGAGACTTAAGTGCCAGTTGAAGGGGGGGAAGAGAGAGAGAGCGCGCACAAGATTTTTTAAAAAGTGCTGAATTCGCTGCCTGACCTCTTAATCACAAATGCCAATTGGATTGTGTGCCCTGTCATTCCATTTAAGGACCTAAACAAAACCAGATAAAAGACATGGCTGTCAAAACACAAATTTTAATCAGAACCTGTTTGTCTTTTGAGACAAATGTCCTTATTTGTGTTCAAAAGTAACTCAATCTTTTACCTTGGCTCCCCTTTCTCTCTTTCCTAACCTCTCCCTCCTAACCTCTCTATCTTCTTTCTCTCTTGTTTTACACACCTATCTAGGTGCCTCTACTTATACCTACAGAGAAAGCCTGTTGTTTGGCCTCATAGAATCAGACCAAACCTGTTTTATACATATGCAGGCATTATGCAAATATCAATACCCTCACATCACATCACATTAAATTTCTGTTCTCCTGGTAAGCTTCTCAACTGCAGTGAGCTTTATTAGACAGCTTTATGAGGTTAAAAAAAAAGAAAAAAACTACCTCAAATATATGATTTACTTTAAAAAAATCTCATATGAAATTAATACGAAGAAAGCAATGTTAGCTATGTCAGTATAATGCATGCCATTATTTCTCAGTCTGTCAAAAAAAATCAGTGTGAGAATTACCTATGAAGCTTATGAAGACTTAGATTCTCATACTCCACCCCAGATCTACTAAATCTTAGTATATAACACCAAGAAATCTACATTTTAACAAGTGCCTCAGATCATTCTTCCACACAATGCAGTGGTTCAAATGCCAGAGACATAATAGTTAAAGAGAACTATTTGATCAGAAAAACTAGATTCTGATCCATTCTTACCATTACTAGTTGTATGAACTTAGGGAAGTTACTCAACACTCTAAAACTAAAGTTTCTCATCCATAAAATGTACATAACAACGTTTATGTAGCAGAGTTGTTGTTCAAAGGATTAAATAAGATAATGAATTTAAAAAAACAATGGCTGGTGATTTTATCAATACATAGTTAATATTGTTTATATTTTATGATTTAGAAATAGATTCTTTTGGTTATTTTCTATGAATTGTTCACATTGCCTCTATGTAAAGTATTATGTTCTAATTCAATTCAGTATTAACCTGAGCAGTACTTTTTCTTGCCTCAATGAACGTAAGATTTAAAATCATGCCCAACACTTTGTTACCCAGTGGGATCACAGAACTATCTTAGATTAAAATAATAGCACAAATTGACTGGCATAGAATAAAATTCTCTTATTAATAACAACTGTATAATATAATAAGATATGTGCATTATTCATAGGTGAATATTTAATTAAACAGAACTGAGGTACTTAAC
>CM053417.1:47873247-47894851 GCA_028644305.1 Xerus rutilus | reverse complement strand
CTCTGTTACCTCAGACAAAACTCTTACCCTTAGTGCCCCCTTCTATAAAATTAGAATAATCATATTTGTCCTATCTCACAGTCTTGAAGTGAGAAGAAATGTGGTAATGTATGTAGAAACCTTTTTTTAAATATTTTTAGATGTTGATGGACATTTATTTTTTATTCATTTATTTATATGTGGTGCTGAGAATTGAACCCAGTGCCTCGCATATGCCAGGCAAGCGCTCTACCACTGAGCCACAACTCCCGCTGCTGTAGAAACCTTTTGTAAACTATGTGCTATGCAAATGCAAATAAATAGTATTAGTTCACACCTGTTCAAATGGACATATTTATCAACTTCTGACCATGATTGCATTCTAATTATCCAAGAAATCCAAAGGATAGATGAAATGAAAATTCTTCATTGTTGTGCCTTGCTGATTTCTGCTTGAGGTGACCAAATTGCATTGATGCATTTTTACACAGCTTTCGTTGAATATTCCTTGGTCCAAAAGCTTTCAACTTTGTGTCTTTGAAGCTCCAATTCCCTGATCAATGTCTGAACTTGTGAAGCTTGAAATTTGTCATTTGGCATTGACTTATGTGTAAATTTGAGTCAAAACTCAGTGTCCTTTAAACATCTTGGGGCAAATTTTCAGCATGGCCTCATTTTTACTGATACAGTTATGTATTTGTAAGTACAAATTGCCACTTTTGTCCTCAAGAGAGCACAAAGTGGTCATTGCACCTGCCATGAGGTAATTGAAGGTGCAAAAAAACACTTCTACAAAAAGGTCTTTGTGACACTCCCTTTCCCCATACCCCTCCCTTCCCTTCCTCTGTGTGTACAGAAAGAAAAAAAAAAAAAGAATGCTATTAGCAGGCTCTGAATAGAGGTCAGCATTTCTTTTCAAGAAAAATAAACTGCATCTAATTTGTACTTTTTTTTTAGCAGAAAAGAAATACACAAGTTATCCTGAGTAATTCAAGACAAAAATGTCGAGGAAAATGGCATTGTCTTTCACAGTTTTTATTTAACTGCAATGCTATATACTCCTCAACTTAGGCAAATGAGTAGTTTTGACTAATGAAAAATAGCTTTTGAGAGCCAGTTGTGGAACTTACAATGCACCTAGAATTTGAAGTGCCTAAATTCATCCTCTAACTTTACTTGAGACCAAGAGCATAACATTGGTTTTAATATATTCTTTGCACTGCTATTCTTCAGGTCTTTAGGTGACTCTAGACCCATAGGAAAGGAAAGGGAAGCCCAACCTAGAGCTTATCTATTATCTGAACAGTATGTATGTTGAAACTAACTAGTTAACTTATTCAAACAGTGGGAGAACTTCCTAGACATTTCCTGGTATGTTATTCATGGCCATTCTAAACATTGCCTAGAAATTATTCTCAGAGCTTGATTTGTACTGCTAAGGATATATATACACATACAATTTATCGTAGCTTACTTATATACAACATATGTGCTTACTAGACCAATGCAAGTAGGCAGTCACCTTTCCCCCCTCAGAAATAGCAAATTCATTTACTTTTACTTTTTGAAATTTTATTATATTTATTGTTTTGAGGACAGACCACTTTGAGATCTATGTATGCTCAATGTTTTGTGTGTGTATGTGAAAGACAGTTTAAATCTTAAAACATAAAAAATCCATGTGTTTGGCTTTTACTCTTCCTGATTTCCGAAGCCCTCAATGCATTTTTAAGTGTGTGATACAGTAATTTTAACAATAGGCATTATCCTGTAACAGTTGATAACTAAAACTAATTCATCTTGCATAAGTGCAACATTATACCAGTTGAACAGGAACTTCCTGTTTCTCCCTCACCCCAATCTCTGGCAATGGCCATTCTACTGTTTCTATGAGTACTATTTTAGCTGTATCATATAAATAGATTCATGTGCTATTTGTTCTTTTTGTTTCACATGCCTTTAAGATTAATCCATGTTGTCACACAGGGAGAGATTTCCTTCTTTTCATAAAGCTGATTAATATTCCATTATATGCATGTGCCACATTTTCTTAATCCATACCTTCACTGGTGGTCATTAGATTTATTTCCATGTCTTGGCTATTGTGAATAATGCTGCAATGAAGAAAGAAGTGCAGATATCTCTTCAGTATCTTCTTTTCAATTATTTTGGATACATACTCAGAAGTGAGATTGATAGTTCATATGGTAGCTATTGTTTTAATTTTTTGAGAAACCTCCATATTGTTTTTCATAATGGCTGTAGTATTTTACATTCTAACCAACAGCTTGCAAGGCTATAAATTATCCACATTGTAAACAATACTTGTTATCCTTTTTTTTTTTTTGTACCAGAGATTGAACTCAGGGGTACTGGACCGCTGAGCCACATCCCCAGCCCTATTTTGTGTTTTATGTAAAGACAGAGTCTCACTGAGCTGCTTAGCGCCTCACTGTTGCTGAAGTTGGTTTGAACTCACAATTCTCCTGTCTCAGCCTCCCAAAGTGCTGAGATTACAAGCATGCGCCATGGCGCCCAGCTATCCTTTGGCTTTTTGATATAGTGATCTTTTTTTAATACTTGATATTTATTTATTCATTATTTTTATGTGGTGCTGAGGATTGAACCCA
The DNA here is from genome assembly GCA_028644305.1 of Xerus rutilus. Taxonomy (NCBI): domain Eukaryota; kingdom Metazoa; phylum Chordata; class Mammalia; order Rodentia; family Sciuridae; genus Xerus; species Xerus rutilus. The sequence goes on along the minus strand of CM053417.1, from coordinate 47,892,242 downwards.
GTGCCTCACCTGTGCTAAGTGAGCACTCTACCACTGAGCCACAACCTCAGCCTGATAATAGTGGTCTTAATGTGTGAGGTAGTTTTGATTTGCATTTCCCTGGTGATTAGTGATGTTGAGCATACTCGTTGGGTATTTGTATGTCTTCTTTGGAGAAATATTTATTCAGGATCTTTGCCCATTTTCCAATGAGGCTCAATTTTTCTATTGAGTTGTATGAGTTCCTTATGTATTTGGGGCTATTAATCCCTTATCAGCTGTGTACATTGCAAATCTTTTCTTCCAATCCATTTGTTGCCTTTCATAGGGCCACTTATCTGCTTTTGCTTTTGTTGCTTGTATTTTTGGTATCATACCCAAGAAATCATTGCTTAGATCCATGCTCTGAAACCTTTATTTTCTTGAAGAAATTTTACAGTTTTAGGTCTTATGTTTAAATCTTTAGTCAATTTGGAGCTTATTTTTGTTTATGGCATGTGGATAAGGCTCTAATATTCTTCTGCATGCGCATATCCAGATTTTGTAGCACCATTTGTTGAAGAGACTATCCTTGACCCATTGTGGGTTCTTGACATCTCAAAGATAATTTGACTTTATGTGGATAGGTTTATTTCTGGGCACTCTCTTTTGTTCCTTTGGTCTACATATCTGTTTTTATGACAGTACCATTGTGTTGTGGGTTTTTTAAAATTTTTTTTAGTTGTCAATGGACCTTTCTTTTATGTATTTATATGTAGTGCTGAGAATCGAACCCAGGGCTTCATATATGCTAGGCAGGCACTCCACCACTGAGCCACAACACCAGCCCCCATAGTGTTTTAATTAGTGTAGTGTTGTAATATATTTTGAAATCATGATATGATAAATCCAGCTTCATTCTCAATTCCGGGATATTTAGGATCTTTTGTGGCTTTGTGGGAACTTTAGGATGGGTTTTTGTATTTCTGTGAAAACTCCATTGGGATTTTGAAAGAGACTGTATTGAACCCAGATTGAATTGCATAGTATAGACATTTTGAAATTAACTTTTCCAATTCATGAATATGGAATGCAATTCAATTTAATCATTTCTATTTTGGTTTCTTTCATCAATATTTTATAGTTTTAGTGTACCAATCTTACACTTCCTTTGTTAAATTTATTCCTGAGTATTTCATATTTGAACTGATAGAAAAATTGTACAATTTACGAAAAACTGTGTGATTTTTCAATACATTCATACATTGTTTTATGTTCAAATAATAGTAAACCTATCTTCTAAAACACTCACTATTTCTTTATGGTAGAACCATTTTAGTTTTAAAAAAACTAAACAATACTTTATAATTATCTGTAGTCCTGCTACTATTTTATTATTTTTGATACTATATAAATGGAAGTTTTCTTAATTTTTTAGTTTTTTGTTAATGTATAGAAATACATTTGATTTTTGTATGATGATTTTGTATCATATAAGTTCACTGAACTTTTTTAGTTCTAACAGGTTTTTTATGGCATCTTTAGGGTTTTCTACAGAAAATATGTGTCTATAACTAGATAAATTTTTCTTTTTTTTGTGAATTTGAATGACTTTCATTTTTTTTTATTAGTTGAATTACTTCAGTTAAGACATCTGATACTAGGGGATGGGGTTGTGGCTCAGTGGTAAAATACTTGCCTAGCACATGTGAGGCACTGTGTTCAATCCTCAGCACCACATAAAAATAAGTAAAGAAAATAAAGGTATTATGTCCATCTACAACTAAAAGAAAAAATTTTAAAAAGAGACATCTGATACTATGTTGAATATAAGTTGTAAGACTGGGATTTTCACCTTTTTCCTGATATGAGAATAAGAACTTCAAAAGTTTTCACAGTTGAGAATGATGTTAGCTGTGGGATTTTCCTATAAAGCCTTTATTGTTGAGATAACTTCCTTCTGTACCAATTTTGTTGAGAGTCTTTTTTTATCACAAAAAGTTGTTAAATTTTTCAGGTGTTTTTTCTGTAGCTATTGAGATGATCATGTCATCTTTATCCTTCATTATTTTAATATGGTTTCTCACATTAATTTATTTGTGTATGTTGTACCATGTTTACATCCCAGGGATAAATTCTACTTTGTCATGATGTATGATATTTTTAGGGGTGAAGATGTAGCTCAATGATAAAGCACTCACCTAGTTGTCTATATGAAGGTGATAACTTTAATTACATATAGAAACTTGGCACTTGTACTTCTTCCTCCCCACACTTTATATTACTGGTATTAAAATTTACATTTTCTTATATTATGTATGCTATAGCAAATTTATGTAGTTGTAATTATTTTTAGTAAGTTTGTCTTTTTAAATTTTGTAGAATTAAAGGTAATTTACAAACCACCATTATAATATTATAGTATTTATATTTTTCTGTGCACTTATCATCACCAGTGAGTTTTATACTTTCATATGTTTTCGTGTTGCTCTTTAGCAACCATTTATTTCAATTTGAAGAACTCCCTTTAGCATCTCATCTAGTGATAATGAATTACCTCAGTGTTTGTTTGCCTGGGAAAGTCTTCATCTGTCCTTCAGTATCTGCCAGGTATAATATTCTCAGTTGGTGTATTATTTTTCTTTTCAGAATTTTGAATATTAACATCCTAATACCTTCTGGCTTACAAGGGTATGGCTAAGAAATCTGATAATCTTATGAGTGCTCCCTTGCACATATGCTGAGTCACTTTTCTCTTGCTGCATTAAACATTGTCTGACTTTAGTTCAAGTTGATTATAATGTGTTTTGTTGTAGATTTCTTTGTGTTTCTCTTATTTGGATTCCTTTAGTTTTTGTAAATCTAGATATCTAGTTCCCTCTACAAGTTGGGGGGGGATTTTCTCCATTAATTCTTTAAAAAGCTTTTTTTTTTTGAAATATTCTTTTTAGTTGTAGATAGACACAATACCTACCTTCCTTCCTTCCTTTCTTTCTTCCTTCCTTTCTTTCTTTCTTTCTTTCTTTCTTTCTTTCTTTCTTTCTTTCTTTCTTTCCTCCCTCCCTCCCTCCCTCCCTCCCTCCCTTCCTTCCTTCCTTTCATGTAGTGCGGAAGATCGAACCCAGTGCCTCACATGTACTAGGCAAGTGCTCCATCACTGAGCTACAACCCTAGCCCCTTAAAAAGCTTTTTTCCCCTTTCTCTTTCTTCCTTTGGAATTTCCATAATGCATATTTTTGTTTTCTTGATGATGTTAAGTAAGTTCCTTAGGATTTCCTCACACTTTTCTATTTTCTCTCTAGATATTTAAGTAAATTGTCTTCAGGCTAACTGGTTCTTTCTTCTACTTAACTCTGCTCTTTAATCCTTCTAGTGAATATTTTAATTCACTCATTGTGTTTTTCAGCTCCATAATTTATATTTGGATCTTTTTATACAGTTTCTGTCTCTTTGTTGATATTCTCATTTTGTTCCAAAATAATTTTCCTAGTGTTGTTTATTTGTCTATACAGGTTCTTGTATAACTTATTGAACTTTCTTAAGGTGATAACTTTTAATTCTCTGCCAGGCAATTTATAGATCACTTTTTATTTAGAGTTGATTACTAGAGTTTTATTTTATTTCTTTGATTATGTCATTTTTCTCTGAGTCTTCATGTTCCTTGTGACTGTGCATTAGTATGTTCAAAGTTGAGGAAGCAGCCACTTGTCTCATGTTTATGGACTGACTTGTAGAGGAAGAGTTAACTAATCAACATGTCTATAGACTCTGGGAGCCTCTCAAACTTTTTCTATGAATATGTCTTCTCTGGATCTGTATAGTTTCCTAATTAGAGGGATGTACTTGTTTGTTCTTTTTCAAGACCCTATATTCTCTTCCTCCCTGGCCCCTGACTACTACACTATGGGCCAAGAAGTAGGAGACATTCTCTACTCCTCTCACTTCTTCCCTGTGGAGAAGCCTTGAGTTCTCTGTCTTGTCCCAATTATATAGTCATGCTGGGCACAGCAAGCCACCAGCCCCTTTTCCTTTATTTTTATCTGGGCCCACCAAACTATGCCAACCAGTTCTGTCAGTGCTACATGTGAAGTGAGACAGAACCAGCCTCTCAGGTAATGCACTGAAAAGCTAGTTGGTATGTTCCATTTCTCGCCCTCTGTCCTGTGGGATAATCCTCACATTCTGTGCTTTGCCTCAGTCTTATAGAGCCAGGCCTTCCACCTTTTGTTTTTATTTTAAGTGCTCCCAGACATTTGAGTTGTGTTTGTACTCTCAGTGTTCCCTGTGGGGCAAGACAGAAACAAACCCTTTATGCAGTGGACCAAGGGTACATTGGAGGTGTGCTTTATTCTCTCTTACACTCTGAAAAAAAAATGAGGGCCAAGGTGATCTTTTTTCTGTATTAAGCTATACTAGCTTCAGGGAGGGACTGATACAGGTAAAGTAATATTGTTGTTCTCTTCTGTTTCAATGAAGTTGTTCATGGTTTGTGTTCATCTGGAGTACTACAAACTCTTAACTAGATTCTGGTCCTCTCAGAAAAATATTTTTGTCTGTATATTGTTAAAGTGGTATTTGTGAGAGAAAAGGGATTGGGACTTCAATATTTCACCATTTTGTTGACATCAGCATGCTATTATTTAAATGGAAAGTTTGTTTTACTTAGATGAGCAATATAATTTAATGTGGGTTTATCCATGCCTTTATCCTTGAATGACTAAATTACAAAAGGCCATCTGGAATTCCCCTTCTAACCATCTTTGTTTAAGTAAGAAAAAAAATGTTTAAGTGGTACCTGGGTAGCTGACAGGATTCCCTACAGGCAGTTTGAGACCTAAAATAAAATCAAATATTCCTTATAAGTCTATAGGATGATAACCAGGAATTCCAGACAATTAAGTTTCATTAATCAATGTGGTAGAAAATAAAATTTTGAAATTTGAAATTTATTCAAGGTGACGAGAGGGTAAGAAATAGAGGAGTGATAAAAATCTTGGAAATGTGTTTTCAAAGCAATGTTAGTTGTAGAGCAGGTGCTTAGTATGTGAAAGGCCCTGGGTTCAATCAACAGCACCAGAAAAACAAAAACTAAAGAAAACAAAAAGTTAGTGCTGTCACAAATTAAATATACACCTTGAACTCTTTCTTGTCCTGATGATAAACATTTATCTAAGCCAAGATTACTATTTTGTTTCATTTTTCCTGTTCTCTGTAGTGATGACCAGTTCTGGAGAGTGTCAATCTGATGTGTTAGGAATCCATTGCTTTTTAGGTAGCCAAAATGTAAGTGAATTACAGCTTACTCCATATTGTCAAACCATAAAAGCAACAACAAAGATACTTAAATGAAACAAGCTCTGGTCTTTTCAAAACCAAAGAAGTGTAAGAAAAGCATTGAACTTAAAGGACAGAAACCAGGAGGTTACTGCTACAATATAGATAGTAAAGAAAGTAAAAGAATTATACATTTGTAAAATTAAGCAAATTGTGTTCATATACAAATATGTAACAAGCCCCACTATTATGTATAATTATAATGCATCAATTAAAAAAACTTTTAAAGGATTTAAAGTAATAAATCCAATTTGAATTAGTGTCATTTTCACTCTTAAAATCATTTTCATGTTAAAGAAAAAAGAAAAGAAGAGATAACCATGTTTTAGTTTCCATCATCATATGAGATAGTATGGTGAATGGAAATAGTTATCTTCTAAAACCTTCATACTAATTGATACTTCAATGGGTAAGTTAGTCTCTGTCACTCTGAATTAAAAGAAGCATTAGATCAATAGTCTTCTCTTAGAAAATAATTTTCATAATCTTACATTCCATAAATGAAATTTAAAAACTAATACCTTTCCAAATTTCAAAATGAAGAGAAAAATACAGCTTTGAATTGTATTTTCTTTCCATAATCAGTTTGAAGAGCTTGTGCCTATTTAAGGTATGTTGGACAGGAAAACAGTACCCTAATAAATGGTGGTTTAACTGAATTCATTCAAATAAGTAGGGATATTGTGGGATTTGTTTACTGGAAAGAAAGGTGAGTTCGATTAGTCCAAAGGTAGTTTGAGAGTGGGAATTAAGCTGAGCATGACTTCCCTGAGTGATCTTGATAGGGATCAGAATTTCATCCAAGTTTTAGGATTTGGCCAGGTTCTAATTAGGTATTTTTCCTGAAATGAAACTATGATATATGATAATAACTGTCCTGAAAATAAAAAGAATAAATTGAATGGAGTTATTACTTCATCTCCAGCCTATGTGCACCTCCTGCTCCACCCTTCTGATTCTCTCTCAAGCTTTTGAGATTATCTATGTTTACCTCTTCCTACATTTCTTGGGTTTAGCCACTTTGTAATTCTCACCACTTTCTCTGTGTACCTTATTTTTTATTTCTTGTTGGTTGTTTAATATTGTATAAAGGACTTTTTATATTTGCAAGGAACAGGGACATATTAGAGTTTTCTGATAGGGTTAAGGAACCACAGGAAAGAAATATTGTAGTAGTTTCCCAGCCATGCCTCTTCAAATATTTTTATGTTCCAATTACAGTGGTGGATCTGGCAGTCTGACAGCAACTCCAGTTACACAATGACCACCCTGCTGGTAATGAGACTTTAGGAGCAGGTGTCAGTTGGACTTGACTCCAGTTATGCCTTATTAATCTCTGTACTTTCATGCTTTGCCATTATGGCGACTCATCCACTCCATTTTATTTTTCTGTATGTTTAATTCTTCTTTATATTCTCCTAACAATGAATGAACTCTCTGTTCTCCTTTTTACATCAAGGTGTCTGCTTATTCATGGCTTCTACTCTCATGTGGCTTTTAACATCCTCTCTCTCAGCTTCTGTTGCTGCCTAACATTTATATCCTTTTCTGCATGTGTCTCATTAAATTCCCTCAAGGAAGATTTGTTTGGTTTGATTCAGAGCAGAGGGTTCCTACTGTAAAGAGCTCTCATAGCAGTCTATAGTTTTCTTTGGTACTTAACCGTTATTTCATCTATTATGATTGGAGTAATATGATACCAAATATTATGACCTATATATAAGGTACCTCTTTGGGAGATGCTAAGGTATCTCTGAAGGAGACAGAGCAACGGATAGGCATTATGTACAGAATGTTCTGTATATTGAGCTATTATTATGTGAGGGAACTTGAAGTAGTAGATGCTTATTTTTATCATATATCATTGAATCCAAGATGATATCAATCATAAGATATACATTAGTTTATGTACCACTAAGAAAAAAATGCTGCTAATTACATCAGAGTACACCAATGATTACTGGATACATCTCAGAGAAGTCAAAATGTGAAAAAAATGCATTTTTAAGATGAAACATGATAATCTGTCTTGTATTTGAGATTTTCTGAGGTTCAAAGTGGGTCAACTGGACCCCCAAAGAAGATCCCAGAGGATTGACTCATAGGGTGGTATAAACCCTAAAGGTTAGGGGTTGGGTTATTAAACTGGAGGCCAGAGATTAGTGTCAAGAGAAAATACAACCAGATATCTGTCTGCAAGAAGAGAAGAGACCAGTCACTGGTCTACCCCATGGTTTGGGTTAGGAATAGGATGGAAATGGTGAAGTATTCCCATATTGTTCTAATGACATGGGTATGTCAGGGATTTCTGCTTATAACTTAAGTAGTGCTTATAGTAACCCACTCCTAATCTGAGATCACTTTAGCTGTGTCTTTGTCTTCTAAAATACCTCCTTGTTTATTATTTGTACATTAACTATATCTTTGGATTTGGGGTCATTTTATAAACCCAAACCTGTGTTTTGTCTCTGAGGCATATAAAGTAGCTTGGCCAAGGAGAGCTTAAGTCACAGTTGTGACACATTAATGAAAAGTCTCTAGGCATTGACTTTCTCTTGTTATTGAAAGGGTAATATAACTTTAATCCATAATTATGAATCAACATGTCTCCCTTTTTGTCTCTTCAATGTTGATAAAGCAGAGTCTCAAATTAATATTAGCATGGCAGAAGGACCTTACCAAATTCCCTTTGCTGTCCTACCAACTGCTAGAACAGAATGAGTGATTATCTAAGGAGACTAACCCCAGATTATCTACCGTCACAGCATTCAGGGATCACATTACTCCAGGTTTATAGGAATGAGGTGTGGAACAGGTATTTTTAGGACCACATTTCCTTGTATTTCCAATAAACATTTATTTTATCTGCTTTTGCTACAACTTGTATAAAAAGGGTTGGGGGAAAATGCTAGGTAGAATACAGAGTTCGGGGAGCTCTCTATATAATGTATGCAGATCTCTTGCTGGATCTCTGGGTCCTTACTGCTCACAGATTCCATAGCTATTATAGCCCAACACAGCTAATACAATTTTCAGATTGGTCTCTCGGGCACTTTCACCTTCTGATACCCCCCCAATGCCTATGATATCTTTTATAAAATATTTATTTATTTATTTATTTATTCTACTTAGGTATACATGATAGCAGAATGCATTTTGATTCATTGTACACAGATGGAGCACAACTTTTCATTTCTCTGGTTGTATGTGATGTAGAATCACAACATACATGCAGTCATGCATAAAGCTAGGGCTATGATGTTCATCATATTCCACTATCTTTACTGTCCCCATGCCCCCTCCCACCCCTGTGACTAAAGTTCCTCCTTTCTTCCTGTGTCCTCCCCCACATTATGGATCAGCATCTACTTATTAGAGAGAACATTTGGCATTTGAATTTTTGAGATTGGCTTACTTCACTTTAGCATGGTATTCTCCAACTCCATCCATTTACCTGCAAATGCCATAATTTTATTCTCTTATTGCTGAGTAATATTCCATTGTATATATATACCACCATTTCTTTTTCCATTTATCTATTGAAGGGCATCTAGGTTGGTTCCACAGTTTAGCTATTGTGAGTTGAGCTGATATAATCATTGAAGTGGCTGCATCACTGTAGTATGCTGTTTTTAAGTCTTCTGGGTATAGACCAAGGAGTGGGATAGCTGGGTCAAATGGTGGTTCCATTCCAAGTTTTCTAAGGAATCTCAATACTGCTTTCCAGGTTGGTTGTACCAATTTGCAGTCCCACCAGCAATGTATGAGCGTGCCTTTTCCCCCACAACCTTGCCAACACTTATTGTTGTTTGTATTCTTGATAATTGCCATTCTGACTGGTGTGAGATAAAATCTTAGAGTATTTTTGACTTGCAATGCTATGATATCTTATTCTTTCATATATCCTTCAAGACTACTACAGTTTCATCTTAGCCTCAAGGGGACTCCTTTGAAACTGTGAACAAGAACAAGGTAGGTTCAGGAAGATAGCAAAGTGCCTAGTTGTATATGTCATTACACTAGACACTTCATAAGGAGAATTTCATAAGAGGGCCAGTTTAGTTTCTGAGACTAAATTAGACTTACAGTTATGCTCTGGGAAAGGGAATTCAAATCTTTATCATTGTTCTTATCCCACACCTGAAAGGGCAGATTGATTATTCTAAACATTATTTATCCTAGGAAGGAGCTTAGGTTTTTCTTTGTTAGTTTTTGGTAGTGAAGATTATACCCACTGGTGCTTTACCACTGAGCTACACCCACAGTTTTGTTTTGTTTTGTTTTGTTTTTGAGACAGGATCTCACTAAATTGCTTACAGTTTCACTACGTTGCTGAGGCTGGCCTTGAACTTACCATCCTCCTGCCTCTGTCTTCCAGACTGCTGGGATTATAAGGCATGTGCCACCATACCTGGCAGGAACTTAGTTTTAATAAAAAACTCCCCCCTCTTTTGCATAGTACATTTCATTATTGCAGTTAAATGACCCTTGTCAAAAAGGAAATATCATGTTAGCTATATTCTAGACTTGGTAACAATGTCTATAAATATGCTCTGATTTCACAACAGCCCATCAAAGGTGTGTGTGTGTGCGCACGCGAGCGTGTGCACGCTGAAGAATGATAAAAGCATTCAGTAATTTCCAAGGCGACTCAAATGACCTATATTGTTCCTTTGGTGATGTGTATAAGCCTTAGTCCTTAGCAGGTGTGTTTCAGGGCTACTGGAACATGTCTTCTTAAATCCTCGTCTGTCGCTTTCTAGATCACTTTGAAATAGCAACTTCGTTTTATCATCTTGAATTCACTCTTCCATTTCTTCTTTTTGCTTTTTACTCCAACCTTTTATTTTCTACCCCTTAATAAAGGAGATGGCTCACGTGAAGAAGATGCTGCAGTCTGTTGTCTGACAGACACTCCACCATACTCCTTCCCCAAATCCAACATCAGGAATAAAAGGCTCCTTAGTCCTTTTGGCAGCATTTAAGTGTCTGCTCCCCAGTGGCTCTCTGCTTGCTAATTTGTGTTCTCCTTTTAGAGAGCTAGTCACATTGACAGGCCACTGTACTATGATATATACTTTTCTTTGGGGTCATGGATTTTCTTACTAAACTGACAAAGGTGGCTAAAAATCAGGTTACCTGGTAGTCTCGAAGGAGAAGTCATTGAATGACCTCATCCAGCCTCTTTTCCAAGGCACTGTGTAGTTTTCAAGTTGTAGACAATAATGGCAAGAAAAGCAGAACTTTTGTGAGATAAATTAGCTGTATTGTTTTCATTAACTCATTCCTAATTTTAGCATACATATACTGACATTATTTTTAAAGAACAAATATGTTAGGGAATTTGTCTACTATGTAGTAACATGTATCAAAGTGAAGAATATGGTCTTTTGATTTTTTCTTAGTATATACCAAAATGTTGCTATAGATTGGAACATCATAATTTATTTCCATAAATCAAATTCTGTTCTTCACACTGACTTTCACTTATGTATTGTGTGAAAGAACTTTGGGGGGGGGGTGGCAGAAATATTTTCTGCCTTTTAATATATGTGGCTTTTAAAAATAGTTATTTTAGTTCAATTTTTCACCTCATAAAATTTTTGAACTTAGATCTTTTCTTTCTTATTTTAAATATCACTCCCCAAATATGTCAATTTTGTATTGAAATGAATGAATTCATGAAGTTGCTTTCTTCTCAGCATGAGGGGCTAACAGCTAGAATAAAAATAACCAACCTAATATTTCTTGTTGCTGGAAAATAATTATGAGAATATTACACAGAGGAAGCCATGCTTAAAATAAAGGCTTCATATTGCATTTAAAACTCAAGTGGGACTTTCAAGTATTCTGTTTAGTAGAATAATATATTGATGAACCCTTGGAGAACTAATTATGTTATTTCACGTGAATTACAAATGCATCATTTAGCTGCATTATAGTTTTACATGTGTCCTTTACAATTAATCATCATTAAATGTTAGAAATGTAAAATTCAAGATGCAGAGAAAGCAGACTTTTAAAATAAAGTGGGCCAGATAAATACCAGTATTTTGATACCTATAACATTTCTATAATTTTTTCCCTTTTTTGCGAGATCAATGTATGAATCTGATAACTTCTTTTACTAGAGTTCCCTCACTAAAATCCTACTGTTAATGGCAAAAGTAAGTCACGACAGTACTTTTTATTATACCACTTTAGACTTACCTCTGAAAATTGAGCAAGAGTAACATGTTATCACAACTTTTTATTTCGTAGATGCCTTTTCATTCGTGTTTCCAAAAGTCATAGTTTTTGAAAGCCTTTGACTCCAAATGTCATCATTTCAAGTAGGAACTGAAATTCTAGTAACATAGGCAGTGCACCGGTACACAGAGTTCTAGCAATAAGTTTGAGTGAATTATTTAGGAGGAAAACATTGATTCCCTTATGAGTCAGTAGAGTCTCTTCCTGAAATAATTTTGTTTCCATTAGCCCTATCATTTTACAGAAAAATCTTATATTCCAAAGAACTGTATTTTATTGGTAACTAAATAAAACCATCAGAAACCATAGATACTGAATAGTTTCTTATAAATATAATAAATCTATAATATAATGTCTATGGATAGAAAATTATGAAATATAGAAACACAAAGTAGAAGGAGAATTTATTCCTTGCCACTAAGTTCCAGGCAATGTAATAAGTGTGGGAGATACTAAAATGAACAAAAAAATAGTCGTTCCCTCAAGAAATTATACTATCAATAGAAAAACTCCAAATGGCCCAGAATGGAGAAATCACAAGTTGACATATAGACCTACTAATAGCCTGAGGTCTACAGGCAAAGTCTACATGGATTTGAATTGCCCTTCATAATTGTTATTTTGCAATAATTGCTGACGAAATTATAGTTGAGGAATGGTACAGCCAGAAGGAGTCTTAGAGATCATCTATTCGAAATCCCTTGTTTTCCAGAAGAAAAGATCAGGCCCAAAGAGGGTAAAATGATTTACTCCAAATCAAACAGCAAACTAATAACAATAGGGTCTTGAATGCAGGTCTCTTGCTTCTTAGGTATTGTACCCAGCAATGCCTTTTCCTTTAAGCTCCTTTTCCAATTTCTCTGTCCTTTACTTAATGATAAAAGCGATGTCACAAAAACTTCATGGGAGAATTAAATGTTCTAAATGAATGAGGTAAAAAAAAAATCCTGGATAAAATGCTCATGGGATCAATATAGTAATTGAAGGCAGGTTGGGGAAAATGGTTAAAAGGAAGTAAGAAGCAAATACAGACCAAAAAAAAAAATTAAGTGAAACTCAATATCAAGAATGAGATAATAACAAAGAAAGGAAGGTTGAAATAATTACCCAATAACAGTTAATTTTATAGAAAATAGGCTAATTTTATAGAAAAAAATAAGTCTAATTTTATGCCTTCCATATGTTTCAAAATTCTTCTTTCTTAAAATAGAGTCATCTATGTTAGGTAGCTTTATATTAAATGGAAGAACACTCTGGTATGCAGCATATTTGTATAGCTGCAGCATAGTGATAACTGACTATCCTAATGATGACCCTAAGACAGTGTGATTCCCCAAAATACCTTTTGAACTGCAAAAAAAAAACAACTTATATTCAGCCTAGTTTAATTGTTAGCTATATTTTATATTTATGTTCTTATAAAATGAGTAATATACTTATGATGATATTTCTGGTAATTATCTATGAATGAATCACAACCCTTCAATTCTTAGCTAGGCTACACAGTAGAAATTTTATCATAATGAGAAAGATCCTGTATTATTGCCCTGTGTGTCTTCCCAGCTACTTCTTTTGTTTTTGTTTGTTTGGTGTTGGGTTTCGGTATTTTGTTTCTGTTTTTGAAATGATATTTCATTGTGTTTCTTAGGCTCCTCTTGAACTCATAAGCTCAAGTGATGCTCCCACTTGAACCTCCCGAGTAGCTGGGACCACAAGCTTGCACCATTCCACCTGGCTTAGGATATTCCCTTTTTTAGGCCTTTTGGGATTTATGGATTTTCTTGTTTTCTTTTTTCTTTTTTGAACCCAAGGGTGCTTAACCACTGAGCAACATCCCCAGCTCTTTTTATTTTTTGAGACCAGGTTGCTTAGAGACTCACTAAATTGCTTAGGCTAGCCTTGAACTTGTGATCCTTCTGCCTTAGCCTCCTGAGTCTCTGGGATTACAGGTGTGCACCACAGCACCCAGCTTCTTGCTCTTTTTCTAATGAAATGTGGATTATATCACCTGTCATGATTTTAGGCTGCCCTGCCCAATTGTGGACCACCTCAAGCCAATAATGCTTTTAAAATATATATAAATTATGTAAATAGATTACCTTCTACTCCCTTACTAGTCATTCTTGTATGGTAGCAAAGGAAGATTATAATGTCATTGGCTCTCAGTTCCCTTTTCATGTAAGACAGCTGCCAGGCAAGCATCCTAGTTCTGTTTTCTATCATCCACATAAATGTCTGTGATAAATAAGTCATTGCTCACTGGAGCTGCCTTTGTGAGGCAGATCTTGTACTTACTATTTCTTTCACATGCACAATGACAGCAGTCAACCTAATTGACTATTACTTGGTCAGTTTCTATGTCAGAAGCAATGCCAGGTAAAACCGAAAGGAAAAATATAAATTCAATTAATTTCTGTTTAAACCCAGAAAGGTTTAGTAATAGAAAAAACTACACTAATTTGAAGTTTCTTGGGGATTAGTGTTCCCAGAAGACAAACTTCAGGCCACCACATTCTTTCTCACAACTGAAACTGGATTTTTAAGTGGGTATCTAAGAGTTAATCACTAATAGATATGTTGACATGGTATAAAATGTGTCACATGGCTGTAATAAACATAGGTCAATAAAGGCTACACAGCTGTAATGAACAGGTCAGAATTACAGTTCAATTAGTCAAATGCCAGAAAATTCTTTTCATATGTTGTCTTTCCTAATGTGAAGTCTGGAAGATGGGGTACAAAATGGTCATCCTAATCAGTTCAAACATTAGTGGACAATTATATCTTTCAAAGTTCTACAGTTATGCTTTGCAATTAAAGAGTTCATGATTCCTAAATTGCCAAGCAGGGTTCTTTTGTGACTGATGCTGCCCTTTCTTTCTGTGTCATGTTTGCTTTGGAATCATCATCATTATGGGGTATGACACCAGTCATGTTAGGCCATGCTGCTGACAACAGTGACTTTCAACAGGGAGAAGTAACCAGAGAAAGGGCATCCATCATCATGTACATTAGAAGAAAAATATCCAAAACTCAGAAACTTCCTTAGACAATACAGCTTGAAGCAAAGAACTATTTGAGTAGGATAACAAACATCCTAGTTTATGCACATTAGCCTTGGTTTGAGGGAAAATAAAAACTGAACAACCTTCTTTGAGTAAATTAGTATCTTGGAATTTGCAGTTATGGTGTCAGTAGCCTTGTTGCATTTTGGAACCTTTTGGATGTCATGTAAAGAATGAACATATGCAGTGCTTAATAAAGAAAGGTCAATTCTGCTATAGTGATCACTGAAGCATAATGCAGCAAATGAGGAAGGACTCTCTTTTCGTTCTTCCTTTTTTATTAAATCATCAATTGTAGAACATTCAAATTTATCTTTTTGGTAAACTGAGGGATTTTAAAAATCTCTTGCATCTATTATAATCTAAATTAACAGTAGCTTAAAGCCAATTCCACACCTGTGCTGATGTATTATAAATGTCAAAAAATTTGTAAAAGTGCTGAGGTGAGGTTTCACTCAGAGAGTCTCTGATTTGTCACTGCCCTTCTTATTTATCAGACATTAAGTGAATTGTTGAGTTGATTTGGCTGTATATATCTGCTAGTTTTTTTCTTATTTTTGGATTGCATTTCTTTGATTATAGTTAACCATCAGCCTTGAAAGATTTCTCATGGCTACAATACTTTGTTCACCTCATAGTATTCACACTGGCATTTGCATGTTACCAAAACCAGACTACTGAATTCATATTCTTCTTCCAAAGAAAAATAGCTTCCTTGATTTTCATCATAATGTTTCTGGCTTTAAAGTGGCTTTTTCTTTTTCTTTTTTTTTTCTTTTCTTCTTTATGAATGATGAACTAAATGGTGGACTAAAAGGAATTAAATCTGTAACCTCTGCATGTGCTATAGCTCTTTCTTGGTTTGTATTTTCTGGGAAATATAGAAATGACTACATATTTTCTCATTGAGCTCCAAAATTACCTCTCTAATTCAGGTCATTAGAACTGATTTCCACCTAGAAGTCATTTGAACCTTTTTTCACTAAAATTCCTGTTCAGGAGTCAGCTAAAATGTCATGTTCTTTGGTCAGTCCAATTTTCCTCTTTAAGTTTTTTATCATTAGTTCTAGATGCAGTTTTGTCCACTTGTCTCCTTTCCTTATGTATTAGTTTTCTGAGGGCATCAATTGCCCTACTTTATGATTTCCACATTATTTATACATCACTGAGATTGAACATATTCTTGAATACATTTATTAGGTTTTTAAACATATTCAATGTGCTGAATATGTTAGTGCTGGGCAATGATCTATATCAAGGGTTGGTAAACTATAGTCAGCAGGTCACATTCATCCTGCAGACAAGAACTAAGAATATTGTTTATAATTTTAAAAGCTTATAAAAACCAAAATACAAAGAATATGCAACAGAAACCATATGTGGCTCACAAAGCCTAAAGTATTTACTATCTGGCCCTGAACAAAGAAAAGATACTGGGTCCATATACTAGATGCTATGGATATGTACCAGAGTACAACATCAAAAACAAACAAACAAACAAATCCCTATCTTCAGGGAGCCTAAATTCCTTTTTTTTTAGTTGTAGATAGACACAATACCTTCATTGTATTTATTTATTTGTTTGTTTGTTTATTTATGGTGCTGAGGATTGAACCCAGTGCCTCTCATGTGCTAGACAAGCACTCTACCACTGAGCCACAACCCTAGTCCCTTAAATTCTTTATATACAGCTATTTTATACAGCATAGGTATCCATCTTTGTTGTTTATATAATACTTAGATATGCTAATACTCATTCAATGAATATTTTTAAAAGGAATGCATAAAGCATTAATGTAATCCATCTTACAGTATCACATAATATGGACAAATATTTCTATATAATGTAATAAAATATATTTTAAAGACTCTTTATATTAAGGATCTTGCCCTAGATAGTGGTTTTCACTTTTTAAACATTTTTTAAATTAAAAAAAATGCAGTCCTGGGACTTGAACCCAGAGCCTCACACATGCTAGGAAAATGCTTTGCCACTGAACTATATTCCCAGCCCCATAAATGGTTCCTTTTAGAGAAAAAAAAAAAACCTCAAAACACAACCTACTTTTCAAGGCATTTTATTCTGGTACTTGATACCGGCTTCCCACCTTAATGTAACTTTCATTCATGATGAGGTTCTGATTATCTAGCCACCTTATCAGAGATAATCATAATTATATTTGATTCTGAAAGCTTTCTAAAATGGTGATTGTTTCCTAAGAGATTGTTTTGTGTATTTGACAGTTACAACAATGTGTCTTCCAGAGAGTTCCATCTTGAGTTCCCCAAGTTTGTGGTGTTGGGAAGTCTCAGTTCATATGAAGTCATTTTACCTCACATTTAAAAAGACAATCTTTTTCATTAGACTTAGAGTTGAGTGATTTCACAGCAACTTTTCATGAATTCAAGCTAGAGATGCATCTAGTTCTCCAGCAAACACACTGCCCTTTGAACCTATCCTCACACCCAACCCTTCTTACCATCAAGTAATTCCTATACTGTTTCTATCTCTTAAAAATTTAAACTTAGAAGGAGATAACTTTGAGATCTAGAAGGAATAGTCACCTGACAATTTATTTAAATCTTTATTTCCAATGGCCTTTTAATCTGAACTGTTCTTACTCCTAGTACTAGCCTGTATACTTCCTGGTAGTTACCTTATTGCTATTAATCTGAATACCTTGCTTTGTTAAGGAACTCCTCATTCCTCATCCCTTGCATAGATTTAGGGTTGACAAAATGAAGGTTTAAAATGCAGTAAGAAAGAATCTTAATTATGAATGAAGGAAATTGAAACATAGTACTGTATGTACTGACTGACTTTCAGTTTAGTGACCTTTGTCAAGACTAATGAGATTACTTATCTAGTATAGTGAGAATTAATAAAATCTTTAATAGAACTGCCTAGTTGACATTGTTAGCAATTCTGTAAAACTGAGACTTATGCCAGCAACCCTCTGCATGTGCTATCTCTAGAATTACACTTACTGCTCTCCACCACCAGGCAACTACCATCTTCTCATGTCTATGCTTAACATATAGGATGTCATTACAGTACAAAGTGACAAATAGGAAATCAAGGTTTTGTTTTCTGAATGTGATTAGCTCATACCTATCAAAGTTTATAATTTGCAAAGCTTTCCTTTGGAAGAGGCTAGAATGCAGGGTAAAGATGAAAAAGCAACATTTGTTCAATCTGATTTTAGCACAGGACTTACATTTGTACAAAGCAATCCTTCATCATACCAGTTGAGTCTATTTGCTTATGGGATGTGGGGAAAATATTTCTCCTCATCTTAGGTTTATAGCTCGGGCCCTTAACATAAGACAGATTTCTAAGAGAAGCAGATACAGATTTATTCTGTGTTTTTATACACACAGGTTTTCCTGTTTCTTGGGTTTGATAAAGAAGCAGATGTGGAGAAGTATGATTAGACAAAGGTGGTAATGTAATGGTAATAAACTGGGAGTAGTTATCAAGGCCTTTTTTTAATATGGATATGTATGTGTGTATATATACATACACATATATGTATATGAGATATACTTGGGGGAAAAGCATACGAATGTGTGTGTTTGTGTATGTTTACTCCAATCTGGTGAATACTGTGGATGTATTTTTTTAAATTTAGTTATTTTACTTAAATGCGTTTGAAGTCATAGTACATGTATAGAGCTCAATTTTTCCATTTCTCTGGTTGCAAACCAGATAGAGTCACACCATTTGTGTCTTCATACATGCACCAAGGGTAGTGATGACAATCTCAATCAACCATCATTACTATACCCATTCCCCTTTCCTTCCTCCCCCCTCCCCCCTGCCGCATCCAGAGTTCCTGCATTTCTCCTATGTTCCTCATTCCCACCCCACTTATGTATCATCATCCACTAATCAGAGAGAGCATTCGGCATTTGGTTTTTTGGGATTGGCTTACTTCATTTAGCATAATGTTCTCCAATTCCATCCATTTGCCTGCAAATGACATAAATTTATTCTCTTTTATTGCTGAATAATAGTCCATTGTGTATATGTACCACAGTTTCTTTATCCATTCATCTATTGAAGGGCATCTGGGTTGCTTCCATAGTTTTGCAATTGTAAATTGTGCTGCTATAAACATTGAAGTGACTGCTTTATTGTAATGTGCTGTTTTTAAATCTGTAGGGTATAGGCCAAGGAGTGGGATAGCTGGATCAAATGGTGGTTCCATTCCAAGTTTTTTAAGAAATCTCCATACTGCTTTCCAGATTGGTTGCACCAGTTTGCAGTCCCACCAGCAATGTTTGAGTGTACCTTTTTCACCGCATCCTCGCCAGCACTTATTGTTGCTGGTATTTTGGATAGCTGCCATTGTGACTGGTGTGAGATGAAATCTGAGCATAGTTTTG
>CM053417.1:47743566-47866105 GCA_028644305.1 Xerus rutilus | reverse complement strand
GGTACTGGGGATTGAACTCAGGGGTGCTCGACCACTGAGCCACATCCCCGGCCCTATTTTGTGTTTTATGTAGAGACAGGGTCTCACTGAGTTGCTTAGCGCCTCGCCATTGCTGAGGCTGGCTTTGAACTCGCGATTCTCCTGTCTCAGCCTCCCTAAGTGCTGGGATTACAGGCTTGAGCCACCGCGCCCGGCTGAGGATGCCTTTTCTTATAAGACTTTTGTTCTTATTGCCTGGTGAACTTTGAAATCAAATTGGTGGAAAATTGTACTGTTTTCCTCTCTTGGGTCCCTTCCCACCTCTGTACCCTCCCGCCCACAGTATTTTTTGATACTAGATATAGGCAAATAGACTCATAGGGGATTTCTTTGTCCCTGAATCCTATCTAGAATACTTGCCCTTTCTAATATGTATAGAAATAGTTTGAAAGAATTCTAACTAACCTCGGATACAAGCCTGAGATAATGACCACAATTAAATGGACTGAACATCTCATTCATATCAATTCCAATTCATAATCCTATTTTATTTAAGTGGTTATCTTTGTCCTTTGGAATTCCAATTAGCCAAAAGATGCCAGTACTGATAATAATATTGCCTGCCAAGGGAAATTATTTCCTCTGCTTTCATAACTACCAGGGTTCACTTTGTGGAAACTATCTCATGACATAATTACTCTTGTCAACTCCACTCCACCAACTGTGGGCAAATATTTGGGGGGGCGGACAAAGCTGGCAGGAAAGAAACCACTCAAATTCAGGACAGTTTCAAAACCAGATTTGCTCATTTAAAATAATACTTGAAATAAAAACTGTTGCTTCCATTTCATCATTTTTAAAAAATATATTCCAGTTTTAGATAGACTCAATATCTTTATTTATTTTTATGTGGTTCTGAGGATCAAACCCAGTGCTTCACATGTGCGAGGCAAACACTCTGCAACTGAGCTACAACCCCAGCCCCCCACCCACTTTATCATTTTTAATGACCATTTCATTTCTATTTTCTAAATTACTTAAAATATTTTAAGCCATTGATACTATTACAATTTCCCCCAAATTATTTGGCTTTTAAATTCATCTTCCATGTTGGGTTTGTAAAATATGAACTGCCTTTGAGAAATAACAATTAACTAGATTTTAGTAAAGCTATAGAATAGTGCCTCCCCTCTTTGCCCACTTTTCTTCTTTTTTCTTCTTGGAATCCATTCCTACCTGCCATGTATTATTTGTTCATTGTCTATCCCTTATTCCCCCATGAATGTAAACTCTATAAGAAGAGACACTAACTCCTCTAGTTATCCAAAGTTTCACCAGTGCCTAAACAGTGTCTGGCAAATATTTGTTGTATTAGTGATTAGTCTGCATGAGCTATTCAGCTTGCCCATTTCAAGTGCTATGATGAATATCCTCCTATACCTGAGAAATCTTCCTCCAGAGTGGATCGTTACCATTATATTCATTTGCCATTTTATTACCAATAAGATAGTACCCTAGATACCATAATGAAAATGACTTAAGTGCTTTCCACATCCATGTACCTTTCAATTTTTCTTAACACTATACAGTCTTCACATTAACATACTTTTATTAATTCAATAAATATTGACAGGTTCCAACTTGCATAGAGAGACACACAGATAATTAAGATAGTATGCCTTTGTTGCAACTGTGCTAGAATACGGCCTCAGATGAAATTCAGCTATCTCTGCCATCTCCATAGTTGTTTGTGTTACTTTTGTGTGCCACCTTTCCTGATTTTTCTTCTTCTCATCGCTAGTGTTTCCTTTTCTTCCTGTCCTTCAAATGCTGTTGTTCACCAAGGTTCTACTCTTAGCCCCTGCTCTTCTCTCTGCACAAGAGAATTTCTGTGTGATCTTACTTACTCATGTTTTAAAAAATCTATATGCAGATAGTTGCCAACTCTGTAGTTATAGCCTATAGTTCTCCCTGGAACTTCAGATTCGCACAACTAAATACCTGCTTGACAATTCTATATTGAGGTCTCATAGGTGCCCTCAATTCCACACATCAAAATCTTAACTCTATTTTTCCCTCTAAAATCACTTTCTTTTTGGATACTTTGTAAGTGTTCAACCAGTTCTTCTAGCTGGGAACTAGGCATGAAACTTGACTACTTCTTTTATTTCTGTGGGTTTTAAATTTTATTATTTATTTATTTAGTAGTAGTAGTAGTAGTAGTAGTAGTAGTAGTAGTAGTAACCTGGAAGTACTCTACCACTGAGGTTCATCCAAGCTCCCCTCCTTTTCTTTGTACCAGGGATTGAACTCAGGGGCACTCGACCACTGAGCCACATCCTCAGCCCTGTTTTGTGTTTTATTTAGAGACAGGGTCTCACTGAGTTGCTTAGCACCTCGCCATTGCTGAGGTTGGCTTTGAACTCACGATTTTACTGTCTCAGCCTCCCAAAGTGCTGGGATTACAGGCATGTGCCACCTTGCCTGGCTGCCCTTTTTGTTTTTTTATTTTGAGACAGGGCTTCACTAAGTTGCTGAGGCTGGCCTTGAACTTGTGATCTTCCTTCCTCAGTCTCTTGAGTCGCTGGAATTACAGGCATGCACCACAGTACCTGGCTCAACACATTCTTTTCTATAAATCCTCCTATCTCACAATTTCTATATACTGCCTCTTGGCTTACTCAAACATTTTGACTGTGTCACCCCTGTGCCATCCTAACTGCCATTGTCCTGATTCTGTGTCTCACCATCTTTTGTCAATACTGTTACAATAATCTTCTAAATGGCATTCCAGCATCCAGTCTTGTCTCCTCTTGAATCCATCTTTTTTTTTTTCCTAGCTACTCACTGTGATCCTCTGCCTGGACTACCCTCCCTTGTTCTTCTCACTTGATGAACTCCTGCTTAACCTTTAAGCCACAGTTGGCCCCATCACTAGGAAGGCTGAATACATTTCATCAGTTCCCATGATATTTCAACATGTTATTCCCACTGAGCTCTTATACTGCTTTATGTTTGTTTTTAGCTTGCCTGTCTCTCCTGTTAAGACTATGAGCTCACTGGGGGCAGCATGTCTTACTTATCTTTGTAGATCCAGCATTAAGTATGTCATTTGGATCTTAACAGGCCCTTCAGACATGTTTGAATAAATGAATAGATGAAATGAATAAAAGAAAAAACAACCTAAAAAGGGTGGATTTATTAAGCTACCCTTTGAGGTGTAATATTCAGACATCAAATAATATTATGTTATATTCTTTGTACTTTAGATATCAATCTTATAAATTGATTAGAAAAAATAAAAACATGAAAGAATTATAATCTACCAGCCCATATGTAATTTATTTTCCAGTACAATTTTATCTGACTTTGCCTTTTTCATAGAACAGATACAGAACGTATCTGTAGGAAGAGAAACAGTTCATGCTCTGGACTATATGTTGAATGTTATCATAGGAAATTTGTTTTTGCTTGTGGCTTGGTTCATTGTATATGCCTCTGGAGTGTGGACCTAATTTGCATCACTGTATTAAATGAAAGATGTTTATGAAATGAAGTTCTTACTTCAGATCCATAAATCTGACCTTGATCAATGACAGCAAACCAGGCTTCTGGCAATTACTTACAATTTTGACTGTCCAGAGAAGTTCATTGTCCTCTTTAGACAACTGTACCCTGGAATGGCAGGTTGAGTTAGTATCAGTGGAGCCTTGTCAGACCTTTTGCCTAATAAAAATGACCTAAAGCAGGAGTATGTAGTTTTCTGAGAAAGCTTTTCTTCCCCTGAGCAGATCGTAGCCTCCACAGATGTCTTTGAAACAGTCATGAAGAGGGTACTTTGTACAGATCATGGTGACATTGAACATGAAGTTGATTTGAATGGTAATCCTCAAGTAACCCATCAAACTGAAGGGCAAAATGTCACTGCTCTTGGGTCTTAAAATAGAATCTCTTCTTGCTGAGTTCATGTGAACAGGAAAAAAAGTGATCTGGCCATTTGAGAAAAAGGAATAGCAAACAAAAGTCAATGTAACTATATCCATTTATCACTTAACAAAAAGCCAAAAACTGGCATATAATATCAGACTGTGTTTAATAGCTATCCCAGCACAGTGCTGAGCACCTCTTCCCTCCAAAGTATGTTTCTCCTTCTACCTTCTCCATTTCTAGCAACAATGAGCCCACTTACCTAGGTTCAAATCTAGGAGTCAACTAACTCAAGCCTTTCCTTAATCCCAAAAATCCAGTGACTAGGCTGGGGTTATGGCGCAGTGGTAGCGTGCCCGCCTAGCACGCGTGAGGCACTGGGTTCGATCTTCCGCACCACATAAAAATAAAATAAAATAAAGATATTCTGCCCACCTACAACTAAAAAATAAACATTAAAAAAATCCAGTGATCAACAATTTAGATTTCATTATCTCTCAAAACCAGTAGAGCTCTAGGTGTTCTACAAGTCTCTTTTTTAAAAATATTTTTTATTTGTTGGTGGATCTTTATTTTATTCATTTATTATTTATATGTGGTGCTGAGGATCAAACCCAGTGCCTCACGCATGCTAGGCAAGCACTCTGCCACTGAGCTACAGCCCCAGCCCTCTACAAGTCTCTTGTTTGAATGCGGGCACTTCTCTTTCACACCCAATGCAATTGTGCTTTTCCATTTGGTGTTCTGCAAGCCTTTGTCCCATTTCAATTTTCACTCTCAGTTTCATTTCTGTCCCTACCCAACTATAACTCTACTGGCAGCTGTTTCAGCACCATCCTCAAGAACGCTCCTCATGTACTGCCCAGTTCTTCAGTTGCTCCTCTCTTTGCAGCCTCAATCCTAGAAAAAGCCATGGCCCATTTTCTCCTCCACTGCTCCCAGGCTAATTAATGCTTGTAGACAATGACATACAACAGTGGTGAGTTGATTGAGTCCATTGCTAGTGAAAGGAAAAACTTAAAATTCATTAGACAGAATTTTGAAAAGAAAACATCTGTCCCAATACATCTACTTGATTTTGAAAAACTGTGATTACTGTAATTATTGAGAGGTTTCTATAACCTGAATACTTAACTTGTGTCTTATGTGTTGAAAATTATTCTAAAAAGATTAAAAATAGAGCATCTGTTGTACTGACAGAATTTTCTTTAGGATTTACATGAATCTAATTTGATAGGATGGAGGAATGTAATTGAAAATGAGGAAGAAAAATCCAGGCATGGAACCTCATCATCCTAACATTTCCCCCTGATTAAGTTCCACATACTAGCATGTGTTTTTCAAATATGAGCAGTTCCCATCTTACAAATGGCTTGTAGACAGATGTAGGGCATATTATTGTTTGAATCCTGATTACTCAAGTGGGAAAACTTAGGATGTCAGTTGTTTGGAATCCAGAATGCATTTTCCCACCAAAACAATGTTATATAAATGGTGGTTGGGCTCCCACAGGATAGCCAATAATGTCACTATTGAAAGACTCTCCATTTTCAGTGACATAGAAGTGAACATGTTGTGATTGTACTAATGAAACAAAAGCATTAACATTGAATACAAAATTTAATATTTTGGGCTTGAATGGGAGTGCTTGAGGAAAAACAGGTTTCATTATAAAAGGATAAAGAAATAGAGACTGAAGTCTCATGATGATAGGATCTATGAACATTTTTTGAAAACTTTAAATGATACATGTTCTCTATCAGGACTCACTGAATTTTATAACTTGTGAGCATTAACTTCCCTGCTTTTGTTAGGAGGGTTTTATCTTGGGACTGCTATACTATGATTGAGGTTAGTTTTCAACTAATGATCAAAATAAAAAGAGGAGTAGGATGAAAAACTTCGAAATGGTGCCACAGGAAAACTTTGAGAGGATTTTTATACAAATGTGAAAGCTAAAAAATAAACCACATACTTTAGTATTCCACAAGTACCATCATCTAATGAAAAAGGCAGTTCTTTTTTGCATAGTCAGTTCTCAAGCCGTGTGTGTGTGTGTGTGTGTGTGTCTGTCTGTCTGTCTGTCTGTCTGTCTAAATAGACAGAAAAGTTGAAATAAATTAGAGAGGAGAAATTGAGCCACACTCAAGATATGATACAAGGAGGGAAGAATAAACTGCAGAGCTTGACTGACCTGGGATAGGGGCAGAGTTTTTAGTTCGTCTCTTTTTGAAAAATTGTATGGAGTAGATCTCAAAAGGAAATGTTGAGAATATGCTGCCTTAAGGCTGGTATAAGAGGATGAGCCAGACAGTGATATAGAAAAACATTTTCAGTTTTGTCACACATTATAAATGCAATCTTCCTTTGGTGTCCTTGGAAAGAATTCAGTAACTATTTATGTTGTTTTTCACTCGTGTTTTATTTGGATTGCTTTTTACTTGAATATGCCTCCATGCCAATAGGGAACCATGGGGTAGCTTGGCTTTATTCAAGTTATACAAGTGTGATAGTTTTCCCAAGATCATATTAATTGAGGTGTCAGTGAAAAAGAGAAATGAGGAGTCCCTCATAGTGTGATTATGCTAAGGAGGAAGGACATTGAACCACATAGGTCTTTTTGCTATTCACCAGCTGATTGCCAAATATTTATTCAACAGTTTTTTTTACTGTGCTATATGTTAGGCACTGTGCTAAGTGCTTAGAGAAACAGAGGGAAAAGCACTGGGGATACAGTAATAAACATGATGATATTTCTACCTTCATGTGTTTGTATAGATGAATAAATAAGAAATATTGGTGAGTTGTGATAAGTGATAATATGGAGTTACTATTGAGTATTAAAGGCAAGTATAGGAGGGCTGGGATTGTAGCTCAGTGGTAGAGCGCTTGCCTCGCATGCGTGAGGCCCTGGGTTCGATCCTCAGCACCACATACAAAGCAATACAATAAAGACATTGTGTCCATTAAAAAAAAAAAGGCAAGTATAGGAAGATCACCCAACTCAGACTTTGGGAACTTACCAAGGGCAGTGTTATGTACCTGTAGTCTCAGCTACTCAGAAGCCTGAGTCAGGAGGATCACTTGACCCAGGAGTTCAAGGCCAGCCTGGATAGCATAATGAGACCCTATCTCTTAGAAAGAAAGGAAAGAAAATCCTTCTGGAACATTCTAAACAGATACAAAAGATATGTAGGAGTGAAACAGAAAAAGAGAAATGAAGGGCAAATGTTCCTAGCAAAAGAAATAATATTTAAGATTCAAGTGTATGGCAAGAAGCCTGGAGAGAAGACTAGGAAGAAAACAACCAGAGTTCTATTTCTGGCAATGATGTAGTAACTTGTAATAGAACAGTGCTCTACGAAGAACATCTACATAATCCAGAGAAAAGACAGAAAGTCTGATTGAAGGCATCGGAAATTTGCCAAGGCCGCCAGGGCTTGAGAAGTCAAAATCTCAAGTAAGGAGAACTATATTTCTCTGTAGACAAGTGAGGTATATTTTCCTTTGAGATATTTGCCATGTCTAGGCACCTGATACAGGGAAGTCACCAGAGGTTTCAGGTCTATCATAGGACTGGGAAGAGGGAAAAAAAAGGTAAGAGATATCAATGCAATCAATACTTAAGGGGACAAAATCCTGAAGAGAAGGAATTATTAAGTTGACCTTGGCATGAAGAAAGCCTAACTAGTCAAGCAAAAAGTGGCTGAAAAGCAGAGCGAAATTTTCTCCAGTCTCATTGTATTGAAGAAAGAAACATCATTATTTTAAGAACTTTCATAGAGGAACAATTCCAGGAACCACCCCAGAATTTCAGTTGTGACCCCCTAAAGAACCTTTTCTCATGGAATGGACATGATTCAAAGGATTGACTGTTTTAGAGCTAGAATTTCATCATTCTTTTCACCTTTCCTTCAAGTTCACAAGAGAGCTGCCATAGTGTCAGGTATCATATCTGCATTCAAGGCAAGAATAAAATGGAGGAAAGAAAATGCCAGCTCATCTGTTGCTTTTATAAAAAATAGTTTCATTTTTATCTCACAAGAACTATATTACTGCCTTGCTGCAAGAAGATGCTGGTAAACAGGATATTTTGTTTACTCACCTCTAAAGGCAAGAGAGAAGGTCCTTAGGAATGGTTGCTGGGTTAATCAGCCACCACTATCCACGACAAATCAATACCTCAACCATGGACTCTGGGCTGTAGAGGGAAAGGGGTTGGAGCTCTGGAAGAAGCTGATAGCTAAAAACAAAGGGGAGGGGTCCAGAAAGAGGAAATGCATTTCACACTGAAGAACAGATATATTAGAAGTTAGTACATGGAAGAAATGGAAGCATAGGAGATGGTGGTTAGAGAAAAGAATGCCAGAAGGTACTGTTTATCATTTCTGAATTGGAGTTTTTAAATTTATTAGTTCAATATAGTTGGACATAGTATTGGGGTTCATTTTGGTATAATTATGCAAGCATGGAATATAATTCACTCCAGTCTCTAATGCTTTCTCTTTCCCTCTCCTCCACCATCCCCATTGAATTGGTTTTATTTTTTAATTATTTATTCTGTTTAATTATACATTACAGTAGAATCTATTTTGATATATTTATACAAGCATGAATATATCTTATTCTAATTAGGATCCCAGTCTTGTGGATTTACATGATGTTGAGATTCACTATGGTATGTTCATATATATATATACACATACATATATATATGAAAATTATGTCAGATTCATTCCATTGTCCTTCCTATTCCCATCCCTTCTCCTTTACCTTCATTATCCTTTGTCTAATCCAGTTAACTTGTATTCTTTCCCTCCTCCCACTTGTTATATGTTAGCATCCATATATCAGAAAGAACATTCAACCGTTGGGGTTTTTTTAGGGGAGGGTTGCTTATTACACTTAGCATGGTAGTCTCCAGATCCATCCATTTACTGGCAAATGTCATAACATCATTCTTCTTTATGGCTGAGTAATATTCCATTGTGTATATATACCACATTTTCTTTATCCAGTCATCTATTGAAGGGCACCTAGGTTGACTCCATAGCTTACCCATTGTGAATTGTGTAGCTATAACCATTGATGTGGCTGTGTCACTATAGTATGCTGATTTTAAGTCTTTTGGGTATATATCAATGAGTAGAATAGCTGAGTCAAATTGTGGTTCCATTCCTCCATTTTTGAGGAATCTCCATACTGCTTTCCAGAGTGGTTACACTAATTTTCAGTCTCACCAACAATGTATGAATGAAACTTTTTATCAACATTCCCACCAATATTTATTGTTACTTGTATTCTTGATAATTGCCATTCTGACTGAAGTGAGATGGAATCTCAGTGCAGTTTGAATCTGCATTTCTTTAATTGCTGGAGATGTTAAAATTTTTTTCATATATTTGTTGACTATTCATTTCTTCTTTTGAGAAGCATCTGTTTTAATTACTGTCTTAAACAAAATGACGGAAGCCAATGATTGGAAGAGGTGTATATTTGAGGGACAAAGGAAGAAATGCCCATAGAATGTGTGTGCTGTACTTGAATATATGTATGTAAAAATAACTCCCATATATAAAATAAACAGTCATTAAGATATCTTTTTAAAGATGAGATAAATTCATGATCATATTTACATCAGTATCTATTTAACACAGCTGTCCATTTGCATTTAATCTCATTTTAAAATTTAAACAATCCATATTATTTGTAGGGTAGCACAATTGGGTGTGACCTTAGGTCATTCATTTTCCTGATTGTCATTCTTTATATAATAAGAGTACTAGTACAAATGAGTTTCTGCAGCCTTTCAAGAATGTGGGGATTTACTTGGCTTTCTCTTCCCCTTTCCCCATTCACTTTCCCCCTTTCCACTTCCCCTCCCTGTGTTCCCCATTCCCTATTGCCTTCCCTTCCTCCTATTCATTTTCCATGTTTTCTCCCTTTTTTCATTTCCATTTTGCAACCTCTTCTTTCCTTTTCCTTTACTTTATTTCCCCCTTCTTTTTCTTTCCATATTTCTAATATTGGAAATTGCAATACCATTTGTAGTTTGGGAAAAGGGAATCTATATACATAGAGAGATCTACCATGCCCTGCCATCATAAACCTGAGAAGACTTGTAGAAATAAAATATATTCAAGTAAAATCTACTCTACTACTTGAATTTTTATATAGCATAGATTACAATTAAGATGCCTTTTAGAGGTCTATTCTCATTAATAAGATCACAATTAAATGTGTATATACTTATATACAGAAAATTGTATAAATATCTATGTATATTCCAACATAATGCTCTACTGAAGTAAATTTCTGGACTTGGAAATAATAGGTTTCTCTAGTCGTCTATACTGCTTATTAAAACATTGCAATCCAATTTTTAGGGAGGTGATTATTACAATTTATTAGTCCATCACCATTTGGAACAATAGCTGTTGTAATTAACCATTGAAAGAAATACACTTTATGTGTTCTAAATTTCATTTCTAATTGCTTGTAACTAAAACTCTCTAGAATTTTAAAATCCATTTTGTCGTATGAAAGGCTTCATTGCTTATCCCTGTTTTTGCACTATTACTTTAGATTAGAGTAACTTCGTTTTAAAATTACATGTCAAATATAATTTGCTAGTGGTAACATGAAATGTATGGCTTCACTCTGAGGAAAAAAAGCCATTCAGCATTTTTTAATATCATATACCAAAACGGAACTTCCAAGATGATTAGATAACATCTGGAACAATATAGATCTATTTGTACTTGCATAATGCATGTACATGTACACACTGTTATATTTTATGACTATTTGGGTACATTGATTTTTCTATAAAGAGAACTATTATCCACATCTTTTGCACAGAAGTACACTTAAATATTGGCATAGGTAAACAACTTACTAAAATAAAACCCATGCTTGGCACAACTATTACTGGTGTCACAGATTTTACAACTGTAATATTTCTGAAAAGCTAACTTGAACACTTTGGATCATTTTCTTCATTGTGATTGCAGAAGCAGTTTGGTGAGCTGTAAAATTTCTACATTTTGTTTTGCATTCCAGTCTAGGCCAAATCTTAAGTGTCACTAAATCTGATTCTATCTTGAATTGTGGCTCACTGTCATCCCCAGAAAAAGACTTCTCCCCCACACTGGGAAAGCAGGCTATTTGAAACAAAGGAATTGGCTCTGAGAGCAGTTAGGAATAGAAAAGAAGTAGAAATAAATTAACAATCTGAAAAAATAAATCCATAATCCAAAAGTACAGGTAGTTTTAACCCTGCACTATTTTTATTTGGTGATCCTGTTTGAAGAAATGTATCAATTCTTTATAATTTAGAAGTCCCTAGCATATTATAGAAACTATCTTAAACTAATAAATATTCCATCTCCTCACTTAACATAATATAAAACCCATCTGAAGACATTAGGTCTACCTCATCAGGAGGAGGAACCTCTCCATAGACTTTGTGAGTGTCCTAGGGACATGTAGTTGACTTACACCAGCATGAGCCCTCCCAAAGGCAGTTGAGAAGATTGTGATTGCCTGCAATGCTTAATATATAATTAGCCAATTTTTCTTAGTTGATAATTCAGTTCCAAAAACCCATCATTATTTCTAAATATTTTCATTTTTCAGTAATTTCCAATTTATGGAAAACGTGCAACAATACCAAAAATTCCTATAATACTCCTTATTCAGATTTGTAATTGGTATGGTTTGGCTAGGGTTTGAGTATACCCCAAGGCTTAGTGTATTAAAATTTAATCCCTATTGTGAGGTATTAAGAGGACAGAAATTTAATCTGACAATGATGTTTGTAGGCAAGACCTTTAGAAAATGTTGGGATTTGATAAAGTCATTAGGGTGGAGACCCCATGAATGAATCCTGGTGGCTTTGTAAGAAGAGAGAGACTAGAAAAGACACATGTACACACATGCACTCCCTGTCCCTTCCCATGCAATGCACCATGCTGCTTTACGACCCTGCCAGCCAAAAGGCCATCCCCAGATGAAGCACCTAAAACTTATATTTCTAGAGCTTGAGCAAAAATCAACCTCTTTTCCTTCTAACTTGCCCCACCTATGGTATTGTGTGATTGGCAACAGAAAATGGACCAATAAAATATTTGAGCACATTTATTTTGTTATATACCTTTACTTTTTAATACTTTAGGAACTCTTTCATAAGAACAGAATCATTCTCTTAGATAACAAGAGTAAAGTTACAAAATTCAGGAAATTTATCATTAACATAATACTTTCACCTATTCTTTGGTTCATATTCCAGTTAAGTCAGTTTTACCAATGATATATTTTTTAAAAAATGTTTGTAGTTGTAGATGAACAGAATGTCTTTATTTTGTTTATTTTGTTTCATGTGGTGCTAAGGATTGAACCTAGCAACTCATAGTGCTAAGGCAAGTGCTTTACCACTGAGCTATATCCCAGTCCCCTCCAGTGATATCTTTTATAGCAATTATCCTCCAATAGAGGATCCAGTCTAGGATCACATATTGCATTTAGTCATTGTGTCTTTGTAGTCTCCTTTGATGTGCAACACTTCCTCATATTACATCACATTATTAAATATAAAAATACTGCTCAGTTATTTTATAGAATATTCTTAATTTGCTTTTCTCTTGGGATTATATCAGGTTATACCCTCCTATCCAGAATGAGTGAAGCATGTTCTTCTTAGGGAAAACAGTGTCTCTGTCCCTCATTGGTTGATGTTAGTTTTGATCATCTCGTCAATGCATTGCCTGGTGTCTCTACTTTATAGGTATTATTTTCCCTGTTTCAACTAACAAGTAGTCCATGGGGAGACACTTTAAGACCATGTAAATATATTGTTTTACATCAATTCCTCCTCTAGATTTAACAACTATTGACAATTCTTTCCTGAACCAATCTTTACTACAATCATTACAAGTCATCTTGTGTTAGTTTCTTTTGGAATGGGGGGGGAAAAGCTCAATAATTTATTCTGGTAGTTTTCTGAAGAATTCATTTCATCTCCTTTGACAATGTTGTAATAAAGGAAATTATTCACTTAAGAATCACAGTGACCTGCATCTACTAAGTTGTCTACTCATTCGAACTCAAAATATATAAAAATTAAAAGCAAATGATTTTTGCTCTAGAATCAATTAATACATAATGCTCAGAGTCCACATATACTCTCCAACAAGTTGTACTACAAACACACACACACACACACACACACACACACACACACAATTTCCTGCTTCTGAAAAAAAAGTATATTCAACTGATTTAAGGACCAAATTCTGTAGTTTCCAACCAACTTATTTTTTATGTAACTATTTATTTTTTAAAAATTTGGTAGTGGAGATTGAACCCAGGGGCACTTAGCTACTGAGCTACATCCCCAGACCCTTTTATTTTTTGAGACAAGGTCTCACTAAGTTGCTTAGGGCCTCACCAAGTTGCTGATGCTGACTTTGAACTTGTGATCCTCCTGCCACAGCCTCCTGTGCTGCTGGGATAACAGGCATGCTCCACTGCACCCAGCTATTAATTTACTTTTTAACTTTTCAGCCTTTTCTTTCTCTTATCTTTCAGAGAGCATCACCTCATTCATTTAGTCATGTTCCATCTAACTGACAATTTCTATTGTTTCTTTCTTTTGCCCTTTGATGTTGCCTAAATCTTAGGATTACTTAAATTTTTCAACCTGATTTTTATTCATACCTGATTTTATAAATGATGCATATAATTTATTTAATAAATATAGTGGCCCTGTTCTAGAATTGGAGATGAGAATTTTCAGGTACTACAATAAAGATATTAAATGTATATTATATCAATATTACTTTAATAGCCGGAAGCGGTGGCACACGCCTGCAATCCCAGCACTTTGGGAGGCTGAGACAGGAGGATTGGGAGTTCAAAGCCAGCCTTAGCAAAAGTGAGGCACTAAGCAACTCAGTGAGACCCTGTCTCTACATAAAACACAAAATAGGGCTGGGGATGTGGCTCAGTGGTTGAGTACCCTTGAGTTCAATCCCTGGTACCACCAAAAAATAAAAAAGTGTATTGAGCACACATCAGATAGACCACTAATTTCCAGGATACATAAAGAACTCAAAAAACTTAACACCAAAAAAATAAATAACCCAATCAATAAATGGGCTAAGGAGCTAAACAGACACTTCTCAGAAGAAGATATACAGTCAATCAACAAATATATGAAAAAAGTTCAACATCTCTAATCACCAGAGAAATGCAAATCGAAACTACTCTGATTTCATCCCACTCCAGTCAGAATAGAAATTAGCAAGAATACAAGCAATAATAAGTGTTGTCGAGGATGTGGGGGGAAAGGTACACTCATACATTGCAGGTAGGATTGCAAATTGGTGCAACTGCTATGGAAAGCAGTATGGAAATTCCTTAGAAATCTTGGAATGGAACCACCATTTGACCCAGCTATCCCACTCCTTGGTATATACCCAAAGGACTTAAAAACAGCATAGTACAGTGACACAGCTACAATCAGTGCTCATAGCAGCTGAATTCACAATAGCTAAACTGTGGAACCAACCTAGATGCCCTTCAACAGATGAATGGATAAAGAAACTGTGGTATATATACACAATGGAATATCACTCATCATTAAAAGAGAATAAAATTATGGCATTTGTAGGTAAATGGATGGAGTTGGAGAATATCATGCTAAGTGAGGTAAGCCAATCCCAAAAAACCAAAGGCTTAATGTTCTTTCTGATAAATGGATGCTGATCCCTAATGGGAGTGGCATGGGGAGAATGGAGAAACTTTGACTGGGCAAAGGGGAGGGAGGGAAGGGGACATTGGGGCAGGAAAGGTGGTGGAATGAGATGAACATTATTACCCTAGGTACATGTATAACTACACATATGGTATGACTCTACATCATGTAGAACCAGAGAAATGGAAAGTTGTGCTCCATTTGTATACAATGAATCAAAATGCATTATGCTGTCATGTATAACTAATTAGAAAAAATAATAAAAAATAAGTATATTGGGAAAATGAAATTTGGTATCATATCAAGTTGAAATTCTCAAAATCAGCATAAAGTTCCTGAAAATATAAAATACCATGAAATAGCTTTTTTATACTTGGAAAATAATAGACAATGCCCAAGGCCATTATCATCTAGCTTTGTATTTTTAAAATAAGTATACTAATATAATTTGATATTTGCTGATATACTGATTATTATTAATCATTATTTCAAGTACTATATGTAATAGAAAATGATTAAAAAGACTGTGGTCCCAGTACGTGGAAACATCAATGAACACAATTTATATAAACATCAGAGAATATTTGTTCCAATCTCTTACTCATCCTTAGGGAAAGCACTATCTAAATGAGGTAATTGCTTTATACTTCATAAAGATGCCATACAAATGAAACATTTATAATACCAAAGTATCCTAAGACTTTCAAGGAGTTTACTAGATGAGGGATTTGAGGAAAGTGCAAGTAAGTATATCATAAAGAACTTAAGTTTAAAAGCATATCAATGCAAACTCAGGCTCAGCTATTACAATTTGTAGCATTTTCTGGATAAAGACAAAATAAATCTCTGCGGAAACTTAGTACTAGTTTTTACCTTGAATACTCAATGTAAAATTTTCCGTGAGTAAGAACTCCTGTTACCAAAGCACTCAGACATATTATTGACCACATGAAGCCATATTAGCACTATTGGCTCTTTGAAATAACAATATCATGGGTTGGCTTTTTAATTTAAAAATAATTCTTTTAGTCTCATCTTTACACATTAACTACATGAAAATTATCCTGAGAATTTTGATCA
The DNA here is from genome assembly GCA_028644305.1 of Xerus rutilus. Taxonomy (NCBI): domain Eukaryota; kingdom Metazoa; phylum Chordata; class Mammalia; order Rodentia; family Sciuridae; genus Xerus; species Xerus rutilus. The sequence goes on along the minus strand of CM053417.1, from coordinate 47,850,363 downwards.
GCTGTTTTAAAATCAAATATTAAAATAGAATTTTATGGAGATATGTCAAATGTACTAAAAGACACTTAGTCATTTCATATTTGTAACAGAGTGTATTAAATTTCCCATGCCTTCAAATATTCCACACTAGAAATAGCTACTGGTAGAATTTCTGCACTGGATCATTTACCTCTTCTTTCTGATAGCATTTTGGCTTCACACCCTCTTTCTCATAAATCCGACTGTCTGGTTACACTCTTTTCCAGTATGTTTAGATATTAGATTAAGAATCATATACCCCTAAACATTATAAAATATTGCTGCCATGAATGAGTGAATGAGTGATATTCAATACCAGCCTGAATTATATAGAAATTATACAAAATTATGCACAAGAGGTTAAACCTAAAATGCATTTGTTCACTGCTGAATTATAAACACTGTATTGTGCTAGATGCTGTAAAAGTTGAAAAATAAGCTCTGTAAATCATGATCACTGTCTTTGAGGAGCATACAGTTCTTTGTGGAAGGCAAGCATATTCAAATAATTTTGTTATAGCACATATTCATTATTCTTTAATAGAGATAAAAAATAAATTATATGGACGTACAGAGGAAGGATTGAATTTCATGAGGGGCATCTCAGAAGCATTCATGGCAGCAAAAGTATTTGATCTGTGTCCTAAATGAATGGTCTAAACTTCAATGGGCAAAATGGAATAGGAGTATAGGGAAGGAAGTATGGTGAATGAATCATTTCAGACAGAAACGAGTATAAGGTAGAAAAGTGTTCAATGTTTACAAGTAGTTCAATGCAACTACAATGAGAAGTCACATCTTGGAAGACCATGTATATGTCTGGGAGTTTAAACATCATTCTGTATGTTGTCAGGAACCATTAAGATTTTTAAGTAGTAGAATTTCAAAATCACACCTGCTATACGAAGGATAGAGTGGAAGGAGCAGAGACCACTTTGGTAATGTTATGACAAAGCTCAAGTTTATTTAAGTAGAGATGTTCCTTTAATTTGAATAATGTAGATATGGTAAATAGCCTCTATGGGGGTCCATAATGATTCCTGCCTCCTGGTGTTCCTGCTCTTTGAGTATGGATTGGGCTCAGTGACTGGATTCCAACAGAATACAGAAAAACTAAAGAGATGTCAATTCTGACATTTCTGAGAAGAGGGTATAAAAAGACCTTGATTTTCTTCCATCTTTTTTACCCTCTATTTCTCATGGATCACCAAATGCCATGTTGTGAGGACACTTAAGCAGATTATAGAGTGGCCCATGTGTCCAGTAACATGGCTGCCAGTAACCATGGGAATGAACTAGGAAGAAAGTCCTGCCTTTATTGAACCTTCTGATGAAAAGGAAGGTTTTGCCAATGGCTTTAATGCAACTTCATTAAACCTTGTCTTCAGAGGCACTACCTAAGCTAAATCTAGTCTCTGAGCATATAAAAACTGATATAATAAAGGCTTACTATTTTAAGCCACCAACTATTGAGGTAATGTGTTTGGCAGCAATGAGAAATTAATAAAGAGATTAAATCCAATATCTAGCCTTGCTTATCTTTGTGCTAAATTATCAAATATTTTATTTTTGCCATTTCTACCCATAATATGGTTTAAAGATTACTGAATTATTAATAAAAATCAGAAATTTCTCCATAATGCTTGGTATAATCTTAACAACTACATGTTATCACAAAAGCTTTGTGATTCCTTACATTTATAGCTTTTAGAGAAATAAAAGATACTGGATTTCTCTGTTAGAGAGGTCTTAGGAATCTATTTTCAAATTATACATTTTTCATATCTCCTCTTCATCCTTTTTAGGAAATCAAAGTTGTTTTTTTTAAAGTTTTGGAGCTAAAGGACACTAACTTAAAGAATTTGCCGTGCTTTCATAATGAAAAAAAACTACTGGAAAAATAATTAAAGAAGTTGGTAATCAGTTCATTAATCAAGTGTTTCTGCTGCGCATTATACTGAAACAAATGGAAGAGGATGCTGTGCTAGCCAGAAACTCCTGCTCAAAGTCAAAAGTGAAGATAAACAAAATTGACTTTTCCTTTCTGGTTGATTTCTATCTAAGTAGATCCATCTCTAAATACTGGATAAAGAAAGTTACCTCATGCAGAGATTCAAGTCTCCACAAGTTCTGTGCCTTGGTACTACTGAGATTAATTTCAACTATATTTAATCAGTTTGTCTTTAGATTTTTTGTTTATCTACATTTGAACCCACAGACCCTTTTATTCCCTAAATGCTAAATATGCTTAGGAAGAAGAGAGAAAACCAACACTTTGCTCACTGCATTAAGATAACTGGATTTACAATCAATCAAATATAAATATTAGGGCTGGAGATGTGGCTCAGTGGTGGAGCACCTGCCTAGCATGTTTGAGGCACTGGGTTCAATTCCCAGTAGCACATATAAGTAAATGAATAAAATAAAGGTCCATCAACAACTAAAAGAAAACAATTAAAAAATGTTAAAAAGCATATAGTTTTATATATACGTTACCACAAAAAGTCTTTCAGCGGATGAAAATATTTGTCAGTGTTCAGAATGATTCTACCCCTTTCCACTCTCTGTGGTATCTTAGCTAAAATGACAGTGAGGTACTGTAGTCTGAAAAAAAATGTCATATTTTCAATTATGATTAGAGTAGATCTTCAAAAGATGTCTCTGAAGAAGGTCCAAGGTTCTCTAAAGGATAAAAGGAGTGAGTAAATTCTGACTTAAAACAATATAGTCCTTCTTCTCTTTTCTTAATACTGACCTTCAGAGGTATTAGAGTTCTTCAAAGCCAAATCTTAGAAAAATTTGCAGGTTCAAAAATGGAATTCTCTTGAGTTTCATTGGGTTTAGGCCAGATACCAGTCTATGTCATTTTCTGAAAGCAGAATAATTTAGATTTAAAGCAATAGCACAAGAAGAGCAAATAGGTGAGTTGTTAATCTCATTGACACCCTTGGTGTAGACAAATAATTATATGTGTGTGTGCGTGTGTATATATATATATATATATATATATATATGACTTCTTGACAGACTCTTTTATTTATTCAATTTTGTATCTCAATTTTTAAAAAGTGAAGCTTTGTCTATATCTATATATATATTCACACATATACATACATGCATATATATTATAGGCATAAATATGAAATCTGCAAACTCAGGCACATAAGAAATGGATAAGAAATGTAATTTTCCTTTTTTTAAAAAATTGAAAATTCTTTCTTGAGAGCCTACTCCACTGGATGGTACTATAAAGAATGAGAAAACAAACTTTAAAACACAAATTTCTACTTTATATACTATTTCTACCACATTATAAGGATATAATACCAATTCATTAGACTGTGGATTACAGTTTATCCCATGATAGGTAATTTAAGATTTTTTAGTCAGCTTTTGTATCTTTATGACCAAAATACCTGACAAGAACAATTTGGAGGAGGAAAAGTTTATTTGAGGTCATGGTATCAGAGGTCTCAGTCTATAGACTACTGATTCCATTGCTCTGGGCCCAAGGTAAAGGAGAACACCATGGGAGAAGGGTGTGGCAGAATAACACTGCACCCCTTCTGGCAACTAGGAACCAAAGAGAGAGGGAGGGAGAAGAAAAAAGGGGCCACAGGAAAGAAATATACTTCTGGGGCATATCCCCAGTGACCCACCTCCTCCAGCTATGCCCCATCTGCCTATAGTTACAATCCAGTCTGTCCATTCAAACTAGGATAGACTGATTAGTCACAGCTATCATGATCCAAGTATTTCACCTCCAAATATTCCTGCATTGACACAAGAGATGTAGAAGTACACCTCAAATCCAAACCATAACAAAGATTTTACTGAATTTACAGATGAAGATAATAAGAGAAGAAATACTACTGGATTAAAAAGTACTTAGCTGCCGTGGTACACACCTGTAATTCCTCAGGAGGCTGAGGCAGGAGAATCACAAGTTCAAAGCCAGCCTCAGCAAAACCGAGGCACTAAGCAACTCAATGAGACCCTGTTTCTAAATAAAATACAAAATAAGGCTGGGGATGTGGATCAGTGGTTGAGTGCCCCTGAGTTCAATCCTCAGTACCAAAAAAAAAAAAAAAAAGTACTTAGCCTTCCAAAAGCATTAATTTAAGCAACTTGCCCATGATTTGCCTTCTGCTGTGGTAGCAAAAGATTCCTAAAGACAATGCTTGTCTTCTATACTTGTCGTAATCAGTCATCTATTGGCATTAGTAAATATTTGCCCAAAAGTTCTTAATTCAAGATCTAGAATAGAAATATATGAATTGCAGTGAGTCATTAAAAGTATCTGATTGAAACATTTCTACATTTTTGTAAGACTTATGTGAATGAACACAATTTTCTCTTCTTTTGCTTATCTTTGTCCTGTTTCTCACTCCTACCCCCAGTAAAAGAAGGAGTGAGTTATTAAACAAAAAAGAGTTCTAGTTGGGTGTGGTGGTGCACATCCATAATCCCAATGGCTTGAGAGATTGAGGCAGGAGGATTGAAAGTTCAAAGTTAGCCTCAGCAATTTAGTGAGGCCCCAAGTAACTCAGAGAGACCCTGTCTGTAAATAAAATATTTTACAAAGGTCTGGGGATGTGGCTCAGTGGTTAAGCACCCCTGGATTCAATCCCTCATACCAAAAAAAAAAAAAAAGTTCTAGGAAGTTGGAAATGTCAACTGGAAATAGATACATTCATAAGAGTTTTGATAAGATGCAAACCAGATTTGGATGATTTTTAATCAATTTGCAAAATTTGCAGTACACTTTCATGGGGATTAGCATCTTGCTGAAATTTTGAAGTTAAGGTTAAATTCAAAATGGTCTACTGGACTTATTTTGAATCATATTTAACTGTTTTGCATGTTCTCAAAAATCAGAATGTAAATTAAAAATACAAAGAAAATATTAAATATCACTTATTAATAGAGAATTGATCATAATTATGCAACCATTTAGAAGATATAAATATACAAATCAATCATGTGTAAAATGGTAGGTACTGCAGAATGTTAAAACAAGTGCTTGACAAATAATTATCTATAAAGATATTCTAGAAGTAAAACAGTGGTTTAGCAGCCTTATTGGAAACTCTCTCTAGAACTAAAGATGCATGATCTTTAGTGCCTTTGCTAATCATCATACATACTTATATTTTTAAAAATTTATAATAATTCAGTAACTTTTTCAGTATTTTTCAATAAAACTACATTGAACTTACTAATGGAGTTATGTCCATATATCTCTCTTGGGTGAGAGAAAAAGGCAGAGACAGTCAGGGAGAGAGAGAACACTCACAGGAGGGCACAGCCTAGTGAACACCATCAGGGAGATCAGAATAAACTACCTTCTACCTATATTGCAAATTGCCCATTTCTCAACGTAGCTCCTCAATCAACCATAACATTTCCTCCCAGATATTAAGTGTCCAACTAGAATTCTGTTTCCGAAGCAAAAGAAATTACAGAAAAAGAATCAAGAAGATAAGGAGAAGAGTTAATTACATTTAGCAAGGGTCCCAATCCACTTAGATCCTTACCAGGGTGCTCAGCACTTTTTCACAGCAGCATTTACATTTGGCACTTTTAAAATTAGCATGAAATGAGTTTTATAGATATTAGAAGAATCATTATGAGGTCACAAAGAAGTATTGTAGTATCATAACTGAAGCTAGGAGAAAAGAAAGTGAATTCATATCCCAGAGGGAGGGGAGCTCATCTTTCCAGTCAACATTGCCTGCATATCACATGTAGTTTGAAAAGGGGGGAGGATTAATGAAGTACTCAACAGGAAGATGTAATGATCCAAAATTCTTTAGTGTCTCTATCCATTCCTGTCATATCCCAGAGGAATGTGAATATTTCTCCATTGCTATGCCATGATATGGTTAAGCTGGGAAGAGGAGTACTAATCCACAACAATTATTCTTCTTTTCTACTATACATACTGGTGTGTGTGTGTATGCATGTACGCACGTGCATGTGTGAGTGTGAGCATGTATGTGGGCATACCTCAAGATCATCTGGCTTTGTTGAGTATTCTCTAGAATTTTCTTTCTTTACATGCCCTATATAAGAGGTTATATAGGGACCATGGTAACAAAAACAATGATGAATGTAGTTCTTTGATTCTAAAGAGATTGAGCTTAAGATATCTTTATTCTAGATGTTTAGCACCAGAAGTGTTTTAGATTAAAGGTGTCTGTTTTTTGAAACATTTATATATACATAATGAGAAATCTTGGGGGATGGGACCCAAGTCTAAATGTCAAATGTGTTATATTTTATATATACCTTATAAACATTCCTGAAGGTAATTTTATACAATATTTTAATGTGCTTGTGCTTTAGTGACCCACCAAGTGGTCCCACTTGTGGTGTCATGTCAGCACTCAACATATTCAGACTTGGGAGTATTTCAGATCTTGGATCTTCAGATTAGGAATGTTCAGCCTGTATTTTCTATTTCTTCTTAACAAAAACAAAAATTCATCACATTTAAATTACCAATCAGGATCATGTTGGAATTTAAAATATTTTTTATTCTCTAAGCATTGTAAAAAAAAAAAAAAAAAAAAAAGGGAAATAGTGAAATCATCTCCCAGAACATGTGGGAGGAAAAATAAAGATAGCTGATGATCAATTGCTCTGATATGTTTTGCACATAGTCCTACTTGGAGCATGGTGTGTGGACCTAAATAAGTTCATTGAATCAACAGGGAGCTAATTTGAAGCATATTCTTTTATCTTATCGGTGTGAGATTAGGCAAGCTGCTAGGCATCTCAAGAGTTGCTGCCATCACACTATTAATTTGTAACATAGTCCTGTTACACCCAATTATGCCAACCTCCAAGTCAGAAGGCTCTCAGTAAATTTTTCAGTCTCTACCTGGCTGCGATTTATATAAATTAATTAGTAATAGGTGCTAGAGGTCCAGAGATTCAGACTGAAGTTTTCTTGGAGAACTCAAATATATTATGCATATCTCATTTGCATTATGTACAAATAAATATGGACATAGGTTTGATGATTTGCCAATTTGGCTCTAAGCAAATACAATTCTGTCTGGGTGTTAGCTCAGAAAAGGTAATTCACTATTACTTGGTAAGTATTACTTGGTTAGTGTGAAGAAACAGGTCTTCTTAGTGTGGTATTTTAGATTCAAAGCTGACAGTTTAACTTGTTGCACTTTCACACATTCTTATATGTCAGTGACACATGGCCAAGGAAGGTTTTAATCCATTTCCCTGACAAACTCTGGGGAAATGGTCGTATCATTTTGTATCCTGGAATGCAAGACTGTTTGTAATGATCTTTAATGTATGTGTTAAACTCAGTAGCATAATCAAATAATATTAGGTCAAGAAAACAATAAGAGAGCTGGGCATGGTGGCACACACCTATAATCCCAGTAGCTCTAGAGGCCAAGGCAGGAGGATTACAAGTTCAAAGACAGCCTCAGTAACTTGGTGAGGCCCTAAGGACTTAACAAGACCCTGTCTCAAAATAAAAAATAAAAAGGGCTGGGGATGTGACTCAGTGGTTAAGTGCCCCTGGCTTCTATCCTTGGAACCAAAAAAGAAAAAGAAAATAATAAGAGGGAAATTTTTTAAAGAGCCAAAAAATACTAAATAAATAGACTGAAACCAAAATGGAAAGTGAAAAGAACTAAACAAGAAAGTAGAAGCTTGAAGGGAATTATTTTCAGAAGGTATATCCAATATCTTTTGTTGTATAATAAGCCACCCAAAATTTAATGGCTTAAAATTACTGTTCATGATTCTGCAGTTTTTGTTGGCCTCAGCCAGGCAGTTTCCACTGCAAGTTTGGCCTGAGGTCTCTCCTGCAACTGCAGTTATCTTGAGACTCCATGGGGACGCACTGTTCCATGGTAGCCTCACTCATATGTCTGATGGTTAATTGGGGCATCACCTAAGCACTTGAAATCTCATAGCCTCCCCAGAAGAATGCTTAGTCTTCTTCCATGGCAAATACAAAGAGATCAAGAATGAAAGCTACAGACTCTTGAAGCCTGGGTCAGAAGTCAACACAGTGTCACTTGTACTGCACTCTCTTGGTCAAAGCAAGCCACAAGGCGAGCCAAAATTAAATGGTTGGGAAAATAGAGTGCACCTTTTATGGGGAAAGCAGCACAGAATATGTATCTATATCTAATCTATCACAGAATTTAAAGGGATACAAAAAACATGGCAAATCTAGCATATTTTTTGGTGGAATCATTTTGAAATATTTTTTTTAGTTGTTGATGGATTTTTATTTTATTCATTTATTATTTATATGTGATGCCGAGGATCGAACCCACTGCCTCATGCATGCTAGGCGAGTGCTGTACCACTGAGCTACAGCCCAGCCCCTGTCGCAGCTCCAGAATAATTTTTAATGTCCATTGTTTTATAGTACTTTAAGTAGAGCCTCTGTTTAACATGTTTATATGTCTCTGGTTATTTTATTCTTGATTCTCTTAAATGTTAATAGTAATGATACATTTATATTTTATTCATTTAGTAAACATAGAATACCTGTTGGTGTGAGGAGCTATGATTTATCTATCACTCTCACACCTATCAGTAACCTTAGATGTAAATTTATTCTCTGCTGCTCTATTATAATCATTGTTGAACCTTTTCTGTAAGTGAATTATTGACACTTGATAGAAAAAAGATGACTCTACATCGTTTTTATTCATCAAAAACACAAGAAGTATCCTTCCTTATCAAACTCCTTCAGTTACCACCTCTCTTCTGCCCAAGAGATACAAATTGTAGCACATGAAATTGTACCTAGAAGGGAGGGGGGAAACTAGTATCGGTTATTAAATTGTATTCCAAGCATATAAAACATCCTTGTCCTGAGAAATCAAAGATGGTAAAATATTAAATCAATAATAGACAGTTAAATGTGTATTATTTCATGTACTATGTTAACTGTAGAATGCCCTGTAGAATTTCTCAAACCAAAGTGATTTAGTTGTCATTACCATCAACCAAATAAGATTTATAAATGGATTGTTACCAGCTTCTTTTTATTCTGTGGAAGAGTGTTCCTTTAAACAGGCCACAAATCAAATAGTACACAGAGTGTTGCTGCATCTCCATCTTTCCACACCAATTTTTGTTTTGATGTTATTTCCCTATGGAGGCTATCTGAATGCTTAAATCCTACATAAAAATCACTTAGACCATGTGATTTTTACTGCCTCGATGCTCATTTTCCCATAAAATGTCCCAAAAGTTATTACTTTAACAGTTTTGGTTCAAGGGGCACCAGCCTGTTCATACTATCTGAGCTTCAGCAGTGGCATGCTTTCAGGTGGGACTGTAAAGGCCATCCGAATCATTGGGTTAACATTCTACTCATGTTTTCATCCTAGAAAGGCCATTTAAAGTCTATTTTAGAGGAAATTCAAGAAGAAGGCTTAAGAAAATTTTTTAAGAAGTTGAGAATCCACTGAAAAATAGTTTAGCAATCTATTTATTTCTTTTTTGGGGGGGGTACTGGAGATTGAACTCAGGGGTACTCAACTACTGAGCCATATCCCCAGCCCTATTTTTTGTGTTTTATGTGGACACAGGGTTTCACTGAGTTGCTTAGCACCTCACCATTGCTGAGGCTGGCTTTGAACTCACGATTCTCTTGTCTCAGCCTCCCTAAGTGCTGGGATTAAAGGCTTGCACCACCGCACCTGGCTCAATCTATTCATTTCCCTGAGTTTTATTGGAGACCTACTATATACCCATGCATGTTGTACCTGGCTGTCATGGGAACAGCAAAGTGTAAACACTCTCTGCACCTGAAGTTCTTAGGATCTATTTGGTGAAATAAGCATGAGACACACTTAACTGTAAATGACTCACTCAGCAGCCCAATATACAAGAACTTCCACATTTTTTTTTTGTACCAGGGATTGAACCCAGGGGCACTTTACCACTGAACTACATCCTCAACCCTTTTTTATGTTTTATTCTGAAACAGGGTCTCACTAAGTTGTTTAGGGCCTCCCTAAGTTGCTGAGGCTGGCCTCAAACTTGAAATCCTCCTGCCTCAGCCTCCTGAGCCACTGGGATTATAGACATGCACTACCACACCTGTCTAGATTTAATAGTTCTTTTCTGTCTATATTTTCCACCACTCCTGTCATCTAGCCTATACTCCAATCCAAATGAATGATGCCTCTTTTGCTAACCATTTCTTCCTTTTCTTTCCTTTATGGTTTTGCTCATAGTTTTCATCCTATCTGCCCTTCCAGGCTCATTCCAAGCACAAATTCCTTCATGAAGACTTTTCTCCCAAATAAACACACCACTATGCCACACTCACCCCCAAATCCAATGTTATTTCTCCTTGTCCCTCTCCCATTACACCTTAATTCTTCTTTGGGTAAGAGATGTCTCAGTGTCTTATCTCTACCACTAACTGGATTTTAAGTGATAAAAATAGAAACATTTTTTTCCTTCTATCTCCCGTAGTAGTTTATGCTTCATAAGAAGCAAAATAGAAGACAATTTCTTGTCTTTTTTTAAATTTTTTTTAGTAGTAGATGAACACAAATATCATTTATTTATTTTTAAGTGGTGCTGAGGATCGGACCCAGTGCCTCCCGCATGGGAGGCAAGCACTCTACCACTGAACTATAATCCCAGCCCAATTTCTTGTCTTAAAGAATTAAAAATGAACGTAAGAAAACAGTCATCTGTCAAAATGTATTCTATAGATAACAATGTTAAAAAAGAGGTAGCTTATTTTTCTTTTAAAGTTCAATTAATATGTATATGTATATACACACATACATATATACACACATATATATTCCTATAAAATTAATCCATTTTCCAAAATGTAATAGCTAAACTAACATTTACTGTTGTGTTCATTGCTCTGTATAATGCAGTTTTCATATATGTAAAAGAACATTACTTAGTCAAAACTATCATATTGAATTTTCCCTGTAATTCCTAGGGGCTGTCAATTGCTCATTAAATCTTGATTTTCTGTCAGGAGGAATTAATAATCTTGCCTTTGAGTGAATTTGGAAGCAATGAAGGATTGACCAGAAATATTTGAATACCCTCTCGGTGGTAAATTGGATATCCACTTTTCAACTTAGTCTTAATGGGAAAAAAAAGGAATAAATTGAATTCAGAAGCTGTTCTGTACTTTTTAATATTTCCTCCCCTTTTTAACTAAATTAAAATGGAAGGGTATAGTTCATTCTCAATGATGGGGGGAAATCTATTTTCATTCACTTAACATGAGACTTAATATTCAAATGAGACTTAATATATGTATGGACATTCCATAAGGCTGATTCTATAAGGCAGTCCTCTGGAAATCAAAGAAAAATTCATTATGGTAACAAAGAAATTGGTTTGAATGAGGTTTAAATAGTGTGTTTTTTGACCTAAAAAAAAAAGAATTCTCTTCCCTCCTCCCAAATGAATATTGCCAAATATTGGTACTACTAATTATTGATATGGCAACTCAGTCTCTAAAAGCAAAACTCTCCTATTATTACCATAAGAGATACTAACTTGTATCAAACTAATAAAATATAGGTCTTAATTTTTAGTTTCTGCTACACATGTCTGTACTGTGACCTTGGACTTAAAGTCCATTAAAAGTATAAAAGATTGAATGACATTGATAAACAGTCATAAAGCCTTGTGGATTTTTTCCCTCTCCACTCATTCTTTTCTTCTTGGCCAAGTTATATCATGCACTATCCATCAGTGCATTTAATCATCATAAGACTGTTAATAGAAAATGTCCATCCACTAGGCAGTACAGAATTACAATCATGTTCTCAGACAGTAAGGTGGAAAGTGTATTTCTCTCTGTGCAACATGACTGTATGACCTCGTATGTGTCACTCACACTCTCATTTTCAAAAACCAGGTAGCACTTTGCTTGAAATTGTCTTTTTTTTCCCTATAAGTTAAGAAGTAGTCGTACAACATGTAACTCCACTAAGTATTTGATATGGATGTGGTTCACATGCATGACAGTCATTATACTTCACATGAAGGAATAAGATCGAACAGTAAGGACCCCAGTTAGAAAGAACTGAAGGCCCATAGATGTTTCATTTTTTCTCTCTGCTTCCACTGCTCTTGGTAGGGTTGAATGACATTGCCACTCAGACTGATGGTAAAACTGTACAAGAAATTGTCTTCTATCTAGCTCAGATACAGTACTTGTCTAGCTCAAACTCTGCTTTGGGTATGGAAAGTTTTATCTAATTAAGTTGGATAGACCTTCTCTTTTAGCCTTTGCCATCCTAAAGCAAGAAAAATCTATATGTCAACAGCAGTATAATAAGATGAGTATAATAAGAAGTAGAAAAAAGTAAGGGGTGAAGGACAACACTAGATACTCACCTGTGGATAATTGACAGTTGTCATCAGATCCCTAATCTTTTCCTTCAAAAGGTGTTAGAACACAAAAAGCATGCCTCTTACTTTAGGTAGGTGATATTTAGATTTCCAGCAAAGTCTTGCTTAAAATCAGCCTTCAGATTAGATGCTGATAATCCTTGCTTTTTGAAGTAACTACTTCCAGTACCTCCTTTGAAGGTTTTCCCTGCCTCATTTTGGTTTATAGCATTCCAATCTTTGCTTCCACACAATATTTTGTTGTTCACCAATTTGGGGCATGTGCAGTCACTTCATGTATTTCTCAATGAATTTTCACAGGGTAAGTTTCCTTATCCCTATTTGTACATGAAAAAATTGAGACCCAGAGAAGTTAAATATGGTGCCTAAGGTCCTATAGCTGGTAAATGATAGAGTGAGTTGACCTGAGATCTACCGAACTTTGAATTCTTTGTTCTTTGTGTTGCTCCATGTCATTTTCCTATTATGGGATCTTTTTTTACATTTGTCCTCCACAAATAAATTACACTGAATTTGGCATCAATTCTTTTGAATTGGTCTTGGCTGAGTAGTGCTGATGGATTTACTCGAGTGATGACTGAGAAAGGTCCAATTTCAAAGCTATGCTTTAATACCTGTCAACCTGAGGATGCCAAAGTGCTTAGTGCATCCATAGCCAAACTCCCTACTCATTTATTCATTCATATTTTGTGTGTGTATCAGACAGGCACACACAGTTTTTGGTGGATGCACAATTTTAAGGTCATTTTTAATCTAAGGAATATGTTCTTCTCCTCATTCCTGATTACATGGTCATATAGCCCACCCCAAACAGTAAAACTCACTCTCTTTGACTCTCCTGAGGCCCTTTGTTGTGAGTTCTAATTTTGTGCCTCCTTTTAAAATATGCTTTAAAGATCAGGGATGGCCTTTGGCTAGAATAGCATGTCAGGAGGGTTTTGTAAGCCATGTTGCTTTTTTTAATCATGAAAGGGCACCAGCACTCAGTGACATGGCCCAGTTTTCTAATCTAATTTAATTGAACATACAATGATGTGGGCATTGGGGATTAAATACAACTTCACTTCTTTCCAAAGTTCACATTGCCTTTAGAGCAAAGTGTAATATTTTGTTCATTTCTTGTGAATGGTTTTATGTATGTGCCACATATAATTTTGTCTATATTCTCTGTGCAAGGTGATGAAAAATTATCTATAAAATGGCTAATATCACTTGATCTTTGGGAATATGGCTTGATTTAATTAATGGACCAGGATTATTCTAAGCCTGTACATTCTTTCAGAAAGTTTTCTTTTGTCACAATAAGAACTGGAGACCTGTTCCAACAAAGTACTAACTCACCTGCAACTGAAATGAAGTGAATTCCTATGCCTGTCACTTTTAAAAGATAATCTCAGAATTTTGGTGTTATTTGTACATTAAAGTCCACATCAAGAACCTGCCCATTTATGAACAGGTAGAGATTTTTCCAGGTATTGACAAGATATACTGAATTTTAAAAGAAAAATAAAAGAAACTGACTTAAAACACTTCTAATTTATTATATTTTGTGATTGTTGACAATTTTTATTCAGTTACTTTAGTTTTGTTCACCTGTGTTTGGGAAGAGAGAGCTACTGTATTCTAAATAACATTTTTTATATAACAGTAAATTTCTCAAAATCAGTAGGTTAACAATGATAAAATACTATGTAATCTATAGATTTTTTCAAATTTCATCAGTTTCCTTAGCAGTATTCTTTTTAACAGAAAGAAAAGAAAATACAAGACCAAATGTTGTGTTTAGTTAGTATGTTCCCTTAACCCCTTTTAACCTGGACTGGTCTCCCTGCAAAATGTACATGCCCTGAATGTAATCATGAATAAACATCAAACAAATCCATATTCTACAAAACAATTTTCGGCATGCTTCAAAAATATTAGGTTTTTAAGCTATGGTATATCTACAAGGAAGTACATATGCATATTTTAATTTTTAATTTCCTCTAAGAAAGAATAATTCAAAGTAGTGCCTGGGTATATTTTTAAATAAAGACTTCTTTTTGAAAGTCAAAGAGCAATACTTAACCTAAATTTTTATTCAAACATAGAATGACCATTTTGAAGCAACAGTATTATACCAAATATGTGTTATGTATAAGTTAGAGGAATCTATTTTTCATATATAGACTTCAGACAAATCAGTTGTGCATTCTGAGTTGAGCAGTGTTTTCCTCCCATGAGCTGTTAGACTAAGAACATTTTGTTGCCTGTCGAGTACTTTTGTTTTTTTCATCCAGCCTCATGACCATCTTCCACTGCCATGCACATGTCAAAAACATTTAATTCTGAACCCAAAAGTCTAACTGAAAAATCTGTCATGAAAAGTTCTTAAGAACCTTTCTTCTCAGGAGGGGTCAACAAGGGGTATTAGAAGATTCATCTGCTCCCAAAGTTCTCTCAAATATTTTTCCTTTCCCACTATGCATTGCGTTTAGTTCAACAGGATCTTCCTGTAAAATACAAATGAGGGTAGCTAATTCTTCAGCAGTATATCACACTTCCATGTCAACTCCTCCACTCTGTCTACTTTCTGGATTGTGAAAGAATGGAATATTTTGAGGGGCCAGGCCAACAGAAGAATTAATGCAAAGCAAGGGATCTTTGGCAAAATGACCTGTTTGGTTCCCTACATTAGGGAATTTTAAGTAGTATGCGAGCCTCATCCATATATCACCTAGGAGGAAGCAGAGTGGAGTGTACAAAAAGGGTAGAAATTCAGCTACTTCACAATTTTGTCTATTAACACCAATCTGGACAGCCCAAGTGTGGTTTTAGACTTGTCACAGATGTAAATGATGATAAACGATATCAGTAATTCCTCCTGGTTGTTGTGTATTTGAATTTTGAAGCTGAAATTTGCATATTTGTGATTAGTTAAAATTAGTAAAAATTTCTCTTTTTTTCCTTTTCCCATTCTCCAAGCTGGTATTGTGCAGGTTAAAGTCAGCAAATGCAGCCTGGAAAATGAGTGAAATGTTCCATAGTTGTGCATGATGCATTTCTGACATAGTGATTTGTGAAAGTATGTGACTTGGCTGGCTATCAAGGAAAGAGTCTTAAGAATCAGAAGACAAATCCAAGTCTGTAACTCTACAACACTGGTCTGAACACTGGGTTCTCTGGGCCTCAGCATTCTTCCCTTGCATGAAATGAGGTTGTTGTATTATCTCCCAAGTTGTAAACTCCATGATTTTGAGTATGGAAATTTATGAAGTAACTAAAGGGGACAAATTCTATTCATTTCCGTTTTTCATATGCTAGAGATCAAACTCTGGGCCTCACCATGGTAGGCAAGCATTCTACCTCTGAGCTATATTCTCAGCTCTTAGACTCCTTTTTTTGAGGGAGGTGAGGGGACACAGTTACTGGGGATTGAACTCGGTCACTCAACCACTGAGCCACACCCCTAACCCTATTTTGTATTTTATTTAGAGGCAGGAACTCTCTGACTTGCTTAGCACCTCACTGTTGCTGGGGCTGGCTTTGAACTTGCAATACTCCTGCCTCAGCCTCCCAAGCCACAGCAGGCGTGCACCACTGCACCCAGTTACATTCATTTCTTGGTGAAATAATGAGTTCCCACTATGTACTATATTCCATAGAAATGAAAAATCTAGATATCTTTTTTTTAAAACATTTATTTTTTAGTTGTAGGCGGACAGAATATCTTTATTTTATTTTTATGTGGTGCTGAGGATCGAACCCAGTGCCTCATGCATGCCAGGCGAGCACACTACCACTGCGCCATAACCCCAGCCCCAAATCTAGATATCTTAACCCCACTAGATTGTTTATATACATTTAGAGAAACATTTAGATGAAAAGTCAAGAAGAAAACATTCGAAAAACAGATAAATTAATGAAGTTCATAAGCAATTAATACAATGTCAGTTAAAATGCTGGAGTTCTAAATGAATGGAATCATGCCATTCAGTGCCTGAGGACTAAGTTTTTGTGTTCTGGAATCATCACCTCAAAATTCAGCATTTAACCCATTTTACTCTTCATTCGTTATTCATTTCTTTTTTAGTGTACACAATTTCTTTCCTATAAGACAACCCAAAAAGAAGATCGCAGGATGGCTAGAGTGAGTTTGTGTGTTTGTTTCAATGATAGTACAATTCCATATGGAAAAGCAATATATATGCTCCTGTCTAAACAACATGAAATAAAAGAAGGATTCTAAAGGTATAGAAATAGTTGCTAGGGCTACCTTAACAAATGTCACTGACTGGTTGCCTTAAATAATAGAAATTGATTTTCTCATTATTCTGGAAGTTAGAAGTCCACGAGTGTCAGCAGATTTGGTTTCTTAAAGCCTCTCCTTGGCTGGCAGATGATTGCCTTCTCACTGTGGCCTCACATGGTTGTCCCTCTACCTGTATTGTCTGTGTTTTAATATTTTATATTTACTTATGTATTTATTTATTATATTTATTTTTTTGTAGACCTGGGGACCTAACCCAGTGCCTTGCTCATATTAGGCAAATGCTCTACCACTGAGCTCCATCCCTAGCCCTTCTTCTTGTAAAGATACAAGTCAAATTGGTTTATTGCCACCCTAATAACCACATTTTAACTTAGTTACCACTCTAAAGGTCCAATCTCCAAATAGTCACATTCTAAGGTACTAGGGGTTAGGGCTTTAGCATATGAATTCGAAGGAAGACACAGTTTAGCCTATAGCCCTATGTTTATAATATGGAACATGAATTTCTTTTATTCTATTACTGTTTCATGTACCAAATATATTTTTAAATTTGATTATGTAATTTGCCTTATGCATGTATCAGCTTATCACAGTGTGCCAAGGATGTGAAATGTATTGCTTCAAAATACATCCTAATTAAGATAATTAAATATTCACAACATTTTCATAGCATTTGATTTTTTCCTTGTTAAACATAACAGAATTGGATGTTGTTCACATATCACAGATCAGCCAGTAGACCAGACATTTTACCATGCATTGTGTTGATAAGGTTTTTTTTTTTTTTTTTTTTGGCATCATTGCAATGACAAGTTTTGTTGCCTTTAATTTCTAAGACTTCCTTAATTACAAACACAATGGACTTTTTACTAGGGATCTTGTATATGCAGCAACTGTTGAAAACTGCAATAGAAATATTAAGCAGGAAAGTATTCAAGTCCAGTGTGGCCCTGTGCTGAAACACAAAATTGTAGCTTTTGACATTTCACCAAACTCTTGATTCTGTTCTCTGGTTGACTTTTAAATGGCTTTATGTAATAAGTAGGTTTAAAAAATTTGAAAAGATAAAGGTAAACCAGTAAGCATAAGGCCTGTGTTACTCAGCTTTGCATTATTACAACAAAATACCTGAGTTAATTGACTTATAAAGGGAAGAGGTTTATTTCAATTCAAATTTGGCAGTTCAAGTCCAAGGTCAGAAGCATTGTTTTGGCCCCTGGTGAGGATGGTAGATGGAAAGGGTAGGAGGATGTGTCAGAGCAAGTACTCACATCTTGAGCCAGGAAGCAGAGAGATGAGACTGGAGTTCCACAATCCCTTTGGAGAACATGCCTCCAATTACTTAAGAACCCCCCACTAGGCCCCATATCCTAAATGTTTTGCCACCTCCCAAGAGTACTACCCTTAAGACCAAACCTTTACCATACAGAATTTTGTGGAGGACTCTAATCCAAATCATAGTGAGGCCTAAGTCAAATGATGTGCAGTAGATCATATGGCTATGGTGTCAGATAGCATGGGTTTATACTTTGACTCCTCACACTTACTAACTTACTGTTCTTCTTTGTACCTCAGTTTTCTACTCCATAAGATGAAGTTAATAGTGATACCTATGTTACAGGCTTAATGTGATGACTAACAAAATAATTCATGTAAAGTACTCGGCACAGTGCCTAGTGTATAGTAATTCCCAACAATTTACAGTTATGTATTAGTTTGTTTGTAGATATGTATGCATACTTTGTACATGTGAATATATGTGTATGCATTCATATACATGATTCATATGCATATTCATGTTCGTTTTCATATTCTCCATCCTCCCATTAGTACACTACTACAGTATGTAGTATAACTAACAGCTAGTCCTGCTCTCATGATAGATGAAATTGCAGAGACCTAGTCAGCTGGAGAAACCATTCTCAAATGGTATATCTTCCTGAAGCAGACATGTAGGATCTATAGCAGCATGTCTAGTGATTGCCTCACAGATAGTATTTCTACCCTACAGGGAATTGTTTCACAGAAATCTAAATCCCTCCCCTCCCCTCCTTCCTCTCAGTACTTGAGCAATCTCTTGATACATGTAAAGCTTTGTAAATATCAGTAAATTTTTCTTTAGTCTACATATGGCCTTTATGTTTAACTTATTTTTAAGCTCTCAGAGGACAAAGACTACATGCATTCCACCTACAATTTCAGTGGTATCTGCTATAAGATTTCTCACACCTTAGATGCTGAATAAATCATGAAGGCTGATGGAATCCTGAAATGAAGCCATAATACAAGAAACTGAGAAAGGTTAATGATCTCCCCTCCTCTGGACCCACATTAGTCTAGAAGCTAATCACTTCTAGAAATCACAGAATGATAGAATAGTGGTTAGTACATGGACTACAGAGAAGGATTTGAATCCTAGCTCTGCATCCTAGCTCTGCACTTTTATATGTCTGACTTAGACAAATTATTTGATCTCTCTGTACCTCATTTTTCTTATCTATAAAATGGATATAATCAGATTATCTGTGTCCTAGGGTTATGAAGATTAAGCAAACTTAGATTACTTCCTGGCACAAAGTTAAGTGATTGCACTTCCTCTGAGTGTGTACTTCATGAATAAGCACAAATAATATATAGTGTCACAACAGTAGCCCACAAACTATTCCACACAGGTCTTCTGGACAAGAATCACTATAAACCTAATAGAGAACCCCCTCTCCAAAGCAGCTGTAGGTCTCTCAGTTTTAGTGTCAGAGTTTGTCAACAGGGTATTATAAATTTTTTTTTTTTTGTTACTGGAGATTGAACTCAGGGGCACTCAACCACTGAGCCACATCCCCAGCCCTGTTTTGTGTTTTATGTAGAGACAGATAAATTGTTTTTTAGCTGAGCCCTTCCTGAAGCTGTTTAAAAAAACAGACTGGTGGGACATTTGGTATGTGTTTCTTTGATACTTTACAATCTGTGTTTCTGGTGTCTGCTTCATTAATGTTTGTCTCTTTCTAGGTTTAAACTATGTCATTACTCAGCTGTGTCTGTTTTGACTTAAACCCATCACTGGAAGAGAGGAAGAATATGAATCTCATTGAATTCTGTTGCCTCTTCATGGTGCTAATTTTAGTGCCCACAAAGAAATAGTTCCTTGCCCACTGGTGGCAAACTAGATCTGCATTCTTCAGGAAAGAAGCTGTATGGCAACCTTTAAGAAATACAATCTTCTTTTACCTTCAATTTGGCATTTTATTTCACTGTACAGTTTTTAAGTAAGGGAGATAGGAAGAAAGAACAAGCTGCATAATTGAGAGCTGAAATATTTTTACAGAGACATCATAATAATGAATACGATGGACTATAGTGGTAAATCGGTGAATGGGAGAAAAGCTTAAGAAAATTAGAAACAGATGAAGAGAAGGACTCCAAATAAAAAACTAGGAAATCAATGTCAGCATAGGAAAAATATAGTAAGGTAGAAAAGGAATTTTTAATGAAAAAAATGAATAAAAGATGTTTTATATAGATTTTTAAATAAGACTATGTCAAAGTCTTTTATAAGCAACCAGATTTTATATGATTGTAGGGAATGGTTATATTTGTTTAGCAAACATTACTCTGATTTTTGTTGTAAACTTTACTCAAAAATAGTTCTTATAAGCAACAGCAGAAATAGTAACAATCCCAGTTATTCTACCATTCTACCATAGAGGGGGGAACATTGTATGAGGATTCCAGCATTATATATCTTGTTTTATTTTTAAATAATAATAATTACTATTATTATTATTAGTATTATTATATTTTGCATTACTGAAGAGTGATCCAGGGGTGCTATGTCACTAAGCTACATACCCAGACCTTTTTATTTTTATTTTTAGACAAGGTCCCACTAAGTTGCCCAGGCTAGCCTTGAACTTGAAGTCCTCCTAGCTCAGCCACCTGAGTAGCTGGGATTGCAGATGTGCATGCTAGGCAATGTGGTCCATTTAAGAGCACAATACTCCAGCCAAACTTCAAAGGGAATTTCCTAGAATACAGGAACAATTTCGATTACACATTCATGCTCCTAAATCTTTCAGCTGTGTCTTTGAGGGCTCCTCCCTATTCCCAGTGGGAATTAGCCTAGAGAAAAGCAGTTGACCATGGATTTTCTGACTTTTCCCTTTCTTCCAGTTAGAATCGTCTTGGAATTAAACAGGTATAGAAGTTATAAAGGACTCTGCATTTTGCAAAGTGAGAAACTTAGTGGGCATAGACAGACATTTTGGAGAATTCACTGGGCATAGATCTTCTACTGAGTAAAAGGATCCCCTCTGTTATGTCATTCATCATCCATTTATTTATTCATTTGATAGAAATGTATTAGGTGCTATATTAGTTTACTAGAGCTGCCATAGTAAATGATTACAAATGGAGAGACTCAAAACAGAAATTTATTCTCTCACAGTTCTAGAATTAGAAAGTTTGAAATAAAGGTGTCAGCAATGTTGGTTTCTTCTGGTAACTGTGAGAGAAGATCTGTTCCATGTATTCCTCCTATCTTCTATTGTTTCCATAGTCTTTGGCATTCCTTGGTTTGCAGATACATCACTCTAGTCTCTGCCTCCACTGTTACATGGCCTCCTTTCCTTTGTGTGTCTTCTGTGTCTCTGTCCAAATCTCTGTCCCCAATAAGGACACCAGTCATTGGCTTTAGGGTTCACCCTAATTCAGTATGGCCTCATTTCAATTTTATTACATCTGCAAAAGACTTATTTCTAATATGGCTACATTTACAGATGCTAGGGATCAGAAGTTAACATATCTTTTGGGGGATACAATTGAACCCACAATTTGTTTCTTTGTTCCAGACACAATCCTAGATGTGGAGGATAGAAAGAAAAATAACGTGCAGTCCTTACATTCAAAGATATCATTCAAATTGGAATAGACCTCAATATATGCTTATGGTATCATAAATAAAATACTCTAATCTTAATAAAATGTTATAGAAATACAAAGAAAAGGGTGACTGACATTGTCTAAGGTACTCACAAAAGCTTCACTCTGATGTTTTGAGTTGTGAGGTGTGTTAGTTATCATGACTTTCACCAGAATACCTGACAAGAACAACTTAGAGGAGGAAAAGTTTATTTGGGGCTGATAGATTCAGAGGTCTCATTCCATGACCAGCAGACTCTATTACTCTGGGCCCAAGGTGAGGCAACACATCATGGTGGAAGAGCATAATAGAGGAGAGCTGCTCAGCTCATGGCTGGGTTAGAAAAAAAGAGAAAGAAAGGAGCCGGGGACAAGATATAATCCCCAAGGGCATGTCCCCAGTGACCCCTTCCTCCAGCCACACCCCACTTATCTACAGTTACTACCCAGTAATCCATTCCAATTATTAATCCATCATTAATTCACTGATGAGGTTACAACTCTCATAACCTAATCATGTCCCCTCTCAACATTGCTACATTGGATATCATGTTTTCTATACATGAGTTTTAAGGGGGTACATTATGTCCAAATTATAACATGAGATAAAATATATTGGAGTTCATGGATGAATTAATGGTTGTGAGTGTGCAAAGGCCATTCTAGAGAAAAGCAAAAATGTGTAGAAGAATATGGTATTGTGAAAAGACATTGTATCTCTCAAGAAAGGCAAGAAGTTTATGTAACTAGATTCAACTTACTAACAGGGTGTAGCAGAATACATAGAACATAGGTAGAATACCTGAGAGAGAATAAATAGCAGGTGGAACATGAGGGAGGGCCTTCTATTTTATGTCAAAGAATTGGGGCTTTATAATGTATAGTAGAATGTCTCTTTTGGATGTTTTTAATGTTTTATATAACAATGCATTTAAGTCATATAAAATGAAGTAAAACAGTAGTTAATAATTCATCTTGCACATTTGGAAAGGCCATTTTGATTTTGTGAAAATTATATGAATTACAGACTAAGGGAATGACTTTTTATTTATCTGTATTATGCATGAGAGCACAATCCAAAGGTAACAAGATTCAGTGATCCAAACCATTACCTAATAGATGTCCTAAAGGAGCCAGTGCTAATGAACAAATATGGCTTAGTTGTAATTAGCATATCAATTGTTTATATGTAAATTGATGCTTACAAAATACTTGAGGGGATATGAAAAGTTTGTTCTCTTAAGCATTTTAAATATTCTCTGTATAGTCTTATTTATACTATTAATCTTAGATTATCTATGGGGAAGGGGTCTGCTAAACAAAGGCAAACATCAATACTAGTCCCTAGGCAAGTTTAATGAGTTTTAAATTAGTCACTTTTTTAATTTACTCAATGTGTATGTGTTATTTAACACCTGTGAAACAGAGCCTGTCTTAAGGAGCAGGGATCCAAAGATACTACAGAGCATATCCTTGTCCTCATAAAATTCACAGTCTAGCTAGGAATTCCAAGGTGAAAACCAAGAAAAAATTCCATTAAAATTTGTTCAGTTAGATGATGGTGTATTCAGGGCTGTTGGATGAACACAGTGCAAGGAAGACCCATCTCTTTGATGGGGAAGGAAAGAAGCTTGCCAGGAGAGACTTTATATTTAGGTTGAACTTTGAAGGATAGAAACTAATTCTCTTAAGGAAGGAGGAAGCTGGACAATGTATATAGTATCTTGACATTGGGCAGAGCTCTTTAAAAAGTGATATGAGCTGGGAGCAGTGGTGCACACCTGTAGTTGTAGCAACTCTAGAGGCTGAGGCAGGAAGATTACAACTTCAAGGCCAGTATCAACAACTTAGCAAGACCCTGTCTAAATAAATCAAAAGGGCTGGAGATGTGACTCAGTGGTAGAGCACCCCTGTGTTTAGCCTCTAGCACCAAAAATAAACAAATAAATATTAAATTAAAAGTGAGAGAAATGAGAACTGTTCCAAGGTCCCAGAAATGCAAGAAACTATAAGTGTGTGACTTCGGGTTAAGATGGGAAGGGACAAGGTAGGAGATGAGACTGGGGAGTTGGGCAGCAACCAGGAAGGGTTTTGACACAAAGGAGTTAGGGAGGATCTATTGACACATTTTAAGCAGAAAAGGGCCGTGGTCAAATTTGGATTTAAAAAGCGATCTCTAGGAACAATTTGAAGGAAGAGACTAGAGCAGTAGTTTCCAAACAGTGCTTTTGTAATGCAGAGAAAACTTTTCCAAAGTAAACCTTGTATCTAACCAAGATAGAGAAAAGACAAGAGATATTTCGTTAGAATAAATGCATGTGTTCAAATGTATAACATTTATTTAGTATGAGATTAATGAAAATAGGCTGCTTCCAACTTAAAAGTGAAAAATCGGGGTTGAAGAGCAGAGTTCCTATGTTACATTAGACTCAGCATCAATATTATATCTAAACTTATTACTTTTCCATTGAGTAATAAGTTTGAGACAATTCTGAGACAATTCTGATTTCATAGTCATAAGTTGTAAATAAAAACAGTTTACACAGTTATCCTTGCCATGTCAGGGAACTCTTCTGTTAAATTGATCTAGAAATACAAAAATAGACTGATAGTGGGGGAAAAAATCCCTAACAAGAATCATGTATTTAACCATAAATATAGACATTCAAAATCTTAAAAATGCTAAAAGCTTCCATACCATAATAGTATATTTCTACTTTACATAATCACTTTTTGTGTTTACAAACATGGTAAATGTAGGAAATATTTATTGAGTTGAACTGATCAAGAACAAAGTAAAGATTTCACAAACATTCATGTACAATGTGAAACAATTAAGATTTAAAGTCAAAAGTAGCTCTATTCTACAGCAAGATAGATATTCATGGGCATTTGTTTTCCAGTCCAACTGGTAACCCTGACTTAATGTAACCTTGACCTACAAGGAAATTGTGATAGATATCACTTCATAGAAAAGGATGTCATACTTCAAGAAGAAACAAAGCTGTGTGGGATTAGAGGGGGAATATTCCTCTATAGTTCCATTAGAAACTATTGTTCAGAAGAGTTGCATGCAAATCTTACCAACTTCTCCAGGCCTAGATCAGATTTCACCTTCTCTGTGACACCTTATCTCTGCACTCTCCGAGGGTCACCCATATGCCAGGAACAACAATAACATGCAAGAGATGCATTAAAAAGAGAGTTCCTAACATCTCTCATCTAAATTCCTAAAATCTGTTTTCACTCATTTGCTTTCTCTTTCTCTACATTTAAGACTCAAAGGCCTATAAGAAAAATTATCTATAAGTTTAATTTAGCATACTTTGATGGACTATAGGCTGTGTGTAGGCCCGATGTTAGATGTTAAGAGATTTATAAAAAGATGTACAAAATGAACCCTAAAGTAGCTTGTACTCTAACCTGTATAAACCTCAGAGGGCTACTACCATATGTCCACAAGTAGTCAGCTTCCTGTGAGGGTGAATACTTTAATATGCGAACCATATTAAAAATGAAATTTAAATGTGTATTCTCTTTTCTAAATGTGTCATTTTAGGTTTCACATTCTTCTTCTGATCATGATAGTGCCCTATGAGAAAATCTTAGGCCCAACTCCAATTATACCTTGTATTCTAGAATTGACCATTACACAAATAAGAATCGTATTGTGCTAATCATTACAAAGTTCTTCATATTATGAATGTACACAACTGATTTTCACATAGTGCTATATATCTCAATATTTCCTATAATTATTTGAAGCACGTGATCAGGAATATCCTTAATTTTCTGTTCCTGGGAGTATTTTATTGTTATTAGGCTATTTTTCCTCCATCTTTAGTGCTTATCATTGTGTACCTCTCATATTTGATAATGTGTGTCATCTGATATGGTATCATTGACTTAGGTCAATTCCCCTTCCAGGTTTTTGTACTGTTTTGATACATGCATTTGTTTTTCTTTAAAAGAAAAAAAATCAACAATTGAATTTCCATTGATAGACGTAGCAATAGGAGCACTGTTAATGGATGCATAGAGATAATTTTTCTTCTCTGAAAGTCTCTGAAAGTATCCTCCACATTAGTGCCTCTTAAATGCAACTCAACATTAGTAGTCTAGTGACTGTTGGACAATGATTGCTCTCTAGGCTGTGTTTTCAATTGTTGGCTTTTTAAAGTAATTAGTTGTCAAAAAGGAATGAGGATGGTTAAAAATATTTATTTTGACACTTCTTGAAGTGTGTTAGTTGTCTTACATTACCTTACACCTGTTCAGCATCACTAATCAAAATTCTAGGCATTAAACAGGCTGTTTTGACCTTTGGGGACCAAGCAAGCCTTTTCCCAGCACCCTGTTGTATCTTTAGTATTAAATTCATGAATCATTATCCATCTTGAGCACCTGTCTTGCTTTAGAGGTACTCTGACATTTGCTAAGACTTCCCATTGGACCTTGCAGACATTTCCAGATCATGACAGTTTCAATTGATATCTTGGTTTTAAACATCATCAGAGTGACTTGTGCTGAAGAACATGAACTGAAAAGAAAATGGCAAAATAAAAACAAGGGTATTTCCTTTGTGCTTATTGTTAAGATGTCGTGGAAATTTTTTTACTATGCATATAAACATAATTATTTTTCAAAGCACTATAGAATACAATAGAAAGCCAAGAATAGAAAAGATAGAAAGTAGCTTATTTGAAAGAGGCTCTATCTTTAGTTAGGCCTTATAGTTAGTAAATCCAACTATAGAAAAACTTTATAGTTACTGAGTAAGCTAATTTTTTTTGAACTAACATAATTTTACAAGTTTGTATTTGACCCTCACAAGAAATGGGAGAACTAGTAAGATAGGGTTACTGTTCATTTTGCAGATAAGGAGACTGAGAATCAGAAAGGCCAAGTGACATTTAGTTTCCTGGGTTGAATGAGGCTAAGACAGAATTTGAGTTTAAAGCACCTATGACCAAATGTACTACTCTTTCTAATACATCATGCTGCTTCTAATTATAACATGGGGTTTCAGCCTGTCATTTAGGAATTTTAATTAACAAAAGCAAACTGTGTTTAAGATAGAACTTAAAGCTAAGGAAGAAGCCAGGTGCAGTTGTACATGCCTGTAATCTCAGCAACTTGGAGGCTAAGGCAGGAGGATTGCAAGTTCAAAGCCAGCCTCAGCAATTTAGCAAGACCCTAAGAAACTTAGCAAGACTCTTTCTCTAAACAAACAAACAAACAGGGCTGGGGATGTGGTTCAGTGGTTAAGCACTCTTGGGTTCAGCCCTAAGTACCAAAAAAAAAAAGTATAGATTAAGGCAACTCTAATTGTGCAATTTGTGTTTGTCTAGGCTGTAGATGAGGGGAATAACGGTTATTTTTGGTTGTTCCAATAACACACCACTTTGGGTCCAAATTCACAGACACCTCCCTGCAGTAAGTATAGTTGGAGTATACAAATTAACTTTGTATTCAGCCAAGCAAAACAAACCCCCCTTAGAATTATATTTCCTTCATGTAGTAAAATAGCTACAACAGAACTTAACAATTGTATCATTATTTCTGTTGAAATGTCCACAGGAAAATTAAAATTCTAATTGAGTTTTTAAATTCATAAACAGCCTTCATACAATAGAGGCATATCTGAGAAGGCTAGAAGTCTATTTTATTTATCTTATAATCTGAAAAGGCAGTATTATAAAATTAATAAGGCTTCCCAGAGTAGGAAATAAAAATTTTAAAAATGAAGTAATGATAAACATTAAGCTCTTTAAATATGTAAGAGGCATATAGAATTACAAAGCATTCTGGTGGGAGGGGACGTGGAAGGATTGAGGACAATGAAAGTAGATGCATTTTAAGGTATTTGGCAGATTAATCCTTCAGTTTTATGCCTTCAGAGATGGGAGAGGCCAGTAGCATGTCTAATTCCAGGCTTATATTGTGATCTACTTTTCATTATCCCTAGGAGGAAGAGTGCACGTTTTTTAAAAAGAAAAAAAAAAGTTATCACTGCGTGGAGCATGCTCTCTCTTTTTTAATTGAAGGGTAATTTTACACTTAATATTTCTCCTTCAGTTTTGAACATTATCACTTTAATTACTTCAAGGATGTAGTTTATCCTATCAGAAAGTTAAAGAAAATGAAGTAAGAGTTTCCAGTTGACACTTTGCTATTCTGAGTTCACTGAAAGTGAAATGCCAAGCTGTCAGAGACCCACTGCAGGAAACTCTCATGAGGCTCCTGAATGGGGTGAGAACTGGCAGAATGGCTTCAGTGTAGATGTGGTAATGCATTTAGGGAAAAATGAAAATAAGAGAGGCCAACCTGCTTTCACATGCTGGCAGATTCTGACTTCTCAGTTTCAATCTTGAATCTAGGAGTGACTAGTAAACATTCCGTGAAAAAATTAGTTCAAGAAGGTGCTATAGCAACAGTGGTCAAAATTCTACTGATCAGCGTCAGGAAAGAGATTGGCATCCAAACAGAAGACAGTTTACTTCCTTAGTATAAATTAGGATCCTCCAGAATGGAGCTGGAGGAAATATTGCAAGTAATCCTGGTTACTGCTCCTTTTTAAAAAGAGGCTGCTGCTATATCAGGCTAGAGAAAGTCATTTATAATGAACTAGGAACTGGTGAAGATTCCTTGTTACAAAAGGCTGAAACATTCAGGGCTCTTTTGGAAAACATAATGGTTGAGTGAGGTTATGTTCAGAGCCCATGAAATTACAAAAGGCTCGAATAGGATGGATGCAAACCTGTTTATCAAACTTAAGCACATTGGAACTAAGGTGTAGCTTAGTCCATTTGAGCTGCTATGACAAAATACTTTGGACTGAATAATTTATAAACAATAGAAATTTATTGTGCACGGTTCTGGAATCTGGAAAGTCCATGGTCAAGGCACTGACAGATTCCATGTTCGGTAAGGGCTTATTCTGATTCCAACATGGTACCTCTTGCTGCATTTTCACATGGCGGAAGGGACAAACACTAGTGTCTTCCCATGGCAGGAGTAGAAAGCCTGAGCATTACACCAAAGATTCTTTTGTAAGGGTATTAATCCCATTCATAAGGATTGAGCCTTCATAATTTCCCCTAAAGGCCCCACCTCTTAATACCACCACAATGGGAATTAAGTTTCAACATAAATTTTCAAAGGATAGAAGTATTCAAACCATAGTAAGGAGTATCCCTGATGTGAATGATGGGGAAAGAGGAGTGCTATACATGAGTTAGGGAATAACTTACCCCAGAAGTTGTTAAGAACTAGCATGTTTAGAAAAGCAAAATGATTCAAGTCAATTCATGCACAGTAGACACAAGGGCTTTGTCAGAGAAGCAAAGGAAGACAAACAATTTCTTTCTACAAAGCAACCCATGGTGACTTCCATCAGAAATAGAATCTTGAGGCTAAATAGATCATGAGTATGATATTCTTCATGTTGTCAATTTAAAAATGTATTAAAAATGTACTAAAAGAGTGAGTATAGAATATGATAATGCATTTATGGATTACAAAGATTCTTGTTCTTGTCCTACATTTGAGTTCACCTTTGTTTTACACCAAGTGCCATCCTGTCAAATTCAGACCTAGAAAACCAGTCTCAGTGTTTGTGGAGGCAATATGGTGTGGTGTTTCAGGTTATGGACTTTGAAACCCCTTTAATTTCTTAGAGGCTTCTCATTTGTAAAATGTTTTTATAATATCTGTCCTATAGGATTGTTTGAATAATTATTGACATGATACATCCAAGTCATTTCACACAGTGCATAGCATCTAATGATAAAGGAATTGCTGGTCTTACTATTGTGAGCTAAGTGATCCTGGACTCAAAAGGTTGGAGCAATATAATGGGTAGGGGGCCTCCATTTTGTTAATAAAGTTTTTAAAAAGGTTTTTGGCCATTTTGAGTATAGATAGATCTTTAGAAATGTATATGAAATAGTAAAATGAATAATCATGATATTTAGTTACACAGATCCATATAAATGGCTCATGGCATAGAATATTATTTTAATAGCTGTATTTTGCTTTTTCTCTCTGCCATTCCATTTTGTAAAACAATTTGATTCAAACTCTTCATACTAATCTCTGACATCAGTGTTTCCAGAGCCAATTTTTGAATCATCTAACAGTTTCTGGAATATTCATGTTCATCTAAGTTTTTAGATAAAGGTACAGCACTTTCTGTATGGTAACATCATTGTCATTTTCATCCCAAGCCATAAATATCAATTTATATAACAAAGATCAGTTGGTTTTTTCATCCATCCTCTGTGTATACTTGTGATCCTTAAGTATTTGCTGCACTACAACTTTAAGTCATCTTTCAAAGGCTTGTTTGCAATGATATCCAATACTTACTACTATGATGTCATACCCTGTAAAAAATTTTTAAATCTATGTTAATTTTCATTATCTCAAGCCCCCCCCCCCAAATTTTGTTTACCTCCATAGGCATCTAAAATTCTTAGGAATTGAAGGTATCCCAGACTAATGTGTTTTCTCCAAAGTGTACTTAAATATTAAAAATATTAGAAAATTTCCCTTATAATCAAAGATATTGTAAAGACTTTAATATAAGACAGCTCGCTCTTTTTCTGAGAGATAACTGGGTAAGGAGCTAGAGTAGACTTTATTTGGGAAGATAGGAATAGAAATTTTCTTGAAATGTTTAGTTCTATAAAATTATTCATTTTTTGAAAGTGTTGAGATGATGCAAACACGCAGGAAACAAACTTCCTGCCATTATAAAGATTTTTAGACCTCGGTGAATATTCAGTTTAAAAATGCAGTGAATACCTACCATGTATAAAATAATTGCAGAGAGAAAGATATGAATTGTAGCCTATCCTCAATAGTTTATGAGAAATTTGTCAGGAAATATAGTTATGTTCATATTGGATATAATATGTTTGAGGGACCTATTCGTATAAAGAGAGGTAAACAAAAAATTGTAGCGGGGAGCAGGTAAAGAGGGAAAGTTTACGTGTAAAAACCCTTATGTAGTAAATCATCATATGAAAAAACACAAAGAAATAAAGAAATGCAAGTTAAAATAAGGTAGCAACATATGTGTATTGTAATGTCTAAACATAAAGTGAGGTGTTGGAGAATCTGAAAGGAAACAGGTATACTGTGATGGTGCTTCCATCATTTGATAATTCATGGAAATATGTGCACAAAACAATGCTAAGTGAAAGAATTAGATCACAAGAGAGTATATAAACACTGATTATATCTATAATAATGTGTGTATGTTGATGTGTATTGGAAGAGGATTTAAAGAATGTAAGTAGTTTAATGTTCATTTGCATTTTCTTTCTGGAACAGTTATTTAAGTGCATACTAATTTTAAAAGAATGGAATGAAAAATGATTCCCCATCACATCCCTAAAACATATACACATACACACATCTTTGCAAATAGATTGTGGTAGAATATGATGTTCATTTTTTTGTGATGTTGAAACATTATCTATAAATCAAAGACTTAATTGAAGTTGTAGCTCTGTTCTTTATCTACCATAACTCTGATGAAGCATTTTTTGATCTCTGTTTATTATAATAATGAGAAAAGAGGAAATCTTTTCCTCATAAATCCTGACAATCTGCATTTTAAATCTTTTCACAATATGAATTCTTTGCCCCCACTAAATAAATACAGAAAGTGTAAGCTTGCTATTGCTGCCTTATTCTCCCTCCCTTCCTCTCAACACTGAGTAGCTTTTTTTTTTTTTTACCTTTACCTGTCAGTTGTGTTTGAGGGGCCTACAGACACATTTCACAAGGAAATTCACTTAGGCGGGGAGAAAGAGAGGTGAAGAGAAAACTCTCAGCCACCAGAGGCTGATGCATTGAGATGTGTTTATTAAACACAGGCAGCTAAGATTCAGGTTTGTATGCAGCTAACACATAGAAAAAACTGAATACCTACTATGGGTTACACAATGTTGCCTGGCACTCTACAGGGGGGACTTCACTTGATAGTAACCCTCCAAGGTATGAAACATTATTCCTATTCTTGCACAACAAAACTGTCATTTCAATAGGCAGTTTTCTTCAGAGCCCAGGACAGTAGTCTTTCCTTTCTGCTGTGATGTCTTTGATGTGGTCAGTTTCCAATGAAAAGAAGCTTCTGTCTGTATTATGGGTTATAGTATAGTTTAAAAACATATAAAATCATTATTTAGAAAGCAGCATATTTTTAAGAAAGATCTTTTTAAAAAAATAAGTGTGCTGCTTTTCCTCATTAAAAATGTGTATTGTTGCTATAAAATTTCTTTATAAGGGTATTTGGAAAATTTGATACAAAGCAATTTAAAATTATATAAGCAATTTAAGTGGAATCTAAACATAAAGCAAGACTCTCTACTACTTTAATGATATCAATTAAATAAACTTATGAACTGATGAAACTTTTCAACTTTTAATTAGAGAGGAGCATGATATTGGCATGCTGACCAATAACAACAGGAAATTAATGTATCATTACAAAGAAAATTTTTAGAGAATCATACATAGCAGACTATTAGGACTGCAAATGGAACCCTCATGGGGTGATTGGAACAAGGATTATTAGCCAGTAGAAAGTTTTCTGACTCACCACATAACATTTTTAAAACCACATGAAGATGACTGCAATAGTAGCTTCTATGACTGGTGGGATATTATGGATATTGGAATTGTGCACCAGATGATAACCAGTATTTTAAGGTGGAGGCAGGAGGAACTGCTGGTATGAATCATGTAGAAAGATTAATTGGAAGACTGTCTTGTTTAAAAGAAGGAAAGGGGAGGAAGGGAATATATTTTAGAAATAGAATTGTAAGTGTGGCTATAATGTAATGAGACTCATGTATATAGACCATATATACATAAACATCCATCTCCTTTTGCTGTAGCCACACTATGTTTGTGGCACACAGGAGTAAGAAAGCTGATAGGAAGTAATTGTTCAAGAAAAGAACTACAGAGTTAAAATAATTATTTTATAGTACTTTAAAACAGATACCCAATAAGAAGTGGCATGAAGAATGCTTGCAAAAAAGGTATTGCTTTCTAGTCAAGTCTAAATACCTCTGTTGATGATGTACAGCTCATTCAAATTCCAGCAAATAATTGGAAACAGAGATTTTATGAAACAGAGCTCTCATTTAACTTGTTCACATGACAGTTGGCTTTGAATTATATTTTATTAACAACCAACCTAAATTAAAAATACTGAGCTCACTGCAAAACCCTGCAGACAGTGTCTCAAATACTAAAACACATACTGTATGTAAATATCGTTAAGGTAAGGACAAAGACTGACGAAAGCAATGACGGTGAACATTAATGTGACACCAGCAACTTTGAGTCCTTTCCTTCAGTAATGTGGAACATGATGAAAATACCAGAGAGGGAAGTACAGTTGACTTTTCTGACTTGTATTTACTAGAAGAGCTTTCAATGATTTAATCGCAGTCGTATCTAATAACTTTCAATAAAGGCATGGTGCCAAACATATATACATATATTCCTATGTATACCTAGGAGTGTGTGTGTGTGTGTGTGTGTGTGTGTGTGTGTGTGCGTATCCATAATTACCCATTCCAAGATGGACATGTCACCGAGATGCTAGCCCATATAATTACATTTTGTTCTTCTCAGGTCTTTGTATAAATGTGCATAAGGACTTTATGGACATTGCATGATATAAATGCATTTTAGATCATAGAATCCAGGTAACTTTTGCTTACCAAAGAACTAGATTGTTGAATATCGTAGTATTATAAAATTGCAAAAGTTTCAAACTCATTGTTACTCTCTAATTACTTCTATGAAGTAGTTATTATATGAGATCATGAGATGATTATGGTCTGTCACATTATTGCTATCTTTCTTCATAAATATATATTTTAGCAAAGTTTAATCATATAATTATCCAGTAAATGCAGGAAAGAACAATTATGGTTATATGGTTCATTACCTTAGATCCCTTTCCCTGATTTAAGCTTCTCAGTTTTATCTCTTTGTTGGGTAAAATATTTATGATAAGTTGATTCTCTCTTCTGGAAGTTAGTGTCATCATCTGTAAAGGGTTAGATTTCAATTAAATAATCCATAAATTCTTTTTCAGCCTGAAAATTCTATGTTCTATTGTTCATCCCCAAATTATTATACAAATTCATGAGGCTCTTTTAAAAAATATATGTATGTTTCAAAAACACTTTATTGACGTGCATGAATTGAGAACTGATGTACTATCAAAACACCTTATCTGCTTGGCTTGTGATGAGGGATGTATGCATTGAGAAATGTCAAGGTCAAGAAAAGAGAAACTATGGGGCGAATCAGTCTTCAGGTTTATGATGAAGTAGTGACTAGCTTTTACTGTCTTGGTAAAGAATAGGCTAAGAGAGAACAAACTCTACCAAATCTCAGAGTGCATAATGTAATGTTGCATCAAAGAAAAGCTTAAAAAATGCCATACAATCGTGCTAAGTGAAATAAACCAATCCCAAAATACCAAAGGTCAAATATTTTCTCTAATATGTGGAAGATAACCCACAATAAGGGGACGGAGAATAGAATTTCAGTGGATTACACAAAGGGAAAGAAAGGAAGGGAGAGGGAGGGGAATAGGAAAGATAGTGAAATGAATCAGACATAACTTTCCTACGTTCATATATGAATACACCACAGTGAAACTCCACATCATGTACAA
Organism: Xerus rutilus; assembly: GCA_028644305.1. Classification (NCBI taxonomy): domain Eukaryota; kingdom Metazoa; phylum Chordata; class Mammalia; order Rodentia; family Sciuridae; genus Xerus; species Xerus rutilus. The sequence continues at coordinate 47,816,056 of CM053417.1, read as the reverse complement.
TCACAAGAGTGGGATTCTAATTAGAATAGATTATAGTCCATGTATGTACAATATGTCAAAAATATACTCTACTGTCATGTATAACTAAAATGAACCAATAAAAAATTCTATAGAGCTGAAAATGCTTAGGGAAGGTAATCACTTGATGCAAAATATCAACACACTTCTTCTTGAATGTGCTCTAAAGCCAGGAAGTCTAAACATGTACGGTGCAAAACAGGAGTGGAGCTATTTGTCATAATGCAATGGGAAGGCAATTTATGTGTTCACTTCTATATTATTTATTTATTTTTCTGAACTATTTCTCTTAAAATGCTCAGACCTGACCTATAGAAAGTGTGTTATCATTGGCCTGTAATGATATAGACATCACCATTGTTACCAAAGTTAGTTCATAATCAGGCTTATATGAAGTTAGTTTTTGCACATCAAGATATAAAGACAGATCCAATCCCTCCCCTTCCTGTATATAACCAGTGTATAATCTGAATGTGCCAAAAATCTGTGAATTATATTGTATCTTTTTTGCTATATATATTAATCCTTGTAACCACAGCACATTTTATAATAGACATACTTTGATTCTAAATACTCAGTAGAAATTTAAGTTAAGTCAGTTGTTGGACACAGAGTGTTAGGTAACAGGCATTAATGAGATCACCCAGCTAAGTTCAGGTCTGAGTGTCTTCTTTAAGGTTGTATGATGAAGGTAATGATGGGCAGTAAGAATGACAAGGCACTCAAGAAAGAACTAGTCTTAAAATTTGCTCTTTTTTTAAGTTTCTCACCACATATTCAGTTCTACCTAAATATTGCAAGCAGCTGAATTGCAAATGTTAACCTAAACATGAATAAAAAATGTTGATATTTTATTTAACCTAAAAATAGTAATTATGGATAGGCTGTTTTTATTATTATCATATTTAAAATATATCATTTTACATTGGGAATACAGGAAGGATTGTCACTGTTATTATATAATAAGAAAATTTGTTTTGAGCGCATTAAAAATACAGTAGATGATTATTGCAGTAAAAGGGGGAATGATGTTTGCTTTTGACAGTCTGTCAGTAGATATAGCCTAGGAAGAAAAGTATGGTGGCCGCTTTATATAAAACAGTAGGAGAAGGACACAAGCTCAGACAAATTTTTCCCAGCTGCTGTTATTAAAGAAATTCTTTTATAGAAGAGAGACTGCTTTAAAAAAAAAAGTCTTTCCATTTTTGCTCCCATCTCTGAATCCATCGCTTTCATGTGGCATGCAAAGCGTCTGTGTATGGCAGCCTGTAACTTCTGTTATTTAAACTGCCAACTGTTAAAATGGATTGAGTTGAACCAGAGGAGGAGAATAGCCCCACTGAGGCAAATGCATTTTTACACCCTTCTTTAATAAAATATTGTAAGGAATAGCTAGAAAGTTTCCTCTCACACTTTCATCTAAAATTGTTAAGACTGTAACTGTGTGAAAGAATCATTATTGACTCCTGTCAGACAGTCTTGGAGAGAAGGTGAAGAGACTTGTCTTGTGGTTTTCTGTGCACTTTGTCAAATCAGGTACTTTGAGCAGAAGTGCGAAGTGAAGGCCAATGTCAGGCAATGCCTTGAAGCAGGAACTTGTGCTAGTCTCCTGTGACTTCCTTCCTTATTTATTTATTTTTTAAGGAGTCAGTTTGGACTTTAAAATGATGGGAATATGAGTGGACACTAACACATTTATTGTAGGCTCAGCAGCCGCTACATATCATTAGTGAAAAGACGCAAGGTACAAGGGGGGCCATTTTGACGTCAGTTTCATTCTTTTTGAGGACAAATACATTCACTGGAGAGAGAAACTGGTATCTATAAAATTTTAGGGACCAGTAATACTTGAATGCCTTCTTTTTTCCTTATAGGTAAATATACAACTTTTTAATAGTCATTAAAATAAATAGAGATAATAGGCAGTATTGAAGTTGCTTTTAAGGACACCAATTTTGAAGCAACTGTGACTTATCAGAATCATTATATTTCAAACTGATCTGTTCCTCACCTAGCCACATACAATTGCTGTTATACCACTTTGGCTACAGTTAATGCCCACATCCAATATTTCAAAGGTAAGAATGCTTTTTCATTTAGAAATATAATTTGACCTTAACTTTCCACCTGTAAAAGATCATATTCCTTACACATCAACTCTAAAGTTAGTCCTGTTTTTTGACTTTTCTTTGTTCTTTTTGCCGAAGAATATCTGCAATTGGCTTGCTCTGCAAAGCATTTTATTTGCCCTTCTGAACATTAGCTATTTTAAGGATCTGAATGTATTATGACAGGGAATACAAGATTTAACTTCAACCTCTCCCTTCCCCCACCAATTGCCAAATTAATGCTTTCTCTTTTGAGTATTCCAGAAAAGAGTGAAATTGTTAAGGTATAACTAGCACCAAGGAGAAATCTAAACAGTGAGATATTTCAAGGGCTGCAGTGACTCTGTGCCCAGCATGGATCATGGCCCTGCCCTACTTCCAAGCTTCTAACCTATCCTCATAACCATTTCTTCTGTATTGAGATTTTTTTAAAGTGAAGCACTTTTAGATATCCCATATGGTTTGAAACAAATCAGAAATTCATGTCCTAAATGTTTCGTTAGTCAGAATAATTAAGTTGATCAGTTCGGGGAGCAGTGGAAGCAAAATAATGGGGTCATTGAAGCAGTCAAGCTCTAATGGGAACCTGAGCTCATTCAGATATCAAATCTAATAATTGTTCTACACCTGTATGCACAGTCCCATTGAGCAAATTCACATTAAAGGTTTAGTGGAACTGTTTCAATTCTGTGGTCCAAAGGGACTTACTACTGTTTTCACAAGAAAGCACTGAATATTTTTTGGCAATATGTTTTTTTGTGATGTGTTAACCAGGCTCTTTGTTTGTATGTAGGTGCCCTATCCTATCCAGGGAGGAAGAAAAAGCAGATACCTATTTCTTGAAATGGTTTTCTTACCATTTAGAGATAATAAAGATGCTTTCAAGCATTTGCCACCTGGAGGCAATTTCAGATGACTGAGCTCACTGAATTGTTGGGTAGAAGGAGGAAGGGTTTTTTTTTCCTATGCAACCTACTAGAAGTAAAGGATTCTTAACCCTTTCTCTTCATAAAATGGTATCAAGTATGATTTGGAGTATTGAAGTAGAAAGTAGCAATTAGACATTCTATAGTAAAGCAATGTTTCATTTCTCCTATGTCACTATACGGCTATAACAGCAAATTGACTGCCTTTGATTCTCCTACAGGCTATCTAAGGAGAGTTGGCAGACCAAAAAAAAATGTAAAGATCTAAAGAGTGGAAAGATGAATTTAATTCTCCTCTATAATGACCGTTGAACTAACCAATCTCCAATAGAACTCTTATCGGAGGCTTCAAAGCACACAGGAAAACTAAAAGATTTGTCATATGTCTTGAACAACCATGAAAGACAGATATGCTTTCTCTATCAGAAAAGGCAATCAAAGCTGAATTAATTTACCTAAAAATAGTTTTCATACACACAGAACTTACTTATTCAAATGAATATTGTGCTCTGATATTCTTGCTTTCTTTGGGGCTAAACAAAAGAATGTGTTCATTTAAAAATCATTTATGAAGTGCCTGTTATATTCTAGGCACCAAGAAAATAGGTAAAAATGGCAGTTTCTCCCTTTCCAGAGCTCACAGTAAAGAAGGGGAAGACATATTGCACAGGGACAATCATAGTCAAAAGCTCAAGCTGAATCTTGATTAGAGTACAAGTTTCTTGAATAGGAAAAGAAAAAAGAAGAGAGGCATGGTCCAAGGGAGCAGTATTAATGGAGGCAATAGGAGAGCATGATATACAAGGAAGAGCCAGCTGTTCACTATTGCTGGAATTATAGGTATGAGAGCCTGGGAAAACTAGTAGTCATGTGAGGCTTTGTTAAATGAGTTTGTTTTTTGTCTTATTTTTTTCCTCATGAGTGATGAGCCATTTCAGGTTTTGAATTACAGTAGCATAATCAGGTGTACCTTGTAGCATGACTTTTTCCTAAGGTGCTGGTAGTGAGGCCAGAGGCAAGAAAGATTCAATAGGAATCTACTAAAAGAGCCAAGGCAATAAAAGGCCTGCCCTAGAGCAGTGGCAGAGGAGTTGCTGATGAAGAAGAAATAGGTACAAGAATGATTCAGGCTGGGAGCTGTGGCGCATGCGTGTAATCCCAGTGGCTTGGGAGGCTGAGACAGGAGGATCATGAGGTTCAAAGCCAGCCTCAGCAATTGTGAGGCACTAAGCAAGTCAGTTAGACCTTGTCTCTAAATAAAATACAAAGTAGGGGGCTGGGGTTGTGGATCAGTAGTAGAGTGCTTGCCTAGTATGTATGAGGCACTGGGTTCAATCCTCAGTAACACATATAAATAAATTACTAAAACAAAGTTTAAAAAGAAAAGACAAAGTAGGGCTGGGGATGTGGCTATGTGGTTGAGTGCCCCTGAGTTCAATCCCTAGACCCCCTCCCCACAAAAAAGAATGATTCAGGAGTTAGGATTAACTGAACTTGTCGAGTTAGTGGATACAAAGGTTAAGAAAAAGGAAGAAGTGTAGTATGATTGATTGATTTTATGACTAAGCGTATGATGGCTGTATTATTTTTCTGGGGCTGCTGTAAACAAGGTACAGTAGATACAGTAGACTGACTGGCTTAAGCAATAGAAATGTATTCTCTCATAGTTCTGTAGCCTAAACACTTGAGTCAAGGTGTTGGCCTGGCCATGCTCCCTCTGAAGGTGCTAGTAAAGGATCCAGTCCAGGCTCTCCCCTAGGTTCGGTTGGTTTTCTGACAGTATTTGGCATTCTTTGGCTGGTAGAAACATTGCTGGCATCTCTGCCTTTGTCTTTACATGGCATTCTTTCTTAATATGTGTGTGTCTCCAAATTTTTCCTTGTTATAAGGACATCAGTCATAAGGAATTAGAGTCTACCCTAATAATTTCATTTTAACTTAATATCTTCTGTATAGACTCTGCCTCCAAATGAGGTCACTTGATTCTTACATATGAGGACTAAAGTATTTTAACTTATGAATTCTGGGGGGACACAATTCAACCCATAACATGATGCCAGGTATCAAAACAAGAAACCACAAAAAGGAGGGAATAGAGTGAAAAGGAAGGAAGTCCGTTTAGTTTAAATTTGAGTGTAGTATAGTTTTTGAATAATGAGGAGAAATATTAGGAGGTGATTCAAGTTATAGGTCCAAAAGCATACAAGAGGTTGAAGTTATTAAAATTTTGCAAATACATGAGTATACCCATGGAAAGTTAGGTCATGCAAAGTATAGAGAATAATGGGGAAAAGGATGAAGAATAGAACCTGAAATTTATTCAACACATTGGGACAGGCAAAGAATAGTTGCTTAGAAACAGAAGGATCAGATAAAGAGGTAGTTTGAAAATGAAAAAATAATAGTAATATATAAGCCAAAAGAAGAGAGAGTTTCATGGAAGGAATAATTGTCAATAGCATCATGTGCTACACAGAGCTGAAGGAAAATGCAGACTGAAAGACTAAAATTCTAATGCTTGAAGAAGGAATGTGATATTGATTTAGAATAAGTCTATTCATAGAGTCATCATGGAATATACACTGTATTCAATAGAATTGTACTCTGTATCAATAGGGAAAAGAAAAAAATGAATTTTATGGTATAAAATTTTATACCTATAGAAATTGTGTTTTTATAATCTAGTTTTTTTTCTTCTTTTTTTTATATAGGCTTACATGTTAACAGTGTAAATGATTCATTGTGCATAGATAGAGGATAATATATCAATTCTCTAGTTGTGAGTTGTATAGAATCACAACATATATGCAGTCATACATAAAGTTAGGGCTATGATGTCCATCATATCTAGTTTTATAATCTATAAGAAAGTATTCACTATTGGAGTATCTTTCCAAAGGTAGTTAAATAATCCTTACAGAGAATCTTTTAGAAGCAATATGTACAAATTCTGCCTTGGTCTTGAAATTTTGATATTTATGGTTATTGTATTTTGTGACTAGTGTTCAGAATAGGATAAAATAGAGCATCTCAGAAGGGGATTGTAATGTGGTCAGTCAGAAGAGAATCTTCTAAGGAAGTATCTTTCACTTCAAGTCATCCTCTGATATTATGTAGTCAACACTGGAGCTCTCAGGGCTGCTAAATGTCAGTTTATGTACAATTTAACAAGGTAACCATACATATTATCCTTTTCCCTCAATTCCCTTAAAAACAAAAAGTGTCCTCTGGAACCTGTTCACAATTAGACCCATAGTAAAAGAATATATTGAAAAAGTAGAGTTTGTAAACTATTTATTGCCCCATACGGATATGTGTGTATATGAATGAATGACATGTTTATACATCTATAAATCCTCATGAAAGTTTTATTCAGGAAAACAATCATTGTGTATTTCATGACTGTTTAGTATTGAGAAAGCTAATATAGAGGTAGAAGAGATCTATTCCCTGCCATTCTAGTACCGTCCTCTTGGAAAAGTGAGACTGAAGTCATAGTGAATTGGTATGAAGCTGGCTATAATTAAAACCTGAATTGTACAAGCTAAGTTTATACTATTGGAATCTAGATGAGAGAGAGATCTGTAAATGCTACAAGGGTCAAGGAAGTGGGATTTGAGTTTGGCTTTGAAGGATGGATAGTCTTTAATGCAGGGGAAGAAAAAAGCAGAGTGGGCACATAAGCAAAGACAAAAATATATATAGGTGTGTTGTGGAACAGTTATTAAGTGAACCTAGTTCAATTCAAGGATGTGTAGTAAAGAATAAGAAAATCTGATAGATGAGTCAGGGTTAATGGAAAAACAAACAATAGAAAAAACCAGAAAATATGTATTCCATAGATTTCTCCTTTACTTTTTTAGCTGCCACAAATTTCAGAGCCAAATTTATTACACATATATTCTAATCTCCCTGAGCTACTTCCTTAGCATGAATCTGTTCACTTTTATCTTCATATGTCTTATCTTGTGGTGAATTTTAATCTATGAGCCCTCTGAAGTCATTTCAAAAGTTAACTTGTTACAATTTTCATTGCTGTTTTGTCTTTTGTTCACTACTTCAAATTAGGATTGAGCCAGGTTCATCTTATTTTAAATCTCCTATAGCCTTTTGAGCTGGGGAGTGAGGTCTCCTTGAGAAGACTGTTCGGAAAGTGGGGTGGCAGATTCTTTGAAGGGAAGAAGGCATGAGTCTAATGACTAGTCTAGCCAGTGCATTGCTTCTCAAATTTGGGGAATAATAAAAGGGATCTGTGGATCCATTTTAGTGGGAACTTCATTCTTTGGAATCTCCAGTAATTGAGTTAAAACTATTTCTAATATATTGTTACTTAAGTATCAATAAATATAAGAATAGGCATAGACTCTGTATGTTTTAATGATTTTAATAAAACTATAAGACAGATCAACAAAATTAACATTCATTCAATATGCCAACTGCTAGATTTAATGATAGAAAGATTTGACTTCCAATATGGTTATACATTTTTGCTTCATTGATATTAACACAGAGAATCCTTGCTATATAACCAGGCTGGACAAAATGGCACCAGTAACTTTGAGGCTTTGTGATAGCACTGAGAGTCATCAGACTCCACACTAATGAAAACTCTGGCAGTAAGCAACTCTCAAATTCCAGTTTTAGTAGAGTATCAACTGAGTAAGTTTGTAAAGTTGTCTTGCTCACATGAAGATAAGGCCAGGATTGAAATCTGTGTAACATGAGTATATAACCCATTTATTACTGGAATCTGGAACACAAAGGTTGTTTGGTGCATGTTTGCCACTCAGTTTACCACTGATAAACAGTTGCAAGGGGGGCCACAACATTTACATTCTCACAGTACATTGGTATATATCATGAAGATGGTACTGACTGCTATGTCACAGTTTTTCTGTCATATGTGCAATTTACCTGTGCTGTTTTATGAGATAGTGTCATACCCTGTGATGACTGAATTGCAAAAAATGTTCTCTATTCAAATAACTGTGAAATCTTAATTAGTACAATACACCATGATGTTACTTGGCTGTCAGATAATACAAAAACAAACAAAGGTACATGTAGACCTTAACGTACATTGATGGCCAATGCACTAGTTACTTAAAGGTGATTATATAGGATATGCCTATGTCAACAGTTTTTACTGCCGCATAAAAATAAAAACACAGAACTTTAAACATATCTTAATTTAAGAAATAAGGACATAATGAGTTTCACTGGCCTTTTTTTAAAATTTTTTTTAGTTGTTGATGGATTTTTAAATTTTATTCATTTATTATTTATACGTGGTGCTGAGGATCGAACCCAGTGCCTCACACATGCTAGACAAGCGCTCTACCACTGAGCTACAGCCCCAGGCCTCACTGGCCTTTTTTTATATGAAATTAGCCACAACATTAGGAATTATATAAAATAATTAATGGGTTCTCTTAGAACAGAAACTTCCTCTAGACACTTTAAGAAATTAAATGAGCTTCACTTCTTTCTGTGTGTCTGTTCATTCTTTTCTATTTCTCTGTAACTGGCTTATTACCCAATTGAACAGTGCCTTTTTATTAAAAATTATGTCATGTGTTAGTTACTGGCCAACCTTTGAATTGGCTGCCCCTAGAGGGACAGATATCCTTCATGGTACAATCAGTGGCCATTGTTAGATGTGGGGAGAGCCTATTTAGTACTGCTACCTATGTAAACAACAAACAAACAACAAAAACGTTTGAGCAGGATGGTTTCAGTGAGAATTGGTGTTGGGTCTGCCAGGAACAATGCCCTGAGGTAACTGTTATCTTTCTAAAAAATATCATCTCTTTCAGGGTCATAGGAAATGCAAGTGTAAGTTATATTCATTGCCTCCACTTATTCCTCAACCTTCTGCATTCTGGCTTCTGCTCCCCTTATTTCACTGAAATTGCTCTCATTAAGGTCTCTAATGACCTTCATATTTCTAAATCTGATAGTTTTCTGTCTTTATTTTACTGCATCTTTCTACAATATGTGATATTATTGCTTATGCCATTTTTCAAAAATCTGCTCCCTTGTATTCCATAATATGCACTCTTACGGCTCTTTTTGTACTTAACTGAATACTTGTCTATTTGCTTTGCAGACTCCTGATCCTATGCTCATCTTTTACATATCAGTCATTTCCCAGGATTTAATCATCAGCTCACTGCTCTTCTCATTCTCCATACTTTCCTAAGTGATGGTTTCAATTACAAAATATGTGATGAGTCTCCCAAATCACTTTTGTTCTTTCCAGGCCACTCCCCTGATCTTCAGGCTTTTAATATTTAACAGCCTGTTGATCAGCTCCACCTGAATGTTTTAAAGGCATCTCCAACTTAACAAATCCCAAATTGAACTCACTGTCTTCTCCTTGAATGCAGTTCCTCCTCTTGTATATCCTATCTTAGTTGCTGGGACCAGCTGTATAGGCCAGAAATATTAGCGTTATCTAGCATTCCTTCACTATCCTTCATGTCCAGTTAGTCCATAACTGTTACTTTGTCCTCTTTTAAGTTCATCTACTACATGATCACCAAATTGTACTATCTTGAAATTTTATTCCCTTTTCATATCTAAGGTCTAGCCTTAAAATGGCACCCAAGACCAGCCTTTCGTTTGATTTTAATCAATACTGACCTGCTTGTGATCACACACATTCCCCAAACTCCATCATAGTGCCTCCTTTTCCTAGAACATAATTTTTCTCCAGGCTAGGCTTCAATAATCAACTATAGCATTACCTTCTCTAGAAAGCCTTCTTTGAGATGATTCCTCTAGGCTAGACCAACTGTTCATTTTCTGTGCTCCCAAAGAGTATACCCTAATCATAGCACTTACCATCTCTATATCTTTATTATCTTTGATTCGTCCTAGTATTTGGGGATATAATCTAGGTTATCATACATACTCACTGAGAACTATAGAGCAGAATACAAAGGAGGCCAAGACATATCTTCATCAGACTATTAAACCAAAATACCACAATTACTACATAGTACCTGCCTTGAAAGAAAAGACTGGCTCATTATCTCTGTATCCCTCTAGTACTAAACCGGGCATATAGTCAGTGTTCAAGAAATAAATTTTAGGCCTGTTTTAGGCAGAGAGAACTATGCCCAACATGGGAACAGACTCTGCTTATGATGGCATGACACCCCCGCCGCCACCCACTTTCCAGTGAATAGGCTACTAAGGAAACCAAATAAAAGGTCAGCAGGTTTTCTGGTAAATCTGTTGTCCTAGGGAAGAAAAAAAACCAAACAAGTGACTGGTTTTACCAGCTGCATCATTCAAGCCAGACCAGAATCTCTAGAAATAGTATCTTTCTACCCTAAGGGACAAATCTGTCCAGACAACTGGAATCCTCAAGTGACGAAGTAATAGAAAGCAGTCTGGCAACATTGCTATATCCACTGGATGACAATAAGAAAAATAAATAAATTGTTATAAAAGATTTCCATTGCTTCCCAAAGGCATAAAAAATATCCCAGCTCATGATGACTTGGGAAATAAATAAAAAGTCAAAATCTTGATAAATTCTGATTTCCTGACTAAATTGTCTTTGTTTTTTGAGACTAATCTGAAAGAGATTTTTATAAACATCAGTTTGCATCTTATCTCATTGTCCCAGAAGGAACTAAAAAAATGCCATAATGAGGTTGTCTAGACTTTAAAAAGTATAATAAGATCTGATGCTAAAACATTTGGAATTTGATTCCTATATGAATGGTATAACAAAATATAAATATCTTACATAGATTTTAAATAATTATCTAAAAGTTATAATTATTGCATAATATAAATATTAACAATATAAACTTTTACATTGTTTAATTCTTATGACAACCCCATTAGATAGACATTTAATATTATTTCATGTTCACAGAGAGGAATTTAAATTTAGGAAAACAAGCCAGGCACCATGGTGCACACCTGTAATCCCAGCACTTTGGGAGGCTGAGACAGGAGAATCACAAGTTCAAAGCCAGCCTCAGAAATGGTGAGGTGCTAAGCAACTCAGTGAGACCTTGTCTCTATATAAAACACAAAATAGGGCTGGGGATGTGGCTCAGTGGTCGAGGACCCCTGAGTTCAATCCCCAGTCCCAAAAAAAAATGTTTTAGGGAAAAAAGTGGCAGAATAACCATATGTAGCCCTTATGGACAAACACTACAAACTTTGACCTATCCCTAACACTAAATTGTAGATATTCATTATAAGCAGAGATAGATTTTTCCTTGAGGCTTATTGATCGATGTGTTTGTGAGCATGCATTCATGTGTGCATGTATACTTCACACCTATCTAAAAAGATTAATATGGGCCAGGTACTAAATTATGTCATTTAGTCCTATTAATACCCTATAGTGTAAGTACGATTATTATAATCTCAATTTTGCAGTTGAGGAAATTGGTATTTAGAAAGGTTCATTTTGCAAATAAATAAATGTGAGGGGGGCCTAATGAGTTAGAAAAAATGTTTCTAGTTGTGTACATTAATAAGTTCAAAGACTACATATATCAGTTGGCTTTACTTTGTCATCATAAATTGCACCAGTATAAATGGTGGTAAGAAAAAGAAGAATGCTTACTGCCACATCTCTCTCCGCCACCCCCACACACCACCACCTGCTCTATATAGGTAAAATAACCCAGAGTGCATGCTTTGTGGAAAATGGATAAGTATTATGTACTATCAAAGAATAGTGGGTTTTTTTCTATTTTAATTTGTCATTTTTAGGCAACATGTTGCAAAGCAGTTTAGAAGTCTCATGTGATTTTATCATTGAAGTAAAGCTCTCTCAAGATAATGTAATGACATACTTTTTGGATTTGTAGTCATCTTTGTGAAGTGAGTCAATCTTTTGAAGACAGCCACTTTTTATGACTTGAACTTTTAGAATTTAGACTATAATATATGAAATATCTTCATAAATGATAATAGCATGGGAAGACATTTACTTATGCTCTAATACTTGTCTTTACCATCAGAGAACATGCTATAGCCCTTACTTAAGCAGGGCAGAGAAATGGCACCTGTTTTCTGTGCTTTCTCTCCTTTCCATTATAGTGTACTTAGTGATTGTATAATTAATCAGGAATTAATTGAATCCTGGATTTCTCTTTTTTAAAAATTAAAAATGGTATATGCTTTGTACCTGAGGACTGAGAACATAACATCTGGTATAGGTTTCTCCCCTAACTTGGCAAATTGGTTGCTTAATCCCCCAAATTCAGATATTCAGGGAAAAATAAAAATGATTGTAATTCCCCCATTCAGAGGTAAACAGTTTTTATTGGTATATATCCTTTCAAGATTTTCAGAATTATATTTTAAGTTATAGTTTTTTTGAAAAATAAGAATATGATATACTCTTTTGTAACTTGCATTTCTCACTTTATAGTGTGGATCTCTTTCTATCCAGTGCACACAGATCCACATAACAACTTAGACTTACTGCATAGTATCCCAGTTTATGTAGGTTATATATTGCATCTAATTCCATGATGACATATAAGCTGCTTATGATTTCACTAGTACAAACAATGCTGCAAAGAACATTGAAAGAACGGCTATTCATGTTTATACATTTTTCTGATATTGTGAGGACTGGCTTTGTTCCAATAGACTTAACAATCAGGAATGATTCTTTGAGACTTCTTATATGAGAGGTAAGTTGCTACTTGTAGCCATTTGGCCATAGCCTGGGCCTAGCACTCAGGTTTTGTAAGGGTTGCATTTGACGCTAAAATTAAATGAACTTCTGTCAGTTATGAATGTGAAATTGAGAAACCAAGTTTTAACTCTGTCCTAATTGCTCATATTTAAAATAACTGCTGACTGGCTCCTACCTTAAGGGAGAGTTTAGATTTTAAGACAGTGGCACTGGCAGCTGCTGAAGTGTCTGGAATATTAACCACAAGTTGCCTTTGTCCATACAACTGGTTAAGTAATTAAGCACAGGCTAGCATGGGGAACACTACTAATGGGAAGCACCTGTTTATAGGCTTTTGCATTGTAAACTGTAGGTTAAGTATCTTCTCTCCTCAAAATCATACGCACTGGTATGTTTCAATGATTTGGTACATAGAGAGATGGAGGCATCATGCAGGGGGGTGGACTGCCATTTCTACCTTACTGCTAAAGCCATTGGGTTTACTCCCTCTCCCTGCACCCTGCCTGGGGCTACTTAAGTTAGGGAGTTGGGCCAACTGCTCTAAAACTTTCATCATCAACAAAAATATAGGCAGCACAGCCCCAAGAAATGGGTTTCACATGTTAAAAACAAAGCATAGATATATAGTCACTGAGAGATTCAAAAACAAAAGCAGATGATAGGCAAGTGTATTCCAGGTCAGCATATCAGCAACAAGGCTCAGGCAGATCACAAACAACTGCCACAGAAAATGGCAGAAGATTGTCCATCATATGATCGAAATTAGAGAAATGGCTGATGCCTAATATTCTTAGTCATAGGGATTTGTGCCACACATAGAGTAGAAAGGCATAGAGATGACAAGTGGTGGTAATGAATTGACCCTCTAGCCCCAATGCCATTTAACAGCTAGTTTATTCTGCACCAACCTAAGTGGGTGCTCATGTTTCACCCTGCCAAGCACTCTTGGTCCAGGTCATTGTAATCTATGCCTTGATCAACTCTTCTGTCATTCCTGATAGGGCCTTCTAGACTTCAAAAACAGAAACTCACCAGCTGATTTCAGAGAGCCCTGATTCTGCTGGGATTGATTGATTGATTGATTGATTGGAGTAGAGCTGCTGTCCTCCATATAAATGTTTTTTTAATAAAAAAATAATTGAAATTAAAATTACCTGCATATGGCAACACCCACCACTGTATCAGTCCTTACAACTACAAATCTGGCAAGTGCATTTCCTTTCATTAAGTTATTTTCTTCTTTATCTTAGGGGAAAAAGTTAAAGATGTACAGGCTTTCTGATTCTTCCTTTATGCATGCATTGCTCTTCATGCCTCCTCAATAAGAAAAAATTTGTAATTGAGTGGTCAACAATATAAATATCTAAAACTTATTTTTTCCTACTAAGCAAAAATGTAACAGCTAATTTTTTTCTTGTTGAAGTGCCACCTGTACTTTGGTTTGGTTTGGTTTGGTTTTTTTGGTACCTAAGATTGAACCCAGGGGTACTTAACATTGAGCAACATATCTAGCCCTTTTCTTTGTTTGGTACTCGAGACTGAACCCAGGGGCACTCGACCACTGAGCCACATCCCCAGCCCTATTTTTTTGTTTTTTTTGTAGAGACAGGGTCTCACTGAGTTACTTAGCGCCTCGCCATTGCTGAGGCTGGCTTTGAACTCGTGATTCTCCTGTCTCAGCTCCCAAAGTGCTGGGCTTACAGGTGTGAGCCACCACGCCCGGCTTAGCCCTTTTTTAATATTTGATTTAGATACAGGGTCTTGCTGAATTGCTTAGGGTCTCACTAAGTTGCTGAGGCTGACTTTGAATTCACAATCCTCCAGTCTCAGCCTCCCAAGCACTGGGATTACAGGCATCCACCACAGTGCCTGCTTCTACCTATCTTTTAAGGCCTAATCAGGATGAAGTTTTCCCTGAACCTGATTTCCTGCATTTAATTGATATGCTTTTTCTCTACTGTGAACCTCCATTGTACTTAGAATGTAATAGATGCTACAAAAGACACGTAGTTATATTCCCTGTTATAATTTTTGGTATATTCATCCTTTCCACTTTAATAATATGAGTGTCTGTTATATTAACCTACAGATGGATAGTTTATGCCAAAACAATTTGTGGTAGATGGACGATGGAAGTGTTTCTTTGTATTAATGGCAAAATATATTCCCTCCATGTAAGGTGAATTCAAGAATCAGTTCCTGATTCATTGCTAATGACTAGATGATTACTTAATCAGCAGCTTCTAAGAATCTGCTGTGTATAAGCCACTATGATAGACATCTTGAACTGTGCTGTTATAGTTTGTGTGGTTTCTGCTGGTTTGCTCTTCAATATAAGTTTCACTTATATAAATTCCTTGGGAGCTTTCCCTACTATTTTCTAACACACTTCATATATTTATTTGTCACCATTTTCTGTATTTTGCAGGTATGCAGGTGTCCTCATCAGACTTTCAAACTCAGAAAATTTTGTCTTAGGGCCTAGTTGGTCTCTCTAGTAAGAAAACGAACAATGCATAGTTTATGTACAAAACCAAGGACATTAAAAAAAGATCTATTCACTAGCTTTGACATTGAGTCCAAAGATAATCAATTGCAAGGTCTATGGCAATTGAAATTCTGAACAGTATACTGATTTTATTTTTCCTGCTCCATATTTTTCTAAAATCCTTGGAAATACTCAAGTTATCAATTATGTAAATGCTAGTTATTTAAAATCCCAAGAGGTTGGTTAGACATGTTATAAAAATGTTTGTGATAGATAAAAGTAAATATTGCATATTTTCTCCATTTGTAGCTTAATATGGATTAAGTTTTTAATGCCTTGAAGTAATATTATTGTACTATATGATTTTACTTTTATCACATATTTCCATCTTCCTAAAGTTACTATAATTGAGTTTGTTTGATAATGTACCTTTATATTACTATGAGACTTGATAGTTTGCAAAATATGAGGTTCATAATAGAGATAGAGAGTAGAGTTACTACCTGGCAGGGAGGATAAGAAGAAAGTGAAATATAGAAAAGTGATTTAATCTCACTACTGCAGTTTTGTAAAATATAATTTGTTTTTCCCCTAGCACAGCAGAGTTTCATGCTGATAACAAGCTACTGAATTAATAAATCCATTGCAACTATTGAGACTTTTCCTTTAATAACATAACGAATGCTGAGCATTAAGAAAAGGAAAGGCATTCTTTGCACAGATGTTACCCCAAGCAGATCTACAACATCCCTAAGCATAGGAAAAATACTACCTTCATACCCTCAGCAATATCAATATGAAAATAATTTGTGCATCTCAATTAGAATACTGCATTTTCCACACAAAAGCATGCTGTTTCCTGGAACACATTTGCTTATTTTCCAATTGGAAAGACATTTAGGGGTCTATTTTGTTATCATTACATGTGCTTAACTCCAATTACAGTTAATGGGAGTTGTGTGTCTATAGTCACAGTAGCCTCTGAACTATTTTAACATTATTGCTTTCCATTACCATCATCATTAAAATAACTTTCCTCTCTTCTACCAACCTGAACTACCAGAGTAATCTGGGTTTCTGTTTCCTTTGCATGGATTTATTTGCATGTAATGAAGGATACAGATTATACAACATGGCTCGTTTCAAGTTTTAAAAACATTACAATCTCATGGAGATTAGAATAGGGCTAGAACTATTTAATTTTTAACTGAAGGTAATTGATTGGCTCTTAGCCATACGTGTTTGCACAGCACCTTGTGCATACAATTCTATTCGAATAAAGCAGTTCAATATGGCTTAATATCCATGGTATCTAGCAGAGGCTCAAATTGTAAACTTATTATAAAACCTATGAGTAAATGAGGTTTACAAATTAGAAGCACTAGAATATATCAACAGCCAATGAAACTATACACTTAATTCCAATTATTTGAATCTTTGACAAGGCAAAAACAATGAGAGTAAATGTATTATAAAATGTCTAGGTGACTGGCTGTGGTGGCTCTTGCCTGTAACCCTAGTTCATTGGGAGGCTAAGGCAGGATGATTACAAGTACAAGGCCATCCTGAGAAATTTAGTGAGACTGTGTCTCAAATTAAAAAAAAAATGGGAGGGGGGTGGGACTGTGGATATAGCTCAGTAGTAGAGTGATGCTGATTTCAATTCCCAGTACTGGAAAAAAAATGTCTAAGTGTAATTGGTGATGCTCTTTGGGTTATTATTGGAATCTGCTATATTTCTAAAGAAAAGTGGCTAGCTGTCAGAAAAACAAACCAAAAAACAGGTAAGAGGGTTTGTTAAGTTTTCAAGAAAATGAGGAACCTCAGGAGCACTCTGAAAAACATTGGGAACCTTAGCATCACTTAATTCATTGGCAATCAGAGGCAACTGCCTATTTTTTACTAGGAGGAACTTAGGACCCATTGCATTTATTTTTCAAGCTGTGTTGGTTTTTAGTTGTTTTGTGATTATAACATGATGTAGAAAACCAAAATGTACCCCCAAAATACTTGTTTCAAATGCAATTATAAGTGATAGATGTTTAGTTCCACCAGATCTTAAAACATATTATGAGGCTGAAATAATGAAAGAAGGTACTGGCACAAAATTGCAGAATAATATCAATGTCAACAGAACAGAAACCCTAGTATAGATACTTTCATATATGATAAAGAGGATATTATGAATCAGCATAGGAATTCACGATGATTCAACAAACAATACATGTCCTCTTTGTAAGGAAAAAGAAGAAATAAAACAATGTGGAGACTTATTTGATAAGGCATTGTAAAACAAAAGAAATCACAGATCATTTAAATCATTAAATATAAAAAACAAAACTTAAAGAACAAGAAGAGATGTGATTGAATGTTTATCAATGTCTATAGTAAAGACTTTCTAAGCTTATAAAGAAAGGAAAAAAATCAATGTAAAAGATGGATAGATTCAGTAACATAGAAATGAAACCATATGTTCCTTAAAACTCACAGCACAAAGTAGGCAATCAACAAACTAAGGAAAATATTTCTAATATTTTAATTGATTGCTATCATTAGTATTCAATATTCAAAGCCAAAACAAACCAAACAGGCAATGGAAATGGTCAGCATATAAAGGAAGAATAAATGGACAATAACATATGAAAAGATCTACCTCTCTAGTATTTAAAGAAATGCAAAACCATGAATCATGTTGTTTTGACTTTTTAAATCAGCACATATTAAAAAGAATAGTACCCAATGAGATTAGACAAATTCATATACTGCCAATTGGATTTAAATTAGTACAACTATTCTAGAGTACAATTTGGACTTAATTTTGCACACAACAACAATGCCATTTACATATATGGCACATGTATAGATGTAACTGTGAGGATATTCATTGGTATGCTATTTACAATAGCAAAATATTGGGAGCAACTTAAATGCCCTGGAGTAGATAAATGGTTAACCAAAATTGTGGTATATGTGTATAATATAAAAAGTAGAATATGTGGCCATTAAAAATCATGTTTCTAATATCATATGCTAGAAGTTTAATGACATGGAAAATTTCTATACTAAATATTTAATGAAAAAGTAGAATGCCAAATTGTATGAATAGTTTTAGCTCAAGCCTTTAAAATAGTATTCTGGTAATGGTGAGGAGAAAGAATCTGGTCAAAGGTCCTTTACCAAGAGATTAGGCCCAAGCCTAATTTGGTTGCCACAGTCCACTCATTTCTAGTGAGTAAGAAACTTCATCCAATTTAGGATCCCTAAAATCATAGAGAAAACCATAAAGTTTTGAACACAAGGAGGGGGAATATAAGTTCTCATGATGATTTCAGTATTACTATCTAAAATAAGTTATTTCCTCTCACTACTGTTTGGGATACAAATAACTACTTCAGTGGACATTTCTGGAAGCAACATAAGTTTCCTTGGTTTTCTTAGCCTAAGCTGCATAGACCCAGACCTCCATTTGCTGTGTCTGCTTGAAACAGTGCCTACCCATTGATGGTGAACCTGACATACCATCACTTTGGAAGAGCTTTGGAGGAAACAAAGCTCACTATAAATCACAGAGGGTTTCTTTTACTTTGTTTTCTAGACAACTAATTTGCATTAGGATGGGATATTTTGTAATACATTGTGCAGGATATACTGGGCACAGACTTAGTTTAATGTTATCCCACTGAGAGGGACTAGTGTGTTTGATTAGGGCAACATTGATACAACTAACTGTCTATGAAGCAGAAGGGAAATTTTCTCTCCTTTACAATAAGAGACAGACACCTAACTTTGAGGGGAATGAATAATGGATGTGGCCCTTTTTTATCAGAATATTTCAGTCCCAACTTGATCTCATGCAGTGTGCAAGATACAGCCTTGTACTTTGGCATACACTCCTTTTGTTAAAGGATTAAGGACACATTCCCAGGTTACAAACTAGGCTTGAGTCTTCTAGACTATCTCATGTAATGTTGTGTTTAAGCCTTATTTGGGCTGTGCTTATTCCTCAGTTCACTTGACAAAGTTTTTAGTAAGAAGGAAATTAATGATATAGATTTAGGGATGAATCTAAAACTTAGTGACATTCAGGTGTTTCATGGATGATGTACTTTGTACATAGTTGCTGAATAAATGATTGCATGAGTGAATTCTAGAGCAATACTATAATGGGATTAATCCACTCACTTCAGAACTCAGTTGGGAAAGTTTTGAGATGAATGCCAAATCAATTTATGCTTAGAAAAGGCATAAAGCATAAAGCTTCTTGCTTTTATGACAGCAGGGAAAGCCTTGGCATCAGTTTGTGCTAGTTAACCTGATATTCAGAAGGTGCTTAATCAAAGTTAAGCTGAACTATGTATTTATATTTCCTTTGGACGAAAGATTTGAATATTGTTTTTGGCCACCTTTACTCCATAGGATTCACATTTTCATATATCTAAATCTTTCTCTTTAACTTCATTCTGTGATCAGATCAGTTTCCATAGTATTAGAATCTGTTCACCTTCACCTGGTTCACATCAGAGACAGGCCTTTGATGACCAAAGAGAATTTGTTAGGGTGTGCTTATCAAACTGGAGTGGGGCTTTCCTCTACCTCGTTACAGTATCCTCAACAAGTATACACAAACAAGTTCCCCATCCCCAATCTCTATCCCTTTGATTTCCAACATTATAACAGGCAGATTTGGAGGAGATGCCACTGCTTCTTAACAACTCCCCACCGAATATCATTTCAAGTAGATACATGTGTTTTAACCCACTCGCTTTTTGGAGGAAAGGCCTCTGTTTTTGTCATATAAAGTACCGTACCATCAGTAGTGTTGGGAGATGAAGACTAGTTATAAAAGTGAATTTGGCTGATACTGGAGCTTATGGAGCTCTCAAATCATATCACGTGGATGTCTACTTCCTTCACCTGCTTCTAAACAAGAAATGCAATCACTCTCACAATCACGCAAATTACTTTGTCACCTCTGACAACAATAATATCTAACATTTGTTCTTTTCTCCTTATTGTGATGCCAACTTATGAGGGCCATTAGTATTTAATACCATAAATGTAGAAGTCATATTTCAAACAGTTCATTCAGTGATTTTTCAGTTTCTAATTCAAGACATGACTCCAAGCATGAAAAGTTGTCATTGTTAGATTGCTAGCTGGCCATTAGAATGTGAAGACAGATGGGGGGAAATAAAGGGTCTGTGTATCTAAAAACAACAAAGTATGTGTGCACTTTATGATGGCCTCTAAATTTCACATATGTCTTAATCCATACAAGTCTAGAGTACAAATATATATTTTGTAACTAAATTAATTTTAACATAAACATAGAATTGGAAATACATCAAAAGATGTAGATCTGCAATTGCTGCCATTGTTTCTAATAGCTTCCCCCACACAAACATACAAACAATGCTGTGGGCTAACATTTTGAAAATGTAAGTGGTGACCTTTACAGAATTGCTTCTTCATATAATTATCTCATTAACACAGGGACCTATTAGGTACCCGAAAATGGATTGGGGAAGAAAATCTAAAATAATTTGTTCATTTGTACCAAAAGCTGGATGTTTCAGTGATCTTTTTGGATGCAGTGACTAAAAGACTTGACTAGAACAATAGCAGAGGAGGAAAAAATTTATTTGGGGACTCATGGTTTTAGAGTTCTCAGTCCATAGATAGCTGGTTCCAACCCTAAGGGGTCATAGTGAAGCAGAACAACATGGTGGATGGGTATGGCAGAGGGAAGCAACTCATATAATGATCAGAAAGCAGAGAAAGACTCTACTCACAAGATACCAAATATATTCCCCAAAGGCACACCCCGGGGACCCACCTCCTCCCCCCATATCCTGCCCGCCTTCAGTTTCAACTCAGTAAATCCCATTTGGATATTAATGCACTTATTAGGTTAAGACTCTCATAACCTAATCATTTCTCCTTTAAACCTTGCTTTGTCTCACACATGAGCTTTTGGGGATACCACACATCCAACCATAACACTGGATTTGGGTACTGAACCACTGTTTAGCCTGTCTTCCAAAAGCTTCAATGTTCTTTCTTTAGTTTACTTTGAATCCAAAGTTTATTTTCTCATGCCAAATGACACAATAAGTTGCAAGTTGATGTGAATTCTCACATCCTATCATATAATGCTACAGGGCTGGGATTTTAGAGGTGGTACTTATCTTGGATCCAGTGGGTGGTAAGCAATGGAATGGGTGGTAATAGCACCAATGCATAAGCTTTTTTTCAAGCTGGCACAATTCTCTAGGGATGCTACATCTGATGGCTTTAACACTGAACCCTTAAATGGTAGTGATGCAATGGGAACCATTGTATTGTTATCTCATTTTAAAGTATTTTCTAAGAAGTCCCAAACCAATCTGTATGTAAACCAGTAACATCTAAGTAATAAATCCTTTATCCAGGAATGATATCTTCACATTTTTAGCTGAATTTTGATCCATATCACAAACTAAATAATGGATTTTGTAATGATATCTTTGAAAGGATATCCAAATAATCCATCACTCAGATATATCTCCGAGTAGAGAAAATGACTTTTGCTTTCTCACTTCTAAGAGATATTGTTGCATTATGAAGCTCTGGGTAGGCTTTAAGCTTAGGATAGTTGGCTCAGTGCATTCACAAAGTGTCGTTAATGAGGTAAGGACAACAAGGGCCAGTTAGGTTTGCTCTGGGTATTGACCAAAGACTCCAGGAATCAGTCAAGAGATGAGAAAGGCACAGATGAGGAAAGCACCATGACCAACTCTCAGCACTTCTCAGTCCTTCCTTCCCATGTAACAGGCAGGATAAGTTGGTTGGGTATCACCATCTCAGGGGGGAAATGAGTAGCAGTTTGAGAGGCCCCAACATGTACCTCTGAACAAAGCTGGCCTGACATTTAGGCATTAACTTTGCATTATAATCCCCTATCACACCATTGATTTGCTGTGTAACCTTCATCACTAAAGCAGAGATAATAGGATAGAATGAAATGGGCTTACCTCCCGGGGATGTTGTGTGAATTAGCAAATTAACGAGTGTAAAGTGTTAGCATTTATGTAAGTGCTGGTGGTTGTCATTATTTCTAGGGACCCAGTCTCATTCTAAATGGAGAATCTAAGTATATTATGCTTTTTTCAAAAAGGGATTTTCACCCACATCAATTGCATTTAAGCTGAGCATAAAACAGAGGTGATAATAGCATAGCAGTGATCATCACAATGCAAAGCTGTAAACCTTTTTTCCTATTAAAACGAAAACTATTTTCAGCAACTTTCAATGCTTTTAAACTTTGCTTTCCAAGCTGTGTGCCAACAGTCATCTTTACAGTGATTATTCTTCCTGTGATGGGTAGGAGGAATGGGACCTATTCTAGGTCCCATTCATTATTCATTCCCATAATGACTATATAATGTATTGAATTTGTTTACATCATACAATCAGGCCAACTCAGTAGCTGGTTTGATTGCCACATATTGCAATCATTGTGAAAAATAAAAACTCTTTTCTGCTCTGCCCACGCTGGTGTCCTCTAGAGGTAGCCAACATACAAATTGAAAACTCATGGGGAATTGAAGTGCTTTCCAACAAAAGGCACTGTACATAGATCCTTTCAATTTAACATCTTTACCAAGGAATTTTGTTGTCGCCTGCTATTTCCAAGGGGACTGTGCTTGAGAGAATTCTTCCATTTCTTTTATCACTCTGACTTTGCTTACCAAGAAAAGTCATTTATTGCTGATTGTAGAACTCTTGAACTCAGCCAAGCAGCTGCAGCATGAACTCCTCAGATCTGGGCTCCTCGTTGCTTATTTACATATTCATTTGAAGTGCTTTTTCAGGACTGTTTGAAAACCTCTCTCAACCCAGCATCATGTAATAGCCAAGATCTAAGGCTCACCATGTTTTTGGTTCTTTTTCTCTTTGTCTTACAGATAACAGACGGGTACCTTTGGAAAGGTCACGCTCTCGCCACAATGGAGCTATCTCATCTAAGTGATTCCTGATGCCAAAGAATATGAAACATATTTAAGTAAATAAATCATACATTTTGAGAAGAAGAAAACATGCATTCAAGGGTCAGAGTGGAAATAAGTGTATTTCTGCAAAGGTCAAGCTAAACTGAATGAAGTGATGTGCATTTGTAGAACTATCAGTAGACTCCTCCCATAATACCTATCTAAACAGTTTGCAGGACTAAAAATGTTTGTTCCACTTTAGCATAAGGATGTGTATTCTCTGTTTTGTGTGACCTGACTCTGAAGAGGAAATTGTAAAAAAAAAATGAAGAGTTCTGAGACTTTCAAAAATATTCAAAGATTTAAAATCCTAAATTTCTAGGTCACTCCCACTAAAAGAAAAAGAAGAGGAAAAAAGAATAGACAGAACTATTCACTGTCTTTTTCCAATCTAATAGATAGCAAAGGAAAAGGCCAGGAAAATATGTGCATGCTAATAATTTGGAAAGGTACTAATATTGTACACACTGTAAGAGAAGCCATTTTGAAAACTCAAAAAAGTACGGCTCCATGCCAGTCAAGTTATTTAGAATCTTATCTCAAGTGAAAGCTGATAGATTCATCTGCTTTGGCTGAAATTAAATTTATCATTAGTCTAGCATTTCAGCATGATATTGCAAGCACTTATCATTGCTAAAAATAAACCAAAGTTTAACAGAATCAGTTAAGGAAAATGACTTCAACTTTATTTAAAGAGGTATTTTCTAATTATGCATAGATGTCTACTTTATACAAATACTTCATATGGCTATTTTTTGAGAAAAACTCCACATTTTAATGTTTGTGCTAGGGATGAACCTGAAAATTCTATTACCTTTATTTAGATTTTAAAGGCAAATATTGATTCCTATTTGTGGTTTATTTCTTCTCTCTATTGCTTCTTTCTCCCTTGACCCCCTTGAAAGCAGGGAATGGAATTCTAGAAGTCCTGGGAAGAAAGAGATTTCTTTCTATAGGAGGTGGCAAAAAACCATCTGAAAGGTCAACTGTTCTATCTTCCTTGCTACTCCCCTTTCTAATTCTGTTTTGGTGGTCTGAAGAAGAAAAAAAGAAATTCTATGTATGTATGTATATATACATGTGTGTATATATTTATATCTCTTGCCACAGTAATTGCATATCCCAGAACTAAGTAAACTTCTCAGTCATCATCATACTTACCTTATATTAACAAATTTAAATGATGCTACCAAAACAACTCTGGGAAGAAAAACAAGTTCTACATTTTTCTCAAATAGATGAGAGGTAAAGTTATGCTTAATTTGTCTATTATTTTAAAATATTCATTGAAATGATTGGTGTAACTTCTGGAGTGCAATTTAAAGACCAATTCATGCAGATGATTGTGATTACTGTAAAAGAGTTATTTTATGTATATTTCTTATGTAGAAAATCCTATTTCTATTCCTCCACTGCACATTATAGACAGAGAGAAGAACAAATGCTGGCTTGGTAAGTCACCACCTGAGATAAGTGACCAGTAGTTCATAGAATCCTTTATATAGATATATAGTAATTTAAATGGTTGCCTTGTCCTCCAGTGCATTCTGACTTGAGTATTATACTTCAAAATTCTCTGAAGCTGCTATAATGGAGAAATCAAAAAGTCACAACATCTGAGATTTTTTTCCACTTTTTCATGACTGAAAACACACACATGCACACATAAACATGGTTGAAGACACGTCTGTTTTCACACACTATTTTTAACAACAACAAAAGGTTAGGTTCTACTAATTTAGGTAAATAACTAACGTGTGCATTTTTGACTTTGCAAAGTTGTTTTCTGAAATCTTCATGATATCACTTTTTTGAATCTTTTGGCTGTAGAAAAATTATTTTGAAGTGTCAACCCTGACTATATTTGGGGGACATTTGCCATGCCATATTATCAAACTGGTCAAGGTAGAAATACTGATGTGTCTCACCTTTTCCAGATGCAAACTTGCCTTATTTTCTAGTTTGTGAACTAGAATGAAGTACTATTCTTGATAAGTTATATATTTGTATTTATAGCAATCCACATGCTTTTCACAAACATTAAAAAACCTTTCAGGGTCCAATAATTAAGTTAAAAGATTTACATATCAGGTTTATAATGGTCCTGCTGTAGCCACTTGCATTTTTGTTTTAGATTGAAAAGCATTACTAAGAAAAGTACATAGTGACATTTTTAGTATAGAACCAAATTATACTAAAATCTTTTGTTTATTACTACCACATGAGAAGCACCATTTATGCAGACTTTTTTTTTTCAGATGGTTAAAAAAATAGAAAATTCATAAATTAGTAACTAGTTGTATTTGTTTCCTTTGGCTGCTATAAGTGACCACAAATTTGGTGGCTTAACATAACAAATTGATTCTCTCATGGTTCTGGAGTCCAGATGCTTGAAATCTAGGGGTTCACACCGTCATGCTCCCTCCAGGGGTTCTAGAGAATCCTTTCTTACCTCTTCCAGCTTCTGTTGGCTATTGGCATTCCTTGGCTCATGGCCACATTTCTGCTTATCTTTGCAGTACTTTTTCTCTGTGTACCTGATCTCCTTCTGCCAGAATAATCTCTTCATCTCAAGATCTTTAAGTAAATTACATCTCTAAAACCCCTTTTCCAAATGAGGGGATATCTACAGGTTCTGCTCTCTGTCTCCCCCCAGTTGATGTCTGTATTATGTGTAAAATACTTTCACCCCATCCCAACATTCTCAAGTCTCAGCTGATTAGTTTCAACTCTAAATCCAAAATCTCATCCAAATATCATCAGTTCAAAATACCCAAATCTCATCATCTAGATCATCTAAATCAAATATGAGTGAAACTTTGGCTAAGATACATTCTGGGGCACTATCCCTGCCCATCTGTGAACCAATGAAACAACAACAACAAAAACAAGTTATTTGCTTCTAAATAACAACAGTGGGACAGTCATGGGATGATAACTACAAATGTTCCTATTCCAGAAAGGAGAAAATAGAAAGTAGAAGAGAGTCACCTGTCTCAATCATTTTCAAAAACCAACCAAATTCCTTTTAGAATTCAAGGCCTAATAATAGTTCTCTGTGTCTCAGGGCTCCATCCTTTGGGTCTTCAGTTTTCCCCTCTTGGACTGTGGACTGGGCCTCTGCCTCTATGACCATGGCTCACAATTCTGCCTCTCTGCTCATTCTTGGGCCTCTACCTTTGCATTTACAGCTTTACCCTTTGTGTGATCCTACCTTTTTCTTGAACAGTAGCACATATTTGTAGCTGATTAGTTTATATTATCCTTTTTCTCTGCCTGTAGAATTTTGGTAGTCTGACAGCTTTCTATGATTTTTGTTCTGTCTCTCTGCCCCTTTCAGGCCAAACAAAGATGTTTCTGTTGATACAGCATTTTCACAAACTTGGTGTAGCTCCCATATGTATATCATATATATATATATATCATATTGGTTCACGCATTTAGAAAAGAGGGCCCTTACATGTCTTTCCTGGATAACTTTCTCTCTATTCCTGGTTTCTGCTGAGATGGTTGAGCAAATCCATGACTCAATGCCTGATCACTTGAGCACTAGGCAAAAATGTCCATATACATCCTTGGCCTTGGCCCTACCTCCAGAGCACACTTTACTATACTGAATCTCCTAACTTTAGCATCTTTTACATTCTGAATAGGCTCGGAATCTCTTAACTCATCAAGTACTGGTTCTTGTCCCACTTAACAGTCCTTTCCTCCATTTCTCTTTCCTCTCCTATTTCACTCTAGGCAGAGAAGAAATTATGCCATACCTCTAATGCTTCACTTGCAAATCTCCTCAGCTAAATATCCAAGTTTGTCACTCACATGTTCCTCTTGCCACACAGCTGCCACACACAGCATCAGTTCAGATAGGCTTTTCACCAATATAGAACATGCATTGCCTTTCTTCCAATTTACAAAAAAATGATCTTTATTTCATGGCAAGCCCTCACCAAAAATGACTTTTAACACTCATCTTTTCATCAATGGTCCAACCTATGCTTTTTCTACCACATGCATCACAATTTTTCCACCCTACATCCATTATCCAATTCCAAAGCCACTTTCACATTTTAAGATATTTGTTTTAGCAATAGCCCATTTCCCAGTAATGAAACCTGTATTAGATTCTTGTGGCTGCTATAACAAATTACCCCAAACATGGTGGTTTAAAATACTATTCTCTTTCTGTTTTAGAGACCAGAGTTCAAAAGTGAGTTATATTGGCTGTGCTTCTTTTGGAGGCTCCAGGGAAAAATCTGTTTCTTGCATCTTCTTGTTTTCTTGAGGCTGTTATTCTGTGGCTTGTGGCTGCATCTGTTTCTGCTCTGTCTTTACATCATCTTCCTTTTAGTGCATCTAATCTACCTCTGCCTCTCTTGTATTAGGACATTTTTGATGGAATTTGGGGCCCACTCAGATTATCTATGATAATCTCCTCATCTTAAAATCCTTAATTTAATTACATCATCCAAATTTAATTACATTTTCCAAACAAACTAATTCACAGATTATAGGAATTAGGATGTGAATATATCCTCCTTTTTTGGAGGGGGCACCATTTAGCCACTACATTAGTTATTTACACTTTTAAAAATATATCTTTGGTGCTTGAGACAAATTTAAGGTTCTCTGTAAAAGCTGTTATCTATATAGGCTACTGCATGCTTTGTTAAGTGTACAAAGAGGTTATTCTAAATTTTGGTTAATACTTTTGCTAATATGACCAATTAGCTTGGGAAAAAATGTATCTCAACTCTGTGCTCTATTGTATCCCTTCTGCCCCCTTTTTAAGATGTGTTTGACCAAATGTCTTCTATGATTCATAATGCAGACAGAAAACTACCTCTAATACAGAAAAGTTCCCTACAAGCTTATTTTAGATATCGTGAATTCCTCAGCTGATGGGAGAGGTGAAAGCAAAGACAACACTGAATGGATATTGAGGGAGAATGTGTCCATACTAAGCCACCTCGAAGAAGTATTTCAGTAGCAGTAAACTGTGGATTTGTGCTCTCATTTCGCCTCAGAATAAACACCTGTATTTAAGCAGGACCAAGAATGACTTGCAATCTTTATGTAATGCCTACTTACTTATTCAATAAAGTTAAGATAAACATTAAATGTTGTGTTGCCTATGATAATTTGATTAAGGGTGAATGAAAGGGCATGAGTTGTGGAATGTCAAGACAGGATGTGAGAACATTCTATGAGAAGCTTTGACTGAACAGAAGTCCAAGAGTTGTTTTTATAAGGGCCTGAATGGTGGAGATCACAGGATCATATTCAAAGACTCACATACTTGCAGGGATCATAAGGTTTCCTTTTAGTATTCTTTAGCACTGCTTTCCAGAGTAGTAGAGAGATGTTTGTACAACTAAAGATTCTAGAAAAGTCAGAAGGGTGATTTACATGCTCCAGAGAACCTGTTTCTGTAGAATTTTCTTTTTTGTCTTGAGTATGGCACTAAAGCCAATGGCTTTCAAATACTCAGAGAAGGGAACATCTTGAGGAACTAATAGAGGATTGCAGGTTATTATTCTCAAGAGGGCTTTCAAAAGAATCTTTCATCATGGGTGGGCTGACTTGAAGAAGAAGGGTGGACAGTGTGATAACCAGGTCTATAAATGACATGATCCAAAACCTGGCAAACCCATTGTTTCCCTAGGAATGATTTGCTCCAGCAATCAAACACATCAGCTTTTTCTCTAAAATGACACCCAAAAAGGTAATTCCTTAATAGAGTTTGAAAAACCATAATATACACATAACTAAGGGAGTTTGAGCTTGTTGCCAAGAGTTCAAGGGAAAATGGAAATCTGGAAATTGATACATATGCAATGCATGTAACATGCTATATAGTTTTGATTTATAATAAAAAGAAAGCTATAGCCAAAGATCTCATTTAGAGACTAAATTTCTTTAGATGTCTAGAGTTCCAATAGCCACAAATAAAACATTATTATAGTTAGTGTTCATTGCAGAGAAAACAACTTGCAAATACACAAATTATGCAAATCATAGCTTTGTTCCTAGTTCTTAGAAATTAACCAGAGTTTGATCTTAAGGCATAATGACATATCTTAGCTAATACAGTTTCAGATAACATTTTCACCTATATCTTGGCAAATTGAGGTCCAGGCAGTATTTTTTCCTTTTGATGTTTATGAGCTATTATATTAATAATAAATAATATGAAACCCTCAATGTCTCTACCTTGCTAAAACCTCTCCCGCTCTTATCCCCTCATGTGACTACTCTAGTCACTGAGTGTCCATTCGGGGGAAACTACTGTTTTAGAAGGCCTCTAGGATTTCAAAAAAAAAAAAAAGGACAAACAAAAATATCACCTTTAGTTTAGAGAGGTGGAGTGGGAAGCAAGTATCAATGTGGTCTTTTTGGAGGGGGTGGCAAATGAACTGAAATTGAAAAGGTAAGTACATTTGGTTACTTGATAATTTTATTCAGCCAGTCCATATTTACTGTGCACCACATACAATGCTGGACTGTGAGACTATAACACTGAACCTGATAGATGTGCTCCATGTCCTCATGAAACTTCAGTATTTCTGAGGAGGGAAGCAATAAAGAGATATACAAACATGAAACCTCTTGATGCATATACGGGGAAAGTTGAACAATTCGGTTTAACTAAATAAGATCCATGAAAAGCAGCAGTGGTTGCATGATTAGTGCTTGATTCTGTAAGTGACAGGGAAAATGAAGGATTGTGTGCAAAAAGATTACATGGAGCATTTAAGGAAGCCCTGTGTAAGACACATAGAGAAGGAAGAGGACACGGAAGGCCAATTTAGGGGAAAACCAGCGCAATAGTACTTTTGAGAAAGAAGGCCCACATTGTGGTAGCATCAATGAGACAGAGCCAGGTGTCATCTAAAGAACTGGCAACCAATTGGGTGTTGGGAGGAGTCAAATCTGACAGAAAGGTTTCAGACCCAAGTGACTGATGAGCTACCTTTAAGAGAAAAATTGAACGCAAGATGAGCTTTAACTTTTCAGAGGTGCCATAGATATGCACAGCTTCAAGTCTGACACTTGGTATGATCCTATTATCTATACAGTTTGAATGGCTCATACAAGCCTTATGTACAAGTAGCAGCAAATCATAGAGACAGAGCAGACAAAAGAACATGATTTCTGCATGAGAATTTATTCTGTAATATTATAGTGATTATGATAATGAGAGCAAGGGTAAGTTCTCTGGGTTGCTTTCTTTTCTTCCTCTGTCCTTCTCTTTTCTTTCCTTTGCTTTTTAATAATGCTGAAAGCCAAAGCAGGGGAGGGAGAATGGTTGTTCAAAGAAAGAAAAACTCTGACAAAGACTGAGTGGACATTAAAATGTCCTGACTCAGTTTTCATCTCATACTGACAGGAAAGAAAGGCATTTAGATGATGAAGTATAATTCATGAAAAGCTTTAATTAGTTCATAGCTAGGGCTTCTTAAGTGTCTGGTTAATATTTTAAGCTGTACATTTAAGAGGTCCTTGAACAATTATCACTCTAAAGGAACAGCAAATTTTCCCAGTTTTCTATTTTTCCTGGGAATCTCTCAGATTTCTAACCATACCCAAGTCTTTTTATGTTAAATACCTTTCTGCTCAAAAAAAAAAAACAAAACATAAGGCTTCTCTCCCCATCAAATGCTGGATCATGTGACACTGAATAGCCTGATTTTAGGTAATATTTTTTGCTCTGGAATGGAAACTTGTTTCTCAATCTGTTCCACCCCCTTCACTCCCCCAATATTTTGTATTACTTTCCCTCCATTTTCCTACAAAAACCCAAACATCGCAAGAATTAAATTTAAAATACTTTGAAAACCTTTGGCATATGACAACACAGTGGTCTAGACTTTTGACAAAAATCAAGAAATGAAGTGCTTTACCTGGATGACCAACTGATGGCACTTGTGGTGGCACTTAGGGGGAGAAGGAGAAGGGAAATGAAAGTGGTCATGTACCAAGTGCCCCTAGTGGAATTGAGTATAATGATAAAAATAGAGCACCTTACAGACAGCAATGACTTTTTGACTCCAGAGCATCAGTGATAAAAAGATGACTTGCTGTGTGACCTTATATTTTATAGTGCTCTGTACTTCTGAAAAGGACTTTGACTTTTCATGTCCATTATTCCATCTTCTCATTTCCTCTCTATCTACAAACATCCTCAAGTTTCCACTATCCTATCAAATAACAACCTGCCTGTGAATCTCTCCTTCAAGGCCACCCATAACCACCTAACTGCCAAATCTTATGAATCATCCTGATTACTCTTACCCATATCGTCTACCAAGTACATCTAGCCCTCACTTCCCTACCTCTCAGGAAACTTCACAGTCACCTTTCTTAGTGGTTGTCTTCACATGACTCGTAATATAGGCATTATCCCTAATTGTCTGTATTTGTATTCTCCCCACCTCCTCAGGGTCATCTTAGTCACATCCATGGCTTTGACAATTTCTTTCAAGCAGATGACTGAGTTCTCTCCAGTATCCCAGAACTACCTTTCCACTGAAAACAATAGCAGACACACTAAACTTCTGTTTCAGTCATCTTTTTTGTCACTGTGACCAAAAAAAAAAAAAAAAAACAAGAACAATGTAGAGGAGGAAACCTTTATTTTGGCCCATGGTTTCAGAAGTCTCAGTCCATAAATAGCCACATCCATAGGTCTGGGCCCGAGGTGAGGCAGCACATCATGGTGGAAGGGCATGTCAGAGGAGTGCTACTCAGGACACAGCAATAAGGAAGCAGAGCGCCACTCACCAGGGACAAAATATAAACCC
The DNA here is from genome assembly GCA_028644305.1 of Xerus rutilus. Taxonomy (NCBI): domain Eukaryota; kingdom Metazoa; phylum Chordata; class Mammalia; order Rodentia; family Sciuridae; genus Xerus; species Xerus rutilus. The sequence goes on along the minus strand of CM053417.1, from coordinate 47,783,997 downwards.
CAAAGGCATAGTCCCAGTGACCCACCTCTTCTAGCCATTCCCTACCTGTCTACAGTTATCACCCAGATAATCCATATCAGTGGATTAATCCAGTGATTATGTTAAGGCTCTCATAATCTAGTCATTTCACCTCAATCTTTTTGTGTTGTCTCACACATGAGCTTTTGGGGGATGCCTCATATCTAGACCATAACAACTCTATATATTCCCAATCAAATATATCTTTTCCCAGTAAACGTACTTTTTTTCCCCCTATCTAGGTTGTTTGTCTTGTCATTGACAGTAGCCCTTTCCTAATTTCCAAGTCTGGAAACTACTGATGGAAGTCAGTCTCCCTGTTCAGTCCTACCTCTTCAACCTATCCTTCACACTGTTACAGAGCACAGCCAAGTTGTCTTTCTTGGCCCTTTTCAAAAATTTTGTTCCCCTTAACAAAACTAGTATGGCCTTCAAATGTCTGAGGAGCAGATTCAAACACAACTTTCAAGCCTCTCTTACTCCATCTGTCCAGCCATGCTGCACTGGGTTTATCATGGATGCATGGCAATGATAAACATGATTGCCTCCTTGAATGTCCATATACCTTCATGTCATTATAGGCACATGCAGTTCACTGGACTGATATGGCCTCACAGCTCAGCCTCACCCTTTTTCTCCTATTAATCCTTCAAGGACCAATGCTGCCTTTTGAAGCCTTACTTAATTTTCCTTCCCCCATTAAAATAAATTGGGCTACTATGCTCCCATAGCAATTTGCTCATACCTCTATTATGGTCTTTATTTCATTCTGCCTTCTACCAGAGTTGGCTTTCTGTGTCCTTGACTAAAGTGTAAGTTCCTTGATGGTCATGACAGTCTCATTCATCTCTGGGCCTTTACACAAAGCAATTGCTCAATGAATTAATGTGTAGTGTCAACTCTCAGGGAATTAAACAAATGAAAAGGAATGTTTGGTACAGGTAATAGAAAATCATAGCTAATTTCTTCATTCAGGTGAGAGCATAGCCTTCATCACTATCTTGGGAACTGAGGACCTGTCTAAGGTCAATGATAAGGACAAGCTCCCCAAACTGTGGATGGCTGGAAGTTGACTGTAGAGGAGTACATTCGGTGTCTGATGACTGATTGAAGACAAAGAGGAAGTTCTTTCCTCCAAGGTCAAGTGTTTAACAAGTGTCTGCAATGTACACTGAGGGATTTGGCTGTACTCCAATTATGCTAATTTGTTTTATATATGGGCCTCCAGCATCCAGGAACCACTTCCCTAAACAATTTAATAAGTGTAAATATCAAGGCAGAGTTATAAATGTGGAACTTATTTGTAATGTACCAACCTTGTTATTATCAAATGTCATGGGGTATAAGTCATGGCACTTATACTGCCTGCTTTTTATTACATTTATTTTACTTCTTAAAAGTGCAGTATATCCCCATAAGCTTCCCCTATTCTGCCCTGCCTGAGGAACCTCACATGGCTGTATGTTCTGGAGTCACAGAAGGCAGGAACTTTAGGGTCACAGGATTAATGGACATCCTCAGTAAGAAAGGGACCTCCCGGGTCATTGACTCTACCCACTGATGCCATACTTCTACTTTAGGCCTCACTGAATGTGTCACCAATTCAAGGGTGAGACCTTATAGGTTTTTCCATATGACATTTCATTATCTAAAAACACAGAATTGTTCCTTCCTCTTCCCTCCCATCACTGAGTGTGTGGATGTGTGTGAGGCCCTGTCATAGAGAAGTTGGCCATTTTGCACAAAGCCTTCAAACCCTTGATTGCCAGCCTGGCACAATACAGTCTAGAGCCCCCTCTCAAGTGGTCTAATTGGCAGATGAAAGTAAGGGAAAGCAGGCCAGATTTTTCTGGTTTGGTCCAAAAACACATCAATTATACCCAGCCCATAACTCCTATTTCACAGTCACTTTCTCCTCCCTGCTTCTCACTAAATTGCACTGACCACGGAGAGGGGGAAAGGCAGGTGAATGTCTTATGCCATATAACTAAACACTATGGCAACAGTCTTCTTTTCTTTCAGACAAGTCTTTCTAGTCCAGCTGTAAGCTTCAGCAGGCTTCTCTGTAATCAGGTAGGAAACCTGCCAGGCCACAGAAGTCTATTGGCAAGTAGATGTTTTTAAGAGTTTTGAAAAGTGCACTGCTTTCAAAGTTTCCTTGTAAAAGAATGTCCAAAAAGAAAAAAAATAGTAGTTCATCCTTGTACTCGGGATGTACTTTAAGAGTCTTATGTCCTCTAATGGCAGTACCCTCCTTGCTTTTTTGGTTTAGGATCCAACAACAATGTTAACAATAAACTATTAACCTCTTCATCATTCATTCCACAAGTATTCACCAAGCATCTACTGTGTGACAGGCATCATTCTAAGCACTTTATAATAGTTGAGTAAAAGTTGACATGGTCAAGGTCTTAATGAATTTAGTCAGTTGGAGCATGCCAGTGGTACTCAAAACAATATATAATTGTGTTAAGTGCCTAAGAAGGAAAGAATACAGATACTATATACGGTAGGAGAAAATTGTGTGAGAGTGTGTGTGTGTGGTGGACACAAGTTGCCTAAATTAGATCGAGTGGTCCTAGAAGGCCTCTCTGAAGAAGTGATGCTTTATGGGAGATCTAAGTGATGGGTAGAAGTTAACCAGGTAAAAAGTGAGCAATTTTGTAGAGTCAATAAAGTCCACATAATGTTGTAGTGAATTTGTCAGTTTTTTTTTTAAACAGGGATTAAACCCAGGAGTACTTAACCACTAAGCCACATCCCCAGCACTTTGTAATTTTTATTTTGAAGCAGGGTCTCATCAAGTTGCTTAGGGCCTTGCTACATTTCTTAGGCTAGCTTTGAACTTGGGTTCCTCCTGCCTCAGCCTCCTGAGCTGCTGGGATTACAGGCCTGCACCACAACACCTACCTATCTATCAGTTTTTCTTTGGTTGTATTATGGTTACAAACAACCTCCAAACCTCAATTACCATAACAAATGTCGATTATGGTGGCAACCGGTCATCTGTGGCTCTGCTTCATATATCTTCTTCATTCTGAGATCCTGGTTAAAGGAGCAGATATTAGACATGCCATTCTTATGGCGGGGGATGCTGACCCATGTCATGGCTTTAAAGCTCCTGATCATATGTGGTGGAGGTCAGTTTGACTCATATTTCAGTGGCCAAAGCCAATCAACTGACCAAGTCACATTAATTTGTCAGTGAAATGTGACAGGAGGCAGGATGTACTCGTTAACAAGAAGGGAGAATTAGACTGGCATGGTGGTGCACACCTGTAATCCCAGCAACTGGGGAAGCTGAGGCAGCCTCAGCAACTAAAGTTTCAAAATAAAAAAATAAAAGAAACTGGATGTGGCTCAGTGATAGAGTCCGCCTGAGTTCAATCCTCAGTAACACACACAAACGAAGGGAGAATTAATACTTAGAAACAAAACACAATTTATTGCAACCTTTGTCTGAATTTACCTCTGCCTCTTCCTAATACATATCTTTAACATTTTACTGAACATCCCAGGGCCTCAGCTTTCTTATCCCTAAAAATTATGTCTAAAACAACCGAAAAGAACCGTAGATGTTTTCCCAGGGTCAGGGCCAGCCCCCAATTTAGGAAGCAATATGGGAGAAATGAAAAAAAAATAATCTGGAGTCTAAAGTTTCTGCATACTTTCCCTTGGCATTTTTTCAATTATGGTGATAGAAAGCAAGTTTTAGCATGCTACTTTGGACACTAAGTAGCTCTATGACCTTTAACCAGTTACTTAAACTCTCTGAGTCTTAGACTACTGTAAGGAATATATAAAATAATCTACAGAATGAGAACTTTTTTTGTGTATTATAATGCCATACAAATACTGCTCATTATTAAAATTATCTGACTGAATAGTCACCTCTAGGAAGATCCCCAAATTTGTCTATCATACCCTCAATCCCATTTTTGTCAGCCACCTCAAGCTCATCATGTCAAGAATCAAAATTAGTAAGGCACAGTGGTGCATGCCTGTAATCTCAGTAGCTCAGGAGGCTGAGGCAGGTGGATCACAAGTTCAAAACCAGCCTCAGCAACCTAGTGAGGCCCTAAGCAACTCAGAAAGACCCTATCTCTAAATAAAATATTGTTTTTTTAAAAGTGCTGGGGATGTGGCTCAGTGGTTAAGCACCCCTGAGTTCAACCTCTGGTATTAAAAAAAGAATCAAAATGATCTTTTCTTCATCTATCCCCTTCTCCAGACTTCATTGCATTTATCACTAGCACTAATGTGATTCTAATCACCAGGGGTGGAAAACTTCTAGCTATCTCTGGCATCCATGCCCCCACTCTGCTCTATCAATTTTTCACTCAGCACAATTTACAGATCTATCTTTCTGATTTCAAAGCCACCACCCAAGACCAGAACCTAGACCTCACTCCTTGATTATTATAATACCTGTTCTTCATGCCTATACTTCTACTCCTTTCCAAAGCAACTTTCTGCTCATCTGATTCCCACACACAGAGCCCTGCAGTGGCTTACCAGTGAATACAAAACTAAAGTCCAAGTTCCAGCTGAAGAGCCACCCCCCACACACAATTTGGCCTGGCCCACTTTTTCCAAACTTTCCTCCCCGTCTTAGCAATATACCCTCTATTATACCCATACCAACCTAAGTCGCCATTCTCTGAAAAATCTCTGTGTTCTAGATTGGCACTGTTCAGGAGAAATGTGATGCAAACAACTGATGTGATTTTCAATGATGTACAAGCTACATTACAAGAAGGAGGAGGAGGAGGAAGAGGAGGAGGAAGGGGAGGAGCAAGAGAAGAAAAAGAAGAAGGAAGAAGGGAAAGGATAATTCATTTTAATATATTTTATTTATGCAAAGTACTATTAACATGTAATCAATATAAAATTATTGATGCCAAAAACATTCTCTTCTCATACTATGTGTTCAAGAATCCATAAGTATTTTATACTTACAGCAAACCTCAATTTGTACTCACTGACCATATTTCCAGTGCTCAATAGCCACATGTGCCTATCAGTTTCAGTACTAGATGGCAGACATCTATGCCCTACCCTGTAGGTCTTAGGCGAGCTCTGTACTCTACTAGACATGACTCTCACTCAAACTGTCACCTGTAGAAATGCTCCCAAAGTCCCAGGTTCATAGCCCACATGCTTTAAGAAGTCTTCTCAGATTCTCTCAAATAAAATTTATCTTTCTCTTCACTCCTGCTACAGTATCCATTATTTTAGTATGTATTTTTAAACATTTCTAATAGATAATACATTTATTTGTTTCAACTCAGAGGGACTCACATTCCCACCCCTCCACTGTAGCCACTCTAATCCCCTTTCCTAGAGGCAACCAATATTATTAGATTTTTTGTGTATCCTTGCAGATTTTACATACATATATAAACACCTATGAATATACACATTTCTTCTTCCCATCTTTTTAAAACAAATGGTAGCATACTAAACATATTATTTTGTACCTTATATTTTAGCCCTGAAAAGTCTACCTTAGAGAGCATTTCATATGGAATGCATGTAAAGTGCTCCATCAAACTTTCTACTACATATTAAAGATCATTCTATTTGTGTCCATCTCCCTGACAAGGCTTTTAGTAATAATAAGAGGGTATAGATTTTGCCTTCTTTTCTATATGCTTACATACCTCTGTATCTTGGGCTTTGGTGCTATACATGGAGCTCAGTAAATGTTTGTTAAATTAAATTGTGCAATCTGTTACCAGATTAATCTTCCTGAAATGCTCTTTTGCATATGGCAACCCCACCCACATGAAAACATCATTAACTTCTAATTGCCCACAGCATACATTTCACATTCAAGGACCTTCACAGTCAGGCCCAACTTTCCTTTCCAGAGTAATCTTTATTCCTTAGAAATACACCCTTTGCTTTAACCAATTGGTCTCCTCACTGGAGCTTTGCCAGAGGCTCATATGTATAATTTGTTCTCATTCCCTTCCTAACTTCTCCTATTCTAATGTCTTCCCAACTAAACTATAACCCCTGAAACAGAAGGGATGTCTAATGCCTTTATTTATCCCAGGACAGTGCCTACAATTTGGTAATGCTTACTGCATACTTGAAGGGCTTGTGAATATCTTTCTCCAGGCTTCTTCCATCCTCTCCCTTCCCTTGGACCTGGCCTGCCCCAGGCAAAATCATAATTGCCCAGATTCTACATTTCCTTCTGGCAGAGACAGAAGAGAGTTTCTCTAATCCATTTTTATTTTTAAATCATCCTTTCCTTATTCATGGGATTCTCAAGCCAGAGCAATTGTAGGTAGAGGCAGTGACTGGGGTCAAAGCTCAAAATAAGCATAGTTTCTGTGAGGGAGTTTTTGTTCCCATCTTAACACTTTTGTCTAGAATTCCATTTATTTGAATCTAAAATCACTGACTTTTCATATGTCTCAAACAATGGACGCCACTTTGAGATTCACATCAAAAGCCAATATGGCTCTACTATGGTTAGCTAACACTTCAATAAAGCCCAGTAGTACTTAAACAGTATCAGCTCAAAGATGGGAAGTGTTACAATAGCTACCACTTAGTGAGCACCATGCGGCAGGTGCTATTTAAAAGCTTTACACTCTTTATTTCATTGAATCCTCACTACCATCCTGAGATAGGTTCTATTATTCATATTTTACAAATGAATCAGCTGAGGCTTGTGGGGGGGTAAGGTAGTATGATCAAGGTGTCTATTAATAAGTGGTGAAAGTGGAACTTGAATGCAGATAATATGGCTCCAGAACACATACTCTCACTGCTAGGCACATTTTCGCTTCTACCTTGAGAAAGTTGCTGCTTTTCTGGTGTCTGTCACTTGAAATCTATTATGTTTGAACCCTGCTGGAGCATTGGTGTCAACAGCCCTATCTTTGCATCCTTTTTTTTTCCTTTGTCTTTGTTCTTCTTTTCCATTGAATCTCTTTATATTTCCACTGCAACTAGCCAAGAAAGCCTTTCTATCTAGATTGTGTCTAGAGCATTCCTTGCTACTTGAAATACACTCCATGAACTAGCAGCATCAGCATCACCAGGGAACTTGTTTGAAATGAAGCATCTCTGTCATCACTCCAGACTACTGCATCAGAATCTGCATTTTAAAAGATGCTCACGTGATTTATGTGTACATTAAAGCTTGAGAAGTGCTGCTCTTCATCTTCTGCAGTGTTCCCTTAGTGATTCCTAGCTGGAGTATTCTGGATACAGAAGTCTAAAATCTGTGGCTTGAAATGGAGGGAATCATTTAAGTTGCTCCCTGTTCTCTGGCTTTGAGCAACTTTACTCAGTCAGAGACCATGCTAAGAGTAGATCTTGCTGTCTTTCAAATAAAAAATATGTGGCTGAAATGAAGACAGCCACATATTAGCTATGATTCCCTCCCCGCACTTCATTCATGCTCTCCTGGTGTCTCACACTGCCACAATATAGACCTTTCTTTTATATAAAGGAGACATTTTAAATTCAAAACATTGGAACCTTTGAGAATAGATACTCCTCTAAAAATTAAGTTTATTTACAAACCTCCATTTATTTGGTGGTGAAAATAGGATAAATGAACTGCCTCGGAGGGCATATAGAGGAATACTTAAGTTAATTTACAATAATTAACTTGATATATTGAATTGTAGTATCTAACATAAGTTTTCTTCATCCAAGGTAAAGAGAAATATATCGCTGTGCCATATATTATACCTGTGAATCACAGTAGATAGTCTGTCCTACGTGTCAGCCTGTCATCACATTATCCATGTGATCCACAGGGAGAGATCTGGAAGTGGCTCCTCACTCCACCCTCAATGTCTGACTGCCACTGCTTTAAGATAGAAAGCCCATTTCAGAGGCAAAGCCATTAGCAGCTATTAATTCCTTAGTTCTAATAAATTGTCCAGACCAGAACTTAATTGGGGAAAGCCCTCAGGAACAGGACACAGGACAAGAAAGCATGAAATGGAAACTAATCCTGCCAGTTGCCATTTCCAAAGGTACCTATGGTTTTGTTCCTATACTTCTCCAGGAAGCACCTGGAGTAGGAACCGTGGTGTTTAAGGTGATATTTCTTCTTTTTTAAATTTTTTTTAGTTGTAGATGGATATGATATCTTTATTTTATTTATTTTTATATGGTGCTGAGGATCGAACCCAGTGCTTCATGCATGCAAGGCAGGTGCTCTACCAATGAGCGGCAATCCCAGCCTCTCTTCTTTTTTTTTGGTACCGGGAATTGAACTCAAGGGTACTCAACCACTGAGCCATATCCCCAGGCCTATTTTGTGTTTTATTTAGAGACAGGGTCTCACTGAGTTGCTTAGCACCTCACCATTGCTAAGACTGGCTTTGAACTTGTGATTCTCCTGTCTCAGCCTCCCAAAGTGCTGAGATTACAGGTGTGTGCCACTGCGCCCAGCTGTGATATTTCTTCTTGAGACTGGTATCTCTGCCCACTCCTGCTTGCCTTGGGGTTGCCCGCTTCTCTCCTGGAGGGGACTGCCTGAGTCAGACCTGGCTTTGCTTTTTGAGTGGTTCAGATTTGAACCACAGATCAAGAGGGTGGGCCCCTACTCACTGGTATACTCCTTTCAAGTCAGAAGCATGGAATTGCATTGAAAGCAACTGAGAACTCTCTAAGACATTTGGCTGACAGGTATTCTATTGTTTTATTTGATAAAAACTATACTCTTCATCTTTGGCCCTCTGTGAGCTCTGCTCCACCAATGATTTCAAATCTCAAAATTTCCTACAGGGCTCCAGCCAGATGTGACCAGTAGCTCATCATGATCTGGTATGTGTTATGTGGCCCCAAACAACAGAGATAAGATAATGATTGTGGGCATGTGACTATTATGTGCCAGCCTCCAGATTTTGGCAAGTAGCAATGAAAGTGAAAAAAGAAAAAGAAAAAAAGAACCATTGCTTTTGACTTGGAAACAAAGTATTTGGCAGCTAATAACATGGCAATGAAGCCCACTTTCAACAGTAGAAGGCCTTGTGTGTTGGGCTTTCTTGGTGTCCAGACTTTAAAGAGAGGCATTATCAGCAAGAAGCAGATGTGAATCATTATTATTAATATTTCCATATACTAACTTCCTTCTGAGGAGCTTAGCCTGTTCTACATCAATTATCTTACATATACTTGAGGGCTTTTGATTACTGTGGGGGGGGGCTGGGGGGACAGAGGGAGTTGACACACAAGCACGTATCCTTTAAGAATTCACAAAATGCTTTTACATCTAGCATCTTGTTTGAGCTTCACAACAAGTCTGTGAGGTCTTCAGAGGTTATCATGCCCTGTTTGTGAAAGTACAGCATTTGAAAGCCAGGCCTTCCAGCTCCAACGGCCTGCCTCTTTGCACTACATCCCAAATGCCTGAAGGGCAGCAGCTTTCAGAACTGTTGTTGCTGTAGAGGGCACTCGTTGCAGATGGCATTGGCTGTTTTTTAACTTCCAACCATGTAGGAATAGCCATGTGTTTCAGAAGAGGGTGAGTGCCAGGGCCACTTTCTTCCCCTGCCTCATTCACTCTTTATTAAACTCCGACTCTATATTGAAGGTTTGCAACCCTAAATACAGTGTGCTGATATCTGTCTCTTTCCCTCCCACCCCAGGTATATTTATGTCTCTATAGATCTCATGTTATTTACCTACGTTCAAAAGTGTTTCTTTATTTAAACTCATGCCTCATTTTGATAAATATCTTACACACCCTGCCATTCTTCCCTGTCCCTCCTCTGCCCCCTTGCATGGACATTGGTATGCAAATGCATTACCAGCAAATGCATTTGCTGACTCCCTTCCAGCAGCAAAATTTTTGCTAATCTTTATTTCCTGTCTTAAGCAACCAATATGCTTCTTTTTTTCTCTGCTTACATGAGGTGACATAATATTGTTAGGATCTTTCAAACTACTTCTTTCCCACCCTGATTCTGAAATATATAACCCCTCAAGAAACATTGCTGTATCATCTACTTATCAAATTTCATTACATTTAGAACTGTTTTAATTTATGTCCCTCTACACTCTGATCTCTTCAAAGGCAGGGATGTAACCTGGTTCATCTTTGGATTTGCAAGTGCCAAGCAAAGTGCTCTGGATGTAATTTGTTGAACAAATGAATAAATAAGCAGTTCCAGAAGAGGACATACTGAATGCTACTACATCATTTTCCCCAGGTCTTACTGATTTCAGCAAGAAGTTCAAATTAGAACTGTTTAAATTCTTGAACACCCGATTGTGAATAACATCAATGAAAATGACAAGAGTTCCCTTCTCTACCCTCCCCCCATTCTATTATCCCATTGAATCTTTACTTCTCAGGTTCTATATGCTTCTGTTTGATTAATTATACACTTCCTTCTTTCATCTCGTATGTTTCAACTGACAGTAGTTGCCCAGAATTGAATGCATGACCTCTAACAATCTAAGACTACTAACAAAGGGCTGGTTTCCCACTCTAATCTGCTGTCATGGTGATCCTCAAAGGGGTTGATTCAGTAATTTAGAAGAAGTTGCCATGCTAAAATAAAGGTTCAGATCAGTGTGGCTGGTCAGCACACCACTTGCACCTGTACTTGAACTTACTTTTATACTGTTACTTGTTTGCATTTCTATTATGTTCATTAGGCCTGCGCATTACAGACTATCTGGAATGAAAACCAAGTGTTCTATTATGTTTTTCTTATTTTCAATTTCAATATACCAAAAACATTTTCTTGGTAAATCCCATCTCTTTATTATAATTACCATGAGTGGAACATATTGACTGAGCTTGAGTTCTTGTGTATTAAGGTAATACCTATTTAATCCATCCATACATAAGAATTAAAACATGTTATTCCTTTCTGATTGACATTAGAAAACTTTAGTTCAGACAACATCAATCTATCACACCTTGTATAAAATACAGTAAAAATAAGTTACTAGACAACTGTAAAGAAAAAGTCATAATAAAAGCCTCCATTTTGTAATTAGTATCAACAGACATAAAAACACTCTGTCAAATTGTTCTAAGGTTCCTGAATGCTTACTTTCAACAACTAAGATTACCTCATCAGGGACCATCATCAATCTACAAAGCAAGATACAAGGAACACTGCATGAGGTTATGTGCTTGTCCAGGACTTAGCCAAACCTTATTAAAGTCTGGATTGGTTTTGGATCCCCAGGGCTTAGCCTCCATCATGCATAATGATTATTGTGTCCAAGTGAATGCATGTACCCTTTTTTCAAGGACTTTCAACCCTGTTGGTGGAAGTTAGAACTGATGTGAACAACCTAACACTGTAATTAAAGGTGCAATCTCTAGAGACAGATTTAGGTTAAAATTCTGGTTTAGACACTAATCAACTGTGCAACCTTGAACAAGTTATTTGACCTTTCTGTGCTTCAGTTTCTTCATCTATAAAATAGGGATAATTATACTACTTTTTTCATGGTAATCTTGTGAGGATTAAATGATGTGATGCATTTAAAATAGTCTACAGCACGGTATGGCAGCAAATGCCTATAATCTCAGGAACTTGGCTGAGGTAGGAGGATGGTAAGTTCAGAACCAACCTTAGCAAATTATTGAGGTCCTAAACAACTTAGCAAGACTGCATCTCGAAATAAAAAATAAATAAAAAAGGGTTGGGAATGTAGCTCAGTGGTAAAGTGGCTTCAATCCTCAGTGCCAAAATAAAATAAAGTAGAATAATAAAATACTTTGCAAAGTACCTAACACATAGTACAAATGCATTAGGGTGAGCTATTAGTGCTCTATGATTAACTTAGTCCATCTGGGCTGCTTTAACAAAATTCCATAAACCAAGTGGCTTAGGAACAACAGAAATTTATTTCTCAAAGTTCTAGAGGTTGAGAATTCCAAGATCAAGGTGCTGGCAGACTTGTCTGGCTAGGGCCCACTTTCTGATTTATAGGGGGTACCTTCTCATTTCCTCACAAGGTGAAAGGGATAAGATAACTCTCTGGGGTCTCTTTTATAAGGGCTAATCCTCCTAGTCAACTCCCAAAGGCCCCTCCTCCTAATACCATCACTTTGGAGATTAGGATTTCAACATATGAACTTTGGGAAAGGGATCACAAACATTCAGACCATAGTAGTGACTATCAAATCATTATGTCCCTTTCATTTCACAAGAGAGGGAAATTCCAAATTTGTTGTCCTCAGGTCCCTTATCCCATGACTCCAGGATTATACAAATTGTTTTATTCAGTGTATCTCAGGCTTGGCAGGACTGCTCTGGAAAGATGCTGTCCTTTTCCCTTTACTAAAGTTGATTACTCATTGCTCCCAATAATGCTCCTGCAGCCTATCAAATCAGTCAATTTACTGTTCTTTCTATACCCTCAACTGGCTAATTCTTAACTCTTCGTATTTTCTCAACCCAGAATGCCCTCTCCCTTCTATGTCACAGTTGTTTTCCTCATTCATAACTAATCTCCAAATTATCCTCCATAATTAGTGGTTCTCAAACTGTAATGTTCACCAGAATCACCTAGGGAGACTATTAACAATGCTTTTTCCTGAGCTCCACTCCAAATTCTGATCTACTACATTGAGGGTAGAGCTCAGGAATTTGATTTTTTTTATAAGACCTTCTCTCAACCCCTCCACCTGCCAGGGACTCTCTAAGGCACTAACTATTTTGGATCAAAGATGGAGAAATATGTTTTTATAAGAAAACACGAGTTAGCATGGCTTGAATCAATTATTTCCCCTGATTTCCTTAAATGCTAATACTTTTAATAAAGTAACACCTTATTAACTCAGCTCCATTAAATTGGAATTCTTGATAATGGAACAGAAACCACACTGCCAAAAATAGAGGTGGGAGGCTGAAGATGAATCTCCTTTCAAGATGATGAGTAGAGCTAACCATGCATATTTAGATAGGTGCCAACTAATTCCTTGTTGATTTATTCATAGACTAAAAATTCCTTGATTAGTCCACTCAAAAGCTCATCTACCATTTTCTCTCACTTGGATTGTTGCCTAAGCCTCTTACCTGGTCTCCTCACTTTTACTCTCACTTCCCATTCTCCATATAGATACCTGTGTGCTCTTCAAAAAATAAAATAAAATTCTGGTGTATTACCTGAGTCAATAAAACATTTTAATGATTTCCTCTTGATCTTAGGATAATAACCAAATGCTTTGTCAAGGTATATGTATATATATTTTGAATTTGTTTAGTTGTAGATGGACACAATACTTTTATTTTGTTTTGTTTTTATGTGGTGCTGAGGATCGAACCCAGTGCCTCACACGTGTGAGACAAGTGCTCTACCACTGAGCAACAGCCCCAGCCCATGTCAAGGTATATTAGTCAGTCTTTCATCACTGTGTCCAAAATTTCTGACAAGAACAACTTAGAGGAAGAAAGATTTATTTTGACTCATGGTTTCACAGGTTTCAGTTCATGATAGGCTGGCTCCATTACTTTAAACCCAAGATAAGGCAGAACATCATGGAAGAAGGCCAATCACTTCCTCAAAGCTTCACCTTTGAAACTTGCTGCACTGGGGGGACCAAGCCTTTAACAAAAAGACTTTGGGGGAACTTCCATATCCAAACCCTAACACATGGTCTACAAGGCTGTGCAAAATCTGGCCTTGCTGACTTTTCCAGTCTCATCTTTTTTTTTCACCCTCCTCCTTTCTTTCAGTTCCATGGCTAGTTCCTCTTACTGTAGAGCTGGTACATATGCTATTTTTTTAAAAGAGTCACTCTACAATTGAGCTGCATTCCCAGCCCTTTTTATTTTTTATTTTGAGACAGGGTGTCACTAAGTAGCCCAGGTTGGCCTTGAACTTGTGATCTTCTGGCCTCAGCATTGCTAGGATTATAGGCATGGGCCCCTGCACCCAACTCTTCCATTGATTTGAAATTTCATCTACATTCCTTCCTCATTCCACACACCCACCCAAACGCACACTCTATCAACTTCTAATCTTTCAGATCTTGGTTCAAATGCCTCTTCCACAGAGATACCTCCCTGGCTTCCTACTTAAGATTGGCTTCCTTTGCTATATGCTTTCAGACAATCACATTTCTTTCCCTCAGAATACTTTGTGATTATACAATCATTACTATTAGTGTCATTATTTGGTTAAAATCCACCTCTTGTTCTACATAATAAGCTCCCTGAGGACTCAAAGCATATCTATTTTTGTTTGTCACTACATCCTCAGCATCTGGCAGTGACCAGCAGATAAGTGCTTGGGACAACGTTCAGGGAATGGACAGAATAAATGCTTTCTGTTCCTTCCCAGGGCAGACCACATTGATCCAAATTTCTATTTTCCTTCCAAATCTAACACTATTCTGACTGTGTACGAGTGTGTGTGACATGAGTACAGACTCACCTGGAGGGGAGACCATGGTCAAGGGAATGACATTCCAGAACTTTCCATGTAATCTTTAGCTTTGAGTTAGTTCTGTGAGGCAGGGGATGTGACAAGCATGACTCTGATGACTCCTGCCCATTGGCCTCTGCACCCAATAGTTAGCTTCTCCTGGAAGCCACCCAAGTATCAGATGGTAATGATGAAATCCTTGTTTAAGTCATTAAGTTGTAGTTACATCTGGTTAAATCTTGTTAGCTAGCACTTTAACAAGCAAGTGCTATGTTAAACCTATAACACTTTTACTTTAAGGTTATCCAACCTGAATTTTCTTATATGCATGTAACTATAGTTCCTGAAGTAAAGTTAATGAGAAATGGTATAAGAATTGTGGGAGATGGTGATGGGGAATGGGTGGCTAGTGTCATGTGATGTGTCATTTCTTGTTACCAGAATGCCACATTTGGCCTGGGAGGTGATAATTGAAGAACTGGATTTTTTAAATCTCAGATTGAATCAATAGGTTTTGTTTGCTCCCAGCATAGGTAAACAACATATAAATCCTATGACTCTGGATGGATGGAGGCATAACATGCTAATGCTTCTGTCAGTGAAAACAACTATGGAGAAAATGGACAATTCAAATGATCTTCTAATTGGTCATAATTCTCCAAACATTCTAACATCACATGTTGTCCCTGTAGTCCATCTGGGAAAAGGCATGCCATGGGAAGACTATAAAAGTGATTGGCCTCACAATTACTTCATTTGCTCAAATATTCTAATTGGATTTCCCCCCAATTGTGGCTATTTTAACAGTCCTTTCAAGTGATACAATTAGTGATATTCTTCAACATCTGAGATTCTATTGGCAGGACCTGTGGATTTGAGTAATTTGGGTAGCCTTCTACAGAGTTAGCAGAGCCATTTTAATATAATGATTCTTCAAATGAGTGTGCTTTGGTATGTTATGATTTTTTCTTTTTAGTCATAACTGGGAAGTGGAATAAAATCAAATGAAAGTAGAGTTAATCTGAAAATACGTAAAGGAAATATCCTGTCCATGTGCTATGCTTTTCAGTTAATCTTAATCCATCCTCTATTAATTTGCATGCATTTCCATTGGTCTCTATGAGTGGGAAGCCTAATTTCTTTCTTTGGTGATACTCAAGTTTTGCTCTCTATATATTTTAAGTTTCTCAATAAAACCATCTGTTATGTAAAATAATATCCCTGTTTGCTAAAACTTCATTCGGAAAATGTTTGGAAAGTGTCCACTAGATATAATTATTCTTTGCCTACTCCTTTTTCCTAAACTCTATTGAAAATATGCATAAAGATATTGTTCAAATGAGGTCATCAATGAGATCATATGGTAAGTTACTATATGACCCTAGCACTTTGTCATGGCCAACTAAACTATGGATCAACACTAGGCCCAAAGGCAGTCTTTATGGGATGATCAGTGGCCCATTAGTTGCTCTGGCATAAGAACTCTAACCAATCAGATCCTCACTCATATAGAATTTCAATTTGAGACTCAAAAATCAGCTCATTGGTCAGTAGTGGGAGAAGCAGAAGCAGAGATAGGATAGCTGGGCTAACCTAATAGCAGAGTAGGAGAGGATGGATGGAAAAGTAGGACACTCCTTGTGAGAAGATAGCTTACTGTTGCATAAGAAACAAAGGTCAAGTTTTTGGAATGTATAGTTTGTTTTTTTTTACAATAATTTTCATTAACTGTGATATGCTGAGTGTATCATTATTCCTTTTAACTTGACTATGCCTAACACATGTATCAACATTTTAAAATTTTCTGAAGTCTAGTATTCAATACAGATCAAATTAGAGTCTGAGCTAATACAAAAACCCAGGTCTCTTCATTCCCAGTTTAATTATGTTTGCAAGATCAACTTTACTATCTATTGGAAAAGCTTTAACCTTCAATTAGTTGAAAAGTCAATTCATAGTTGAAATGTTAGTTCTTCAGGCTTGTGGCTATCAGCTGCATCAACATTATAAAGCTGTCATGTTTAGGAAAAGCTGGTGAGGATTCAGTGAGATGGTAGGTGAATTGCTAAGTGAATTGTATAAAATATTTGATTAGCAAAATGGCACACTTAGAAATGAAGGAAAGAATTGAAGAAATGAAGAAAAATCCTGTGGTCATTTGAAGCCCTGGTGAGGAAAACTTGCACCAAAGACTGTACTTCCTTTTTTCAAGACTTCTCTTTTCCTGGTTGATGACGTTTATTTTTATTTATCTATTTATGTCTTTTTTTTATTTTTCATGGTGCTGGGGATTGAACCCAAGGACTCATGCTTGCCAGGCAATCGCTTAAGCACTGAGCTAAATCTACAGGCTGGCACTTAACTCTTAATGCTTCAAATGGAAAACAATCTTCTGCAGTGTTTCGGAAGAAGCCTTTAAATATGATTTGCATGTTTAGATTTCAGTAAACGTTCCTCTTCTAGATGAATCTACCTCTCCTTCAGATTTGTCCAAAGTTTTGGGATAATGCCACCATTTCCCATACTTCTTGGGACTCCAAGACTCCACTTTCTAACAGTTATTATACCGAGACAAAGAAAGTTTACTTAAGTTAACCAAAGAAATATGCTTGATGCTGATTTTTAAGCTCTAAACCCTCCATCCCTGCAAAATTTTTGGTATACTATGAAGTATCCAAACAAGTGAAACTTATTGTAAGACTTTCCAAATACCAGTAGGTTCAGCTGGGCTGATCTATGAAATCAAAGAAGCTTTTTAAAAGAAACTTTGAACTTCTTTAAACATCTGTAGCCACATTTATAAAAATAAAATAATAAAACCTGCCATGTCAACATAACCCCTCTGAATTCTAGAACATGAGAATTGGAAATGTCTCCCCCAAACCTTATTCAACTTCTCTCCTTTACCTCATGGGTAGGGTATGAGCTTCCAGGGGGGTGATATAAATGCATTTAAAAGAATACTACAAGGTATTAACATCATTGCTCTTTGTTTTTATTTGAATGATGCCATTACTAAATGTTCCAAAAGAGCATCTTGGCTGCTCACTTACTAGTTATCTCGAACAGAAAGGCTTCTATTTATCACCTGTTCCTGCCAACACTTTCTGTCCTAGGCTTTAGCTCTATGCACAATAACAGCCAGTATTTCTTTTTCATGTGTCTGCCTCTACCTTTGATTGTTACATCTAAATTTATCCCCAGAAAATCTAACATACATCCCTAGCCAAGATGGCACTTCCTGATTTGTCCTATTCAGGTCTCATCCTCCTTGTAGAAAAACAGTATGTCTTATCTGGAACAGCTTTGAGAGATAATCTTGTCTAAAGATTCTCTAATGCCAGTCTGCTAACCAGCTGCATCTGAATTATCTGAGGGACTTCAGAGAAATGTAGACATTTTGTTTCTTAGTTTTGAAAACTTTTCATTATAAAACAAAAAATTTCAAACATAATAAATGAGACACTATGACAAAGAACTCCCAGATATTCATCACCCAGTTTCTACAATTAGCCAACCATGGTCAATCCTGTTCATTTTTATCTCATCCAATTTACCGTCCCCTTGGGTTATTTTGAAGCAAATTTCTTGCATAAATATTTCAAAATGCAAAACATGTATTTTTATTTTTTCAAATAAAAATTCCTAAAATTCTGATTCCTGAAATTTGAAACAGGGCCCAAGAATCCATATTTGTTGTAAGTGAACTTGATATGCAAATTTGGGAATTAACTGCATTTGATTCTCCTTTTCATATGTAGGAAAATAGAAACTAGACAGGGCAAGTCACTGAAGGTTACTTCATTTGTCACAGAGTTGAACTACTGTTTTGAATAGAGAAATATTCTGAGGCCCATTTGGAAAATACACTATTTCAGTGGTAAGTGCTTTGCAAATAATGGGCCAGATACCAAGAGGCAAGGAAACAACTTTCTGAGATGTCAACTAAGCAATGAAACCTTTACAGTCCACGCTGAAGTCTTATGCCTTTGAGCTCAGCCTTTGTTGTCTAGACTACTCATTTGGAAGTTAATCACAGACAGCCTTGTGGCAGCTCATGTATTATGGAATTTATTTCACTCTTAAATTGCCTTAACACTTCAACTAAAATTTAAGCTCATGAAGGGTGAGGACCTTGCCTGATCCAGCTTTGTATCACTCTTCCTCCCCATCCCCTGACAGGAGCCCGCATGGTGTCCTGTCACATGTGACATTTTATTACAGCATATTACTTCATACCTTATACTACTAAGGTATTCATTCATTATGTTTCTTTACTAATGTGCTCAATGCAGAGAAAAAGTGAGTGTGTTTCATAATGTCCCTACATACAAGGATACCCATGTGTTTTAGTCAACCTTTTTACTGCTGTGACCAAATGACCCAACAAGAATATTTAGAGGAGGAAAAGTTTATTTCAGTGCTCACAATTTCAGAGGTCTCAGTCCACAGACAGCTAGCTCCATTTGCTGGGACTCATGGTGAGGTACAAAATCATGATAGGAGTGTGTGGTGGAGGAAAGTGGCTAAGGACATGATGATCAGGAAGGGGGGTGGGGAGAGAGAGAGAGAACTCTCTCTGCTCAACAAGGAAAAAATATAAACCCCAAAGTCATGCCCCCGGGGACCCACCTCCTCTAGCCACCCCTACCTGCCCATAGTTACCATTCAATCCCTATCAGGGAATTAATGCACTGATTAGATTAAAGCTCTCATAACCTGATCATTTCACTTCTAAACTGTTTTGCATTGTCTCACACATGAGCTTTTGGGGGATACCTCACATCCAAACCATAACACCATGTGTTATGGCTCACCATATTGCCTGCAACTGCTACCTCTAATCTCTTTAAATGACTGGATTGGAACATTAAGGTTCAAATAGGAATGTTAATCCAGGAACTTCTTAGCATAAATTAGTTGACAGGAATGATGGTCTTCATGAGGAAGAGCCCTCTGATGGCATTAGGGATTGTAGGCATTGCTTTGGATGGAGTGCTCAATTATGCTTCTTTAGTGAAGGTCATGGGGCTCTTGAGTATCTGATGAGTAGGGATGGGTTTACTGAAAAGGTGCATAGCACAGCATAGTGACTAGTAATGCAGGTTTGGGAGTGACCTAAATCTCAGCCCTGAATCTCCCATTCACCAATTGTGTGATATTAAGCTTTCCTCTGAGCCTGATTTCCTTCATCTGTAAAGCAAGAGGTTAGTAATAGAATTTAACTTCATTGATTTGTTCAACAAATTTAAGGGTCTCCTGTCTGCTGGACACTGGGGATAACACAGACAACAAGCCAGTTAAGGAATCTGTTTCACTGGACTTAAATTCTATATTTGAAGATTGTGCTGAGGCTTCAATGGATAACACATACAAAGAACTTAGCATGGTGGCCAGATCTGGGAAACATTACAAGCATTACTTATCTTTATGGCTATTATTATACAGGAACAAGAGCGGATGGCACCACAGAAAGATATTTCACAATTTGACCAAGAGTCCTGCTGTATATGTAATGGTAAAGGAAAACTATGAGTCAGATCTCTCAAGCCTATGGGAAGGCTGGCAGCAACCCACAAAAGGATATTTGAGAAATGGAGAAAAATCACCCTCAGCCAAGAAGAGATTCCTATTTCTGTTTAAAATGGAACATATCAAAAAAAAAAACCCTGTAACCATTGCAACAAATGCCATGTCAGGGTCTACACAGGCTAACATGTTTATATCACATGGACTTATGTAATAGCTAGAGCAATAGAGAGATGTAAAAGGTTTTTGTGTAGTTGAGACAAAAAGCCCATGTACTTTAAGCCAGGCGCAGTGGCTCACACTTGTAATCCCAGCACTTTGGGAGGCTGAGACAGGAGAATCGTGAGTTCAAAGCCAGCCTCAGCAATGGCGAGGCACTAAGCAACTCAGTGAGACCCTGTCTCTATATAAAACACAAAATAGGGCTGGGGATGTGGCTCAGTGGCACCCCTAAGTTCAATTCTTGGTACTAAACAAAAAGCCCATCTTTAAGGTCTTACATTTGCACAATTGAGGACAAAGAAAGTGAGAACTCTCACAGTGGTTAGCACCAACAGACCTGACATTGGTAAATGATCACATGGATAAAGAGATAAATGATAATGGAAGAGGAGGGTATAAGACTTACCTCTGAAAACAAGACTTGAAAATTCATTGTAAAATATCCAGGGAACATGCAGACCTTGGGCTTGGTCCAAGGAGGAACTGATAGCAGAGAGGTCCAATCTAAAAGATGGGACAAGCTGGGCGTGGTGGCTCAAACCTGTAATCCCAGCACTTAGGGAGGCTGAGACAGGAGAATCGTGAGTTCAAAGCCAGCCTCAGCAATGGCGAGGTGCTAAGCAACTCAGTGAGACCCTGTCTCTACATAAAACACAAAATAGGACTGGGGATGTGGCTCAGTGCCCCTGAGTTCAATCCTCAGTACCAAAAAAAAATAAAAAAAAATAAAAGATGGGACAGAAAATCAGCACCCACCCAGATATCCAAGGGTCATGCCCAGCATGTGAGATAATAGGTCTAGGACAACAACAACTTGAGTCTCCAACTATTAGTATGTTTGAAAGTTCTAATATATTTTCTGCCCGGTTAGGATGAGCTTAATAATTTGACAAGGATAAGCCTGCAGACACCATGCATTAGTGACTCTAGCTGGGCAGACCTGATGTCAGGTGTCTTTGTTTTATTTGTGCCACAATAATGAGGAGAAATATAACTCACAAGTTACAGAGTCAAGCTTAACCCGTGTATATAGAAACATCTGAACACACACAACAGGATTCTCACTCAAAGATCCAGATATATATAGACTCATTCAGATCCACATTCCAGAGCCAAAGTCCAATTGTTTTTTCAAGTGAGTGCTTATTACTACCATAGCTTAATTTATTTATAAAACTAATATTTATGCATAGCATATATTTATGGCTTCAAATAGAGGGCCACTGAATAAATCTAATGATGAGTTTTGAGCAGGTCTTTTGCCTATGTTCTCTTTCTCTTCCTACAACTGACTAATGCTAGATTCCAAAGGTCACATGTCTTTAGCAATTACTCTGAAGCACTACATCCTACCTGCAGCCTTTAAAACATTCTAGCCTAAAGAGGATTCATTCTATTTTCTTGGAAATAAATGTGAACTGTCAATCGAATACCACTAATAAACGTTTATAATTGATGTTTGAGGAGAAGGAATTTTTTCCCTTAGGCATGCTGCCTTTTATCTTGGTCAGTGGCCTTGGTGTTTATAAAAAAAAAATTGTGCATTCATGAAGCGCAGAATGAGAATTAAAGGACAAAACTTCACTTTCCTTTTGTCAAACAGGATGAAGACATCATTAGTACTGAAGGGTTTTTCTTCTCTCACCATTTAAGGTCATATTAAATTTTAATAGTCAAATCAAACATAGATTCAGATGTCAGTTTCACTTTAAATATCAACCGTAATCAAGTGCCTGAGGCTAACTCATGTGTTTGGAAGCTTGAATTTGGCTCCTCCCATTTCCAACTTCAGTAAGCCATCATTCTTTCAATTGTAAAATGGGGATTATAATATCTAACTCACAGAAGTACTGTGGAGATTAAAGTAAACAAGCTATTACCATTGTGGTTATTGGGGAAAGAAAATAATTAACATCTGATTTCAAAGCCAACTGAACAATAAGATACAGTTTTAATGCAAATGAAGATGAAAACATTAGCTTCATTACCAATAGTGCTGAACTCAAGGTTATAACTTTGATGTACAGCCAAATGGTTTTAGTTGTTCTCTCCTCTCCATTGCTGGTCTGTGAGATGGCTTACCCAAAGGACTTTGGGTCTACAGAGTAGGAAAAGTTGCCCAGAATTTCCTCTTATTTCTACAATTGCAAAATGTGGACAATGGATTGATTAAGATAATTCATTCCTCCTCCCATAGATAGGATCATCAGATTTAAGATATAAAAATATATTAAACACAGTTAAATTTGAATTTTAGATAAACAATGAGTATTTTTTTGTATAAGTATGTCCCATGTAGTGTTTATGGTATTCTTATATAATCAGCATTGCTCACTGTTTATCTGAAATTTGAATTTAATGGGGCATCCAGTATTTTATCTGGCAACCCTATCCATGAGATGAAGGTGAATAAGGGTGGGAAGAAAATTCCACAGGGTTATTATAGTAGAGGGAATGTTACTTATAAGACCATAGGAATGGAGAGCTCACCTTGCAACCATAGAAAATGGGAGCACAGTGCCTAACACACTGCATGCTAAATACATGTTTATTGCTTTCTTTCATGCATATAAGAACCCTCATGGTAAACTTGTTTATACCAAGACATTAGTTTCTTACGATGATGCTCTTCTAGAAGTTCTTTTTTTACTTTAAATGAGGTCCAGGAGGAGATCAATGCTTAACCCACAGAAATTCTTCTTTAATGATAGATTTTCAACTTTGACTGAGCATCATTAATGCCCGGGGGAGCTTGTTAGAAATAAAAATATCCAGTATCCCCCTCCCCAAGTTTGATTCTGGGGTAAGAACTAAGCATTTGTATTTTTAACAAGCTTCCCCTAGGGATCCTGATGTATAGCAAAGTTCAGGGAACATCATTCTAATGAGTGAGGTGCCAGGGAGCAGACTTGGTATATCCATATGTGTCTACCTGAGAAACTGTGATGCCAACTTATGGACCATTGGTTTAGAACCACTGTTCAAAACTGTGGACAGAGAGAAGCACACCTTCCTTCTAATCTCAGTAGCAATAGGCCTAACGCCAACAGTAAAATTATGAGTATTGAAGTACCTGAATAGAGGTCATTTTAATCAGAAGTTCCTTTCAGTACTCTTCAACCACATTATATATTATGTGTTACTGGCCTTGAGATCAGATCTGGTCAGCCATGTTGTTCTTTCTGATTGCAGATTATAGTCCAATGTGAAAAGGCTAGTAGAAAAGCAAGTTAAAGAAGAAGAGGGTTGGGAATCAGTAGGAAGGAAGTGTCAAGAAAAGCTTTACAGAGAAAATGAGTTACCCTCCAGTCCTTGAAGGGTGTACAGAAATCCACCAAGGAGAAAGACAGAAAAAAGATAGTTGTATGGAGACCTGCAGCCAAGAGACTTTAAGAGCCAGAGAAGGACCGAGACAGTTCTAGATTCTAAAACCAAGAGAGTTTCAGAATAGGACAAAAATAGACAGATACAAGGGAGTGGGAAATAAAACAAAAAAAGTGGGGGGAGACAGTTACAGACACGTACATGTACATGCAGTTACATTGACAAAGAAAGATCCTGAAGAGATAGATAAAGCAGAAAAGGGCTAGGGAGGGGGATAGAAATCCACGCTTAAAAGATAGTTTCATTAACCTTTACTATAGGATTCTCGCTGTTGTTTAAGCATGGGATCATGGTGAAATAAAACACCCAATATACATTAACTTTCTCAGAAAACTAGTTCATGGCTGTGGGGAATCTGAATGGGTAGGAAATGAACACCACATTTACTCATTCTTGATGACATTTGCTATTTACAAATGGCCATTTTCAGGGGAATTATTGATTATAATGCTAAAAGTAGGCAGATACATCATTAATATATTTAATAATTAAGGGTAGAATCATAATAGAGTATTGAGAAGTTAAAGCAGCCTTTTTCCTGAACTTGATCTTAGAGTATATCTTAAAGCAGCTACATGAGATTCAAATTGCTGTCACTGCAATTCTGCAGGACTATAACATGTCCCCCACCTCATTTTTTGTTATCTGAATTCATTTTCCTGTTGTTATGAAACTTTTGGAAAACCCTTTGCAGCTGATGAGTCCAACCATTAAGTGTAGGTAATTTGGCTTGTGCTCTGGGCAATGTTGTTGAGCACACCAGCTTTCTGGAAGAAACAGAGGAGAGAAAGATCAATTTTGCTTCATGGTGCTTAATATCACCTCAAGGTCTTTTCCCTTCTGTTTCTTTTTCCTCTTCCTTTTGAATCATACATTCAAATAACCACATGCATGAACATTCAAAGGAACACAGCTCAGCATGTCTTTGTAAAGGTACAGAGGACAATATGGCATTACACATGCCCAATATGCTGTTTTGAATTCTCTAGAACTTTGTTGCTCCAAATTCAAAAATCTTCAGATAAAGGGAAAGTATGTTGCTCAGTCAGAAAAGCGTAGGTGCCAAGTTTGATTTCTCCTCTGTATCACTACCATTTTTGGCATCTAGTATGCAACTTGAAGTTTTTTTTTCTCTCGCTCTTTTTTCTTTTCCATTTGTAGTTCAGAAAGTAAGCAGCAGGTGAGGAATCATTATATCTGGGAAGGGTGCTGGGTGATTTCTTTTTGAAAAGCTTGTATTAGCTATAGACATAAACCCAGTTGGGGATTGCTGACAGATACATGATAGATCAATGGATAAAGGAAAATTAGCAAGTCAGGAAGACTTAACCATTTTCCTTCTTTCCTTAACTAAGGGGAAGTGGGTCTATTTGTGCATGGGAAATGGGATTAAGAATGCCTTAAGTAGAATCCGAACTACAAAGAGATTCCTACTGCTTCCTTGTCACACAATTTTCATTCCAGAGGAAGGAAAGCAGTTCCAAAAATTAGCAGCCCTTTTCCCCAAAGCTCTTAGTGGCTTACAGTTTGTACTGCAATTACATTAACATCCATAGTTCTTGTTTTTGACCATGATTGAGCTCAGGATTGCTTTCTCTGCCACTGTTGGAGCTGGTACCCTCACCTTGCAAAGTGCCCCATGCCCTTATTCCCCAAATCAATGTCTACTCCCACCTACATACTTGTTCTGCTGTTCTTCATTCTGGAAGAAAGTCTCTCTACCACATGGTTTCAGAGTTTTCAAATATTTTTCAGTAGCCTGAATTATCAACTATTATGGCTGTTTTGTATTGCCAATCCAAAGTAGATTTACTCCTTCAGGGTGATAGTTCTCTAAGCATTAGAACAATTTGTCTAAAGAGGATCATGAAGTATTTGAGTAACTTTTATCATTTCTAATTGAAAATTAGCCAATCCTTCAAGATAAAGAACATATAAGTAGTTCTTCCCTCCCTTCTTTCTCATAGCACTTCTCTCATTAATAAATGAATCATTCTCCAAATGTTTATTGAGCACTTGTGCTAAATACTGAGGATAAAGTGATAAATGAGGCATACAGGCTTCCTACCCTCACAGAGGTTACTATTTAGCAGAAGAACAAACAAGGAATTCCATAAAACTGTAGTAAGTATTCAGTGAGGGAAAGCAGATTAACAGTCAAACCCAACAGCCTCTCAGAGTAAGTGACATTTAAGAAGAAACATGCAGGCATTTGTTTTAGGAGGAAAAGAAGTGGAACATGAGTGCAAATTGTTCCCAGAAGATGACAGGTATGAAAGTCTAGGAGAAAGAGAAAACTCAGCAATTTTGCAGAAATGAAAAACTGAAGTATAGCTGGAATGGTGAATACAAAGGGAAGTGTGTTGAGAGAGACACTGGATAGGAAAGAAAAGTGGAGATGATGGTGAATCTTGTAATCCAGTCTAAAACCTTCAGACGTTATCATGAGGTAATACAGCCATGTGCCAGATGAAAAGAAGGGAATGGCTTGATCAGGGCTTCATTTGGAAAAGTCCACTCTGACTATTGTAGCAGCAACAACAGGACAATGAAGGAGGGATGAGAGGGAATAGTGAAGAGGTTGTTGTAGTAATAGGCCAGGCTGAGTAGTGACTGCCTGAGCTAAGGTAGTGGTGTGAGGATGGAGCAAACTGGGTAGAACTGAGAGAGAGAATTCAATCAACTTAGATGTGGGAGGACAGGGAAAAGAAAGAATCAAAATGGCACCCAGGGTGGTATGGATAACTTACTGGGGAGAAAATGGCAATGTCACTTACTAAAATAGGAAATGCAAGACAAGTAGTAGGCTATGGGAGGAGGATGCCCTCAATATTAGTATGAGGTATCAGTAAAACATCCAACTGGAAATGCCAATTAAATAGACATTAGATTGGGCTGAGGTTGTGGCGCAGTGGTAGTGTGCTCGCCTAGCATGCGTGAGGCACTGGGTTCGATCCTCAGCACCACATAAAAATAAAATAAAGATATTCTGTCCACCTACAACTAAAAAATAAATAAAAAAATAGACATTAGATTGAAGCACAAAAGAGAAATCAGGAGTAAAGCTCCATTTTTGAGGTAATGTGAGTATATGAGTACATGAGTATATGAGCTGGCCTAGGAGGAGCATGCAATGTCAAAAAGCTTATTATCTAGGAGATGACTTTTAGAAACACCAAATGTAGGCAAACATCTTGCAAATGTCTAAAAATGAGTGGTCAGAGGGGCAGGAATAAGACTAGTAGAGGGCTGTGTAACAGAAGCCAACAGAAGAGAGAATTAGAAGGAGGAGGGTCAAATGTTAAGAGTCAATGAGAATTCAAACACGATAGAACAGGACTGAAAGGAATATTTTGGATTTTATTATATGTAGGCTACCGGCTATCATATTTAGGACATTTTCAATGGAGTCATGGTGAGGCTGGGCTGGGGGTCCTACGAGTTGAAATGAAAAGCAGATTGCAGTAGGTTGAGGAGTGACTGGGAGGCAGATAAATAAAGACAGTGAATCTAGAGTAGACCATGCTTTTGAGGAATTTGGCTGAAAAGTGAGGAGATAAATAAAAGGGGATCAAGTGTGGTAAGTAGCCTGTAGGGAAAGGTTGTGTTGTTGATGCTGCTCAGTGGCTCTGCAGTAGAAGTGAATATTTTGATTTCTACTCTAGGATGTGGAATTTATGTTGTCTGCAAATTCCTTCTCTTGAGGGAGTGAACTGTAGAAGTAATACAGGAAGAAACAAGATTAAAACATGTTTCCAAATACAAGAGTCTTTGTCCCTCATTTACCAGAAGCAAGTCAGTCCCCAAATGCCTTCCAAATATCTCCCATGGGTTCTTGGAACCTGTATGCAAAGAACACTTGGGGTGATACTCCGGCTACCTCAGAGCTCCTGTGGTGCATAAATAGCTGAGATCCTCCTCAACCCCCAGTAGGACTTTCTGCATTATTCTTTTAAAGATATTCCCAGCAATTCTCTTTCTTCTGGGAGGAGAAACCATTAGAAAGCATTGTTCTTGCTGCTACTTGTTCAAGTTTTCTATGACGATAAAAACACATGTCTGCTATTATTCCTGTGTGACCTTAGGTTTCATGCCTTCAAGAGAAGAAATTCAGAGTCAACATACATTACAGGTCATAGACTAGGATTAGAAATCAAAGTATCTATTTCCATTCCTGAGCCCTGTAGAGGTTGACTTTCCCTGTCAAAACCCCAATTAGAAAACTATTTTTGAGTTAGGAAAATGCAAACGTGTTTCTCATCAGCATATTATCTCTCTTTTGATCCCTCTGTCAATTTAAGACATTTTTCTTCATCTATCTCCTAACTAGGCATAGCAATTAGCCCTCAATAAGGATTTGAAATGTGCTAAATTTCAGGTTTTCAGAGATTTAGAGTTTAAATCTGATAATCAAATGAAAAATCTCTACTTTCT
The DNA here is from genome assembly GCA_028644305.1 of Xerus rutilus. Taxonomy (NCBI): domain Eukaryota; kingdom Metazoa; phylum Chordata; class Mammalia; order Rodentia; family Sciuridae; genus Xerus; species Xerus rutilus. Next base: position 47,756,031 of record CM053417.1, on the reverse strand, counting down.
TAGTTTTAGCTAACCTTTTCTATATACTTAAATTGCTGACCCACATTCTCTTAGGCACTTTAATATATATCTTTTAAAACCCACAAATTGTTTCCCATTTCACTCCATGCATGAATAGTTTACCACCTAAAGCATTCCTTACTAACTGGCTCCTCTCTATTTGTTAGGAAATAGGATAATATCTTTCTGTCTTTCACAAAGGCTCTAAGGCCCTCATAATAAGAGGAAGAGGAAGAGGAGAACCATGGATGGTTCTCAATGACAGCAATTGCTTTGTTTGGCAGTCACAAAATGAATTTTGCCCCATCTTCTCAGAGTTTCCTACCCACAAAATTACCATGTGCATACACTCCAACTCCACTCCAAATTCTCAGGGCTAGATTAAAGCACAGGACAGAGAAAAGCAGTGGCTACACAGTCTACTGAAAAAGGAGGCTATTGAATAGAGTCAGAATTAGCTGCAAATGCCTCCTGCCTGCCTCCCCCCCAGATCTGGGCATTGCATTGCTGCACCCAGACACACTTGACAGGCCCTCCAGGCTTGTGCCTGAGCACTGGCCCTTTTCCTTGGAACAGACTTGCATCTCCACAAGAAATCCCCTGTTGAGCTACCTTTCCCATCATGTGATTAACATGATGCCTCCATATGATCTATCACAGATGCTGACACATTCGCTTCCAAGTATGAATTGGGTGTCGTGCAGTGCAGAAAGCAGAACTATGGTGAAGAGACCCCATCTGCAGCTCACAAGGCATGGTTGATGTTGGCTCTGGTAGTAAAAACCACTTTCCTGGATGGGTAGTAAATTGCCACCATAGGAGATGATAATATTTGTGAGCCTTACTAACAAGCTTGAATTCTAACATAAGGCAGTTCATTGTTATGCTGCAGAATGTGAAATCTTAATGCTTTTGCTATTCAGACTCATCTTATTTCACAACATGATTTACTGCAGCTCTAAGGAGGCAGCAGAAGGAAAAAATAGGGGAGGTGGGAGGAAAAAGAGTTGGGAGTGGAAACACGGATGAACTCAGCTTTGTGAGCAAATTTCATCGCCACTGATAATGTAATATTTTGCTTTGATTAACGCTCAATCTTGTTGAATGTGTGCAGTGTTCTAATAACTGTTTCTTCAGCCCAGTTGCTGATATTTTTTTTCTGGATTCTACTTTCAAAACAGGCATTGTGCTGTGTGTAAATCTGGGAGAAAAGGAGAAAATCACCACACGAGAGGCATGCTTCTGTCCAAAGACAAGCTAAAAATGTTTGCCTTTCCAGATTTGTTTTCTCTTGTCAGGAATTTTCAAGTAGATGGTGGAGGGATTGATGTTTGACCAAACAATAAAAACTAATTATCATAGAATTCTATTAATGGTATCTATCCTTATTGATTCTCACTGACAAAACCTAAGTTTTTGTACTAGTATCAGGTATTTTCTTCAGGGAGCATAAGTTCAAAGAGCTAATTAGGCCAGTGCTTCCAGGAAATACTGACTCACTTTAGGAGGACAGTATTTTTAAATACAGTTCAGTGTAGGTACAGATAGTCCACCCTATACAGGGGGCTGGCATGACTGTTGATAACATCAACTTGGAATAAAAAACTGCCCTTAAAAGATATTCTATGGTCATTACACTGAGATCATTTCTATCTTTAAAGTCCTGGGTTCCTGGAATAACTCAATAAAGGGGAAAAATAGCTGAAATCGTCAGAATAGGATTACATGTTGAGAGCTACCGTCTTACTTAAAAGAGGTTGTCAGAATTTTGGATTTAGCCTGTAATCAAGTCTAGTCGTTGGGTTCTTCCACATAAATTGCAAGCACCTATTTTCTTGTGAGTATACAAATGAGCTCATGAACAGTAACAACAAAAACAACAACAACAAACTTCTGGTAGGATAGGTACCATTTTCAGAAAATTCCATGATATGTTCACAAGATGAATTTTTGACACAATTGTTTTCCACATTTGGGACAAAATAAAAGGCAATGTGTTGCTGTGTCCTTTACAGGGTTTTTAAATTACAGCTTGACTTGGATTGTAATGTTCATCTATACACTGAGAAGGCAGGAAAAAGGCAATTGGAGACCTGTGCTTCTTCAGAGAGGCAAATGCATATAAAATCATATCTTTCCCAACTGCCTCACCACGAATAGAAGCAGCTTTGAATGTATCAGCCTTTGCATCTGGATGCTCCTGAAAGATTAACTAGAAAATTGCACTTCCCTCTTGGTGTCTCTAGATGTGACAAAGAAAACTCACTTATGCCTTATTTGCCACTTCAGACAGTTGATGGACCCGTTGCCAATGTCAAATTATTAAAGTATCTGTTTACTTGTGCAAACCAGATCAAGAAGGCATTTCAGAGGGTGGGAAAGACAGGCCTCTAATATTTGTGTGGGGTCATTCTGTGGCTGAATGAACAACGTACATTGTGTATGTACAGTAAGGTATGATTGTTCAGCAAGCACTGACCTACAATCCGATTTTGATAGATAATCAGAAATGGGTAAATGCTTTCTCTTGACTGGCATGTGTTCATTATGTACTTTATCAGAGTTATTATACTGTGTAATACAATTTAAAATGAAATGTAGTAAGTGCACAATGAGAAAGGAAATAACAAAAACAGCTGTTACCTTGAGTATTTAGTTCAAATGACAGGTACAGGTTATTTCTTTTTTTTTTTAATATTTTTAGTTGTAGATGGACGCAATATCTTTATTTGATTATATATTTATTTTTATGTGGTGCTGAGAATCTAACCCAGTGCCTCACACGTGTGAGGCAAGTGCTCTGCCACTAAGCTGCAACCCCAGCCCAGGTACAGGTTATTTCTAAAATACAGTTTTGCATTTAAAAATACGAACTAGCAAGTATTTTGCTTGCATGTTGGGGGATCTTAGAACAATTAATAGTGTATTACATTCCAATAGGATTTTTATAATGGGCAGCCTTTATACCACCTCACCTTATAGCTTCCTTTTGAATAGAAGAATCAAAGCTAGTCTGTTAGTTGTCCATGGTGAATGTAGTAGAAACAGAACCGGGGATACAAACTCAACAGGAATCCTATCTGTTACAAAATCACTTTGTTTTGTGTCCACTTCTTACAACTGTGCCACAGACCCATCAACTTCTTGTAAGTAGCAGAGCACTTTGCCATGATTACAGCAGCTTAACAGTGATGAAGTAGAGGGTGCATTTTTGTGTTTATTCCACTCCATCGGGGTCTGAACAAAAGCATCTGGCTGTGCTAGTGAACAGAGTGAGAATGCAGCTTTCAGAGGGGGAGGAGACTGCAGAAGTTACAGTGGTCAGGAAGACAATGGCATCAAGGAACCTCTGTTGCTGCCAGCAGATTCACCTGCAGTATTGGCAATCTCAGGTCTGTTGTGGGTTTTTCACAGTGAGTAACGCCATCACAGCAAAATAGAGGAATAGATGAGACTTTAGCTGGAATTGTAGCATTGAACTAACCTATAAACAGCCATGATGTGCAAAACGCTTATGATTTTGCCTCAGGTTTGTTATCTTTCACAATCATTTTTATGAGCTCACCAGAGAGATCAAATCTTTCTTTGTGGGCTGCTAGGATAGGTCTTTTCAGCCCTAATTCTTTCAGCAATCCCAGGGAGGATGTCTAGCTAACAGTCTGGAGGACCTTGTAGCCAGCTACAAAGAATCTAGCAGAGGAGAGAGAACTTTACTTGGTTCACAGCTGTGCTACTTGTTTGTAATGAGATGCTGACACGTGGCTTAGAGCATGAATATTGCCACCATCTAGACCTGGGTTCAAATCCTCACTTGGGGATTTTCTCTTTGGCAAGCTTCTTAACCTCTGTGTCACTTTATTCATCTAATTAATGTAAATCAGTGTAAATCCTCATGAGATTAAGATTAAATTTAAAAATTGTGAAAAACAGTTTGCATAGTGACCAACACATAATAAGTGCTCAGTAAATGGTAGTTGTTATTACAAGTAGAAAATTATGTATTCCCTTTAATAACTGGTATTAATAGCATTATTCTAATTCAATGTCATGCTCTAGAAAACACCAAGTTCTTTCTTTTTTAAAATTTATTTACTCTACTTAGGTATACATGATAGCAGAATGCATTTTGATTCATTGTACCCAGATGGAGCACAACTTTTCATTCCTCTGGTTGTACATGATGTAGAATCATATTATATATGCAGTCATATGTGAAGCTAAGGCTATGATGCTCATCTCATACCACCGTCTTTACTGTCCCCATGCCTCTTCCCCACTTTCTCCTCCTTAGTCCAAAGTTCCTCCATTCTTCTCATGTTCTCTGCTCCATTATGAATCAGTATCCACTTATCAGAGGAAACATTCGGCATTTGTTTTTTTGGGGATTGGCTTACTTTGCTTAGCATGATATTCTCCAACTCCATCCATTTACCTGCAAATGCCATAATTTTATTCTCTTTTATTGCTGAGTAATATTCCATTGTGTATATATACCACAGTTTCTTTATGAATTCATCTATCGAAGGGCATCTAGGTTGGTTCCACAGTTTAGCAATTGTGAATTGAGCTGCTATAAACATTGAAGTGGCTGTGTCACTGTAGTATGCTGTTTTTAAGTCCTTTGGGTATAGACTGAGGATTGGGATAGCTGGGTCAAATGCTGGTTCCATTTCAAGTTTTCTAAGGAATCTCCATACTGTTTTCCAGATTGGTTGTACCAATTTGCAGTCGCACCAGCAACGTATGAGCGTGCCTTTTCCCCCACAACCTTACTGACACTTTTTGTTGTTTGTGTTCTTGATAATTGCTATTCTAACTGGTGTGAGATGAAATCTTAGAGTAGTTTTGATTTGTATTTCTCGAATGGCTAGAGATGTTGAACATTTTTTCATATGTCTGTTGATTGATTGTATATCTTCTTCTGAGAAGTGTCTGTTCAGTTCCTTATCCCATTTATTGGCTGGGTTGTTTGTTTTTTTGGTGTTAAGTTTTTTGAGTTCTTTATATATATCTCCTGGAGATTCCAGCTTTATCAGATGTGCATGTGGCAAAAATTTGTTCCCAGAATGTAGGCTCTCTGTTCACTTCATTGATTGTTTCTTTTCCTGAGAAGAAGCTTTTTAGTTTGAATCTATCCCTTTTATTCATTCTTCATTTTACTTCTTGTGCTTTAGGAGTCTAGTTAAGGTAGTCAGAGCCTAATCCAACATGATGAAGATTTGGGCCTACTTTTTCTTCTATTAGGCATAGGGTCTCTGGTCTAATTCCTAGGTCATTGATCCACTTTGAGTTGAGTTTTGTGCATGGCGAGAGATAGGAGTTTAGTTTCAGTTTCCTGTATATAGATTTCAAGTTTTCCCAGCACCATTTGTTGAAGAGGCTATCTTTTCTCCAATGTACGTGTTTGGCACCTTTGTCTAATATAAGATAACTATTTGAGTGGGTTTGTCTCTGTGTCTTCTATTTTGTACCATTGGTCTACATGTGTATTTTGATGCCAGTACCATGCCGTTTTTGTTATTTATAGTTTTGCAGTATAGTTTAAGGTCAGGTATTGTGATACCTCCTTCTTCACTCTTCTTGCTAAGGTTTACTTTGTCTATTCTGGGTCTCTTATTCTTCCAAATGAATTTCATGATTGCCTTTTGTATTTGTATAAGGAATGTCATTGGGATTTTAACTGGAATTGCATTGAATCTATATAGCACTTTGGGTAGTATGGCCATTTTGACAATATTGATTCTGCCTATCCAAAAGCATGAGAAATTTTTCCATCTTCTAAGGTCTTGTTCAATTTCCTTCTTCAGTGTCCTGTAGTTCTAATTATAGAGGTCTTTCACCTCTTTTGTTAAATTGATTTACAAGTATTTTTTTGAGGCTATTGTGAATGGAGTAGTTTTCCTAATTTCTCTTTCAGAGGATTCATCACTGATGTATAGAAATGCAATTGATTTATAGGTGTTGATTTTATATCCTGCTACTTTTGCTGAATTCATTTATTAATTCTAGAAGTTTTCTGTTGAAATTTTTGGATCTTCTAAGTATAGAATCATGTTGTTGGCAAATAATGATAGTTTTAGTTCTTCTTTTCCTATTCATATCCCTTTAATTTCTTTCATCTGTCTAATTGCTCTGGCCAGATTTTCAAGAACTGTTGAATAGCAGTGGTGAAAGAGAGGATCCTGGTCTTGTTCCCATTTTTAGAGGGAATGCTTCCAATTTTTCTCCATTTAGGATGATGTTGGCCTTGATGTGTCTCTGTCTGCTTTTGGTATCAGGGTGATTCTCACTTCATAGAATAAGTTTGAAGAGTTCCCTCCTTTTCTATTTCATGAAATAGTTTGAGGAGTATTGGTATTAATTCTTCTTTGAAGGTCTTATAGAACTTGGCTAAGAATCCATCTGGTCCTGGGCTATTCTTGGTTGGTAGGCTCTTGATGGCATCTTCTATTTCCTGCTTGAAATTGATGTGTTTAAGTTGTATATGACCGCTTGGTTCAGTTTGGGGAGGTCATATGCCTCTAGAAATTTGTCAGTGTCTTCAGGGTTTTATATTTTACTGGAGTATAAATTTTCAAAATAGTTTCTTAATTATCCTCTGTATTTCAGTAGTGTCTGTCGTGATATTTCCTTTTTCATCATGAATTTTACTAATTTGATTTTTATCTCTCCTTCTTTTTGTTAGGGTAGCTAAGGGTTTGTCAATTTTATTTATTTTTTCAAAGAACCAGCTTTTTGTTTTGTCAATTTTTAAAATTGTTTCTTTTGTTTCAATTTCATTGATTTCAGCCCCGATTTTAATTATTTCCTGTTTTCTACTTCTTTTGGTGTTGGTTTGTTCTTTTTCTAGGGCTTTGAGATGTAGAGTCAAGTCATTTATTTGTTGACTTTTTCTTTTTTTAACAAATGAGCTTAATGCAATGAACTTTCCTCTTAGCACTTCCTTCATGGTGTCCTAGAGATTTTGATATGTTGTATTAGAGTTTTCATTTACTTCTAAAAAAATTTTTTATATCTTCCCTGATGTCTTCTGTTATACATGCATCATTCAATAGTGTATTATTTATTTTCCAGTTGTTGGAGTAGTTTCTGTTTTTTAATCTGTCATTGATTTTTAATTTTATTTTATTGTGGTCAGACAGGATGCAGGGTAGTATCTCTATTTTTTTTGTATTTGCTAAGTCTTGCTTTGTGACATAACATATGATCTATTTTGGAGAAGGACCCATGTGCTGCTGAGAAAAAAAAAGTGTATTTGCTTGTTGATATATGGAACACTCTAGATATGTCTGTTAAGTCTAAATTATGTTTCCAAAATACCTGTGAAGATTTCCAAGAATACATATTCCTGATTCCTTCCCCAGAGAATCTAACACAAGGTCAGATCAATGAGATTCCATTTATCAGAAGTTCCACTAAGCGATTCTGACACACACCCCAGATTGAAAATCACTAGTTGACAGTGTTCTTTCCAGGATTTCCAACAATGAAAATGACAACAGCCATAGTATGAAAGTTGATTTGAATCCAGAAATGGGCAGTGATAAAGATGGCAGGCAATGAATAGGAGGCTAGCAAAATTTAGGCAAGGGTGAGATGAAAATCAGAGAGCAAGGTGGTGATCCTCTGGTAAGCAGGAAGATTATCATCCATCAAGGTGCCAGGGATGCTGTAGAGTTGGCAGAGAAAGGTCAGCCAGACCAGCCAGAGGTCTCTGTAAACTGGGGCTCATGAGGTAAATTATGTGCATACCTCCTTCAGAACAGAAATCCCTTATAGGCTACCATTTTTTTGATTATCTTATTCAGACCACCTAGTCTTAAAGGGCTACTGCTTATTTCTTTTTTTTTTTTGATGTGCTATTCTTTTTTTATATCTTTATTTATTTTTTATGTGGTGCTGAGGATCGAACCCAGTGCCTCACATATGCGAGGCAAGTGCTCAACCGCTGAGCCATAACCCCAGCCCTGTTACTGCTTATTTCTTAATGATGATCTTGTATAGGTCTTAAAATAGAGAAAAAGCACAATGCACAGTAGATGAATCATGAAAGAAATCAACAGAACTACTACTCTTTCGATTTAGGAGAAAGAATCATTAAGCTTCCTTTATTTACACCTAAGACGATTGACTTTCACCACATTCCTATTTCAATAGTTAAAATGTGCCCTATCAAACTCAGACTCCTCAGCACACCTACATCGTGAATTGCCCTTGGCAATTTTGCAGAGCCAAGTGCTAGGTTCAATAGTATCTTTTCAATATTTAGAATTTATTCATTGAGTGCATTGTACATATTGAGATGGTGCTTATTTCTTTGTACACTAGAGGCTATTTTTGTGGGATACTTGTGTTTTTTGCACAGTGCACAGTCAATAACTTGTGCTGATTGACTGAGGCTAAAGCTATATATATCCACCTGATCAACTGTTTTTTATAGAATTAATCAGTGGCTATTATCCTGTTTACACAATCCAAGCAAGGTTTGATTTGGCCATTCATTATGTGGATTTCAGCATGTCCCAGATCTTCAACTCTAACTTGAACAGCTGAATGACCAGGAAACTATTTTATTTAACATGTAAATGGCAATGTTTGAAGGTACGTGTGTAGTGAGGCTCAACCTTTCCATTGCAATGGATTGATTCAAAATTGATTAGTGTACTAAGGGGACTACACAGAATCCAGTTTTCTCCATCTTCATCACCACTACCCTAAGATAAGCCTTCAATGTACCCGAACTACAAAAGACACCTAACTGGATGCTTCATGTGCGCTTACCTAAATCTGATACAGGTTGAGTATCCCTAAATGTGAAATCCAAACTACTCCAAAATCCAAACCTCAATATATCACTAAAAGTGAAAAAGTGAAAAATTCCATTTGACCTCATGTTATGGGTCACAGTTGAAATGTTTATGCATTAAAAACATTGCATAAAATTACCTTCAGGGTATGCATATAAAGTATATATGAAGCATAAATGAATTTTATGTTTAGATTGGGTCCCATCCCAATGATGTCTTATTATTATGTAAAAATATTTCAAAATCTGAAAAAATACAAAATTTAAAGCACTTCTTATCCTAAGAATTTTGGATAAGAGATACTCAACCTGTATTCACATTCAGGCAAAATCATCTTTTCTAAATGCAGATATGATCATATCTACTTTCCTTCCTTCTTTCCTTCTAGAAACTGGACTAAAATCTTTAGAAGCTTCCTGTAGTTTTCAGGGACAAAACTTCTTACTATGGCTTTCTTTGCCCAGGAGGCTCTATTCCACTTACCTTTGTCATCATGCACTGATTTTTCTCACTCCCTGAGCATGAGCCACAGTTAAGATCTTAGTTTCTGCTAATTGTGGTCATGATTTAGGGTACAGATACAGTTTCATGCTTATTCCCAGCACTGGGCATTTGAACTTATTTCTTATAATTTCTTTAGGAATTATCATAATTTGTTGATACATAATTATTCTTATGAAACTATGAATGACATCTGTGCTTTCTATTAAGAATATGTTTTTACAAAAGTAGAAAATATTTTTGTATCTCTATGGCTTAACATAGTTCCTGGTTGCATTAGTCAGCCTTCAATTGCTATAGCCGAAATACCTGACAAGAACAACTTAGAGGAGAAAAAGTTTATTTTGGGCTCTTGGTTTCAGGGGTTCTGTCCATGGTTTGCCAACTCCATTGCTCTAGGCCTGAGGTAATCCAGAACATCATGGTGGAAGGGCATGGCAGAGGAAAGCTGCTCAGCTCATGGCTGCCATGAAGCAAAGAGAGAATGAGTGAGGATTCAGGGACAAAATATAATCCACAAGGTCACACCCTCAGTAATCTACTTCCTCCAGCCATGCCAGTTGGTCCATTTAAATTATTAATTTATCAAATAGATTAATTCTTTGATTAGTTTATAGGTATCATAATCTAATTATTTCACATCTGAGTATTCCTGCATCAACACATGAGCTTTTTAAGGGACAACTCATATCCAAAATATAGCATTGGTACATGATATACAATCAACAATACTTGCTCAGTGAATGAATGGAGATTGCATACAATCAATATCTACTTCCTTGTTAGGCTTCCTCCTCTAAAACTTCAATATGTACTTAAGCATCCAGTACTGTCTGGCAGGTTAGATCAACCATGTATAGCATATCCTCTGTAGGTATCATTCTATGTTCCAAACCTCCCAGAATCCCAAATAAGAATGTACCTACCCAGGCTGTAGCTCAGTGGTAGAGCCCTTGCCTAGCATGTGTGAGGTACTGGGTTTGATCCTCAGCACCACATATAAATAATAAATGAATAAATAATAAAGATCCATTAATAACTAAAAAATAAAAAAAAAAGAATGTACCTACCCAGTGTCACATTTCCTTAATAATTTACTCTTGAAGTATCAGAAAAGCTCATCAAAAGTAATGCTTAGTTTGTATCCAAGATTCCAGAAATGTCTTAAGTAATTCTCTTTTTAATAGGAGCAAGGGTTCTTCTAGAAGCAGGGCAGGGCATGGCTGTTTGATAGAATCTATCAGAAGCTAGGAATCTTTCTCCATGTGTATTTATAAATATACACAAACATACACAATTTTATATACATTTTAGGAGGTTCTTTTAAGACAGCCTAACCATGGAGAATTTGACTATCTGGGAAAGTTTAAGTATAGACTATGCTGTTGCTAAACTAGAAACCTGACTTTCGATATTGGTAATTGTTGAAGCTAAGTGATGAGTATAAGAAGATTCAATATGTTATTCTGCTGTTGAACATGAAATATTCCATTATAAATAGTTATAAATAGCTAAAGTATCAATCCAGTTTTTTCTAACAGGAGAAACAAATAAGTGGTGTGTGTGTGTGTGTGTGTTTGCTTAGTTGCTTTAGTGTTGGAGATCGAATACAAAGGGCAGAATGGTTTTTGGAATGAAATGTTTGATACTTCTAGATTTCCTTAAACAAGGAACTGATCCTCCTATTCACGTAGGCTTAAGACTTTGGCATCAGACTCAAATCCTCCATCTTCCTTTGTCCCTTCAGTTAATCAATTACTGGATCTTGTCAATTCTATTCTTTGCAGTTCTTGTACCTGCTTATCCTCTTCTTTCTATCCCCTGACACTTCCATGGCACTAGACTTATTTACTTCTGAACAAATCTGTTATGGTTTGGATGTGAAATGATTGGGTTGTAAGAGTCTTAACTCAATCAGTGATTTCATCCTCTGACAAGGATTAACTGAGTGGTAACTGACATGGTAGGGTGTGACTGGAGTAGGTGGGAATTGGGATGTTGCTTTGGGTATATATGTGTATCTGGTGATTGGAGTCTCTCTCTCTGCTTCTTGATCACCATGATGTGAGCTGCTTCCTTCTGCCATACACTCTGCCATGATCAGTTCATCCTCACCCCGAGTCCCAAGAAATGGAGCCAGCCTTCTATGGACTAAGACCTCTGAAACTGTGAGCCCTCAAATAAACTCTTCTTCCTCTGTAATTGTGCTGGTTGGGTATTTTAGTCATAGCAATGAAAAATATGACTTATACAAAATCCATTACAGAGAATCTCCCTACCTTGGATGACAAACATTACTCTCAACCCTTTCACTTATCTCTCCCCCTGAAAGTGACCTCTCTATTTCTCTCAAGTTCACAGCATTGATCACAATCTCTAAGTCCTTATTCATATTCACAAAAGATGTGTACACATACCTTTATTAGTACTAGACTATTTTTCTATGTCCCTTCACCTTCAGAAAAATACAGAAAACATCCTATAACTTAGTCTGTTTGTGCTACTATAACAAAACACCTGAGACTGGATAATTTATAATGAATACAAATTTATTTCTAATGGTTCTAGAGAATGTGAAGTCTAAAGATCAAGGTGCCAATAGTGTCTGGTGAGGGCCTGGATTCTGCTTTTAAACTGATACAGAGGGGGAAAATGCTGTGTCCTCACATGGCAGAACAGAGAGGAAGGGCAAAATTGTCACCTACAGCCTTTTTATAAGACACTATTCCATTTATGATGGCAGAAACCTTATCGCTTATTAGCCTCCTGAAGACCTTACTTCAATATTACAACCATAGAGATTAAATTTCAACATGCCTGCATTACTGTAGTATGCTGTTTTTAAGTCTTTAGGTTATAGGCCAAGTGAAGAGTGGGATAGCTGGGTCACCTTTTACCCAGCTATCCCACTCCTTGGCCTATACCCAGAAGACTTAGAAACAGCATACTACAGTGCTACAGCCACTTCAATGTTTATAGCAGCTCAATTCACAATAGTTAAACTGTGGAACCAACCTAGATGCCCTTTGATAGATGACTGGATAAAGAAACTGTGGTATATATACACAATGGAATATTACTCAGCAATAAAAGAGAATAAAATTATGGCATTTGCAGGTAAATGGATGGAGTTGGAGAATATCATGCTAAGTGAAGT